>JANAVB010025798.1:2719306-3319306 GCA_029216955.1 Iris pallida
AGGTGGGGGCAACCACTGACTGACAAGCCTCCATCGAGTTTCATGGACTCTCGTGTCGTGTCGGACACGAAATCTATCGTGCACTGGCTTTGAACTACGTGTGCACAGTCGGGTTTTATCCTGTGATATTCACTTCGTGTCATGTCTTGACACGACAAGGACACGAATCAGGGTGTCGATTTCAATACACTATATGCCATCTATCTCCTGACATGAGCACGTGTCCTCTAATGGTCTGTGTCGAGTCCTTTTGGGCTCGACATCTTCCCACGAGCCAGTGCACACGCACATTTACTGTTCTGTGTTCGAATGTTGTTTGGACACGTTCGTATCCACTTGCTTGGACACGAACACTTCCCCTTGACACATACACATGTGGGGGACTTTCCTCTACACCTGTTTTTGTGTTTCACTAGGTTTTAGAGTTTGAATTTTGGTTGAACTGATATTTTCTGATACTCGAACTGAGTATTCTAATACTGTGACCGAGTTCGGTTTGAAATGTTTTACTGAGATTTGGTTGGGAGATTTTGGTTGTTGATATATGTAAATAGCTCACTGTAAAGTAGGATTTAAGTAATTTGATTCGGGTTCATTCGAATGTCGAGTTAGAATTCATGTTTAGTTGAATTTACTGATGTACAGTCCTGAACTCGAAACTGATTTCTGATACCAAATAAAATAGGGATTTTGAATTTCAAATGAAACTGAGATTTCGAATTTGGGTTGGTATTCATGAAGATGTGGTTTGGATTTGAATTTTAAGTTCATATAAAACCTGATTTTGGGATTCAAGTACAACATGTGAACCTGAGATTAATATATAGGTTGACTTTGTATGAAAAACTGATTTTTTTGGTTTTAAGGTTGTAGCTTGTTTTGAATTCAAGCTTTGAATGTGTTATGAAAAACTGGAATATGATTTTATAATGAAACAAAAAATGAGTTTTATTGAAATGTAACCTGAGTATTCATTGAATGCTAAAACTGAGTGTTACCTTAACTAGAAGCATGCGATTAAATTGAACCTTAAAACTGTCCATACATGTTTAAAACTGATTTTATCCTAAAATCTGAGATTGAGTCCATATGCATAACTGTATTAAAACTACATTGCAAACTGAGTATTGGTTTGGTTAAAACTGGGTTTTGAGTGAACTTTACAAACCTGAGAATTAAAGGGGATTTTGATGCAAAACCTGAGAACACTTTGCCACTGTAAGTCTTGCACTCACTCACATTTGACACTTACACTCTTATCACTCACTGCCCACTGTTTCCTTCACTGCCATGCCACCCACACCTATATATATATCACACACACTCTTCTTATATATATATATATATATATATATATATATTTTTCTTTTTCTTATATATATATATATATATATATATATATATATATATATGTAATGATGTATGCTTGTATGAATATATGATATGTAAATATATACATGACAAGATATGGTATGTTACATTTGACTTGTAGGTATGTATTCATGTATATAGATAGTATATGGATGTGGGATACTAGATGGGTATATATATATATATATATATATATATATATATATATATATATATATATATATATATATATATATATATATATATATATATATATATATGATTTGATTTGTATATATATGTATACATTGATTTATATATATATATATATATATATATATATATATATATATATATATATATATATATATATATATGGTTTTGATATAGGGTTTTGACTAGTTTGACTAGACTTAGAGTAGAGTTTGACTGGCTTGACTTAGGCTCTATGGACTAGTTGACCAGAGTTGACCAATAGTTGACTTTGACCTAGAAATCATGTAGATGCATTGTATACTTCATTTATAACCCCTCTGTATACATCTTGACTTGTCTTGCTCTAAATAGGAGTCAGATACCTCGATTCGGACAATATATTCTCACATACATTCAGATTGCATGCGAGTACATTCTCTGATCGTTTCATACTTGCTAGGACTTATATTCATGCTCTAGATCACTTTACATGATGCTGTCACGTTATCACGTATTGGTACTATATGGATCTTTTCATGAGATGTTATCCCCCTTAGCGGGCACATCGGATATTTCGTATCATGTGTTTCATATACATCATGTATTCCTTGTTCTTGCATTATTCATGTATTCTCATGTGTTCTCATGTGCTTTCATGTATGCTCATGTACTTTTATGTGCTCTCATGTACGTCTATGTTTTCTTATGTGCTTTATGTGTAACCAAACCATCATGTTCGTAACGTAACTTGACTGGATCCTTGTGTATTGATTGTGGGTAGGGGTGATTATAAATGGTCATATGATTAAGCCATTATGTTCACTCGGTTACTTTTTATGTGATTATCATGTTTCTCATGTACGGCACAGCCTTCATGGCTAGTGTTTTCATGTGCAACCTATTTTATATCATGTTCAACCCAAGCCAATTATGTACCATCTCGTACTCTAAATTACTAGTCACTTACAGTTCTTACTTATCATATATATATTTTTAGTTATCAAATATCTTTTGTTTACATGTACATTTTCTTACAGTCCATGTATCTTACTCTTTTGCATGCTTTATATTTTCTGCCATGATATGAACTGCGTGAGATGTATTGTGTTCGTTCCTGTCCTGACTGGACCTGTTGAAAATATTACAGAGGATGAGGAGAAACTCTGCACCACCTACTACGGAGCTTGCTTAGATGACACTTGCGACCTGGACCTCCGGGAGGTTCAGGCAGCTGCTGAGGATGATACCATTATCTAGTTTAGATAGCTAGACCTTTATCTTACCTTTCATGTCATTTGTTGTTTATGGATCCAGAGTCGTATATTTTTGAGATGTTGAGACTTGATGTTGTTAACTTGGTTTTGTTTCACTTCTATTTGTACCTCAGTTTTTGAGGATTTTATTATCTATTACCTCGTGCTATTTCCATCTCTAGATTTGTGATTAAGTTGTACCTCCTGTGATTTGGCCTCCTTTTGGAGAGTATATCATATTATGGTTAGTTATGTTCATGACTTAGAACAGCGTTCTACCGTCGACACTGCGGCGTAGGCTGGACATACCCACTTCTCGTGCCCCTACACTGGGTGCAGGTCGTGACACGTTTTTTATGGTGGCCCATACAGGTCGAGATTCGCATTTGTGCGAAGTCATGATAGTACGACGATTAGTTGTACTGCTGCGCACCTGTGATAGAATATAAGAAGTAAGGTATTAGAATGAGAGGATACTCAATCACAGTTAGAATTCCTTGAGAGATTTCTGGGATGACTCTTGAGAATCCCATTTTGAACTTCAAATTTGAAATCCTTTTATCTTGTTTTGATTCACCCTCGGAACCTCTACTAACTCCAGGCTCCTCTGGACGTCCTCCAACCAGTCATCTCTATACAGGATACCCTCGGTACCTTTGAAGTCCATCGGGTTCATCTTCCTGAAATCTAGACAAGTGCCAGGCCTCCCCTGACTCTGCTGCTGAATTGGGGCACCCTAAACTGTACCCGAGACTACTCTCTCAACTGCTACCATCGCCAGCTGGTGGGAGTTCTCTATGCTCTGCGGTAGCACCTCTGTCTGACGGTGGGATGCGTCAGCCTGATGCTGCTGTACCTCTGCCTGGGCCCTCTAGGTCTGCATTATCTGTTGTAGAAGGGCCATCATCTGCTGTGCATCCGTCGATAGCGGAGGCGGCGGTGGAATAGTCTCAGGAATGACTATAGACGGTCCCGCTGCTGGAGGTGGAAGACCTCCTGGAAATGCTGCTGCTACTCCCGCCTGAAGGGCAGGAACTGAGGCTACTGCTCTCTCGACTGCTACTCCCGTAGCCGGAGGTGGAGGTCCTACTGGATCGGACCTCTCTGGAACTGTACTAGGCCCTGGTGCCTGAGAATGAGTCACTGTCATCCTGAAGACGAATTGAACCCTAGAGATCAATATGGCACAAGATAAGATATTATCAAAGGAGGACAATTGAATTCAAATGCAAGAAGAGTTGTCATGGTAATCAAAGATCAGAAATTTTTCCTAAAATGTGATTGAGTAACTCCTATCATATTCTAGATCCTATGTCCTAGTCGCAGGCTCGTAATTAGTACTCTAAGTCGAGCACCATTACGAGATCGCAATAATTGCGACACTGACCTGCATGGGCTACCACAAAAACGTGTCACGACCCACACCCTGATTAGGGGCACGAGTACGTAGTTACGTCCAGCCTACGCCACAGAATCGACAGTAGAACGCAGTATAGGTCGTCTACGAAAACTACACTAAACAGTATAAAGGTACCTGTACAGTATATACACTTCGAATGGAGGTGACATAGCAAATACAGTCTCAATCACAAGATAAAACTAAGGTAGATAGCACGAAAAGGAAATGTGATAGATTAAAAATAATAGAAAATAAGTTCAAGATCCAACACAATCCCAGAGATATATACAACATCACAGGGTCACAAATATATAACTATAAGCTACTACAGCCTAAAACAAAAGCTGGATCGCAGTCCAGGCAAGCCTAACTAAACTAACTACTCTGGAAATGCAAAGTCTAGTGGCTCAACTAACAGGTCACAGTCCTGACCTAAGTCTCCATCTGTCCCGACCCCATAGTAGGTCGAGCAGTCTGCCTCAGAAACATCTGTAATATATCAACGGTATCCTGTCAGAAAAATGAGCAAGTACAAACACTAACAACAGTTCCATATGAATTGACAAATTCCATAAGAGACAATATAATGAAATACAAGACAAAGATGTAGGAAGACTTGGGAGCCATTAGAAAACCGAGCTACAACCCGTAAACCAAATAAGGACCGGGGTTGTAACCCTTCTCCCGAACAGAACCTAGCCTCCAATCAAGGTATAACATAAGAGCACGTAGAACAAGTGAAATATAAGACAAAATCAACATGAGATATATAATAGGATGTGAGTACTGAATAGGACGACAATAAATATATATATATATGATGACTTGGGAACTATTCGGAAGCCGAGTTACAACCCTTAAACCAAACGAGGACCGGGGTTGTAACCCTTCTCCCGAACAGAACCTAGCCTCCTATGATAAATAAATATAAAATGTGTCTTGAATTATTAGTTCGTTATGCGATCGGCTTGGAAAACATGATCAAGCTTTCCATCTGATCGGCTATGAACAAGTGTACAAGAGAGCAGGATAAGGCCAGCCACCGTGGAAAGCTATGAACAAGTAGGGTAAGGCTTTACCCGTCGTGAGATGAGGGTATAGCTATGAACAAGTAACAAGTACAAGTGTGAAGAACAAGTAGGGATTTTGATCACACAACTACTAATAACTCTCCATCCCCGTATAGTATAATAGATCCGGACATGACACGTCATGACACGGGACTCAAGGGCAGGGAGCAGCCCGCTCCCAAGTCCATGTCTATACAAGTACAAGTAACAAGTTGAGTCATGTACCAATATACCAAGTAATCCAGAAACAATATCCTATGACAGGATCTGACATATACTAGTCCATGAACTATCGTGTCTGGAAATCAAGTAAGACACTACAACTGAATCGGATATAGCAGATATCAAGACAATAAAAACTATCAGTGAATGTACTCACCTGTGGTCCTGAGCTGATAAGGTGAACAGATTCTTAGAGATATCACAGACCTAAAGATGAGATACCATGAGTCCAAACAGGGTTTAATAATGAAATGAAAGCTAATCTAGTCATGATATGCAAGTCTAAGTCAAAACTAGGTCAAACTAAGTCACACCAAGCTAAACTAGGTCAAACTGGGTCAAACTAGGTCATACTAGGACAACCAAGGTCAAACAAGGTAACAGGAAGTTAATCCAAGTCAAACTAGGTTAAACTGGGTCAAGGGTTGACTTACAGTTGATTTTTGGTCAAAAGTCAACTCTGGTCAACTTTGGTCAACACTGAGTCAACCCTGTCACGCCCCGATCCGGAAAATCACTCGTCCTTGCTAGATTTTACCCGAATCATCGTCCTCGTTGGGGCGTGATGCCGCACGAGCCTGGAGTTGTGCTCGTGCAAGGCAAGATAACGGCTCACATAGTGTTTATCTCAAATTGATAACATAAGCAGCGGAAGAAAAATAAAGTATAACATAAGATTCTCTTTTATTGATTATGAACTGAAGATTACAAGACTCTGAATAGCCAAACTTAACATGCCAATTGGCTACAACGCTCATGATCTCTCTTGCTCACAAAAGATTACATTGTTCCATACATTATGTCTCTTTATAGCCACCAAGTAGTCTTCGGCCGAACATCTCCATGTCACAAGTCCGAACGCCTATGCGGTAGCTCCTCTTGAACGCTAAGGACTCCATGCCTCGGCACGTCCAAGCCAAGCTCCGCCCCGAGCCGAACATACCTGAACCTGCATGCAAACTAGTGGAAGATTAGTACTTTCGTCCTCGCTTTGCACTGATCAAAACCCGCTCGCACCCAAACCAAACACTAAGTATATTTTTTGGAACATGCAACATTATTTGGTTATCTTGCTAATTAGCCTTAGGATCAGTTTCATGACAATACTTAAACATAGCACCTTATCATAAGTGTGTCCAATACCGTGTTCCTGCGGCAGATACAGTTAGACATAATATGAATATAGACATAGTGATCGTGCTCATCTCCGTCGCATTTGCCTAGCCTGCAAAGGTTAGAACTTTACATAAGAAATCATTCAATTTGCGCAACCAACCAATCATAAACTCAGACAATGCATAAGGGTCGCAGGCCCTGCGCCTGCACCCAACTCTAATCTCAGCCCACCGGCCCTATCTATATGAAGGTCACGGTGTTTCACACCGTAATAGACTTGGCATCTTTTATGTGTAAGCCTATGATCGTTTCGATACGGGTTGCTAGCCCAATATCCGAAGGATCCTAAACTTACTGATATCATAGCTTATCACAACACTGGACGGTCACAATCCGTCCGAATGATGTGCACCATAAATACCATACATAATTTCCTCCTAGGCCGAACGGTCCCGGTGCCCCGGTCTAACCGTCCGAGGGAAGCCGCACCCGTGCACGGGCCATCCGAGTCCATTGATCATGCAATACGTGCCATAGCATACAAGTCATACATTCCAACCGTGCACGTGGTGCACATCTCGATATTGTCTTTCAATATTCTACCACCACCGCCCTACCGCGACCCGTACACTTGATGCACGTCGCTTCAATTGTTCAATGTTCTATCTTAATGTTCAACACATACTACGACACTTAATCGCCGAGCCACGCTCGCTAACTCAATAGCAACTTACACATACGATGATATGTTTTATTAGACGTGAAGGAGTAGGGAGAGAGAGTCAAGAACCCGCCTACCTTAAGCCGATACGCCTTGTCATTTTGCCGAGCTGATGCGGCTGGATTCCATAACTTGGTCGCATAGCTAACTCTTGGACTTAGCCATTCCTTTGAACTACTTGGTTGAGTTGGACTATCGCGCCCATGCCACGATCCTTAATCTAGCATAAAGGCATAGCCTGCATACCAGATCAACTAAAATTAGCACTTTTTCAACGGGACTTATCCTTTGCATCGATTCGATCCATAGATTCCAATCGACTCAAAGCTTACCTTTGGCCAACGTAACTCTTGCATCGATTCGTATCGATACTTCATCGGGTCATCGCAACTCTTCGAGTCAACGACTCATCATAATGCACCGTACGGAGCGGGGCATTACATAATATACCACTCAAAACAAGGTTCGTCCTCGAACCGAAACCAACACTTAAGCCAAGTGTCTCGCTAGATCGTTTCACGATCTCGTGCTACTATCGTTGGAATCATACAACTTAGTTTGGATCATACACATATTTTAGGCGTTCCACCAATATATGTATTTCAGCCAAGCTTAGTTGTAGGATATCGGGAAAACTAATAAGTCCAACTTAAATCCTCAAGCACCAGCTATTTTGTACTCGACTTGGTTAGATCTTAGCACTTATTCCCAAAATACTTCTCGTATGCATTATCCCATAACATGCAATCATCTTCCAAACATCTCTGCATATAACTTAACTCGAAACTATTAGTTCGATCTCATAAGTTTCTCGCTGGCCACCTAACACTCACACTGCATCAAGTCATTGCGCATCCGATCACAACAATTCTCCACAATGCCTACTCGCCCAATCATTTCTATCTCTCATATAACTCAAATCTTTCATCCAATCATTCATAACATTTGGCCTTAACGACATGGACTAAGTCCAATATGTCACAAATTTCTTTGCCTACAATCCGTACTAAGTCTCGCACACAACTATCCCAACACGATCCACGTTCTCGAACTGCCTACGCATCGCGTCTGGGGCTACCCCCGCTAGGTAACTTATCCAGACATCATGTTTAATCTCTTCCGACACAAGAGGTCCACTTAAGTCTACGATGCTCAAAGGCAACAATCTTTCTGATCCAAGGTCTCTTCGATACGTCCATCTCCTATTCTTGACCGAGTACGAATCCATTACTCAATTCTCGAATCAATCCTGACTAGTTCGTCTCGTAACATAGATAGCACGCTCAACACACATAGCCTAACCGTTACTCAAACCGATCTACGACACAACTCTTAGGGTCGTTCTACTATCCGTCGCTCTCGCGCATTACAGAATTCTTGCAATCGCCTTACCGCATCATTATTCTAAGTATGTTCCTCAACGTCTATTCGATCCTCATCCAACCAAGTCTATTTACGCACTCATTCGATCGACCATCACTTTTCTGGCCATATCGATCTAGTCGAAGGCTACTCTCTAACTTCCGAAACATGATACTCACTTGCTTAGACTTATCCTCAACATGCACTACATTATCCTTCATCCTCGACAGAATTTCTCATGCGACTCCATTGGGTCATCCTATGGGACTTTAACTGTCACGCCCCAGAACCAGAATACTGGAGAGCGGGGAAATGACTCAGCCAGCTACGTATTACGGGTAGATGAATATCGTATAATACGATCAATGCTGTCTACAAGACGAGGGGGTGCATACTACATGAAAGTCTCACTATGGTCACTTCACATCTATTGTCTCAATCATTCAAACAAGAAACAGTAATAGAGAACATGTAAGATAAAGCAGTAAGGCGTCCCAAACGCTCTATCAAAATGTTCTTGATATCTGGCTTTACAAAACATAGCCAAATTGATGTAGCAAAAGTATACACAATTGTTATCAGCTGCAGTCTAACTTTAATTACAATTATGAAAAAGTAAGTACAAGACAATCCGACTAACATGTCGGTGCCAAACGGCAAGGTATAAAGTAGATAACAAAACGAGCGGGAAAGTAAGAAACCCACTCGAGTCCTCCTGCGATCATCCCTCTAGTGTTGACCATCTTGGAGGTAGAAGTAAGCTGGATCCTCGGGGACCGGCTCTAAATCTGGCCATGCAAAACCAGAGAGGTTAGACCTCTAATAGCAAGTACCACAAGGAAGCACAACATGAGAACTAAAACCAGTAATAAAAAATATGACAAATAGATCTCTGCTTGCCACTAGGATTCTCATAACATCACGACACTTCGAACCAACCTCCCAACCAAATAAGGACAGAAGTTGGCCCGTCATGTCCTGACATTCTGATCATCTCAGTTAGGCAACAAAGTAGGTACAGTACACAAACAAGTCAATTTAAAGGACCATTCAACTACTACGGCTTGCTACTGTGTGTTCCAAGTTATCCTGGAATAATGCAATTAGGGATTCCTCAGTTCTTACTATGTGCAAGCAAGGCTAGTCTATCCAGTAAATCATGTGCGCCATGCATGAATTAGACGAGTCCCAGCAGGACGCCCGTCATCAATATATAATATACAATAAATAATATAACCAGATACTGCTCCCTGCCCGTGTGGCAGGTTTACAGTATCTGTGGGAACCAGCCGGCCCGTCGGATACTACTCGTCCCAAGGGGGCTGCCATGTAAGAACTCGAAAATCCATTCTCTCCATGCAATCATTATTTTATTTAACTTAATAGTCCCTACGTTGAGTGAAATCCCATGCCGTGGATCATGGTCATTCAAATGAGTACTTTCGTACGGGATACGATATGCACAACTCTACAACGATACCAGTGCGGTTAGGTTACAGGTCTTACATAGCGTAATACAACAATCAAATCTAACCACGGTAATCATGCCTTGACCATAAAGTACACATGCTTCTTTTGAAAAAAAATAAATAAGTAAATAAATAAATAAATAGATTGAAGCCTGCATGTGCATGTATGTCAATATTCGGGATCAGCCAGTCGATTACAATAGTTCATAACATGAACTTGTCTCATTTATTTATTTTAATAAGATGACTAGCCAGCCTCTTAGTTCCAACTAGGAACGCATGATCAATTTAGTCAAGATAACCATCATTATCAATGGTGACAAGGCATGAAAGTCAACTAATATTCAGTGGGGTCGAGTCTACAACTCTCAGGGTTTAATTCCAGTCAATCGGGGTATCTATACTCAATTCATGACACATGGTACATCCCACGTAACAATCCATATTTAACAGAAATATTAACATATCATGATTATATCAAGTTTATGCCAAAAGGTGTAAGGATATAAAATGGACGTTAAATATCTAATAAAATATCAATATACAGGGCTATAGAAGATCCAGGGTAAGTAGGGTCAGCGTACGCTCAAGTCTAGCTACGCTCAAGTCTAGCGTATGCAAGTCCATACGACTCCTTTTCAAGGCAGCGTATGTACTCCATACGACTCCTGACCATCCAAGTCAGCGTATGCAAGTCATACGCTCCCAAAAGGCAGCATATGGACTCCATACGACTCCTGACCATCCAAGTCAGCGTATACAAGTCATACGCTCTCAAAAGGCAGCGTATGTACTCCATACGACTCCTGACCATCCAAGTCAGCGTATGCAAGTCATACGCTCCCAAAAGGCAGCGTATGGACTCCATACGACTCCTGACCATCCAAGTCAGCGTATGCAAGTCATACGCTCCCAAAAGGCAGCGTATGGACTCCATACGACTTCTGACCATCCAAGTCAGCGTATACAAGTCATACGCTCCCAAAAGGTAGCGTATGGACTCCATACGACATACGCTTCCAAAAGGTAGCGTATGCAAGACACACGCTTCCTAAAAAGGCAGCGTATGGACTCCATACTGCGCTGCGCTAAAGAGCACGCACAGCTCAGTGACGTAAGCTAAAAAGCTAGCGTACACTGCTCACTGTCTTCTCCAAACAGCAAGAACTCCATGGTTGCACTCCAAAGCTTCAAAAGTCCATAACTTGGTCAAAACAAGTCCAAATCCAACTTTCTAAAGGTCAAAATTGGGTAGAATAAAACTCTCTACAACATGGAACCATCAAAATTTGCAAACAAAGAAGTTTGATAGATCAAAACCACCAAAATCCAAAAATAACTAATTTCTAGATCTACAAAAATTAAGACTTCGAAATGAGAAATGCCAAGTTCTAAACTCTCTTAGGATCATGAGAGGAAGATAAATGAACTATAAAAACGTGGGTTCTCATGTGAAGCAAGTTGTACTTGCCTACGGTTGGTAGGTGGAGAGAGTAATGAAGAAGAAGAAGAAGAGGAGTAATGGTGAGAATGAGTAATGAGGAGAGAGAATGGAGAGGGTGGATTTAAATAAAGGGGGTGGTAGGTGGAAGTTGGGCCGGGTCCAATGGGTCGGGTTGTAGGGGATCCAACCAAAGCCAACCCGAATCCAAATAAGTAAGACTAAGGCAGGGAATAAAAGCAGGAAATAAAGTGCAGAAATAAAATTGCAGAAATATAATTACAGGAAATAAATTAGCATAAAAATTTTAAAGAGCAGATTAATTGATTAACATGAAATTAAAGGAATTTAAATACAGGATAATACATGATAAATATTAAATAAATACATGATAAATACTAAATAAATACACATGAGTTGTACATGTATAAAAAAATACGTATTCTGGGAACGAGGCGTGACATTAACATTCAATTGATTTGGCGGTCAAGTCTTCTAGGGTCATCTGCCCCGAAACTACACTCGATAATTGAAGATCATCAACGAGGGACAGTTACAACGAACCATGCTATATCCTATCGCGAAGCCAAATCAATTCCCGACAATTCCTATGAGACTTTATCCAATTCGATATAATTTACCAATCCATAATTTCTCTACTCCCGCACAACTGATGCGTCGTTGCTACTCGAATGACTCATGTGCTTGCGCACCGTTACTACTCGAATCACTCATGCATTACCGTCGACTATTTTTGCTAGTCGTATGACATTTACTCACCTCAAGTCCGAGTTTACCTATTCGTGATCATAGTTCGACACATTCCATACTCCTCGAAATCCAATTTGCCACGCCTTGCAAGTTCGATCATCCCCGCTGGATGAATCACCATACCAGCGCTCACGTGGAATGATCGTCATAATTTGGCATGACGCATGTGCGATGCTAGAGTTGCACTCGCATAAGACAAGAATGTCAACATTATGGTTATCCTCGAAACAATCAAGCACTTTCATTTTCTTCCGAGTAACATCCATCGACTCTTAAATTCTCGAAGCATTCCTACCGTTATCATCCAAACTGCCATCAACTTAACTTGCATCTTATTCATCCAACAACAATGCTTAACAAAATTTTCGTTCATTCGATCAGAGTATCCCCGAGTTATTGTATATCGTCTTTGATACGCCTCAATACCATTGTCAATATGCATAACTTGAACATCTTCCTCTCTCATAAGCTCCAATTCTTTGCAATCATTGTCATTATCTAAACTCGAATACGAATCAAGTCTAGCACGCATCAAGATTTATTTAGTTGTAACTATCTACCATCATTGTGACACAATTTCTAATTCACATATCCATTCTCATATTCCTAACTCGCACTTCCAAATTGTGCTATCGACTTATCGCACTAACTCAAATTCGTTCGCACGATTTCTTCGCACCTACTCAACTCATTCCGAATAAGTCTTCGTACTAACTTAACGTAAATTCGGCCGGGTCGACTATTTCCTCAACGTAACATTCCTTCGCTATGCTCCGTCTATCGTTCGGCTTATACTTAACGAATCTTCGTCCGACATATTATCTATGCATACGACTCGCGCATAATCGTTCAACTCAATTCATCAAGGCATACTTGCATCGACTTCTATCAAGTCATTCCCACTTGAGTTTCGGTACTAATTCGTCCGTTGAGGACAAACATATCGTAACAACATAATCATCTCGACGAAATCTATCGCAAGTCACCAAACGGCTTAACACAGCTATCGTTAAGTGGTATTCCATATACCACTCAGAATCGAGCCTATTGTTATCGATACAATGCTTCGCTGTACCGATCACACAAGTGGTATTCCATATACCACTCAAAATTGAGTCAATACTCAACATCACACTCTGCATAGGTTCGACATCTATTTTCCAATCAACTATCCCGTATGGCGATTCTTTCGATCCCAGCTCTAGCGTTCTTCTTACTCGAGTTGGCACAACAACTGGACCAACATGCCCTATCGTTCGCTCAAGTTCAAATTTTCATTCAAATCTAACCGTGCCTTAGCGATCATATCGATCACATACGCAACATTCACTTATATTCAAAGTTAAACGCGACATACGACCAACATACACGTTTGCCTACTCAACTCAACTTTGCGACCAACTCGACTCATTACTATCGTATCCGCGATCTTCCAATCTTACTCGTTGCAACTCGTGCAACAATTTACTCTCGATACTTAGGTCATTGCTCAATCTCATTTAACATATCGCTATCTATCCGCATAGCCATACAACATGTATCCTATCATGTTGACACGTTGCGCCAATGCAATGAACGATTAACGACTTGCTGCACTCCGAACAACCAACAACACATAATCGTTCGCATAGCAACATAACACGCATCGCCTCACATATCGACCCGTTGCACTTCGTGCAACCAACAACACATATCTCCTCGTACTTTGTGCGACCAGCAACACATAACTTCTCGCATTTCGTGCGATCAACAATACGTATATCATTGCACTTCGTGCAACCAACATCCCCATATTCATTGTACTTCGTGCGACCAACATTCCATAACTCGTTGCACTTCGTGCAACCAACGTTCTCTGATGGCATCCGGAGATAGCGTGATAGTCACGACATACTTGTGGCAAACGTACGCACTTAATATAGACTTACTGTATGGAACATCCAATGTAGCATCGAGCAGATCCATGAGCCATGCGGTTGCAGAAACAACTTAGAGTCAACTGAATTCGATAGCGAAGCAACTGAGGGTCAAAGAGATTCATGCACGGTCTAGAGTATGGAACTGCTCTGATACCAACTTGTCACGCCCCAGCGAGGACGATGATTCGGGTGAAATCTAGTGAGGACGAGCGATTTTCCGGATCGGGACGTGACAAACCCTAGGTCAACCCTAGGTCAAACTAGTCAAATATTGACTAACAGTTGACTTTCAGTCAACTGGTCAACTCTGGTTTGGTTTCGGTCGATTCTAGTCACTTATAGGCTAAGTTTGACCCTCGGTTGACTTTTATTGACTTTTGGTCAAAATGGTCAACCGAGGTCAAATCTAGTCTAAGAGCACTATTTCTGAGCATTACCAACCAAGGGAACCAAATTCTAACCATATCTTAAACATTAAATCACATACCCTATAGTTAGCTAATTACCTTAACTTAAGTAAGGTAAAATCCTATTTACCCTACGATACCCACTCCCCTCTAACTCTAATATAAACTTCTAATACTAACTCTTAATAAGCCTACAATACTACTCTAATACAATACCATATCTCAACTAACATATCTTCTAACATACCATATCTTAACATGATAACTTATATCCTATCTTACCAAATCCTCACTTTCTAACCTATATCTACATACACTCACACAGACACTCAAGGGTTAAGGGACTAATATGGTTTTGGAGAGGGGAATGAAACAATAGACTGGATTTTATGGAGACTGTATACATCATTTTTGTGGACTGATTTGATTTATATGGACTGATTTCATTGTGAAATAGGGGCTGGATTATATGTGAAAAATGGACTGAAAAGTATGGAATGAAATGTAAGAATAAGGGACTGAAATATAGGATTGAAAAATATAGGAAGAGGACTGATTTATGTATGGAATGAATGAATGAAAGAATGCATGAATTGAATGGGGGAAAGAATGAATGGAATGCATAGATGAATGAAATGAATGAATGAATGGAAGGATGGATGAAATGTAGACTAAAATGAAGAATAGATAGACTAATTTTTTATATGGACTGAAATTGTGAAGAGGGAATGGATGTGTGAAACTGAAATGGGGAATGGGATGACTGATATGGAGTGATCTCTTCACTGGAATAGCAGGGCAGCAGTGCCCTGCTGCTACTGTTTTCGAAGGATGCAGTCCCCTGTGGGGACTGCTACTGCTGTGTGTGCAGTCCCCTGCGGGGACTGCTACAGCTGCTGAAGCCTATACTGCTGTTTCAAAGGAAGAATGGATGGAATCATGAAAGGATGGACTGAATGATATAGAAAATGAGGGAGGGAACTGAATACATATATGGGGTGATTTCGAAATAGATTTGTGTGAATGGGGACTGGAATGAGGCTCAATTGGCTGGCATGGGACTGAAATGAAACTGAATGAGGGGAAAGGGCTGAAGGTATGAACTTGAAACTAAAGCAGGGGGTGGAGGTGGAGGTCCTACTGGATCTGACCTCTCTGGAACTGTACTAGGCCCTGCTGTCTGAGAACGAGTCACTGTCATCCTGAAGATGAATTGAACCCAAGAGATCAATATGGCACAAGATAAGATATTATCAAAGGAGGACAATTGAATGCAAATGCAAGAAGAGTTGTCATGGTAATCAAAGATCAATTATTTTTTCTAAAATGTGATTGAGTAACTCCTATCATATTCTAGATCCTATGTTCTAGTCGCAGGCTCGTAATTAGTACTCTAAGTCGAGCACCATTACAAGATCGTAATAATTACGACACTGACCTGCATGGGCCACCACAAAAATATGTCACGACCCGTACCCCGATTAGGAACACGAGTACGTGGTTACGTCCAGCCTACGCCGCAGAATCGGCGGTAGAACGCTGTATAGGTCGTCTATGAAAACTACACTAAACAGTATAAAGATACCTGTACAGTATACACTCCGAATGGAGGTGACATATCAAATACAGTCTCAATAACAAGATAAAACTAAGGTAGATAGCACGGAAAGGAAATGTGATAGATTAAAAATAATAGGAAATAAGTTCAAGATCCAACACAAGCTCAGAGATATATACAATATCACAGGGTCATAAATATATAACTATAAGCTACTACAGTCTAAAACAAAAGCTGGATCGCAGTCCAGGCAAGCCTAACTAAACTAACTACTCTGGAAATACAAAGTCTAGTGGCTCAACTAATAGGCCACAGTCCTGACCAAAGTCTCCATCTGTCCCGACCCCATAGTAGGTCAAGCGGTCTGCCTCAGAAACATCTGTAATATATCAACGGTATCCTGTCTGAAAATATGAAAGTACAAACACTAACAACAGTTCCATATGAATTGACAAATTCTATAAGAGACAGTATAATGAAATACAAGACAAAGATGTAGGAAGACTTGGGAACCATTCGAAAACCGAGCTACAACCCGTAAACCAAACAAGGACCGGGGTTGTAACCCTTCTCTCGAACAGAACCTAGCCTCCAATCAAGGTATAGAATAAGAGCACGTAGAACATGTGAAATATAAGACAAAATCAACAAGTGATATATAATAGGATGTGAGTACTGAATAGGACGACAATAAATATATATATAGGATGACTTGGGAACTATTCGGAAGTCGAGTTACAACCCTTAAACCAAACAAGGACCGGGGTTGTAACCCTTCTCCCGAACAGAATCTAGCCTCCTATGATAAATAAATATAAATGTGTCTTGAATTATTAGTGCGTTATGCGATCGGCTTGGAAAACATGATCAGGCTTTCCTTCTGACCGGCTATGAACAAGTGTACAACAGAGCAGGATAAGGACGGCCACCATGGAAAGCTATGAACAAGTAGGGTAAGGCTTTACCCGTCTTGAGGCGAGGGTATAGCTATGAACAAGTAACAAGTACAAGTGTGAAGAAAAAGTAGGGATTTTGATCACACAACTACTAATAACTCCCCATCCCCAAATAGTATAATGGATCCGGACATAACACGTCATAACATGGGACTCAAGGGCAGGGGGCCTGCCCGCTCCCAAGTCCATGTCTATGCATGTACAAGTAACAAGTCGAGTCATGTACCAATATACCAAGTAATCTAGGAACAACATCCCATGACAGGATCCGACATATACTAGATCGTGAACAATCGTGTCTGGAAATCAAGTAAGATACTACAACTGAATCGGATATAGCAGATATCAAGACAATAAAAACTATCAGTAAATGTACTCGCCTGTGATCCTGAGATGATAAGGTGAACAGATGCTCAGAGATATCACAGACCTAAAGATGAGATACCATGAGTCCAAACAGGGTTTAATAATAAAAGAAAAGCTAATCTAGTCATGATATGCAAGTCTAAGTCAAAACTAGGTCAAACTAAGTCACACCAAGCTAAACTAGGTCAAACTAGGTCAAACCAGGTCATACTAGGACAACCAAGGTCAAACAAGGTCACAGAAAGTCAATCCAAGTCAAACTAGGTTAAACTGGGTCAAGGGTTGACTTACAGTTGACTTTTGGTCAAAAGTCAACTCTGGTCAACTTTGGTCAACACTGAGTCAACCCTGGGTCAACCCTAGGTCAAACTAGTCAAATGTTGACTAACAGTTGACTTTCAGTCAACTGGTCAACTCTTGTTTGGTTTCGGTCGATTCTAGTCACTTATAGGCTAAGTTTAACTCTCGGTTGACTTTTATTGACTTTTGGTCAAAACGGTCAACCGAGGTCAAATCTAGTCTAAGAGCACTATTTCTGACCATTACCAACCAAGGGAACCAAATTCTAACCATATCTTAAACCTTAAATCACATACCCTATAGTTAGCTAATTACCTTAACTTAAGTAAGGTAAAATCCTATTTACCCTACGATACCCACTCCCCTCTAACTCTAATACAAACTTCTAATACTAACTCTTAACAAGCCTACAACACTACTCTAATACAATACCATATCTCAACTAACATATCTTCTAACATACCATATCTTAACATGATAACTTATATCCTATCTTACCAAATCCTCACTTTCTAACCTATATCTACACACACTCGCACACACACACTCAAGGGTTAAGGGACTAATATGGTTTTGGAGAGGGGGATGAAATAATGGACTGGATATTATGGAGACTGTATACATCATTTTTGTGGACTGATTTGATTTACATGGACTGATTTTACTGTGAAATAGGGGCTGGATTATATGTAAAAAATGGACTTAAAAGTATGGAATGAAATGTAAGAATAAGGGACTGAAATATAGGACTGAAAAGTATATGGAGAGGACTGATTTATGTATGGAATGAATGAATGAAAGAATGCATGAATTGAATGGGGGAAAGAATGAATGGAATGCATGGATGAATGAAATGAATGAATGAATGGAAGGATGGATGAAATGTAGACTAAAATGAAGAATTGATAAACTGATTTTTTATGTGGACTGAAATTATGAAGAGGGAATAGAAGTGTGAAACTGAAATGGGGAATGGGATGACTGATATGGAGTGATCTCTTCACTGGAATAGCAGGGCAGCAGTGCCCTGCTGCTGCTATTTTCGAAGGATGCAGTCCCCTATGGGGACTGCTACTGCTGTGTGTGCAGTCTCCTGTGGGGACTGCTACAGCTGCTGAAGCCTATGATGCTGTTTGAAAGGAAGAATGGATAGAATCATGAAAGGATGGACTGAATGATATAGGAAATAAGGGAGGGAACTGAATACATATATGGGGTGATTTTGAAATGGATTTGTGTAAATGGGGACTGGGATGAGGCTCAATTGGCTGACATGGGACTGAAATGAAACTGAATGAGGGGAAAGGGCTGAAGGTATGAACTTGAAACTAAAGCAGGGCAACAAGTGCCCTGCTACTGCTACTGTTGATGTGTTCTGCTGCTGTCAAGAAGACAACAGCTACCTCTCCATGCCCACTCTCCACTTCTCTCTATCTCACTCTCTATATCAAATTCCCCCTCCCCCGTACACACCTACATATATACACATCCATATTGTAATGCCCCAGAACCAGAATACTGGAGAGCGGGAGCGTACATAGCCAGCTACGTATATTGAAGTATAATCTACCTCGCTATACGGTCACGGCTGTCTAGATACATGAGGGTTTAACTACAAGCCAACAGTCTCCTATGGTCATGAACAAGCCTATTATCTCAATCTCAAGCAAGCAATAATAGTTACAAGATGTCAGAGCACCAAATATATAATAGCAAGGCGTCCCATACATTACATATTGGATGATCATGAAACTAGTTGTACAAAATGTCAAGACTAGCAAGAGTTCAGTCATACATGATCAACCCTAGGATCTGTCAATCATGTTACAGCCCGTAGGCAGACAGTAAATAAAGATGCAATACGAGCTAACACGTGCTCGCCGGCTAAATGCCTCAAAAGAATAATTTTTACAATAAAGTGGGAGGACAAAAAGAAACCCACTCGTTGCCAGGGTTACGCCTGGTGGTCACCATCTGGCTGGAAGACAGGTGGATCCTCTGGTACTGCTCCGATATCTGGCCACACAAAATCAGCTGGGTCAGCCCCCAGAAAGAGCAAGTACCACAAAGGAGGCTTCACTTAGGAATTAAAACCAGCATATCATAATAGAATATTAAAGATAATAAATAAAGAACTGATAATAATAGAGATAACAATAGTAAACTGAGTACGATGAAACCATTCAAGTAGCCAGGTCATAACCCTTAAACCAAACAAGGACCGGGGTTGTAGCCCTTCACCTGAATAGAAACCCATCTTAAATACTATTGGTACAGTGAAGACAATAAACGAAGAGAGGACACAGAACTGCTCCGGGAGCCAGTTATAACCCTTAAACCAAACAAGAACCGGGGTTGTAACCCTTTGCCTGAACAGAACTGAACTCTCGATCTTTATTGCTAAGGCCAGTATAAATAATCATGGTATTAAGGTAAGGTAAAACATGACGAACATGGCATGGGGTTGCAATAAGACAATAAACGAAGAGAGGACACATAACTGCTCCGGGAGCCAGGTTACAACCCTTAAACCAAACAAGGACCGGGGTTGTAATCCTTCGCCTGAACAGAACTGGACCCCCGATCGTTATTGTTAAGGCAAGCATCAATAATCATGTCATATCACAATCTTACACAGGATCAGGATAAGACTAAACTGGAATAAACTCCATCCAATCAATCACGACCAATCAAGAGTACGGCTTGATACTTTTAACTAACTAGGATTATCACAGGCCTAGTTATTAGCAAGATGCAATGAGATTATCTCAACAGCCACAAGCCCTGCAGACCATCCGGTTATCCGGGTCGAATGTCCGTTTATGAAGAATGCAACACGTGACTGTGTGCTGAAAATGTGCCCTACTCGTCGGTAGGCTACAAGTCCACTTAATATGCCCAGATAACGGGATTGCCTGTAGCTGGAAATCTCTTCATGTCTACTGAATTATTCTAGTTTATTAGCCTTAGTCAATTACTGTAGGTATCCCTGACCGTGGTACTCAGGGATCCCTATCCTAGACATGATGCAAGACAGTACTGATTTATTTTGTACAAATACAATCATCCATGGTGTCCAGGCCATTCAATTTCTGTCATGACATGTTAGCCGTCGCAACAGCATTCGAGATATATATCATGTCAAATTCACTGTCAAGAGTGCGCCACGATGGGTCACCATTATGTCATGGAACATATTTAAAATTAACATTTAACCTGGTATAAGCGTATATGCAATAACTAAATATAAACAGGGTGCAAGAGTTGTAGAGGAATCATGCGGCTCAGGAGAGACGGGGCATAACTTCCACATACGAACTCAAAATGAGGTGCTCCAGAGATATTCGGAAAGGCAAGACAAAGATCTAAAACTTTTTGTTTTAAGTTTTTCAAAATTCTGGCTAAAAAATAGCTAAACTTGGCAAAAACAGTCATTCTGTGCACTTTTT
This sequence comes from Iris pallida, assembly GCA_029216955.1. Classification (NCBI taxonomy): domain Eukaryota; kingdom Viridiplantae; phylum Streptophyta; class Magnoliopsida; order Asparagales; family Iridaceae; genus Iris; species Iris pallida. The sequence goes on from JANAVB010025798.1 coordinate 2,740,631, forward strand.
ACGCCAAAAATTTAATTCTGCGTAAAATACACAAAATGGGAGGGTTCCAACGTAAAATTTTATATTCTGGGTACCATCCATCGTAAAATAAGCAATTTCAAGATTTTCTGCATAAAATTTCACATTTTGGGTACCATCCAGCATAAAATACGCAATTTCAGGGTTCCCTGCATAAAATCTTACATTCTGGATGCTATCCAGCGTAAAATACGCAATTTCAGGGTTTCCTGCGTAAAATCTTACATTCTGGATGCTATCCAGCGTAAAATACGTAATTTTAGGATTCCCAGCGTAAAATCTTACATTCTGGACACTATCCAGCATAAAATACGCAATTTCAGGGTTTCCAGCGTAAAATCTTACATTCTGGATGCTATTCTGCGTAAAATACGCAATTTCAGGGTTTCCAGCGTAAAATCTTACATTCTGGATGCTATCTAGCGTAAAATAAGCAATTTCAGGGTTTCCTGCGTAAAATCTTACATTCTGAATACGCAATTTCAGGGTTCCCAGCGTAGAATTTCACTCAGCCGACATGAAAAATCCAGAAAACTTGTTTTGGCCATAAAAACTTTATTTTAACTCGAAATGAGGTTAATCAAAAATCAAATTCACACAAAATTTCGTGCTCTTGCTCATGAAACTATTAGTTTTCGAAAATAACAAGTTTTAGTAGATCAAAACCAAGAAAAACTCCATGAACTCATGAAACCCCAAAGTTATAATGTAGATCTAGAAGAATATATCCATAAAAATCAAAAACTCCAAGTTCTAAAGAGGCTTATAATCATGTAAAGAAGAGAATGAAACAATAAAACTTGAGATCCATCATGAAGCAAGTTGCACTTGCCTAGGGCTCTTGGGTGTTGGTGGAGAGTAATGGTGAGGAAGAAGAATAGTGAATGAGGAGAGAGAAAGAGTGTTGGGTTAATAAATGGAGATGGTGGTGGTAGGTAAGGGTTCTCCCCTTGGTTCATGATGAACCAATAAGCAACCCAAGCCGAACCAAGCCAACCTAAACAAGCCGAACCAAGCCAGAAGACATGCAATACGAGTCAGATACGTACACGTATTCCAAAATACATAATTACGAACTATGGTCATCACAACTCTACCCACCTTAAAAGAATTCCGTCCTCAAAATTTAATTAAGAGGCTAGAGAGGCAATGACAAACTATATTCAAGCAATCTACCATGCAATCATTTATTTCAAGTAAGGAATTTAGAGCGTAAGGCATAAGAAAGACATTATACCTTACGAGTCAAACAGGTCTGGATATCGCGATCGGATATCATCCTCATGCTCCCACGTTGACTCACCCAAGGAGTGATGACCCCAAGCAACACGGACTAACTTGATAGTCTTGTTCTTGAGTATCTTCTCTCTTTGGTCCAATATGGATACGGGCCTCTCCTCATACGAAAGGTTGGTACCAACAACCAATTCCGAATGATCCAGGATATGGCTCAGGTCCAGGATATACCTTCAGAGTTGGGATACATGGAACATGTCATGCACCTCACTCAGAGACGGCGGAAGAGCGAGACGATAGAACACATCTCCTACTCTCTCCAGGATATCGAACGGCCCTATATACCTAGGACTAAGCTTTTTCCGTACGCCGAAACGAATGACGCCACGGTTAGGCGAGATCCTAAGAAATATATAGTCACCGACAGAAAATTCAAGGGGACGCCGATGAGAATCGGTCCAATGGTGCTGACGATCTTGTGCAACGCGAAGATGATCTCTGACTCTCCTGACCACCTCAACTGTCTGAGTGATCAACTCGAGACCAAGCATCTGCCTTTCTCCAACATCGTTCCATGCTAGTGGGGATCTGTACTTCCTACCATACAGTGCCTCGAACGGTGCCATCTGGATACTGGCTTAGAAACTATTGTTGTACGAGAACTCCACTAGGTGCAGGTGATCTTCCCACGAACCACCAAAGTCGAGCGTACAAGATCTTAACATATCCTCAAGAGTCTGGATCGTGCGCTCCGACTGACCATCTATCTGCGGGTGATAAGCTGAGCTGAACTGGAGGTGAGTTTCCAAACTCTCTTACAGACTTAGCCAAAAGTGCGACGTGAATCTTGAATCTCTGTCCGAGGTGATACTGACTGGTATACTGTGAAGTCGGACGATCTGCCTGAGGTACATCTCTGCTAGCTGAGCCGTCGACTGACCAACTCTGAATGGGAGAAAGTGAGGCACCTTCGTGAGCCGATCAACTATAACCCAAATAGCATCTCTACCGGCCGGGGACCTAGGTAATCCAGTCACGAAATCCATGGTTATATGCTCCCACTTCCATTCTGGAATTAGCAAGGGCTGAAAAAGTCCAGCTGGCCTCTGATGTTCAGCCTTGACTTGTTGGCAAACCAAACACCGAGAGACAAACCGAGCTATCTCCCTCTTCATGCCATTCCACCAAAAGTGCTGACGGATATCTTGGTACATCTTCGTGCCACCGGGATGAATCGAATACTGAGAACTGTGAGCTTCCGCCATGACTTCCTGTCTGATATCTCCACTGGGTACACAAAGATGCTTTCCATGTCGAAGTGTACCATCTTTATGGATACATAACTCTGGCTTCGCCCTGCTACACATTCTGTCCTAAGCCGCTGAAGCTTAGAATCTGATGACTGAGCTATCTTGATTCTCTCAACTATACTAGACTGAACTTGCATGCTGGCCATATCAATGTCACACTGGTAGGAAGGACAACTTCTATACCCATCTTCTGAAGATCTGCTAACAATTCTGGTTGCGCTGTCAGAAAATAGACTTCGGCTCTCCTGCTCAATGCATCTGCAACAATATTGGCTTTCCCAGGATAATACTGCAGGTTGACATCATAATCCACAAGCAGCTCTAGCCATCTCCTCTGACGCATGTTAAGATCCTTCTGAGTGAACACATACTTCAGGTTCTTGTGGTCGGTGAAAATCTCTACCCTATCTCCATACAATTAGTGTCACCAAAGCTTGAGTGCAAATACTACTGCTGCCAGTTCCAAGTCGTGGGTCAGGTAATTCTTCTCATGATCACGAAGTTGTCGTGGCGCATAAGCTATTACCTTTCCATGCTGCATCAAAACACATCCTAAACCTCTGCCTGAAGCATCACAGTACACTGAAAATCCTCCGGTCCCATCTGGAAGTATGAGAATGGGTGCCGTCATCAAGCCTCGCTTCAACTTTTCAAAAGAATTCTGACATTCCGTTGTCCAAGCAAACTGCACATCCTTGTGGGTTAACTGCGTCAGTGGTGCTGAAATCCGAGCAAAGTACGAAACAAATCGCCGATAGTAGCCGGCCAATCCAAGAAAACTGTGAACTTCTGTAACTGTGTTAGGCACTGGCCACATCTCAATAGCCACGATCTTCTGGAGATCCACTTCTACTCCTCCTCTGGTGATGATATGACCCAAATATGAAATGCGATCAAGCCAGAACTCGCATCTACTGAACTTGGCATACAACTGGTGCTCTCAGAGAATCTGGAGGACAACTCTGAGATGTTGCTCATGCTCCGCTTCACTCTTGCTATAGACCAGAATATCGTCTATGAACACAATCACGAACTGATCGAAATAAGGTATAAAGATACGATTCATGAGGTCCATGAATACAGCCGGCACATTGGTTGCTCCAAAGGGCATAACAAGGAACTCCCAATGCCCATACCGGGATCTGAAAGCTGTCTTCGGGATGTCCTGCTCTCTGACTCTGATCTGATGGTACCCTGACCGCAAATCTATCTTCGAAAATACTGCTGCTCCTCTGAGTTAATCAAACAAGTCGTCTATCCTTAGGAGAGGATATCTATTCATGATTGTCACTGAGTTCAAGGTACGATAGTCAACACATAATCTGGACGTACCATCCTTCTTTTTTACAAGAAGCATCGGGGCTCCCCAAGGCGATCCACTAGCACGAATGAATTCCTTGGTTCTGAGTTCTTCAATCATTTTGTATAATATCTCTAATTCTGACGGCGCCATCCTGTAGACTCTCTCTGACACAGGTGCGGTCCCGGGGATCAAGTCTATGGTGAACTCGATCTCTCGCTCTGGCGACATTCCTGGAAGCTCTTCTGGGAAAACATATAAAAACTCCTCGACGATCCGGGGTAACTGCACTGCTGCTACTGCCATCCGCAATACGGGAGGAGAAGGTTCAACTTCGCCTCAGAAGAAGGAAAACTTCGGCTCGCCTGGGATGCTAAAAGCAACCCTGCCAATATGGCAATCTATCCTGGCATACTGGTCCCTCAACCAATCCATCCCTAAGACCACATCATAATCGGCCATCGGGAATTCTATCAACCTAGCGGAAAACTCTCTACCGCTAACTACGACCCGATACGAGAAAAACACTCTATTTACTCCCACAAGACCGTTACCAGTAAATATATTGAGCCTTACTGATAATGACTCGGGCTCTAGTTCTATCCGTGTCATGAATCGTGCAGACATAAATGAATGCGAGGTACCAGAATCAAATAATACTGAAGCTGGAAAGGTGTTGACGAGAATAGTACCTGCCACTACCTCACCGGGTGCTATTCCTTCCTCTTCCATGGTCAAGGCCAGCACTTGACCATACCCTCTGGGTGCGGGTCCCCTCTGCTAAAAATTCCTCTGCCTGCTCTGGATCAGAGCTTGGGCTTGGGCATACTGCTGCGGTCTCTGCTGCTGGAATGCCTGGGCCTGCGTCGGCAATGGCCTCGGGAACGGGTACTGCAGCTGCTGCTGCTAGTGCTTGTTTTCCATAAATAAATTCTATTTATTTATTGTGTTTCTGAGAAAATTACAACTGTAGAAATCTGATCTAGAAGACGATCACTTTATCCCTTGGACGATGCGATAAAGAAGGCTCGGACCTCGAAGAACTTGGACAGCAACTGGGCATTCTCTCTGTTCTCTCTGAATTGAATGTGGTGTCTGTTGAAGGTGGAGAAACTCTCTTTTATAGAGTTCTGGATAACTGCTCTGGGCATACGCTCAGTCAGTTACTTGACGTGTGCATAACTGCAGGGACGCGTGGCAAATTTTGGTGGAGACACGTTGGAGTGCGGTTGAGAGTAGTGGAGTATATCCAGGAGAGATTGATGGCATGAATGCCACGTTGCATAACTTCTGAATGAGTGAGTCACCGAGTACAGTTGTTTTCCATAAATAAATTCTATTTATTTATTGTGTTTCTGAGAAAATTACAACTGTAGGAATCTGATCTAGAAGACGATCACTTTATCCCTTGGACGATGCGATGAAGAAGGCTCGGACCTCGAAGAACTTGGACAGCAACTGGGCAATCTCTCTGTTCTCTCTGAATTGAATGTGGTGTCTGTTGAAGGTGGAGAAACTCTCTTTTATAGAGTTCTGGATAACTGCTCTGGGCATACGCTCAGTCAGTTACTTGACGTGTGCATAACTGCAGGGACGTATGGCAAATTTTGGTGGAGACACGTTGGAGTGCGGTTGAGAGTAGTGGAGTATATCCAGGAGAGATTGATGGCATGAATGCCACATTGCATAACTTCTGAACGAGTGAGTCACCGAGTACAGGACACATGAGAACATGTGTTGACTGTACTCGGTGACTCACTCATTCAGAAGTTATGCAACGTGGCATTCATACCATCACTCTCTCCTGGATATACTCTACTACTCTCAACCGCACTCCAACGTGTCTCCACCAAAATTCGCCATGCGTCCCTGCAGTTATGCACACGTCAAGTAACTGACTGAGCGTATGCCCAGAGCAGTTATCCAGAACTCTATGAAAGAGAGTTTCTCCACCTTCAACAGACACCACATTCAATTCAGAGAGAACAGAGAGATTGCCCAGTTGCTGTCCAAGTTCTTCGAGGTCCGAGCCTTCTTCATCGCATCGTCCAAGGGATAAAGTGATCGTCTTCTAGATCAGATTCCTACAGTTGTAATTTTCTCAGAAACACAATAAATAAATAGAATTTATTTATGGAAAACAAATTGGCGACTCTACTGGGGAAAGCTGTCTCCTATAACGAGACAGCAACAACTCAATACGAAACTTCGTCGATCGGCTCGACGAAGAAGATGATGGTTGTACAATTCGACCAATCTGCTTACGAAGAAATGCTCAAGGCGAAGGAGGGCCGAACTGCTTCCTCCATTTTTCTCTCTGCCAAGAAGAAGGGACGTTCTGTCTATGTCCCTAAGTCTTCTCCGGCGGCCCGAGACGCTTCTGTCACTTCCCACGCTGACAAGAATACGTCTCCAACCTCAGCGAAGCACGCCTCGGCTTCTCTGAGTACGGCAATAGTGGCTTCTCCTAGTCACGCTGACAAAATGGGTTCTTTAGCCAAGTCAGTGTGTCTAAGGAAAGCCATCTCTGGACATGTCAAAGTCTCTTCTTCTTCTACTCCTACGACAGCAGTCGGCTCTTTAGCCATTAATAACTCTGTGCGTATGGCAGTCATTGACCAACCATACGCTAGTCAAAAGACAGCATATGACAAAAATTCTCTGAAGTCAGCGTATGCCAACCAATACAGTCCTTTGACTATCTCTCAAAGCCAGGCTGGGGGTTCTCTTCCACAGAATATACAAATGATTCCCCCACAGCTTGCACATCTTGTGCCAACCAAGGAGAACGACTCTTTAGTCAACTCCTCTGCTCCTAAGGTTTTTACCTCTGGGGTTAATTTGACTAGTACTCTTACTAGATCAAACAAAGGAAAATGCCTTTTGGCTACTTCCTCTAAAGATGGATTATTACCGACTCCCAGTCGGAATAATGTTCATCTTCCTTCTCTCAAAATTTTCCGATCCGAGAAAGGCAAATTGCAAGTATCCAGGACTGATACCAAAGTTGTACCTCCTATGGACCTTCGTAACAAGCTTAACCGGAATCGTCTCGGTTCTACTTTCGACTTAAAGAAGCCTTATCAAACTGGGACAAGTATAATGGACCCTGATGCACAATATGCTAAGAACTATATCGCTGAGATCAATCGGTCTTTATACATTCAAGAACCAAAAAGACAGAAGAATAAAAGACAAGTTTCTACACAGAGACTATCTTCAAACACTTCCCAGTCTGTTTTCACAGATCTCCGGGAACATCTGCAAAACAAGCTGAGAATCAACACTCCATCTGTCTCTGACATTGCTCATATTCGTCATGAAGAGCATTGTTGTAACTTCCAACCTCGGATCGTCATCCAGTGTTGTTGTTCACCGAAAAGACGATCTGTCTTCGAACGGATTCAACATGAACCAATACCAGACGAAGACGAACCTCTTTATGCTTCCGTCAACATGACCTCCAGAAATACTGGGGGTAGAATATGATCTGATTCTATATTAGATTCCGAAGACGGTGTTTACCTCGGCACCAGATCCAGAACCAGAGCTTCGACCAGTGTCTCTTCTTCTTTTCATCCAGATGATAATCCTGAGACCACGGAGGACTTCCTAGGAGAATCCAACTTCCCAGTATTAACTCCCGTGAATAGCCCCAGGAAAGATGCTGACTCTCATAGCGACGATTCGGAACAGACTATTTCATCGTCGATACCTCGAATGATTACCACTTATATGGTAGATGGCAATCACGAACCTTCGACTAGCACAAAGGCTCATGAACAAAGGATTTCTTCCTTGGAACAACAGTTACGAGCCATGGCGGATACATTGACTGCTATGCATACTCTTATACAAGCTCAGCAACAAACTCAGCAAGTTCAACAAATAGTACCACCAGTGGTATTAAATACTCATGTTGCCCCAAATCTGGAACCTTCTACTATTCCGGGGGTACAGTCTAATGTTCATGTACAACCCACTCCAAGTCAGTCCGGAGCTGGGGGTGGTACATATACTGCAGTCCCTCCTCCCAATTATGCCCAATAAGCAACGACACTGCAATCTTCCGGAGCGGTCACTGAAGAATTGAAGAATCTTCGGTCTCAATTCGAAGCGTTCAAGCAAAAGGACGGATTACAAAGATTAGGTATCAAGCAGCCTTACCCCATACAATGGAAGGATGTATCGTACCCTCCAAAATACAAGCCTCCGACCATCTATTTCTTTGATGGGGCCACCTCCCCAAGTCAGTTCATCAATCACTTTGAGGTAATGACTGATCAGCTGCAACCGAGCGATGCCCTCCTCATTCGGATATTTGTTGGTTGTCTTAAAGGAACTGCTTATGAATGGTATCGAAGTCTCCCTGATGGGTGCATTACTTCGTTTGCCGGGTTCAAACAGATGTTCCTAGAACGATTCTATGAAAGCATTAACGACATGACCATGTCAGCCCTTATACGAATCAAACAGAAAAATAATAAAAGCACTGAGAGCTTCATTGAAAGATTCAGAAGAGAAGCTCTAAAAATGCCTCTCGGAACTCCCGATGCCATCACTATCGACACTTGCAAGTCGAACCTCTTACCAATCATCAGTATGTGGACAGGATCCACTCAGTTCCAATATTGGCCTTCCTTCATCGTCAGTACCAAAGCTGCTGAAGTCAGTGCTGGGACTTTCAAAGGTCTAGGGGTACACATGACTCCCAATGAATCAAGTCAAAGTACTAGCAACAGTACGCGACCCAACAATCACAAAGGAAAAGAGACTCTCGAAGTCAATCTCCAGAGCAAAAATCAAGAGGTAATGTCTGCCCAAGCTACCCCAGCTCCAACAAATCAACAGCAGAGACCTCCTCGGCCGAAGGAAGAATACACTTTCGACGACGATGATGTTCAAGGCATCTTCGAATGTTTACTTAAAGGTAACAAGATACAACTGCCAGATATCAAAAAGCCTGATGAAGCCAACAAGACGGATCATCCAAAATACTGTCTATATCACAGAATGCTGGGTCATACAATCCGGTCTTGTTTCGTGTTAAAAGGAAAGATCTAAGAAATGATCAAATCAGGAGCTGTGACACTAATACCTAAAGACAAGACAGTCACAGCAAATATGATTTCGATGCAGTTCGGTGACTTCCCTCCGTTATTGGTGGAAAATGGGATTGTCCCTATCCCCAAAGCAACCCTTAAAGTTGTGAATATGCCACCAGCCCAGAATGAAGGACTTATTCCCGTCACCACTAAAAAGGGAGAGATTATGTGGATCCACCCCGATTTAGTGATGGAGTTCGAGACATCTTCCTCTTCTCCTCGGAAGGCTCCTCTGTCTAAAAAGAAACCTGGGAAGACTAAGTCATGCCATATGACTTCTAGCATCACACCCAATCTTTCTCTAACCTCTACTTTCATCCTAGCAGGAAAGTCACCCCCTACAGAGGCAGAAACTGTACCTCTATCCGAAGACAGATACAAACCAGCGTTTCATCTATATAGTTCACAATCTCGTGAATTAATGGCGAAGATAGGTTATGATCTAGCCACTGCTCTTGGTTTAAACTCCGGCAAAGGACTCCGAGCACCTCTAGCCCTCACTTTGAGACATAATCAATCCCGTGTTGGCCTCGGTTTTTGGACTGAAGCTCTCATCAAGTACCGAAAAACCAAGAACAAGATCAAGGATTGCAACATGGTTTCAATAGACCCTGAACCTGAGCCTGAAGTCGAAGCTCTCTCCGAAACCCGGTCAGGAAAAACATATCTGAAAGATTATGTTGAAGCTCCTGAGGAAACTCCTGATGTCCCTCCGGTTGCAGCTCCAGCACCCATCTCTAACGAAGGATCTTCAAATGCTCCTGCTGAAACGATTCCCTCTAAAACAATAACAGCCGACAAAGGGAAGCAACCTGCCCGCTTCGACAAACCAATCAAGAAGTCTCTTTCTCCTGGATTGCAGAAGCCATATAATTTTGACATTCTGGCTCAACTTGCTAACACTCCAGCCAGGTTGTCCATCTTCGAACTTTTACGTTTATCCAAGGAAACTCGGAAAACGTTAAGTGAAGCTCTACTGCAAGCAGACTCTTGCCTGACTCATCTGAAGAAGCCGGAAGCAGAGCCGGTAACTTGCCTACATTGCAACAGTGTCTTGAAAATTATTCCGAACATCACTTTTACCCAAGACGATATGCTTCTAGAGGACAATCGTCATGATCGGCCTCTCTACTTCACTGGGTACATTGACACGATAAAGGTCGACCGTATTCTAATTGATCCAGGATCAGCTCTAAGTATTATACCTAAGAGTCTCTTGGATGCCTTACGGATTCCAGTTCATCGTCTAGTCAAGACAGTCACTACCATTTTAGGGTTCAACCAAGGCAAGAGCGAACCTCTGGGGAAAATTTGCCTAAAAATACAAATAGGTAATTTTCGGGCGAGTGTCACATTCTACGTGATCGAGTTAGTTGGATCTTACAACTTGCTCTTGGGAAGACCTTTTCTCCATGAACACAATATCGTCCCCTCCACTCTTCACCAGTGCTTCAAATACATTGATGAAAAGGGAGAAGTTTAAAAGGAAGTCGCGGACATTAATCCTTTCAGAGGAGTCGAAGCTTACTACAGTGACTCTCATATGTACAAAGATGAGTATTCAAAAGTCTTACAAGCTATGGATGATGATGAGACATCGAAAGTTGACACCTTTGTTATTCCTGTAAAAGGGCATATCACTCATCCGCGATCTACTAAATCATCTGAAGAAAGCCCACTGATAATTCCTGTCAGTAGATGTACCACTTCATTGCCTTCCCAAGCTCCACAAAGTTCGCTGATAATCCCTGTCAGTGGACGCACCACTTTCTCACCATCTTCTCAGGCTAGACCAGATACTCTAGTTATTCCAGTCAGTGGACGCACTACTTATCCACGATCCTCTTCAAGGGAGCTCACCTCCTCTGAGCCTTTTATTATCGACCTTAATCGAAACAAAATTTCTGCTCGCCCTTCTTCTCCCCCTTTAGTCATTAATTTGACTAAATCTACTAAGGCTCAGCCTTCTTCTGTAAATACAGCATCTGATATTAATAAAGCATCTCCTTTACAGTATATTGATGTTTGTAATCATGTACAAAGTTATTTACATTTGCTAGATAGCTTAGAGCCACTAACTATAGGAGTTGTTCAAACTCTTCATACAAAAGTATCATTAGAGTCTATACAAAATTCATACTTCCTTGTTCCTGTTAGAAAATCAGGAGAAGCTCCAATATTCTTCTGCAAGGGGCCCCAGAATCCTCCTAATCTGGAAGACAACGACAAAAACAATGATACCGGAAGGTTACAACTACGTCGCTACAGTCAGCAGTCCAAAAACATTATCAAGAATATGGGCTATAACTTCAGAAATGACCTCAGTAGTGGAAAAGGAAGAAGAATGCCTGTTCGAATTCCTCCCTTAAAATACAGAAGGACAAAATACGGATTGGGTTACATTACTCCTACCCCCTTCATCAACACAGTCCATGAGGATCCAGAATCCGACGGAGACAAACGATCTGATTCTTCTGATTTCTTCTCTTGGGATTCCGACACAAGTATTGGCAATTTTTATCGTTCTACTCTATCCGCCAATATGGTTTCCACCGACGGTCCGTAAGAAAATGATGAAGATGAAGATGATTTTGAAATATCCCCTGAATCGGAACAATGGGCTCAAAGATTAGACAACCAATAGGAATTCAGGTTCGAGCAAAGAGAACCTCCCACTGAAGATAAATTGATCCAAATTGATGTTGGTGAGGAGGGATCCCCCAAGCCAATATTCATCAGCGAAAGTCTTTCAGAAACAGATAAGCAAGACATGATCAAGCTTATTCATGATTACATCGATGTCTTCGCCTGGAGTTATGAGGATATGCCAGGGCTAGATCCGAAGATCGTAACACACAAACTTAATATCATGCCAAATGCTAAACCGGTCAAACAACAACAGCGACGATTTCGTCCAGACATTATGGATGCAATTGAAGCTGAAGTCAACAAGCTTATGGCTTCCGGATTTATCCGAGAGGAACAACATCCTGAGTGGGTGGCTAATATTGTTCCTGTTCTAAAAAAGACTGGCAAGATCCGAGTATGTATAGACTTTCGCGATCTCAATACGGCTTGTCCTAAGGACGAGTTCCCTCTTCCAATCACCGACGTCATGATCGATAATACGTGTGGTTTCGACCGAATGTCATTTATGGATGGGTATTCGGGGTACAACCAAATCAAAATGTTTCCAGACGACGAGAGACATACTTCCTTTAGAACGCCGATCGGTACATACTGTTACACAGTGATGTCGTTTGGTCTCAAAAATACAGGAGCAACGTATCAGCGAGCAATGAGCACTATATTCTGCGAACATCTTCAGAAAATAGTCGAATGCTACGTTGATAATATTGCAGTCAAGAGTCGACAAAAAGAGGATCACATCCAGGATTTGAAGATTATCTTTGATTTAATGCGTCAACATCAACTTAAGATGAACCCTACTAAGTCCTTCCTGGGCGTCTCTAGTGGTAAATTTCTCGGCTTCATCATTACCGCTAAAGATATACACGTGGATCCCGAGAAGATCAAAGCCATCCAAGAGATGCGTCCTCCACGCACCTTAAAGGAGCTACGAGGATTTCAAGGAAGAATTGCTTATATCAGGAGATTCGTCTCTAACTTATCAGGACGCTGCAGACCGTTTAACAAACTTCTGAAGAAAGGTGTGTCCTTCGTCTGGAACGAAGAATGTCAAAAAGCATTTGATGATATCAAACAGTACCTCATGAACCCTCCAGTTTTGGTACCTCTCGTCTCGGGAATACCGTTCCTTCTATATGTTCGAGCCATGGATCATTCTCTCGGTGCATTGCTCGCCCAGAAAAATAAAGATAGCCATGAACAGGCTATTTATTACCTCAGTCGCACAATGACAGGTGCTGAACCGTATTATTCTCCAATTGAGAAAAAATGCCTAGCATTAATGTTTGCCGTTCAGAAGACGCGACATTACATCATCGGTCAAACGATTCATGTTATTTCCAGAGTGAATTCCATCAGGATTATGATGAAGAAATCCGGTATTCTCAATTCCAGACTGGCTAATTGGGGAATCTTGTTAGCTCAATATGACATGCATTATATTCCTCAAAAGTCAGTTAAAGGACAGGCTCTTGCTGATTTTCTGGCAGCTCATGCAGTTCCAGAGGATTCTAAATTATACGATGAGATTCCAGATGAAGTTATGGATTCAAATCAGGTTTCTGAAGAAACTCTTACCTGGCGTCTATTCTTTGATGGAGCGTCTAGAATAGGTCCCAATAGCGATATTATCGCCGGAGTCGGGATTGTTCTTGTATCCCCGGAAGGTCTGACTATTCAGAGGGCTTATTCTCTGGATCAATCGTGTTCAAACAATGTAGCCGAATACAATACGTTACTCATCGGTCTTCAACTTGCTAAACATCTGGATATTCAGTATTTAGAAGTTTATGGAGACTCCAAACTTATCGTCAATCAAATCAGAGGTACATACGAAGTCCGTCATTAGGATTTGATACCTTATTACCGAGCAGCACTCTCTATGGCCTCTTCCTTTGAAGGTTTCTTTATTGAACACGTTCGACGAGCCTGTAATACAGAAGCCGATGCTTTGGCTAATCTTGCCGCTGTGCTAGCCATACCGGTCAGACGTCAACAATTGATAGTGGTTTATAACCGGGAGCTATTCTACGTCGAGAATAATTTGGCTTTGGGTTTTCTCCATGACCCAAACGAAAATTCTCTCAACCCTGATGAATTTAACCTTAACACTGGATTAGGGTTTGACAGAGCATCCTCGTCTTCTTCCGATTCTACTATGGAATACGTCTTTTTCAACAAAACAGAAGCCATGATCGAAGACTGGAGACGTCCATTTCTAGACTTTGTATTGTATGACATACTTCCTGATAATCCGAGCGAAGCAGCGTCTATCCGGCGTCGATCTCTCAGATTCTATTATAATCATACGACAAAGACACTATATCGTCGGGCCTATGACGGTCTTCTCCTCCGATGCATCGCTGGTGAGGAAGCACAACGGATTATCTGTGAAGCACATGATGGTGTCTGCGGAGCCCATCAACCAGGTCCTAAACTTCAAGATCGCATCCGACGTATGGGTTATTATTGGCCCACGACGGTGGCTGACGCCATTCAATATGCCCGAAAATATAAAGCCTGTCAAATCCATGCAGACTTTATCCATCAACCGTCAGAGTTCTTACACCCGACAGCGGCATCATGGCCCTTCGAGGCCTGGGGCATGGACATCATTGGTCCCATCAACCCACCGTCATCAAAAGGACACCGATTTATTCTAGCAATAACCGACTACTTTTCCAAATGGGCTGAAGCAATCTCGCTATCCGAAGTCAAAACTTCCAACGTCATCAACTTCGTCATGCATCATGTCATCTATCAATTTGGTGTTCCTCGGCGTATTATCCATGATAATGGACCACAGTTCGTCAGTCAGAAATTTACTCGATTCTGCGATGACCATCGAATCAATAACCTAGCTTCTACAGCATATAATCCAGCAGCTAATGGATTGGCAGAAGCTTTCAATAAAACCATCATCAAACTCCTGAAAAAGTTCGTTTCTTCTAACAAACACAACTGGAGCGAGAAGCTTGGTGAATGTTTATGGGCCTACCGCACCACAGTTCGCAATACGACCGGGTGTACGCCTTTCTCTTTGGTATACGGGTGTGAAGCTGTCCTTCCCCTCGAGATCCAGATTCCTTCTCTGAGAATTACAATCTCCAATGAACTTACAACGGAGAACAATGATCATCTTCGACTTCAAGAGCTAGAAGCTCTAGACGAAAAGCGATTGTACGCTTAACAAAATATTGAGCTGTATCAGGCCCGAATTTTAAAAGCTTTTAACCAGAAGGTGAAAGTCAGAGCATATCGGAAAGGAGAACTTGTTCTTACCGTCAAACGTCCGATGACTATGACACATATGAGCAAAGGCAAATTCGATGCGAAATGGGAAGGCCCATTCGTCGTAAACAAAGTCTTCTCAAACGGAGCATATCAGCTTACCTCTATGGATGGTAAAGTCACGATGATGCCTATCAACGACAAATTCTTAAAGAAATATTATGTATAAATCTTGTTAATATATAATATTTTCATCTGCTGCGATTATTCCCCAGCAAATATAAAATCAAAGTTTATTTTTCCTCACAAAAGTCGTCTCGATATCATTATCTCCAGCAGAAATTGATATTCTACCACATATCATCTTCCCAGAGAATTTGATATTCTGTCTTATTAGATCCCCAGTGGATTTAATAAAGATCTCATATAGAAAATCACGTCCATATTACCTCTGAATTTTCTATCTCAGTATCATATTTTCTATTCTATGAAAATGATATCTAGTCTTTTGATTTCCGAGTCCAAAGATCGTGGAAAATTGAGTTCAAAGATATCTTTATATCTGAATTCTGTTTTCTCTAATCAGTATTAAACTAAAATTTTTGGTTTAATATCATCTGATAAAATTATAAAATTTATTTGTATATTTTATTCTATTGAAATATGTCATGTATTATTTACCTCTGAACATATTTTCTACAAAAACATCATACACAAAATCGAAATCAGATCAAAGTGCTCATTTCCTCAGTCAAAATCAAAATACTGATTACAAGTGAGTATTAATCTATTGAATAGAAGGAGTAATTATCTCCTGAATATGAGCAAGTACACTATTCATCTTCTCGTCATGAGCTTTACGAATTTGCTCTGTTGCTTCAATTGCAACCATCTGTTGGTCAAAATTAATGATAACAGAACTACGACGATTAGTTTCTTCTATCTGCTCAGCTTGCATCTGTTCCTGCTCTTGCTGTAGAATTTGGTAGCGGGTAGCTTCAGCTATACGAGCAGCAATAATATCAGATTGCTCTTTTTCTGCGGATGCAATGCGCTCCTGGAGACGAGCTAATTCTTCCTTTAGTTTCTGGAGTTCTTCAGTTCTAGATATTTCCTCAGTTTCCAGACATTCTATCTTCTGACGAGTTATTACTATTTCCTCATCCTTCGCCATTAACTTCTCAGATGACAAAGCGAGAAATTCTTTCAAAGCAGCCTGCTGGGTTTGAGCTTCATGTTCCAATTGAGCAATCTCAGCCACGGTCAAGGATTTAATATCTTCTTTCTTGATTTCCCAGTATTTGTGGATGGTTACTTCCAAATCGTCTAGGAGATGCTCAAAGAAAGTACACTGAGTTTCATAACCAGCCTGTCGCAGAGCTAAAAGTGGGAAATTAATCGCCGTTCGGAGATTGGAAAAAGGCATTGTCTCGTCCTTCATAAATTGCCTGGAGAATGTATCCAGATATGAATAGATAATATCTGAATACATCGCCATGGTCCTTGCTATTCCCGTTTCAAAACCGGGAGTTGCTGCCATTGTGAAGGAAGAAACTGAAATGGGCTCTATTCTGGAAACAGAAGTATGTGCTTTTGGAGAACTTAGTAAATGTGAGCTTCCCTCACCAACATCAGTCCGAACAGGTGGAGCATGAGTCGAGCTCATCGCTGGTGTAGTTCCTACAACTTTTGGAATCAAAGAAGCTTGATCAAAATTAAAGACAATAAAGCAAGAAAAGACAAAACTCTACTGGATAAAATATTACCTGAAGTTGGCTCGTATTCTATTTCTCTAGGATCGTTCAGCCCTGTTCGTAGTCTATTCAAAGTGTCTTTTGACACTGGTCTCATTTCACTACTTCCTGCCCCAGAGGTGCTCGGAACATGGGCTTCTATTTCTAGAGGGTTCTCTGGTTTTGGAGTCAACCCTGAATGTTGGTCGACCGTCTTCAACTCGTCGATACGGGTTTCAGTTGGTAACTCATCTTCAATCTCTATATCCTTATCTTCAAAGGAATGAGACGAAGGTTCATAGTCAACCTGTTCTTCTTCACCCTTGTCGCTCTCCGAAACATCAATCAAAGCTAAATCAGCAGGTGGCTTGAGAGTGGTTGCTTCCTTCACTGATTCTCTCGAAACCAGTACGGATGGTTCAGCATGCTCATCCACTACCATGGAAGGATCTTCGGCAGCCGGTGTTGTTCGATCGGTAGATGGCTTATCTGCCGATTCTTCTATCACATCTTTCGTAGCAGGTTCTATATTAGCGTCCTGCGTGGGCTGCGTTTCCGAGGGTACAGGAGAGAAAACTTCAATAATCTTCTTGGCAGTAGAAGATTCTGCTTCAACTCTTTGCGAGAAGCAAGGGTAGTTTGCTTCTCTCGAGCCAATCGTTCAGCACGATTGGTGGGGCTTTCTGCATCAAGACAAATTACATATTTAGAAACTACCACTTTTCTTCTTCCTACCCTTTTCATTAGTAGAATGGTAGGCTAATCGTCTTTGGAGTCACTACCTTCTTCGTCAGCATCTCTGATTTGTTGACTCGAAGCATGAGAAGTCCCCGGGATAGTAATGCCTATACGACTACGAACTTCTGCTCGAGTAACTCTTTTTGGAGCGGGCCTGGAAGCACCCTTGCCACGCTTTCTCTTCGGTGTACCCTCAGCAGATACACTCTTCTCGACACTTCCAAGCGGTACGTGTAGTGGCTGATGAAGTTCATCAGAAAAGAGATTCCCCATTGATACTTCTTCATAAACCTCGTCAGTAGCGAGAGGATCTTCTCGGTCGTGACAATCTTCCGGCAGAGTTGACTTGGCTGATTTCTTATTAACATGAATGAAGCTCTTACCCAAGATGCTGAACTTCTCATCAAATGTATTCGCAGATACATAGAACTTGGCATAAGACGCCAACATCTTAGCTCCTCTCTGATGATTTACCGGATCTGGCATTGTAAAGGTAGCTCCGGTGCCTTTGGCAATATAATATATCCAGGCTCTCGCACCGTCGATCAATCCGCCTTGGTGGTAGAAGTATGTTGTTACATTTCCTACATGCGACTGATCATAGCCGAATTGCCGAGCAAATCTACTCAGAAGATATGGCTCCAAATAAGTGATGTCGTCATGGCGACAGACCAGGTGGGATGGTCTGATCCTCTTCAGCCATTCGTGCTGAACATCATCCAGTTCATTGGCACCGGTGCCATCAATCATCTTCGCAGGCATAGTCTCATAACCGATAGACAGAGGAACACAGGTGAAACTCCATAGTTCTCCCCTATTCAGTATGGTCCTGCAGTCTGTCAGGGTATCATATTTCCACTTTGGCGTATGACGGTATCTTTCCAAGAAAGTGTCATCTGGTCTGGCCAGTTCAGCACTCATAAGAGACTCAAAGTGGAGGAGCAGCCATCCGTACAAATATGTGAAGGGCATTTCTACCCGAGGAAAAGTTGTAAGTTTCTTCTTCGCCAGGGTAAACATTATGTCTGCATATGCTCTTAAACCAGCATTCAGACGGCATGTCATCGCCGTTAGCAAGTCCATCATGTACTCGAACGTCAGACGGACTGCTGCAAATACGATTCCTCGGTACATCCTGTCTGCCGAACAGGTGCCAGGTACTACGAATCTTCTCAACCAAAGTGATAGAAACCCGGCCAGATGACCTTCATTAGATAAAGCCCAACCACCTTGCTTTATGTAGGTCTCTAACCTATCACCAGCTTTATAGGTGCCTTCATCTTCTTCGATTATGATGTCATCATGGGTGGTCTTCCGGATTAATTTGTCAATTTCGGCTTGACTCAGAGGTTTAAAACGACCAATATATTGTTCGGTCTTCTTCTTCTTCTGAGTTTCTTCGGTGCGGCCTTGGAATAAGTAGGCCATCCACTTCGAAGTATAGCAGCCTGAATCTATATCTTTTGCCTTATAAAAGGCCTTACAGATACTATAGTGGCACATTAATTCTTCGAATACATGAAGAATTAGCGGGTTGGCGTCAGAGATCTTGTTCATTTCATCAATAAACGGGATATATTCCTCATACGATAGATCTCCTGTCGGCAGCTGAGAAATGTACGCCATTTCATGGAGAGCGAATCCCATCTCGCCTCTCGAAGTCATAAAAGTTCCGGTGCGGTAGTTGTACCTTTCTGCTAGTGCTAGGAACAAGTCTGGGTTCGGCCTAAAACCATAAGCAGTGCACTTGATGGCATCGTACAGGCCTATCACCTTCAACTGTTCTCCATAATCTCTCAGAATCCATCTCACGAGAGCAGTCCATCTGGTATTCTCTGGGTTCACGAGACCAGTGAGTCTCATGGACTGTTTCGGATAGACAGCGTTTTCTAGTTGTGCAAATTCGTTCGCGAATATCGGGACTCTAACCGGCATCAGAAGTGCAGAGTCCTCAGGAGGAATTGTGGCTGGCAATAATCCTCGTAAGACTGAAACGTGCGGTTCAGTACCACTGCGAAATCTTCCCTGGCTGTACCCTACCCATCCAGCTTTTGCTTGACGGGTTGGAGTAATATCCCATTTCATGTGCCTTTGGTGACTCGCATGGAATAAGCGAGCTATGTTGATACTCTTAGACAATCCAGTCAAGTACATCGGCTGAGTCGCATCACCATCCCGGTAATACGAGTATGACACTTTATCGGAGGCTGGCTGGGAGTTTCTGTCAATAGCGTCCCCGAATAGAAATGCCAGTTTTGAGTGGGTAACACTGTCCACACTCTGCAGTGGTTGACCACTTATCAGACTCAGCAGGGTTTCGCTATCTTGATTTTTCAGAATGGCTATTATCGTGGAAGGTTCATCAAACTGTGGAAAGTGGACATGGGATAGGTCACTCTTATAATTGCTCCCTGTACATCCTTCAAACTGTACTTCTTGGGCCAAAATATCCACTACAAAGGAAAAATAAGAGGTTAAAAATTCTTACAAAGGGATGACAAGTTCAAAGATCAACTTACGCTCAATCCATCCTAAGCATATGTCAGATTCAAAAATCAACTTACGCTCAGTCCATCCTAAGCGTATGTCAGATTTAAAAATCAACTTACGCTCAGTCTATCCTAAGCGTATGACAGATTCTAAATTCAACCTACGCTCAGCTATGTGTATGTCTAACCAAAGCAAGCAGTCGTATGGAATTTTCCAAAGAGCAGTGTATGGTTAGCAACATGTTCATCAAAAATACGCTAACAAGAGAGTCAGCGTATCTCAACGAGACGACTTGACATAGCGTATTCCTTCAGATCAGCGTATTTTGACATCTCTATCAAAGATACGCGTATCTTACAGAAATACGCTCAAAACATATTTTTCGTATAGACGAAAAACATGGAATACGACTAAACCCTAAAGAGGGAAGTGTATTTTCTGACGTATTGACCCTAAAAAGGGGATACGTTTTCTGATTTTGTTCTAACCAGAGCCCTAAAAAGGGATGGTTACTGTTCATCGTCCACATCCTCACCGTATAGGGGTTTCAACGGAAGTTCGCTCTGTGGAAGACGCTGCTCGGCGGTTCTCCTAGTCGTTGCGGCGACGGCGGCGGGTCGAGACGGCTCTGCAGGAGCCTTGCCTTTCCCCTTCGCGGTAGCGTTGAGCTTGGATGCCATTGACGAAGATTAGGTTGGAGAAGAAGAAGGCTTGAGCTCTGGATTCTCTCTCTCGAAGACGAAGGCAAAAGTAAAGAAAGGAATTAAGTTCTTAAAGGCCTATTTATAGAAGAAAGAGAAGCCCAAACGGCAGCCGTTTTCAAAATACAGAATCCCTAGAGATATGCACTGATATCGAGGAAATAACAAACTCATGCCAGCGTGTCAAGACTTATTCCCACTTTAAGTTCAAAGTAATTTCGAACTTTCGAAAATCATAAAGTTCGAAAACTTTGAAGGGGGTCTTGTAGGGTGTGAAAAATTCTGACACGCTGACATAAGACTAAGTCAGCCAAAGGCCATACGCTCAGCCAAAGGCCATACGCTCAGTACAAAAGTCATACGCTCAGCAAATATTTTATTATTTCTCGACTGACAGCACAACATACGCTCAGTAGGGGATGAATCTGACACTTCGTCTTTCGTGCAAAGAACAGCTGTCTTAGGAGAATTAACCGTCGTATGGATTTTCGAGAGTTGATTTTGTCTTTTACGAGGACAGCTCATTAGCCATCATAAATGCACAGCCATCATTACTGTCATTTCTGACAGTCTGTCAGCCGTCATATCCGCAACACGACGCTCGAGAGATATTTGTCAGTTATTGGAAGATATGGCGTATTCGAGAAGATTGAGGACAGCCACGTGTCTACTTCCCCAGTCATAAGACTCCTCATCAAGGCAGCGTATGGACTTCATACGACTCCTCATCAAGGCAGCGTATGGACTTCATACGACTCCTCATCAAGGCAGCGTATGTACTCTATACGACTCCTCATCAAGTGAGCGTATATACTCCATACGACTTCTTGTCACCCAAGTGAGCGTATGAACTCCATACGACTCCTCTTCAAACAAGACAGTGTATGTTAGTCATGCTTCTCCAAAAGACAGCGTATCAAAGCAAATACATTCAGAATGACTTCAAATGTACAGTCAACACATGTTCTCACGTGTCCTGTACTCGGTGACCCACTCATTCAAAAGTTATGCAATGTGGCATTCATGCCATCAATCTCTCTTGGATATACTCCACTACTCTCAACCTAAATAAATAGAATTTATTTATGGAAAACAGTGCTGGACTGGTGCTGGTCCTCTAACTGAAGGACTAGAGAAGGTCGATGAACTTCCCCTGTTCGGGCAGTTCCCAACCCTGTGGTCCGGGGTACCACAAACCAAGCACAAACCCTGTGCTCTGTGACACTCTGATACCACATGTCCTGGCTTCCCGCAGTGTGAACATCCCACTGCGGAAGACTGCTTCTGCTGCTGAGGGTGCGTCGGGGTGGAATGCTGAACCGATATCACTGAGGCCGCCCGCCTCAGAGCTCCAATGGTCAAAGCCGCAGCCGGGGCTGGTGCTGATGACTGATTCATCTGGCTGTGAGATCGCTTTCGACCTCCGAACCTATCCACGATCCTCTGGAAGGTATATTCATGCCTCCGGGCTGCCCTCACTACTGCATCAAAGGTCTGATGCTCAAACTGCTCTACCGCCAACAAAATCTCTAGGTGGAGCCCCTGCTGGAACCGCTGGGCTCTATCGAACTCGGTCGCCACCAAGGTAGGAGCAAACCGACTAAGTCTCGAAAACTCGGCCGCATATCCATCGACCGTCCTGCCCATTTGCTTCAGATTGGTGAACCTCGTCTGTAGATCATACCGAGCTATAGCATCAAAATACTTGGTCTGGAATCTCTCCCTGAATACTGCCCATAAAATAGGGGCCACTAATCCATCGGCCTGCGCTGCCCACCAGCTGCGGGCAAGATCTAGTAACTGCAGGCGTACTATGGCCACCTTCTCATTCTCTGGAGTCCTGGCTGCTTCTAGAATCACCTCTGTGTCCTGAAGCCAAGCATCTGCAGCGATCGCATCTTCACTACCGTCGAAAAAGGGAGGGTTCAAGCGCTTGAAGCTGTTGGTCGCGCTATTACCCTGATGACCTCCTCTGGTCAAAGCGTCTGGCACCGCCTGGTGCAAGACATCTCTTCGACGATCCTGGGAGGCTAATAGTGACCTGATAAGACCCACCAAAGTGCCATCAACAGGCTCTACAGGCTGGATGGGCTGAACTGGTGGCTCTCCTCCAGTAGGCATGACTCTGGAGGCTACTTCTGAATGTTGGACTTGATCTCCGGGTTGCTGCTGGTCCACGGGAGGTGCTCCGCCTTGCTGATCGGCAGGTCCAGGAATAATTCCGCTGAAGAAGACGACATAGGGAATAATAAGGAAGGACCAAGACAGATCAACGATACAAGCTTGCGATCAGGTCAAGATTACAGGGATTCAGAAGATACAAGCAGAGATCAAGGGCGAGTGCTGATTGAGACTTCTATTCGGTAAACCCTCACATATCTTGATTTACAAGACCTGCATGGGCCACCACTTAAACCATGTAACGCCCCAGAACCAGAATACTGGAGAGCGGGGGCGTACATAGCCAGCTACGTATGTTGAAGTGCAACCCACCTCGCTATACGGTCACGGCTGTCTAGATACATGAGGGTTTAACTACAAGCCAACAGTCTTCTATGGTCATGAACAAGCCTATTGTCTCAATCTCAAGCAAGCAATAATAGTTACAAGATGTCAGAGCACCAAATATATAATAGCAAGGCGTCCCATACATTACATATTGGATGATCATGAAGCTAGTCGTACAAAATGTCAAGACTAGCAAGAGTTCAGTCGTACATGATCAACCCTAGGATCTGTCAATCATGTTACAGCCCGTAGGCAGACAGTAAATAAAGATGCAATACGAGCTAACACGTGCTCGCCGACTAAACGCCTCAAAAGAATAATTTTTACAATAAAGTGGGAGGACAAAAAGAAACTCACTCATTGCCATAGTTACGCCTGGTGGTCACCATCTAGCTGGAAGACAGGTGGATCCACTGGTGCTACTCCGATATCTGGCCACACAAAACCAGCTGGGTCAGACCCCAGAAAGAGAAAGTACCACAAAGAAGGCTTCACTTAGGAACTAAAACCAGCATATCACAATAGAATATTAAAGATAATAAATAAAGAACTAAAAATAATAGAGATAACGATAGTAAACTGAGTACGATGAAACCATTCAAGTAGCCAGGTCACAACCCTTAAACCAAACAAGGACCGGGGTTGCAGCCCTTCACCTGAATAGAAACCCGTCTCAAATACTATTGGTACAGTGAAGACAATAAACGAAAAGAGGACACAGAACTGCTTCGGGAGCCAGGTTACAACCCTTAAACCAAACAAGGACCGGGGTTGTAACCCTTCGCCTGAACAGAATTGGACCCCCAATCTTTATTGCTAAGGCCAGTATAAATAATCATGGTATTAAGGTAAGGTAAAACATGACGAACATGGCATGGGATTGCAATAAGACAATAAACGAAGAGAGGACACAGAACTGCTCCGGGAGCCAGGTTACAACCCTTAAAACAAACAAGGATCGGGGTTGTAACCCTTCGTCTGAACAGAACTGGACCCCCGATCGTTATTGTTAAGGCAAGCATCAATAATCATGTCATATCACAATCTTGCACAGGATCAGGATAAGACTAAGCTGGAATAAACTCCATCCAATCAATCACGGCCAATCAAGAGTACGGCTTGATACTTTTAACTAACTAGGGTTATCACCGGCCTAGTTATTAGCAAGATGCAATAAGATTATCCCAACAGCCACAAGCCCTGCAGACCATCCGGTTATCCGGGTCGAATGTCCGTTTATGAAGAATGCAACACGTGACTGTGTGCTGAAAATGTGCCCTACTCGTCGGTAGGCTATAAGTCCACTTAATGCGCCCAGATAACGAAATTGCCTGTAGCTGGGAATCTCTTCATGTCTACTGAATTATTCTAGTTTATTAGCCTTAGTCAATTACTGTAGGTATCTCTGACCGTGGTACTCAGGGATCCCTATCCTAGACATGATGCAAGACAGTACTGGTTTATTTTGTACAAACACAATCACCCACGGTGTCCATCCAGCGTAAAATACGCAATTTCAGGGTTCCCTGCGTAAAATTTTACATTCTGGGTACCATCCAGCATAAAATACACAATTTCAGGGTTCCCTGCGTAAAATCTTACATTCTGGATGCTATCCAGCGTAAAATACGTAATTTCAGGGTTCTCTGCGTAAAATCTTATATTCTGGATGCTATCCAGCGTAAAATATGCAATTTCAGGGTTTCTAGCGTAAAATCTTACATTCTAGACACTATCCAGCGTAAAATACGCAATTTCAGGGTTCCCAGCATAAAATCTTACATTCTGGATGCTATCCAGCGTAAAATACGCAATTTCAGGGTTCCTAGCATAAAATCTTACATTCTGGATGCTATCCAGCGTAAAATACGCAATTTCAGGGTTTCCAGCGTAAAATCTTACATTCTGGATGCTATTCAGCGTAAAATACGCAATTTCAGGGTTCCCAGCGTAAAATCTTACTCAGCCGACATGAAAAATCCAGAAAACTTGTTTTGGCCATAAAAACTTCATTTTAACTCGAAATGAGGTTAATCAAAAACCAAATTCACACAAAATTTCGTGCTCTTGCTCATGAAACTATTAGTTTTCGAAAATAACAAGTTTTAGTAGATCAAAACCAAGAAAAACTCCATGAACTCATGAAACCCCAAAGTTATAATGTAGATCTAGAAGAATCTATCCATAAAAATCAAAAACTCCAAGTTCTAAAGAGGCTTATAATCATGTAAAGAAGAGAATGGAACAATAAAACTTGAGATCCATCATGAAGCAAGTTGCACTTGCCTAGGGCACTTAGGTGTTGGTGGAGAGTAATGGTGAGGAAGAAGAAGAGTGAATGGGGAGAGAGAAAGAGTGTTGGGTTAATAAATGGAGATAGTGGTGGTAGGTAAGGGTTCTCCCCTTGGTTCATGATGAACCAATAAGCAACCCAAGCCGAACCAAGCCAACCCAAATAAGCCGAACCAAGCCAGGAGACATGCAATACGAGTCAGATACGTACACGTATTCCAAAAGACGTAATTACGAACTATGGTCATCACACACATACACACACACACACACACAAACACACACACACACACACACATATATATATATATATATATATATATATTCACACACACACATATATAGGTACATTTACACACATATATATACATAGACTAAAACACCATGAAACTATATACAATCATGATACAAAACCTAAAATTACTTGATACCAACACCTCCAACCAAGTAGAGACACAACCACACCTCACTAACTACTCTCTAACATAACAAAAACTGAAATTAGAATATATATAATCCTATTAGGCAATACAACAAACACATGGGGTGTCCTATTTCAACAACTACCTAATAGGACACAAAACTACATGTAGACATACACTAGAGAACTCCAAATGGCCTCTAACTTAGTTCTATTGGTAATTCACTACAAGAAATTTTGTTTATAGTGACGGAAGTCAGTGACGGAATGAATATTCAGTCACTAGTAAAAAATTAATTGTGTCGGATTAAGGAAAACGTTAGTAATGCTATTTCTGACGGAATAAATATTTAATGGTGACGTACTATGAAGTCACTAAACTTTATTTAATCATTAAATGAGAAGATAGACGTAAAAATTTTAAATATATTTCATGAAAAATATTAGGGACTTCTAAATCAGTCACTAATAGAAAAATAGTTCAATATTAAATAATAAATTTAATAAGAAAAAAATAATCTACTAATTTTAAAGATTTATGGGACCGAGTTAGCGGGATTTGAAAATTGGACACCACTTTTTTCTCATCTGTGCCATCATTTTTTTTCTTTTGCAAAATATTTGATCATAAAAGGTTCATGATCCTCTCCTCCTTTAAATACTTACTCCTCTAAAATTTTCTCTTCCTCCTCCTCCTCCTCCTCCTTCTCCTCTCATCCTTCTCTAGGTGATCATAAGGATTTTCTTTTCCTTGTAATTCTCTCATCTTTTCCATTATTTACTCATCTTCTCCTCCTCTAATAATTTTTTGTTTTGTTTTAAAGGTGCTCATCTAGAGAGGTCAACGTAGTTCAATATTCTCTTCCACCACTCTAGGTCAGTGGAGTTCAATCCTTTTTCACCGCTTCTCGTCCAGGAAGGAGATCCCATCGGTTCCAGGGAAAAATATCCCATCGGCTCAAGTAAATTTTAAAACCTAACCATAATTTTTTTCCTATTTATGCTATTTTATATTCTTTAATTTGTTTGTTTCTACATTTTTTTAGATTTATTTGCGTCGGAACGTGACTATCATTTTATTGACATGAGATGTTGGAATTGTCACAAAGAGCATATGTCCAAGCAATGGGCCCGAAGATAAGAAATCGAGTACGTGGTCAAGGGCTTGGTGTGACGCGAAATTGAGTGCTTCATCATGTTTCTTCATTACAATTTAGAACATCAATTTGTGTTCATGTAGAATGTATTTTTTTTGTTAATAGCAGACTTAACTTTGTTTTGGAGTATATTTTATTTTTTAGTTGTCCAATCTGATGAATATATTATTTTTGGCTTAAATTTTTTTAATAAGAATCCACTTACATCATTTTGGATGAAGAAATTGTGATTTCAGCAGAATGTGGTGGAAAGAAATTAGCTTCTGCTTATGGATCAAGTAGTAATGACCGATTTATTATATTATTAATGACATATCAAACAATTAGGAATGTGATTCAAAAAATTTGTAATGTTATTAATGACACAACATTGATGACTGGCATATTAATTAGTAATAATTTTACTAATGACCAAACAATAGTGACTGACTTATCAGTTGAAAAAAATTATTAATGTCCCAACATTAGTGACTGACGTGTTAGTTAGTAATAATTTTATTAATGACCAAACAATAGTGACTGACTTATTAGTTAGTAATAATTATTAATGACCCAACAATTGTAACTGACAAATTAGTTAGTAATAATTATTAAACACTTTTTTATATTGAAAGATAAATACTTATCTACGTGGCATGTCCAATTATAGTGACGGATTTAGGAATTCGTTCGTCACTAGTAGTATTAGTGTCGCTCGTAGTAGTGACTGACACTAACTCCGTTACTCATGTGATTAGTCTGTCACTAATATCATTTCTGACGAAATTCTGTCACTATTAATATATATTAGTGACTGATCTTTGTCGTAACTATAAGCAAAATTTCTTGTAGTGATTCCAACAAAGGGATTTATTCCATGGATTCTAAGCCACTCTAAATGTATGGAAACTAGATTTAGAGGAAAGCTTTATACCTATTAGGAGTGAATCCTAATGAAACCTTCTCCGATAATGTCACGCCCCAGAACCAGAATACTGGAGAGCGGGGGAATGACTCAGCCAGCTACGTATTACGGGTAGATGAATACCGTATAATACGATCAATACTGTCTAACCAGACGAGGGGGTGCATACTACATAAAAGTCTTTCTATGGTCACTTCACATCTATTGTCTCAATCATTCAAAAAAGAAACAGTAATAAAGAACATGTAAGATGAAGCAGTAAGGCGTCCCAAACGCTCAGTCAAAATGTTCTTGAGATCTGGCTTTACAAAACATAGCCAGATGGTATAGTAAAGTGTGCACAATTGTTATCAGCTGCAGTCTGACTTAATTACAAGTATGCAAAAGTAAGTACAAGACAATCCGACTAACATGTCGGTGCCAAACGGCTAAGTATAAGGTAAATAACAAAACGAGCGGTGAAGTAAGGGACCCACTCGAGTCCTTCTGCGATCATTCCTCTAGTATTGACCATCTTGGAGGTGGAAGTAAGCTGGATCCTCGGGGACCGGCTCTAAATCTGGCCATGCAGAACCAGAGAGGTTAGACCTCTAATAGCAAGTACCACAAGGAAGGACGATATGAAGGACTAAACCAGTAAGTAAAAGAATATAATGATAATAGATCTCTGCTTTCCACTAGGATTCACATCACATTACGACACTTCGAACCAACCTCCCAACCAAACAAGGACAGAAGTTGGTCCGTCATGTCCTGACATTCTGATCATCCCAGTTAGGTAACAGAGTAGTGCAGTACACAAACAAATCATCTCGAACGGCCAATCAACTACTACGGCTTGCTAATGTGAGTCCCAAGTTATCCTGGAATTATGCAATTAGGGATTCCTCAGTTCTTACTATGTGCGAGCAAGGCTAGTCTATCCAGTCAATCATGTGCGCCATGCTTGAATTAGACGAGTCCTAGCAGGACGCCCGTCGATATACAATATACAATAATAATAAAAACAGATACTGTTCCCTGCCCGTGTGACAGATTTACAGTATCTGTGGGAACCAGCCGGCCCGTCGGGTACTATTCGTCCCAAGGGGGCTGCCATGTAAGAACTCGGGAATCCATTCTCTCCATGCCATCATTATTTTATTTAACTTAATAGTCTCTACGTTAAGCGAAATCCCATGCCGTGGATCATGATCATTCAAATAAGTACTTTTGTACTGGGTACGATATGCGCAACTCTACAACGATACCCGTGC
Organism: Iris pallida; assembly: GCA_029216955.1. Classification (NCBI taxonomy): domain Eukaryota; kingdom Viridiplantae; phylum Streptophyta; class Magnoliopsida; order Asparagales; family Iridaceae; genus Iris; species Iris pallida. The sequence goes on from JANAVB010025798.1 coordinate 2,769,680, forward strand.
GGCTATGTTGTAGGTCTTACATAGCGTGATGCAACAATCAAATCTAACCACGGAGTAATCATGCCTTGACCATAAAGTACACATGCTGGTTTTTGTAAGAAAATAAATAATTGTAGCCTGCATGTATCTATATGTCAATATTCGGGATTGGCCAATCGATTGCAAATATGAACGTGTCTCATTCCATTTAATTCAATAAGACGACTAGCCAGTCTCTTAGTTCCATCTAGGAACGCATGATCAATAATAAATCAAGATAACAATCAATGTTAATTAATGCCAAATTCGGGAAATAAAATTGGGAGATAAATAATGATCGGGAAATAAATAATCCATGCGGCTGTGGGAAATAATTGGGAAATAATTAATTCATGCGGCTGTGGAAAATAATTAGAAAATAATTAATCCATGCGGCTGTGGAAAATGATTGGGAAATAATTAATCCATGCGGCTGAGAAATGAGATTCTCATGCGGCTGTGAAATGAGATTGGGAAATAAATAATCCATACGGCTGAGAAATGAGATTGGAAAATAAATAATCCATGCGGCTGAGAAATGAGATTGTGGGAAATAATTAATCCATGCGGCTGAGAAATGAGATTCTCATGCGGCTGTGAAATGAGATTGGGAAATAAATAATCCATGCGGCTGAGAAATGAGATTGGGAAATAAATAATCCATGCGGCTGAGAAATAAGATTGTGGGAAATAATTAATCCATGCGGCTGAGAAATGAGATTGGGAAATAATTAATCCATACGGCTGAGAAATGAGATTCTCATGCGGCTGTGAAATGAGATTGGGAAATAAATAATCCATGCGGCTGAGAAATGAGATTGGGAAATAAATAATCCATGCGGCTGAGAAATGAGATTGGGAAATAATTAATCCATGCGGCTGAGAAATGAGATTCTCATGCGGCTGTGAAATGAGATTGGGAAATAAATAATCCATGCGGCTGAGAAATGAGATTCTTATGCGGCTGAGAAATGAGAGACCCATCTTCTCAGGAAAACCTGAGAAGGATGGTCATGGACCCCTTCCAAGCTCCATAAAACCTTCACTGTAAGTCCAAATTTGGACTTCCATAGGTCAAAATGGGGTAGAACAAAATTTTCTACAACATGGAACCATCAAAACTTGGAAATAACAATGTTAAATAGATCAAAACCCCAGAAATCCGAAAATACTATAACTTAGATCTAGAAGAATTTAGCCATAGAAATTGAAAATGCCAAGCACTAAAGAGACTTAGAATCAAATAAGGAAGATGATGGAACAATAATAATGGGGATCCATCAAGAAGCAAGTTGACACTTGCCTTGCTCTCCTAGGTTGGTGGGAGAGTTATGAGGAAGAAGAAGAGTAATAGTGAAGTAATGAAGAGAGAGAAAGGGGATGGGTTTTAAATGAAGGAGTGGTGGTAGGTGGGGGTTTATTTCGGTTTATGATGAACCAACATAATTAAACCAATCTGAGCCGAACCCATAGCAAAGCTAAAACAGAGTATGAAAGCAGACAGTAAAGTGCAGAAATGAAATTACAGAAAATTAATTAACATAAAATTAAAGGGATTTAAATACAGAGCAATACATGATAAATATAAAATATTTACATTTAAACAGTACATGCATTTTAAAAATACGTATTCTGGGAATGGGAAGTGACATCTCTACCCTCCTTAGAAAAATTCCGTCCTCGGAATTTCAAATCCAAGCAGGATAGAAACATCAGAGCTGAACTAATCCAGGTACAAGCAATTTAAGTAAGCAATCATTCTACAATGCCAATAGCAAGTAACATATCTATGTTTTAACTATCGACGACACCATGCAATTCTACTCATAATGTGACAAGCATGAGGAGTTAAGACAATCAAGGTATACAGGAAGAAATATACCTTGTGAGTCAAACAGGTGCGGATACCGTGAGCGGATATCATCCTCACGTTCCCACGTTGACTCCCCTAAAGAGTGATAACCCCAAGCAACCCGGACAAGACTAATTGTTCGGTTCCTGAGTATCTTCTCTCTTCGGTCCAAAATAGACACAGGCTGTTCCTCGTAAGACAGGTTGGTACCAACAACCAGCTCAGAATGATCAAGGACATGGCTTGGGTCCGATACATACCTTCGCAATTGAGATACATGAAATACGTTATGCACCTCTCGTAACGAAGGTGGAAGGGATAAACAATAAGCAACATCGCCTATCCTCTCAAGGATAACAAATGGGCCCACGTACCGTGAACTCAATTTCCCGCGAACACCAAACCTAATGACCCCACGAGTAGGTGAGATCTGCAAGAATACGTGGTCCCCAACAGAAAACTCTAGCGGCCTACGATGCTGGTCCGCCCAATGACGATGCCGATCCTGTGCAACTCGAAGTCGCTCTCTAATTCCCTTAATCTCTTCAACCGTCTGAACAATCATTTCTGGGCCTAACATCTTCCTCTCCCCGATATCATTCCATGCAAGCGGTGACCTGCACTTCTTACCATATAGTGCTTCAAATGGCGTCATCTGGATACTGGCTTGATAACTATTGTTGTATGAGAATTCGACCAAGTGCAGGTGACTCTCCCAAGACCCTCCAAAATCTAGAGTGCAAGCTCGCAACATATCTTCCAAAGTCTGGATCGTTCTTTCTGATTGTCCATCCGTCTGCGGATGGTAGGCCGTGCTAAACCTTAACTTGGTATCCAGACTATGATGTAAGCTCTTCCAAAAATGTGATGTAAAACGGGTATCTCTGTCTGACACAATGCTGACGGGGACTCCATGCTGCCTGACTATCTGCTGCATATACAACTCTGCCAACTTTTCTGTAGATTGCCCTACTCTGAAAGGAAGAAAGTGTGCTACCTTTGTAAGTCGGTCCACTATCACCCAAATAGCATCTTTACCACTTGGTGATCTCGGTAAACCGGTCACAAAGTCCATTGTGATGTGTTCCCACTTCCATTCTGGGATAGGAAGCGGTTGCAATAACCCAGCTGGCCTCTGCTGTTCTGCCTTCACTTGCTGACATACCAAGCAATGGGAAACAAATCTAGCTATCTCCCTTTTCATCCCGTTCCACCAGAAGTGCTGCTTGATATCTTGGTACATCTTGGTCCCTCCAGGGTGTACAGAATACTGAGAACTGTGAGCTTCTGTCATAACCTCCTGTCTGATATCTCCACTAGGCACACATAGACGTAACCCAAACCTAAGTGTACCATCCTCATGAATCTGCATCTCCTTCCTGAGTCCTGACTCACATTCTGCCCTAAGCTTCTGAATCCTCGGATCTTGTGCCTGAGCTGCCTTGATCCTGTCTACCAAGTCGGATTGAACTTGTAGACTCGCCAAAACTCCTATATCACTAGGAAGTATAACCTCGATGCCCATCTCCTGAAGGTCTTCTAAGATATGCCTCTGTGTTGTTAACATAAATGCGCCACCTCTTCTGCTGAGAGCGTCTGCTACTACATTCGCCTTGCCTGGATGATACTGAAGCTCCACGTCATAATCCTTAATCAACTCCAACCATCTTCTCTGCCTCATGTTTAGTTCCTTCTGGGTAAAGATGTACCTTAGACTTTTATGATCTGTGTACATCTCCACTCGGTCACCATATAAGTAATGCCTCTATAACTTCAGAGCAAACACTACTGCCGCTAACTCCAAATCATGAGTTGGATAATTCTTCTCGTGGTCCCGAAGCTGCCTAGATGCATACGCTATCACCTTCCTATGTTGCATAAGGATACATCCTAGTCCTTTACCTGACGCATCGCAATATACTGTAAAACCTCCGGGTCCAACCGGCAATGTAAGAATAGGTGCTGATATCAACTTCTGCTTTAAAGTCTCGAATGATACCTGACATTCTGCCGACCAGACGAATGGTACATCCTTCCGTGTCAAGCGGGTCATAGGTGCTGAAAGCCTTGCAAAGTCTGATACAAACCTTCTGTAATATCCTGCCAATCCCAAGAAACTCCGTACATCAGCTACGGTCTTGGGTACTGGCCAACTCTCTACTGCTTCTACCTTCTTGGGATCCACTGCTACTCCAGCTCCTGATATGATGTGACCCAAAAATGAAATGCGATCCGTCCAGAACTCGCACTTGCTGAGCTTGGCGTACAACTGGTTCTCTCTCAGAACCTGCAACACTTTCCGGAGGTGATCTTCATGCTCCTTTTCACTAGTTGAATATACAAGAATGTCGTCGAGAAACACAACGACAAATTGATCCAAGTACGGCATAAAGATGCGATTCATTAAATCCATAAAGATTGCTGAAGCATTGGTCAAACCAAACGGCATTACTAAGAATTCATAATGCCCATACTTCGACCTGAATGCTGTCTTGGGAATGTCCTCCTTCCGAACCCTCACTTGATGATACCTTGAACGAAGATCTATCTTGGAGAAAAATCTAGCTTTGTTCAACTGATCAAATAAGTCGTCGATCCTGGGTAGTGGGTACTTGTTCTTCACTGTTGCTGCGTTAAGCTTCCTGTAATCGATGCACAATCTGGATGACCCATCCTTCTTCCCCACAAGTACCACTGGTGCTGCCCATGGTGACACGCTAGCTTGGATGAACTTCTTCTCCTTCAGTTCCTCTATGTGCTGATATACCTTGGCCTGCTCGGAATCCGCCATTCTATAAACTCGATCTGATATCGGTTTAGTTCCAGGTGCCAATTCTATACTGAACTCAATATCTCTAACCGGTGGTAGACCTGGAAGTTCTTCAGGAAATACGTCTAGAAACTCTTCAACTACCTTCGGGACTTGAACTTCTTCCATTGCCGTCACTACTCCCTGCTCTTGTTGAGTTGCCTCTGATCTGACTAAGGTGAACCGCTTCATGCCTGGAATATCAAAAGATACACTCCCTCTACGACAATCTATTGTCGCATGACTGTCTTTCAGCCAGTCCATGCCTAAGATAACGTCGAAATTTCCAACAGGAAATTCTATCAACCGGGCGGGTAAGGAATGCCCGTAAACTACAACGCTACACGCTAGAATAACTCTACTAACTCCTACGAGCCCATTACCAGTGAGTATATTCAACCTCCCTGGCAATGCCTCGAACTCCATTCCTAGCCGTGTCGCAAATCGTGCAGATATAAATGAATGGGATGCTCCCGAATCAAACAATGCTACTGCGGGATATGAGGCGACGAGAATGTTACCTGCCACAACATCCCCCGATGCCAATGCCTCCTCCAAGGACAGAGTGAATGCTTGCCCTCGACCTCCTTGCTGATTCCCATGCTGCGGCCTAGCCTGATGTTGTTGCTGGCCCTTTCCTTGATGATACTGGGGTGGTCTATGCTGGTGTTGCTGCATCGGCGGTCCCTGCTGCCGAAACATCTGAGCCTGCGGTACTAATGGACGCTGTGCCAACGGCCTTACTGCCACTGCTGGTCCTCGATACTGGCCTGCCCCTGGTGCTGGCAGAGCAAGAAACTGTTGCCCTGGTCCTCTTGACCTCGAATTCATGGGACATGTGGTAACCCGATGGTCTGGATTTCCACATATCAGACACAGTCCATTCAATGTCCGACACACATCTCTAGTGTGCCCCATCTTCCCACAATAAGTACAGCCCGCCGGGGGTTGCTGGTTCTTCCTCTGTTGCTGCTGCCTGGGTGGTGGTGCTGGTCCTCGTATCGCCACATCGTGGTTACGAATGCCAGTGGATGGTGCCGTTGTTCGGGGCGCTGCTCCCCCCTCCTTCTATCTGACTGTGGGATCTCTTTTGACCCCCAGTCCTTACTGCAAGCCTCTGAATAGTGATCTCATGCCTTCGAGTTGCCGTTAATATTTCGTCAAAAGTCTGGTAATTGTGCCCCTCTATTAATTGCAAGAGCTCAAGATGAAACCCTTGCTGAAACCTCATGGCCCTCTGGCGCTCTATTGCTACCATATCTGGGGTGAATCTACTCAATCTGCAGAACTCCGCTGCATAAGCATCTACAGTCTTACCGGCCTGCCTGAGGTTGATAAATTTCTGTTGTAGCTCAAACTGCGCCACAACTCCATAGTACTTGGTCTTGAATCTTGCAGTGAAATCGTCCCAAGCCACAGGACGTCTGATGCCCACTTCCTCTGATTCCCACCAATCACGTGCGAGATCCTGAAGTAACAGCTTTACTAGATCCACACGTTATTCTGCCGGTACCTTAGCTGCTGTCAGAATAGCCTCAATATCCTTAAGCCATGCATCTGCTGAGATGGCATCCTCCGTGCCCTCGAAACGGCAGGAGTTGTACTTGCAAAACCTGGCTGATGCTCCTGAATCTGGCCTTGCCCCTCTTTCCAATGCTGTCTGCAATCCTTGGTTGAGTAGCACATTCTGCTCTTGTAGCTGAGTGTGCATGCGTTGCTGGACCAACATCTGATGTTGCTGAGTAGCCATCATTCCTCTCATGATCTCCAGAAGGGCTGGTGTGTCCACTTGGGTAGGTGGAACTGTTGGTGGTGGTGGAACATCCGGATACTGCGATCCAGCTGCTGCTTCCACTATCACTTCTTCCTGAGTAGCCTCCTGAGGTGAGACTGGCCCTTGTTGCTGACCAACCTGGTCAGGTTGTCCATGTTGCTCTTGTTGTTGCTGCCCAGCTCTGACCGATGCGGACGAAGTGCCCCTAAGAAAATGGACAAGAGAACAATCAAACAACCGTACATGAAGGATCAATGAAGTCAAAGGATACCGGAATGTCAAGCAAGGGTTGAGAATAACGAATCATGAGATCAAGGGGGAATACGTGTGATTGAGACATCCTATAAATTAAAACACCCCACAAGTCTGAAATCAGACCTGCATGGGCCACCACTAAAACCTTGTCACGCCCCAGAACCAGAATACTGGAGAGCGGGGGAATGACTCAGCCAGCTACGTATTACGGGTAGATGAATACCGTATAATACGATCAATGCTGTCTAACCAGACGAGGAGGTGCATACTACATAAAAGTCTTTCTATGGTCACTTCACATCTATTGTCTCAATCATTCAAATAAGAAACAGTAATAAAGAACATATAAGATGAAGCAGTAAGGTGTCCCAAACGCTCAGTCAAAATGTTCTTGAGATCTGGCTTTACAAAACATAGCCAGATGGTATAGTAAAGTGTGCACAATTGTTATCAGCTGCAGTCTGACTTAATTACAAGTATGCAAAAGTAAGTACAAGACAATCCGACTAACATGTCGGTGCCAAACGGCTAAGTATAAGGTAAATAACAAAACGAGCGATGAAGTAAGGGACCCACTCGAGTCCTCCTGCGATCATTCCTCTAGTATTGACCATCTTGGAGGTGGAAGTAAGCTGGATCCTCGGGGACCGGCTCTAAATCTGGCCATGCAGAACCAGAGAGGTTAGACCTCTAATAGCAAGTACCACAAGGAAGGACGATATGAAGGACTAAACCAGTAAGTAAAAGAATATAATGATAATAGATCTCTGCTTTCCACTAGGATTCACATCACATCACGACACTTCGAACCAACCTCCCAACCAAACAAGGACAGAAGTTGGTCCGTCATGTCCTGACATTCTGATCATCCCAGTTAGGTAACAGAGTAGTGCAGTACACAAACAAATCATCTCGAACGGCCAATCAACTACTACGGCTTGCTAATGTGAGTCCCAAGTTATCCTGGAATTATGCAATTAGGGATTCCTCAGTTCTTACTATGTGCGAGCAAGACTAGTCTATCTAGTCAATCATGTACGCCATGCTTGAATTAGACGAGTCCTAGCAGGACGCCCGTCGATATACAATATACAATAATAATAAAAGCAGATACTGTTCCCTGCCCGTGTGGCAGATTTACAGTATCTGTGGGAACCAGCCGGCCCGTCGGGTACTACTCGTCCCAAGGGGGCTGCCATGTAAGAACTCGGGAATCTATTCTCTCCATGCCATCATTATTTTATTTAACTTAATAGTCTCTACGTTAAGCGAAATCCCATGCCGTGGATCATGATCATTCAAATGAGTACTTTTGTACGGGGTACGATATGCGCAACTCTACAACGATACCCGTACGGCTATGTTGTAGGTCTTACATAGCGTGATGCAACAATCAAATCTAACCACGGAGTAATCATGCCTTGACCATAAAGTACATATGCTGGTTTTTGTAAGAAAATAAATAATTATAGCCTGCATGTATCTATATGTCAATATTCGGGATTGGCCAATCGATTGCAAATATGAACGTGTCTCATTCCATTTAATTCAATAAGACGACTAGCCAGTCTCTTAGTTCCATCTAGGAACGCATGATCAATAATAAATCAAGATAACAATCAATGTTAATTAATGCCAAATTCGGGAAATAAAATTGGGAGATAAATAATGATCGAAAAATAAATAATCCATGCGGCTGTGGGAAATAATTGGGAAATAATTAATCCATGCGGCTGTGGAAAATAATTAGGAAATAATTAATCCATGCGGCTGTGGGAAATGATTGGGAAATAATTAATCCATGCGGCTGAAAAATGAGATTCTCATGCGGCTGTGAAATGAGATTGGGAAATAAATAATCCATGCGGCTGAGAAATGAGATTGGGAAATAAATAATCCATACGGCTGAGAAATGAGATTGTGGGAAATAATTAATCCATGCGGCTGAGAAATGAGATTCTCATGCGGCTGTGAAATGAGATTGGGAAATAAATAATCCATGCGGCTGAGAAATGAGATTGTGAAATAAATAATCCATGCGGCTGAGAAATGAGATTGTGGTAAATAATTAATCCATGCGGCTGAGAAATGAGATTGGAAAATAATTAATCCATGCGGCTGAGAAATGAGATTCTCATGCGGCTGTGAAATGAGATTGGGAAATAAATAATCCATGCGGCTGAGAAATGAGATTCTCATGCGGCTGTGAAATGAGATTGGGAAATAAATAATCCAAGCGGCTGAGAAATGAGATTGGAAAATAAATAATCCATGCGGCTGAGAAATGAGATTGGGAAATAATTAATCCATGCGGCTGAGAAATGAGATTCTCATGCGGCTGTGAAATGAGATTGGGAAATAAATAATTCATACGGCTGAGAAATGAGATTCTCATGCGGCTGAGAAATGAGAGACCCATCTTCTCAGGAAAACCTGAGAAGGATGGTCATGGACCCCTTCCAAGCTCCATAAAACCTTCACTGTAAGTCCAAATTTGGACTTCCATAGGTCAAAATGGGGTAGAACGAAATTTTCTACAACATGGAACCATCAAAACTTGGAAATAACAATGTTAAATAGATCAAAACCCCAGAAATCCGAAAATACTATAACTTAGATCTAGAAGAATTTAGCCATAGAAATTGAAAATGCCAAGCACTAAAGAGACTTAGAATCAAATAAGGAAGATGATGGAACAATAATAATGGGGATCCATCAAGAAGCAAGTTGGCACTTGCCTTGCTCTCCTAGGTTGGTGGGAGAGTTATAAGGAAGAAGAAGAGTAATAGTGAAGTAATGAAGAGAGAGAAAGGGGATGGGTTTTAAATGAAGGAGTGGTGGTAGGTGAGAGTTTATTTCGGTTCATGATGAACCAACATAATTAAACCAATCTGAGCCGAACCCATAGCAAAGCTAAAACAGAGTATGAAAGCAGACAGTAAAGTGCAGAAATGAAATTACAGAAAATTAATTAACATAAAATTAAAGGGATTTAAATACAGAGCAATACATGATAAATATAAAATATTTATATTTAAACAGTACATGCATTTTAAAAATACGTATTCTGGGAATGGGAAGTGACAGATACGGCTCCGATACGAAGAACTCCTCAAATGGACACGTCACCTTGCACTTCTCTCCCAAACTTTAGTAGCAACCTTCCTTGGCAATAAGGAGAGGATTTATGGAAGAATACGTGAAGGTTTGATTCGATTTGGAGATCAAATCAAAGCAAAAGCTCCAAAAGAGGGAAGAATACTTGAGAGCTTTTCAAAAGAGGCTAATTTCTAAAGAGGAATGAAATGAACTCCTCCCCCTTGTGGTCGGCCAAGTAGGGCTTGTTTGGGGCATTGTGAAATGTCCCAAACACCCCTCTTTAGTCCTATTTGGTTGGGTCTAGCCTAGGTTCAAGTTTGCGATCAATCGGATCTAGTTTGAGTCCCTAAACAACTAATCTAATAAAGGGAAAATAGACTAGTCTAACCAATCTAATTTGTGAACCATGTGGGCCATGTCTAACTTAAGTTGGATCCCTTCTAGAGACTAAGCTACCCGAGTCACTATCTCAAGTCGGAACGAGACGAAACTCTAACCACACTACACAAATCAATTAAATTATTTAATAAAATTATAAAATTTCAAAAATGTTGAAAATTTAAAAATGACTAAAATACCCCTGTTCTTGAAAACTGGGAGTGACAGGAACCCATTGTAGTTAATTCTCTGATGTTTATAATATTTACCAGTTTTCATATAAGATGTTAATCTGCCTTACAGCCTTTTGATGATTGATTGTTTTCCTTACCCTTCCAGTATGGCACCCTACCATTGTCGTATGCTTTGATACCTTACGACTGCTTTTGACCTATTATGGTTAGAGTAGCTAGATGAGACCCCAGACCTATATTGTCTGCCATAACCCTTTATGTTATTCTTTCAAATTGTATGATTTTGATAAATTTTTCTGAGACCATGATTGTTGGGGACGAGACTCTAGGATTAGTACGACCATCTTAATTTCGAGGACAAAATTTCTCTAAGGAGGGTAGCCTTGTAACACCCACTTTTCTAAAATGAGGATAATTTTGAACTTTTTTTTAATTTCAATCATTAAATAATAAGATTTAAATCATGTTATGATTTTTGGTGATTTTTAATAAATTTAAAACTATTTAAATCTGCGAATTGTGATTTTGATGTGTTTCTAGTGAAACCCTAGAGATTACTTGACCTAGAGCCTAACCATGACCAAGGAGACCTAACCATGTGATTAGGATGACTAATTATCATTTTTGGCCTAAGGGTATTTTGGTCATTTTTGGACCTTTAGTGAAAATAAATTTTGATTAATTAATATTGTGCTAATTGAATTGTTAAAGACTAACCTAGAAGTTAACCTAATCTAGATGTTAACCATGAGCCTAGATATTAGATTAAAAGCTTCCATCATGACAAGGTTAAGAATATCTAAATATTAAGTTGAGGTTAGATATTTGTTAAGGTAGATATTTTAGCTTGGTCCCTTAGCTTAAGGCCTAAAATTAAGCTAGCTAGAGGCCTTGAAACCTCATGAAAGTTAACCCTAACCCTAGAAATGATTTTTGGCTGCCATCAAAGGGTTTCCCCTCTATATAAACATCTCTTCATCACACCTTGCCTCTTTTCATAGCCTCTCAAAACCCCAATTAGTGTTCTTCCCAAAATTCATCCTTTTTGCTCAAATCAACTCCAAATTGAGCCAAATCAATTGCATCACCCTCCCCTACAGTAGAGAAGACCATTGGAGGCTACCTAGTAAGATTTTGTAGCTCATTGGGCCATAACACTTGGAGAAGGACACCTTCCTTAGGGCTTTTCATTGAGATCTAACTCTTAATAGGTAATTAGCCCCAAATCCCTTTAAATCCCCAATTTTTCTTCATAGATGCATGCATCTAGGCACCATAGACATGTAGACCAAGTTTGGTAGAAATTTGTGTCCATTTGATATGCGTATCAGACACGTATCAGTGTGTTATTGAATGTTTTCGATAAAATGCCTAAGTGAACTTTTTGTTCTCCTTTTTCAAAACAAATTTCATATTTGTGTAACCCTATATGTATGATTTGTATTTCTGTATGTCTGAGCACAATTTTGTGTCATGTTCGTGTCCAAAATGGCCACGGACACGCAGCACGAGCCCCCGCATGGTTGCCCTGCTACCCGACCCTGTTTGCGGATATGACATGCCACGTGGACACGTGCCACTTGACACAGAGGTGGGGGCAACCACTGGCAAGCCCCCTCGAGTTTCATGGACTCTCGGGTCGTGTCGGACACGAAATCCATCGTGCACTAGCTTTGAACTACGTGTGCATAGTCGGGTTTTATCCTCTGATACTCACTTCGTGTCCTGTCCTGACATGACAAGGACACGGATCAGGGTGTCGATTTCAAAACACTATATGCCATCTATCTTCTGACACGAGCACGTGTCCTCTAATGGCTTGTGTCAAGTCCTTTTGGCCTCGACATCTTTCCACGAGCCAGTGCACACGCACATTTACTATTCTATGTTCGAATGTTGTTTGGACACGTTCGTGTCCACTTGCTTAGACACGAACACTCCCCCCTGACACATACACATATGGGGGACTTTCCTCTACACCTGTTTTTGTGTTTAACTAGGTTTTAGAGTTTGAATTTTGGTCGAACTGATGTTTTCTGATACTCGAACTGAGTATTCTAATACCGTGACTGAGTTCGGTTTGAAATGTTTTACTGAGATTTGGTTGGGAGATTTTGGTTGTTGATATATGTAAATAGCTCACTGTAAAGTAGGATTTAAGTAATCTGATTTGGGTTCATTCGAATGTTGAGTTTGAATTCATGTTTAGTTGAATTCACTGATACAGTCCTGAACTCGAAACTGATTTCTAATACCAAATGAAACATGGATTTTGAATTTCAAATGAAACTAAGATTTCGAATTTGGGTTGGTTTGATTCATGAAGCTATGGTTTGGATTTGAATTTTAAGTTCATATAAAACCTGATTTTGGGATTCAAGTACAACATGTAAACCTGAGATTAATATATAGGTTGACTTTGTATGAAACTGATTTTTTGGCTTTAAGGTTGTGGCTTGTTTTGAATTCAAGCTTTGAATATGTTATGTAAAAACTGGAATCTGATTTTATAATGAACCTGAAAATGAGTTTTGAAATGTAACCTGAGTATTCATTGAATGCTAAAACTGAGTGTTACCTTAACTAGAAACATGAGATTAAATTGAACCTTAAAACTGTCCATACATGTTTAAAACTGATTTTACCCTGAAATCTGAGATTGAGTCCATATGCATAACTGAGTATTGAAACTACATTGCAAACTGAGTGTTGGTTTGGTTTGGCTAAAACTGGGTTTTGAGTGAACTTTACAAACCTGAGAATGAAAGGGGATTTTGATGCAAAACCTGAGAACACTTTGCCACTGTAAGTCTTGCACTCACTCACATTTGACACTTACACTCTTATCACTCACTGCCCACTGTTTCCTTCACTGCCATGCCACACACACCTATATATATCACACACACTCTTTTTCCCTCTTATATATATATATATATATATATATATATATATATATATATATATATATATATATATATATATATATATAATGATGTATGCTTGTATGAATATATGATATGTAAATATATACATGACATGATATGGTATGTTACATTTGACTTGTAGGTATGTATTCATGTATATAGATAGTATATGGATGTGGGATACTAGATGGGTATATATATGTATATATATATATATATATATATATATATATATATATATATATATATATATATATGATTTGATTTGTATATATGTATACATTGATTTGTATATATATGATGTCTATATATATAGTTTTGATATAGGGTTTTGATTAGTTTAACTAGACTTAGAGTAGAGTTTGACTGGCTTGACTTAGGCTCTATGGACTAGTTGATAAGAGTTGACCAATAGTTGACTTTGACTTAGAAATTATGTAGATACATTGTACACTTCATTTATAACCCCTCTGTATACATCTTGACTTGTCTTGCTCTAAATATGAGTCAGATACCTCGATTCGGACAGTATATTCTCACAGACATTCAGATCGCAGGCGAGTACATTCTCTGATCGTTTCATACTTGCTAGGACTTATATTCATGCTCTAGATCACTTTACATGATGCTGTCACGTTATTATCACAGATTGGTACTATATGGATCTTTTAATGAGATGTTATCCCCCTTAGCGGGCGCATCGGATATTTCGTGTCATGTGTTTCATGTACATCATGTATTCCTTGTTCTTGCGTTATTCATGTATTCTCATGTGTTCTCATGTGCTTTCATGTACGCTTATGTACTTTCATGTGCTCTTATGTACGTTCATGTTTTCTCATGTGCTTTATGTGTAACCAAACCATCATGTTCGTAACGTAACTTGACTGGATCCTTGTGTATTGATTGTGGGTAGGGGTGAGTATAAATGGTCATGTGATTTAGCCATCATATTTACTATGTTACTTTTCATGTGATTATCATATTTCTCATGTACGACACAGCCTTCATGGCGAGTATTTTCATGTGCAACCTGTTTTATATCATGTTCAACCCAAGCCAATTACATGCCATCTCATACTCTAAATCACTAGTCGCTTACAGTTCTTACTTATCATGTATATATTTCCAGTTATCAAATATCTCTTGTTTTCATGTACATTTTCTTACAGTCCATGTATCTTACTCTTTTGTATGTTTTATATTTCCTGCCATGATATAAACTGCGTGAGATGTATTGTGCTCGCTCCTATCCCGACTGAACCTGTTAAAAATATTACAGAGGATGAGGAGGAACTCTGCACCACCTACTACGGAGCTTTCTTAGATGACACTTGGGACCTGGACCTCCGGAAGGTTCAGGCAGCTGCTGAGGATGATACCATTGTCTAGTTTAGATAGCTAGACCTTTATCTTACCTTTCATGTCATTTATTGTTTATGGATCCAGAGTCGTATATTTTTGAGATGTTGAGACTTAATGTTGTTAACTTGCTTTTGTTTCACTTCTGTTTGTACCTCAGTTTTTGAGGATTTCATTATCTATTACCTCGTGCTATTTCCATCTCTAGATTTGTGATTGAGTTGTACCTCCTGTGATTCGTCCTCCTTTTAGAGAATATATCATATTGTGGTTAGTTATGTTCATGACTTAGAACAACATTCTACCGCCGACACTGCGGCGTAGGCTGGACTTATCCACTTCTCGTGCTCCTACACTGGGTGCGGGTCGTGACACCTTCTCCCCTTGACATCTTCTCTCCAATCAATCAACAATACCGATAACATAAAATTCTAGTTAATGATATGAAGACACAATATTGCACGCTTGCTTCCATAGAATTGTAAATCGTAGAATTGTTGTGTGCTTACTTATGTTATGCCTGTTATAGACTCTAAATCATAAATATGCTACATGTTTACTTATGTTAGGCCTGCTATAGAACTGTGTTAAGTAGAGAATGAGTCGAGTATTGAATGATGTAACGGGAATACAAAATATGCTAGTAAGTGCTCAATTGATAGTAGGACACTGGAGATCGAGTTTCTTACCAATGTGTAGACCATACTTGAGTAACTAGTTTGAGTCACGCATGGTCATGGGTAACTTATGCACAATATTTTAGTTTCCTCAAACGGCAACCCGGGGCTACGGGACCGACTCGGCCTAGAAGGAAACGTGATATATACTTATGCTGGATCCTAGCATTGGTGATTCGAAAACTTTCAGCGGAGCTCGCTACACGCACTAAAAGTATCGTCGTCTAAACCAAGCTATAGTCCATGATGACTTGTCGTGCCAGTGACCTTCACATATATACACTGTTTTAGCTAATGATATCTGGTTGACAGGGAAGAACATGGTAAGTTTTGTACAAGGGCAGAGACTCTGTCGTGGTTAAGATTCAACATACTTTACATTTGTTATGCCCTATCAAATATTCTTATGAAATTGACTATGATGGCTAGAAAGATCAAGTAACTATTGCATGCTTTACATAATTTATGTAACAATTGAAATCATGGTATTTAATTAGTCACTCACCAATACACGATAATGTACAATAAATGCTGCGAACTAGGGAGGCATGTCGAGGAATTGAAGGCAATACTTTAACATTTTGTAGCCTTGCTCGTGTGCGAAGGCATGTACATACCATTTTGAAGACCCCGCTCTCATCTTGTTGCATTGACTCAAAATTCATGTGTTTCATAGGAATGTAAAGTATGGAATGACTATCTTATTTCGAGTTAGTTTGTAAGTCCATGCGACAACCCTTTACTTGTACTTGAGTTTATGTAAATGTTGTTCATTATCAATAAAAGAACTTTTTTTTTCTTTTGTACAAGTGTGTTATTCAAATCTCAGCGTACTCTGTGTTGTGTTAAAGATAACTTTATGACCGGGCCTTATCCGAGCGCAACTTAGGCTCGTACGATATCAGAACCGGGAACGACTATCGATTCTACGAAATCTGGACGTGACACCAGCGGCTCCAAAGTCCCTCAGTTGCGGCGTCACTCAGCACAGTTTACCGGCAGCTGAGGAGAATCGGGTGTTGTCGGTGGAGCAGGCGCATGGGCTGCGTCGTCGGAGGCTCGCGTGGGGTGTTCTGCTGACTGCGTCGTCGGAGGCTCGTGTGGGTTTTAGAGAAGAGAGTCTTTCTCTTCACCTGCAGCCCACTTACACCAATTTGTGATGTAGCTTGAAACTGATTAAAAAAGCAAGGGGACAACAAGTGAAACATGCCAGAGACATGACACTTGCGAAAGAGTTGATGCCTCCAATGCATGATTTGTAGTCTAGTTCGAAAGTTCTACGTTTTTAATGTAGAAATTTATTTTATAGAATAGTAAGACCCCGTTTTAGTTCACTGTAATGTAATAGCAGTCGTAATGGAATCAGATGATTTTTTTTTATTCGATTCCGTTGCGAGTACGATTTCATTGCAATGAACCAAACGGAACCTAAATCTAAATTGGAATCCCAAAATTCATTTTGATTTTCAAAATAAGTGAGAAATAAGGAATTTAAATGTCCCGAACTATTTTCTACTATTTCCATGAGGCTCAATTTAGATGCTCAAACCAACCCACAAAATGACACTAGGCAAGAAAATGGTGTACAACCCAAATCACAATGTTGATACCGTCTTAAATAATAGAGGAAATTTCATATAGAGTGATGAAATTTAGCATATTTATATAAAAGAGGAGAAGTTTTCGATATTTATAGGAAAAGTAATGTGGCGCCATCTTAGATGGCGCCCAACTTTTTTTTTCCTTTTTTAGAGTGTGGCGCCATCTAAGATGGCGCCCAATCTTTTTTTTTTTTTTTTCGTAACTTTTTTTATTTGATGGTTACGTGAGAAAGTTTGATTTTATCTTCTTAAATAAATTTAACTCTTTATATACAATTTTATCTTTTTTTAAAAAATCTTAGATATTTATTTAAACTTAATATTAGAAAAAATATGTTTAAAAAATAATTCAAAATCTTAAATATTTTTTCACAAATCTTAGATATAACTTATCATCGTAATAATTTTATCAAACAATTTTTAAAATCTCTCTAGAGGTAAGTTCTTGGATATGTTTTCAAACATAAAATATTATATTTGGTGATAAAAAAATAACTCATAATTTATAAGATATGAATATAAAAACTATAGAAAGAGATCAATTTTCGTAGAAAAAACTATGTACGATCTCAAATTATATCTAAGATTTGAGAAACAATATTTAAGATTTTAAATTATTAATTTTAACTTATCTTTAAGATATTTTTCTAATATAAAAGATTTAAGTGATTTTTTCTAACATATTTTTTAAATATTAGATTTAAACGAATATCTAAGATTTGGAAACAAATTAAAAATAAATTGTATATAAGAAGTTAAATTTATTTACGGACGAATAAATCAATTTTCTCACGTTAAAGATAAATTTATTTAATTTTTACAATTATTTTTTTAAACATATTTTTGGTAATATTAGATTTAAAAAATCTAATATTTAAGATTTTGAATTATTTTTTAAACATATTTTTCCTAATATTAAATTTAAATAAATACCTAACATTTAAAATATTAAATTTAAATAAATACATATTTTTTCTAATATTAAATTTTTTCTAGAGATATTTTTAAAATTGTTTGATAAAATTATTACGATTTCAAGTTATATCTAAGATTTGAGAAAAAAATATTTAAGATTTTGAATTATTTTTTAAACATATTTTTTTCTAATATTAAGTTTAAATAAATATCTAAGATTTTAAAAAAAAGATAAAATTGTATATAAAGAGTTAAATTTATTTAAGATGATAAATTCTAACTTTCTCACGTAACCATTATGCAGGAAAAAAAAAAAAGTTGGGCGCCATCTTAGATGGCGCCACATTACTTTTCCTATAAATTTTGAAAATTTCTCCTCTTTTATATAAATATGCTAAATTTCATCACTCTATATGAAATTTCCTCTAAATAATATGAAATTATCGATTGAACCCTCTCCAAAATCCCGGCTCCATACACACACGCACGCTCTCTAGTCTCCATTCATCTGTACACAACACTCCTGTCGTCACGCCTGACGCTCTGTAGGCTAATCCCTCTATAAATTGAAATTGAAGAACCCAAATTCCACAATTTCCATTCCGTTCCATTCTAACACAGCCATGGCAGCAGCAACAACAGCAGCTGGGTAAATTTTCCAAAAAAGACCCCCTTAGAAAGTATTTTAATTATTCTCCCCCCTCTCTGATGATGGGTTTTTTGTTGTACAGTAGTTTTGTTAAGGAGGTCATCCCCCCTGCGTTGGATGCCGCTTCAGACCCGCCTTCTCTCTTCGATGGAACTACGAGGCAAACTAATCTATCCTTAAATAAATACTATTATTTTGTTGGGCGTTTGTGTAAATGTTCATTTTGTTTATTTGTTTATTTTGTAGGTTGTATGTATCACTCTCATGCCCGTTTGCCCAGAGAACCTGGATTGTTAGGAACTACAAGGTAAGGGTCTCTATTATTTATTTATTTGTTTATTTATAATAGAGAAAAGGGTGGGATCAAGTAAGTCCCAACAAAATTTTATGAAAGTTGAAACAAAGGCTAAATTATCCTAATCACACCCCCAATTAACTTTTCACTGCTCGATTTGACATCCAATTTTATAAATTATTTTTTTTTAAGTATTTTTTTTGTCAATTTTAAAGCACATCGAGACCACCTCAAAAGTATATCATATAGTACAAAAGTGCAATTTAAATAGCCGGATATTCTTTTGAAGTGGTTCCGATGTGCTTCAAAATGGATGAAAAATGTTTTAAAAGAACAATTTGTAAAGTTTGTATCAAACAAGTTACTAAGAAGATAACAGTTTCCCTAATAGAGCAATTATTCCACCAGGCCCATAGGCTCATTTTATGATATCGATGGCATCGTTAACCTTCTCCTATAGAATTTTGACGAAACTACACTGGAGGAAGAGATGATGAAGCATAATGTACAAATGTTAGCCAAAACAAATCAAAGCGTAGGCTACGAAACATAAGGAAGTTCCACAAAAGAATTGACAAGATTTTTTTTAAAAACGGCAATCAGTAACCTAAGTTTCAACCCTCTGTGTTGTTGCACAATTCTTAAGGAAGTTATGAGCACGAGAGGGTCGTGTCGTAATACCTTGACAGCCAGTTTGCACGGACTACCTTTAACTAAGCATTTTAATCTCAAGCAACCCATGATCACCCTCCATTTACACCTCACTATACAAAGTGTAGAGAAATTGGTAAGAAGTTACAATTTGCTATAGGGAATTGCATTCGTTTCTATGACACATTAAGCCAACGAGCGAAAGGTGACCTTACCATTTTCCCATTAAGTTAATATAATCAAATATTTTTGCTATTATTAAGATTTGGGTAAACATTTGGAAAGCAGGGTCTGCAAGAAAAGATTAAATTGGTTCCTATTGATCTACAAAACAGGCCAGCTTGGTACAAGGAAAAGGTGTACTCTGGGAACAAGGTAGAATTTGACTCTATAGCTTGTGTCTGGCGCAGAATCGCTAATGTCTTTGTGTTTGCTTTGATAGGTGCCTTCCTTGGAGCACGATAATGAGGTCAAGGGTGAGAGTTTGGATTTAATCAAGTATATCAATGAGCATTTTGAAGGGCCTGCATTGCTTCCTGATGTAAGAGAAATGAATTCGAGAATTTGCAATAGTCCTATATATTTGTAGTTCTGTTAATTGTGAACTGCAATTTTTTTGTAGGATCCTGCGAAGCAACAATTTTCTGAAGAGCTCTTCTCTTACAGCGATACCTTCAACAATGTTAACTACAGAGTCTTGATGTCTAAGGGAGATGTTTCTGATGAAGTTGGTGAGAGAAGTATCTCAACATTTGTTCATTTGAGTTAGAAAATAGGATGTTTAATATATATATATATATATATATATATATATATATATATATATATATATATACTGAATTGAAGAAGTATGTTGCAACAGGTGCTGCTTATGATAAATTAGAGCACGCCCTTTCGAAATTTGATGATGGACCATTTTTCCTTGGCCAGTTCAGTCTAGTGAGTACATATGCTCTATCCTATACTTCTGTTCAATTTCCTCTATCTTGGGGTCATACTGAAAACAACATTACATTAATTTCTTTCCTTCTAAGTATCTGTTTCCCTTGGATGAACCTATAACTCTACTAAAAATATAAAAGTTTGTTTATCTTCAGATACTGTTTTTTGTAAACTATGTAACCTTCCTTCTTTTCACTTGCCGAGTGTTCCATTTCAACCCTCTCATGAATCTAACAATCTTCATAAAGAAGGATATTTGATAATAATAAACCTAGATGCATGGCTGTTGATAAGCTACAAGGTTAAGAATTAATATTCTGAGAACTTTTTTTTAACAGATTATCCTTGTATGTTTGTCCATTCCAGTGTTCCACCTAATGGCGAGTTATATTTTCATTTTCTTCTTGTATGTCTATAGTTGCTAGAATCTATATGGTATTTATCTTTAATATAAGGATCATTTTTATAAATTTTAATTTTCATGCACTTCGTAATTTTGAAGGTTATGAATTCATGTTCCTCAAAAGCTTCTAACATATCTGTGTATGTTCGTCTATTCCATATGCTACAACGAGTGGCAGATTGGTTCTCTTTTCTTTTTGTATGTCAATAATTGGTAAATCATGTATATGTTAATTATCCGGCACATAAGTTATGTTACCTTTCTGGTTATGGTTAGAGCATCATTAGTAAGGCCCATCCCATTTTCTAGATTCTAGATTTAGAATGTAGGAGCTCATTTTGTAGAATAATAAGTCTCATCCCTAGTCCCAATTTCTACAATTTCGGTTCCAACCCATCCATGGGTGCTAAGGGTTGGGCCTCCCAATTTCTAGATTCTAGATTGTAGAAACTCGTTTTGTAGAATAGTAAGTTCCAATTTGGAGCCCAACTTTCTAGATTCTAAACTTTATATTATTTTTTTCTTACATTAATTTTTGACCACACAATTTTTGGGACCGGAGCTCACTTTATCATTTCCTACTATTCTCATACAAATCCAACCCATTCTACATTTACCATTTTTTTGAAATTTTGGGCTCCAAATTGCATTGGAGAGTCCCAACTACTAATGATGCTCTTAGTGACTTAATGGTTGGTGAATTGGGTTTATTAGTTTAGCTCCGCTCTCGTGTAAACTGTATATCTGAGTGATTCCAATTCCGGCAAGCAAGTTTATACTAAAAACCTTTGTAAAATATCCTGCTTGTCTGCCTTTGTTTAAAATGATAATATGTTGCTTGTTATCAAGCTATATTCTGTTCATTTCCAAGCATGTGGAAGATATTACAAATATTTCATTTGTGTATGTAGTTTGTTTGCACATATACGGATCTAGATTTTGCTTTTGATTGATATGTTCAAACTTTATTGTTATATTTTGAAAAAAATTGGATACGATGTATCAATCTAATTTCTTGTGGTACTCTTTCCCAAGGTATATATTGGCATGAATTTTCCTTCAAAAGGAGAAACGAAAAGTGATTCTAGGCATAATAATGTGGACCAGATAATTTCAGAAGATAATGAAAAGGGAAGCTAGACCAAATAATTCCAGAAAGATAATGTAAGTAATAAATATTGGCATAATGTGGAATTATGGGTCACATTCTCACAGGATACTTGGAAAATTTACATGTACAAGGATAGTTCTACTAGAAAGTGGTATGGATTTTTTTTTTTACATGTTTTACGTGTAATACTGACATTGGTTGTAGCATGTGGGTACTGATATAATGACATCAGGAACTTTAGTGTAAGCAGCAGAAGTCGTTTCAATTGAGATAGTGATATCGAAAGCTTTTGTTTTATCCCTGTCAATTTAACATAGTTGCACGGTTCCTCCTTTGGAAGTGACGTAAATACATGTACACGGATAATTCTACTAGAAAGTGGCATGTACCTTTTTTTTACATGTTCTACGTGTAATACTGACATTGGTTGTAGCATGTGGGTACTGATATAATGACATCAGGAACTTTAGTGTAAGCAGTAGAAGTCATATTGATTGAGATAGTGATATGGAAAGCTTTCATTTTATCCCTGTCAAATTAAAATATGTTGCACAATTTCTCCTTTTGAAGTGACGTAAATTTTGGTTAAATCAATTTGGGACCTAGGGGCAAAGACAGAGTGGCATGGTTCTGTCACTATGTCCTCCAGAACCCTTACATTCCTGTAAATACTATTGTCCTTGGCTATTTCATTGTGAAAGAATATAAATGTTAACATTTATATCCTATCATTTCCTCTTTACAGTTTACACTCCATGTTCTTTTTCATAATGGTGTGGTCATGTAACACTAAAAATCTTTTAAGCTGATGCAATATTGAGATACATTTGTCAAACTGATCGAGACTAAATTTGATTTGTCATTTTATGGGTAATTGTTTTGTTAACCATTTGTTATAATTTATTCTTGTGTTCTTACTTTCAGTCTTGAAGAATATGATGTCATTCCAGTTTATGTTTTTCCACCTTTCTTGTAGTTTGAATTTCTATGTTTTCAAAATTGTGATCTTAGGTGGATATCGCATACGCTCCATTTATTGAAAGGTTTCACATGTTGTTTTTGGATGTGTATAAGTATGACATCACGAAAGGCAGGCCAAAGTTGGAAAAATGGATTGAGGTATTTCCAGTTCTTACTAAAAGGTTTAATTTCGGTTAAATCTGTCTTTTTTCTTCAACTCAATGATATTGAATTGGCCTCAAAACCATCCATGTGGTGTATACAACAGCCATAAGTTTGGTAGCTCTTATTTTGCTTTTGGTTGGATCAACATGGAAATCAACAATGGGACTTCCATCTGACAAAATTTATGAAGAAACGATTTATCTGTAAAAATATGCTAAAAGGAACATCTGTTAGATGATCATTATGCCATTGATGGTGGCGTATACCCTGAAACTAAAACCATGTTGCATGGACATGAATATGATATGACATCATATAGAATTAGCGTCTAGGACTTGCCACAGATTTTGGTGTCCTAGTGTATGAGTGCCCTTGCCATGTTCGATACATGACCTCCGTGGACAAAATATGGATATGGTACCTATTTTGGAGTATGTGCTTCGTAAGCTACCATTTCCTGCCATCTGTATGTTCATCATGTTAACCTTTCTCATGTGTTGTATGTTGTCCATGATTATGGAACAAAATGTGTGTTTGAGATTGGATCTAGAATCTCTAGATATTGGAGAAGTGCATAAATAGATAATTGATTAGTTAACTGGCATGACCTTTCAGAGTTAGTTTCTCATAATTTGTTTATCATTCCTTTATCAGTATGATCTGCAATTCTTGCAGTGTGATTAAAAATCTAGTATTTTTAATATAGCTAAACCATTTTGCAGGAATTGAACAAAATTGATGCCTACACATCAACTCGGCGTGATCCTCAGGAAATAATTTCTCACTCTAAGAAACGTTTTGGGGTAACTTCAGTCACTTTTTAATTCTAACTACTATAATTGATATGATTTACTGGCTAGATATTAATTCCTCTTTCTGCATTTCCAGATTGAATGAAGAATTCGCCATGTTCATCAAAGGTTCAACTCTATAGTTCATCGCCTGTCTTTGGCATGAATATTCTGCATTGCAAATATAAATACAGATGTGACTAACAAGTGGAAATACAATATAGATGCATTCTAAAGTCGAATATAGCCCTTTTCATGCCCTGTTTTTTTTTTCCTGGGGTATAAACGGGGTTATATTTGACTCATCACATTTCTTGCCAATGTATACTATTGATTGGTCAAATCCAGAGGCAAACAGTAGTATAGTCCTAAGACTCTTCTAATACATAATATTCAAGACTAGCTTGTGGCAAGGATATATTCATTAAACTGCTATCAAACTGAGCTAAAAAATGAACTAACTTTATGTTTGTTAGATGATGGTATATGTTACATATGGTGTTTTAATTCATAGTATGCATGCTTCAATTGTCTCTTTAAGTACTTTTTTGGGTCAGAAATTATTAGAATCAAGGTGATACAGTGACTGAAATTATATATAAAGGTTTGTTAGAGCTCCATAGTAAATGAGGCTAGTTATTGCTAGGCCAAGCTCAAAGGAATTTTCTTTGGGCCGTACTTTAAGTAGGATACATTGCAAAATTTGGCTCAATTATCAGAAACAAATTTCTAGATGGAGGGATCTAGTTCGTAAACAATAGGAGATATTTGAAGCATGCATACAATGTCTGGTGCAAACAATATCCGGTGTTGGACATATTAATATCTACGATGAAGAAAGATGTTCAAAATCGCCTTTCAGCACGAGAATACTACGGACTTAAGCAGCATAAGAAACAAGGTGTAAGAAAACACTTCACTTAACCTAATAACCTGAGCCATTGACAGCCCTAAGTAGCATAGGAAACAAGGAGTAAGAAAACATTTTTGGTGAATTTGAGCTTAGAGTAAAATAGTAGATATTTTACTGAATAAAAGAGGTTAAAAACTGTGGTATATTCCAAGAACTAGCCTTCTTAATTGCTGATGCATAGAAGAGTTGTAAGCAATGATATGTTTCTTCCATGATTTTATGTTTTTTTAACAGGACTTAGTGTAGCCCTTGTCAAATTATATTTCAGATTTGAACGTGGTGTTCATTTGTTGTAAGATTCGCCAGTGTTCTTACTTCTCCTATGTTGACTTGTGGATAATTCAGGTGGCACGCATTTGAGTCGGACTTCTAGGTTGGTTCAATAAAAGTATCGTTTCCAGAATGCTGCTCGTCATTAGTATGTCGGGGTTTTACCTATATTTCTTGTACTAAGAAGAATGATTGTCATTATATATGTTATACCTGAAGCCTATTACTCATGTTGGTTTATTGTAAGTTTGGTAGTCTCGAGTAATGCTTGTCATCGTTAAGATGATGTGTGCTAAATCTGAAGGGAAAATAAAAATCTGAACAAAGTCTTGTCAAATGGTTCTCTAGATTTGATGATATGATCTCCTTATTCCATTTTATATATATGAAGTTTCCTGCTGAATCAGTGGCTACTGTTGTGTCGTGTTGATCTATGTGAATTTGTCAAGTTTTACATATAGTAGAGCAGTTGAGCATTGATAGCAGCATTACTTTTATTATGGCTTATTCAAGTGAGGTTGTGAAGCCGTGATTTTAACATCCTACACTAATTCTATATTTAAGGGTCTCCTGAACACTGGGGACAATTGTATCGATTTTTCTTCCTCACTTGGTTGACTGATAATGTTTTTTTTTTGATTAGTCCTTCAATATTCAACTTGAAGGCCTGAAGATCATTGTTTGAATTTGTAATTATGCAGTAGGTATTGCCTATGGTCCTCTTTCTAGAGACAAATGGCTTGCTCCTGGGCTCCATAATACATTCTTTCATTATGTGACAGCCCAGGAGCAATATTACCTCTAGCCCAAGTGGCGGATGTGTGAGGCATTCGTCCCCATCTGACTAGGTTTAAGCTGGGATAGAAGCATATTATTCGTTTCATTTAATAAATGGTGGGAGTGGAGCCAGGCAATAAAAAAACCCCCTCCATTTCTGGTCGTCACAGCTGACCCTATGGCTACGTTCGGTTCGATGAATCAGGATCTTGAAAAAGAAAAGTTATTTTTTTCTTGTGTTTGTATGCCGAAGGAAATGAGGAAGTAAGAAAAATGATTTACAAGGGAGAGAAATAGGGAATAAATGATTCCTCCACTCATTCCATGGATTCACTTTTCCATTCCCAATTATTTACTTTTCTTCCCAATTTTTTAGACCTTTCCAAACACTGTAAAAGAAGTTTAATAAAAACTACAATTTTCTAAAGGAAAGGAAAGAACAAAAAATTGATTTCCTTTCCTTCTCTCTTGGATGGAACCGCAAGGCAATTTTGTTTCTCTTTTTCTAATTCTTCTTTTGAGTTTTCTTTGTGAATGCTCGTTTTATTTGCTTGCAGGTTGTATGCATCTCTTGGATGCCCATATGTCCAGAGATGAGAGAACCATGATTGCTAGGAACTACAAGGTGCTCTAGTAGGCTTTGTTTTGATGTGGAGGTTTGGAGAAGATAGTAGGAAGAGTAAGAAGAAAATGTTTGTTTGGCGATTTGCATGTTTGTTTTGATTTGAATTGGAATATGTTAGGTTTAGGGGTAATTTGGGTTGAGAGTTTTATTTGGGTAATGAGGTGTTTGTTGCCTCCAAGAAGTTATATTATAATTGGTTGATATAATAGCAGCCTTAAATGTGCATGTACAAGCAGGCCGATCCAGGGGCAAGTCCGATAAGAGTTCGGGCTTGGATAACCCTCTCCATATATAAGTAACTCTCCAGGTTGTTTAGTTTTCTTAATCCAATCCAAACCCGACTTAAATCTATATATTTTCAATAGGGAGGAAGGGCAAATTAACTTCGGCTAAGGCAACCCAATCCTCCGGACCAACCCTGTGTACAAGTTACCTAATACCAGGTACAAGTACAAGTTACGTTATTTTTCTGACTTGGAGATGTAGTCTGTCGAGGAGTAATCTCCAACTCTTTGTTCTTATTTGACTAGAAAGGCTGGTTATTGCTCCATCAGAGACTATGAATCATTGTCTTGTCATTTATATATGCTTAGAGTCGGGTACAAAGACGTAGACTATCGTGGTAAGCTTCATATCTCTTGTTCTTCTTTGATGTAAGGATAGGTCACTGCTCCATCGATATATAGGCTACGAATCTATTCTCAGCCATGTTTAGTTTAGTTTGTGTTTACATTTTGTATTTGTTTTATTGATTAGTTTTTGCCTACCCAAGATCTGCCCTTGAGGTACTTGCTATTTGAGGTTTTGACCATTTTGGTTTTGCTTTGACCAGATCTCGTAGCAGAGTTCGAGGATCTAACGTATCTCACTCTCAACGACAATCACCCATAGGACATCACTCCAGGAGCATGAGTGGTTTCCTTTCCACCCACTTGTATATATATGTCAATTATTTTGAACATTTAGCCACAAACATTTGTTAGTCTGAGAGGTTACTGGACATCCATATTGTATATGTACATAGAGTGCAAACTATGCAATATAGTCTCATACCATTGTTACATATTGCTAGATGTCGTCTTTTGTATTACTTGTTTCATGAACTTGTATATCTTAGAGTATGGTAAGTCCTATGGTTATGCATGTGTGATTATTTATTACTATTTCTTGTTTGTGATGGTTTGAGAATAAAATTATATAGACCTTAGGAGACCGGTGGATTTTAGCAAACTCCCTTGTCTTTACAGTCGTGACCGTATCATGGGATATATATGTACTCCATAATACCTAGATGGCCGTCTCCGCTCTCCATATTTCGGACAGGGGGCATGATATATCCTTGTCGTCTCTGCATCCTTGCATCGTATGACATACTTCTCCTTACCCTCACCGGCTCGATAGCACGATCCACCTCCCTTGGTGGAAGTTTCTCCTCGGGAAACTCATTTTCACTACCCTTGGTCTCGTTCTGAAGTTCTTCTTCCTCAAAGTTCTCTTTTATCTCGAGCACCGCCAAGTAGATCGTCTCCCCTTTGCTACCCTCTTCAAGTTGAATGGCGAAGATAATTTTCCTCTTTGATGGTTCACCTAGTGCAACATTCACCATGCATGATGAGCTTTCCTCCATAAAGATGACAATTCGCAAGTTTGGTATAAAAACCATCTTTGTCGCGAATCTCGAAGTCGTCCACTAATGATGTAGCAGTGAAGTTAGCAATATCCGAGTAACGTCATACCTCTACGTGAACTCCGGCCGTTGGCTATCTCCTGCACAGAAAGCTCCTCTGAATTTACTACCTTCATCTTACTTGAATCTTTTGCTAACGCTAGACCCAAGCGACGGACCTCCGCACCTATGATGAAGTTGTGAGTGACGTATGTATCAACCAATGCTCGTGTGCCCATGCCATTGATTCTAACATCAATGTACATGAGCTTCTTGCCTGGAGTCTTGATACAACAGACTTGGCCTTAACGGCATTGAGTAAGCGCAACGATCCCATGTGTGCTCGATCCCCACCTCGTACTCCTCGTCCTCCTCCTTCTCGCTTCGAACGATATTGGTACATTTTCTCATGTTCTGACAATCCCGGGTACGGTAATTCTCTGCACATATGAAGCACAAAATTATCGGCTCGGATTGGATCTTTTCCATATATACTTCATTCCCTCATACGTACCCTCCCTACCTTCCTTATGCATTCACTGACATGTGGGCCATAGTGCATGCAGTACCCCACAAGAAACTGGAGCGTATATACATGTTACACACTGCGTAAGTCTGCATAAGAAATAAATAAATAAAAAGATATTCCTCCAAAATATTCCCTTTCAAACCGGCCGGCTGAAGATATTGCGCAAATTACTACATGTTCTGAGCTTATACAGTTAGTTTATCAAATTCTTGATGATGAAGCTATAACATGGACCACATGGTTGAGTTTGCTTGATAAGTTGACCTAACAGTTATTACCATTATGAAATTTGAAATATATCCTACATTGTATAATTGGAAGCTAACATGTCTCATTATGCTTGCCAACTTGAGTCTGCTATATACTTGTTATAATATTATCATCACCTCATCAGTATGCCGGGATCTTTTTCTTATTTTTGAGATAAAACTCTACTGTCACATTGGACTCTGATTAAGTTATTCCAACGCCTAATATAATATTTCACTTAATTAATTGTATTGTTCATGTAGTCATATTGGAATCAGACTTCAGTCCCCTCAAATGGTCGGTTGATCACATAGGCTAAGGCACCATCTCTTTCTCTCCCCTTTCTCCTCTCATGCAAGAAACTTCAGTATTTCTCAAATAAGTAAACATTCTATATATTTATCCTTAATTAATATTTTAATTATATACACATCATTAGACTAATTATAAGAATTTTTATTACCTTACGTTATGGCATGTCTTTTGGGCCCACTTTTCCAAACTCCCACCATTATTATAAATGGAAAGAATAATACACCCCCGTGGCTCGATCCACTGATCTTCTGCCACACAGTCATGGTCTTATACCTCTCGTCGGTAACCACAAGAGCCACCATTAGGCCCCGTTTGGTTCGCGGAATGGAAGAGAAAGGAAATCAATTCCTTGTCATTTTCTTTCCTTTGGAAAATTTCAATTCTCATTGATTTTTTCTTTCCAATGTTTGGAAATGTCAAGGAATTTTGAAAGAAAAGTGAATACTTCAATATTGGGAAGTGATTCATTGCTTGGATGGACGAAATCACTTTTCCTCCTAATTTTTCTTCCATTGGGAATCACTTTTCTTTCCTCAATTCCTTCGACACCAAAACATAGAAAAGTAATCGCTTTCCTTTTCCAGTCCGATGATTCTGCGAACCAAACGAGGCCTTATTGTGTACTAGTAATGTGCACGTGCAAAAAAAAAAAAAAATGTTAAAAATAATTAATTATCAATTTATTAATCAAACTTAGAATTTGAACTCAAGTAACCAAGAATACTACCATATACCTTAACCACTTGAGTTAGACTATTTAGTTATAAATAAATCATACTAGATAGATAAATACTTAGTTATATATATTTTTAAATAATTAGTGAAATATTTAGGTAGTTAATTAGTTTTTTATTTATTTAAATGATTGATGATATTGATACGACTTAGACGGCTCACTTTTGAGCCATTTTGAAGCCTCGTTATATAGTATAAGACATTGAATTTAATATTATAATTACATGATGCATGAATGGGATATTATCACTAATTTAACGGCTTCCAACTTTTATAGGAAGGAACGAGTCACAGAGAATGCTAAATATTTTCATGGATATTTTCTGTTGTGTACTAGATCGGACTGCAGATGGAAAAAGAGACGATGCTTCTAATTGTACATATGATAGTATATTGCGTAATATATATGATAATAGGTTAATTTAGTCTTCTTCTTTCTTTCTTTTTCCAAAAAATGGAACTTATTATGCACATTAATGGGCTCAAATGATGGCTAAATAAAATAGCTATAGTTGTTCAATTAACAAGATTTTTTGAATCTATGGTTGTGAAAATTGTTTAAA
Organism: Iris pallida; assembly: GCA_029216955.1. Lineage (NCBI taxonomy): Eukaryota > Viridiplantae > Streptophyta > Magnoliopsida > Asparagales > Iridaceae > Iris > Iris pallida. The sequence goes on from JANAVB010025798.1 coordinate 2,800,150, forward strand.
CCCTCTGCATGCTACTCCAAAGAAAGAAAAACTACAAAACTACATGCCCTTTTCATTTCCAAGCAAGAATAGTTATAAAGATCGTAATACAGTATGAGAAATAGTTATGGCAAAATCATTTGATCAATCATGCTTCTGTAATGTATTTTATTAATTTTGCAGGAATATTCCTTTAGTTTTGATGTAATGTCGTTAAAGATAAATGCAATTCTCTATAAGCAAACTTTATCAATTAATTAGTTATTTGTCTAGACTATTTATAGTCTAGGGGACCCCTTGGTTGCAAGAGCTTAGACTGTAATCCAAAAGTAGCTACCTATCTCCAACTGGCCACATAGATTTTATGGCATTGACCATTTCATATACTCATAGCTACAAACTGGTCATGCACAAGGGTTGACGTTAGGTCGACAGCTTGTCATAAAACTTTATCATACCACATATATGAATTTTTTTTATGTTCCATAACCGACTCATTCTGATGGAAGAAGTGCTTGGACCATGATGATGAGCATGATTAAGTAACGAAGGCTACTGCTCTCTTATAAAAGAAAAAAAATATGCTATTTGGCTCCCAAAATATTTGGGTGATGCCATCTTCCATTATGTGGCATCTGACATGGCAGCTGACATAACAGCTGACATGACAAATTTTAACCCAAAATATTAATTATCCATTTTTTTAATGTTAATATTAATGTTAATATTAATATTAATATTAATATTAATATTAATGTTAATGTTAATGTTAATATTAATTTTAATGTTAAGATTAATTTTAATATTAATATTAATGTTAATTTTAATATTAAGGTTAATTTTAATGTTAAGGTTAATCTTAATGTTAATTATCATGTTAATTTAATATTAATATTAATTTTAATATTAATTTTAATGTTAAATTTTGTCATGTCAGCTGCCATGTCAGCAATCATGTTATATGTCACATAATGGAAGATGGTATCACCCAAATATTTTGTGAGCCAAATAACATTTTTTGTAAAAGAAATTGCATGACCAATAATAGATAAACGGATAAGAGGGTGACTTTTGACGTGCATGAATTAACAAGTATAAAGTCTCAATTTCTATAGAGTAAAACTTTGATACAGAAGGTGTGGACCCATCCTCAAACTTTATGTCTACATGTTTTACGAAGAGAGAGGGGAGCTCACTTATCATATAGAGGAGGTATCAAAATTTTGACACATCCTTCTGTATTAAATATTTAAAGTTTTCTCCATTTCCATATGGGATGTGAACATGAATGCTGGGTATCCTAACTGATTGAAAGACCCAGCTAGCTAGGTATCTAAACATGACGTATACGGTTGCCTTTTCTTTAGTAGAACGCACCTCAAGTTATGCTTGTTTCTCAAACCTATACGTGAATTAAACATGTTAGCCAAGTTGGAGTAAACACATGCACATCATGATGAGCTCTCAATCTTAAGAATCTAAAGAGGAGCTTGCTTAGGCATTGCATGTGCTGACCATTCTTTCATAATTCATCAAATACTTCTACATATATAAATGAAGGAAAATGGCGGGCCAGATCGCATGCCGCTAGCGCCCCCGTTGCCCCCCCCCCCCCCCCCCCCCCCCCCCCCCCTCCCTTCCTTTTGGTTCCATGCCGGTTGACCTGTCAAAAGCGGACCATGTAGCAGCGTTGATAAATGAAAGCTATCATGGTTTACATAGTGTATATGCACAAGAAGCCTATAAGCACAAGTAGTCTAGTCATTGCAAGAACGAAAACACTATATTGACCGCGGAAGAGTGACGGTGTTTTGGTCCACAGCCAACGTGTCACGCTCCCATTTGCCAAATCCTGACCCTCCTGCAAACGTGGGACCCACGTCCAAAATTTTTTTCCTCCAATTCGCGGCCTATACATGACAGCGGACCAATTTTGTGCGCCAAAAATGCGGTTCAAATAGCAGTACTGTTGTTGCAAGAAAATAGTTATGATGTACTTGATTGAAATACTCCACATAGTTGTCTGGAGGAGGCTCATGCTTCATGAAATACAGATACTCCAAGTCTCTGCCATGCATTCCAGGTATCACATTGTACCATTTTGGTTTATACACATTAAAAAATGCACTAATACATACGACAAAATATGTATACTTCAAAATACACTAAAACATACGAGAATAAGTACTATGTCGTGTTAACCATATATTTGTGTACCGTATATGTACTAATATTTGTGTACCATATGAAATTAAGCTGATATCTGTTTGAAGATCAGAAGATGGGTAGGTCACGTGCGTATAGATGGAGGCATCATGCAGCTGCAAGTACATAAAATTGGTCATTAAGTACACACAGTGTACTTTAAATGTCACATTAATTTCATCAAAGTGGAAGCTATTAATTAAGCTAACATGGTCACATGTTTGTCAGCACGTTAAGAGTATAAAGAATTGACAGGTAATTCGCAACAATCACAATGAGCCTTTCCTTTTCCTAATATCATATGGAGCTTTCCAACTTAAAATTACATAAAGGCCCCCTCACTACAAGACTATAAATACATAGCAAGCTCGGAGCTTCTCCATCAAATTCTCTCAACTCAGTCCAATGGCAGGATCCATCATCTTCCTTGCTATCATCTTAATGTTCACCTTCTCCGCGGCAATGGCAGCCTACAACATTGTAGACTTCGGTGCGAGACCCGACGGTCGCACCGACTCCTCTAAGCCATTTCTTTCCGCTTGGGCCAAGGCGTGCGGCGGCCGCAAGCCCGCGAGCATCTACGTGCCCGCCGGCACGTTCTTCCTTAGCCAGGCCTTGTTCAGCGGCCCTTGCAACAATGCAGCAATTAGGATTTACATCGACGGGACGATTGTTGCCCCCTCTGGTTATGGCTCCTTGACCAAGTGGATATATTTCAAGAACGTCGAAGGTGTCTCCATCTATGGCGGAACCCTCGACGGGAGAGGGCGGGGCCTGTGGAGATGCAAGTTGGCCGGCCGGAGCTGTCCGAGCGGCGCGACGGTAGGCCAACCTCTTGCCAACTTGGTCTTATTCGTTAACCCAATGTTGAACGGACACGAATACGACACGACATGTTAAGACCTAGAGTGTCTGATACGTGTTCGACACGGCACGACCCAAATTTGAAATGTGGGTGCAAAAGGATGTTAACCATTTTTATCAAAAATTTGCATATACAACATTACACTTAGAAATTGTGCTCAAAGCAATGAAATTTCAAAAATTACCACACAGACACAAAACACCTTTTTAAGGAACGGTTTTTTTTTTTGGGAAAAGATGAATCCTTACCGCATGGGTGCAGAGGCGGATCTATTGGGAGGCTAATATTTATTTTTTTGCACAGAAAGTGCAAATATTTACGGATACTGGGGTGGTAGAAACTTTAAATATTTTCGGATAGATAGGTGCTGATAGATTTTATACATAGAAACTTTTAAATGTTATAATAACTTCATATATAGCGGTCCACCTATTACCAAATATTTAAAAACTAAAGATATGATAAAATTCTTTTGAGATTTGATTTGATTACATCTATCCCAACATATATTTCAAAAATATTTTTTTAATTTTTTTTTATTCTAAACCTACATTAATTAGCTTATTCCTTTCTCAAAAAATTTACCAAAATAAAAGAATGTACCATATTTCCTAAAAAAAATGATCCCTTCTTTTAATATCTATATCTCCATCTCTCCCTTGTTCCAGAAAAATCTAAGGTATATTTAGCTTATCCCTTTCTCAAATTTTCTTTGTTTTTCGGCGGAGCGACCATATTTTCTATTCATGGTATGATGTTTATACTTTATTTTACAATAACACTCTCGTTAATTAGATTTTCTCTTCATAAGTGATGCATGGAAGAATATTGTTTGCTATTTTATAAGTTCTACATATTAAATTGTTAATTTTTTTGTAGTCAGTGACAATAATGTTATCTTCTTTTTTTTAGTTTCATGTTTGGATCTTATTTTTGCAGGGTTATTGTGAACTTGTTAAAATGTGAGCATTGAAAATATCATTGAAGACTTCAAAATTTTTAAAGAACGTCGAGTTCTATTTAAGTAAAGACTTGTATTTGACTAGTTGCCGTTTATTTTGAATATATTTTATGAATAAAATTTTATTTCCTTTGTTTGTATCACTTTGGAAATAGTGACTTTACTTATTTACTCATTCTTGTTCAGAGTTCAATTAAGAATTTTTATATACAATTAGTACGGTCCCGCCAGAATTTAAATCTTGGCTCCGCCCCTGCATGGGTGGTTGGGTGGGTAAGAGAAGTAAATGAGATATGGATATATAATAGGGGTGGTGAGGGATGGGATAAAGGTAACAAAAATTTGTTATAGAAACGCCCTTTCCAAAACAAAGAAACATTAACGTTTTGGATCTATATTTGCAATTTTACAAACAACTATGATCTCCTAACAATCTTCCTTAAATACAATGCTGTATATGTAATTTTTCTGCAATTTTATTCTTCTTATTGCAGTCCCTCACAATTGGCAGCTCAAAGAACATACTGATCAGTGGACTGACCTCTCTTAACAGCGAGATGTTCCACGTATCAATCCAGAGCAGCGACGGTGTCACGGTGCGAGGCGTCCGGATTATCGCACCCAGGGACAGTCCGAACACCGACGGAGTCCACATCATGTCGTCAAATGCGGTCACCGTGACGGGGTCGACGATAAAGACGGGCGACGACTGCATCTCCATGAAATCTGGAGTCACAAACGTGTGGATCGAACGCATCAACTGCGGCCCAGGACACGGCATCAGGTGAATATCGATACATCTATTCCTATTGCACTGGACTGAACTAACGACGCAATGGTTACGGAACGTGTAGCATCGGGAGCCTGGGGAGCGAGGCGGTGGAGGACGGCGTAAGGAACATAACGGTGAACTCCGTCGTGTTTACGCGTACTCAGAACGGGCTCCGGATCAAGACTTGGGGAAAGGCGAGCAGGGGATCCGTGACCGGGGTCAGATTTCAGCACGCTGTCATGAAAAATGTTGAGAATCCGATCATCATCGACCAGAACTACTGCCCGGGCAACAAGAAATGTCCTAACCAGGTACGTACTACACAAATTCATTGAATGTTTCGCAGTTGTAAGGGTAACGGTTATGAGGTATTTTTAGAGTACCGTTTATGTGAACGGTTTTGGGTGGTTTTTAAGGCAACTTTTAAATCAGTCCAATCCATACTTGGTAATTCACTAACGAGCGGCTAGAAGTTTTTTGCATGATTAAAATTAAATAGGGAATGATATTAGTAGTTACAATTATATATTTTTGGTGAAATCCTCAAAAACCACCGATTTGGGTGTTTATAAAGTCATCCAAAATTGCAGTAAGGTTTTTGAGCCGATAAAAATCAATGCCTCAAAAAAAAAGTAGGAATTTTCATAAACGGTCGGTTCAAAAACCCCCTTGAACCGATAAAAACACAGTTATCAAGCAGACCCTTAACATTGACTTGGTTATACAGAGCTCGGGCATTAAGATCAGCAAGGTATCGTTCAGCGACATCCGAGGATCGTCAGCCACCAGAGTCGCGGTGAAGCTCGACTGCAGCCCAAGTACTCCTTGCAGTGGGATAGGATTGCAGAACATAAAGCTCGCTTACGGGAAGCAACAGGCGCAATCTTTCTGCAAGAACGTGAGAGGCAAAGCTTCGGGCTTTATAATGCCTCCAAGTTGCTTATGAATTAGCTTTGGCCATCTCCGGCTGGTCCTACGTATTTGGATGGACAAACCGGGTTCCGAGAGATTGAATGAAGCACGAGGCCACGCGCGCGACTGATTAATTCTGAGGGATTGTGATCCATATTATCGATCGTTAATCCTTTTTATCTAATTTTGTACGTTCTTTTGAATGAACATATGAATGATCATCACAACTAGATCTGTCTCATACTTGTTTTTAACCACATCCCTTCATCTTTCAAATCATTAATATATAGATTTCTTGAGAATACATGTTATCAGTAAATAAATGAGTTTGATCTTCACCTCTCTACTCAAGAATCAAGGAGACGGATGATCTACTTGTAAGATTCTAGATATACAAACTGTCGCGGAGACGGGAGAGCAGGGCCGGTTCTGTTGGAGTGGGTGGGGTTCCCAACCTATGTGGAGAAGACTCCGGAGTGCGACGAGCGCCGTCTGTATGTCAGAGAAGCTCGGGGAGGTGACGAGGCAAGTCGGAGGAACGGAGACACTAGGGAGCTGCCAGAGAAGCTGCTGGAAGGGGGGGGGGGGGGGGGGGGGGGGGGGGGGGGCAGAGTTCGGGCCGAACTCTGCCTCCCTGTTCCAGAACTGTTTTGTTGCCAGAACACAAAGTTCTGGCCGAACTCTGTGCCAGGACAGAGTTCTGGCCGAACTCTGTGTCGTCGGGGCTGAAGCATTTTTCAGGGTGATTTAATCACCGTTGGATCGTATCCTACGGTCCAGGTTTTGCTGCGGATTAGGGGGTTTATACATGGTTATTCCTAACCCTAATCACAACATAACATTGAAGAATAAGAGAGAGAAAAGAGGCAAGAGTGCCATTGCAACTTTGGGAGAGAAGAAGGAGGATTGAAGGCTGTTTTCGAAGGAGGATCTTGTTCGGATAATATATACTCGTCGTCCTTGTTCTTCGTAGCCTTGTAATCATTATTCTTGCTTCTAAGTGTTGTGGGGATCCGATTTGGATCGGGAGAAGTTTGTAGAGGGTGTACTCCTTTATTTCATTAGTGAAGGCTTCTCAGGGTTGGACTCCGATCGTCCCGTGATTTTTTTCGCAAGGGTTTTCCACGTCAAAAATTTTCTGTGTCTGCATGGTTTGTTTTGGTGTTTTGGTTCGTGCGTTGTTTTGCTCGGTTCTTTCGCAGGTACTCTCTAGTTTGGGAAAAGGTTTTCGCGTTTCTTTTCCAACAAAGTGGTATCAGAGCCAGGTTTTGGAATTCAGAAGGGTGTCAGGAGTTGACAGAAAAACTAGAGAGAGATGGACGCAAAGCGGTGCGCATGGTGAACCTGAACGACACCAACTATCACTATTGGCGGAGCAAGATGAAGGATTTGCTGTTTGTCAAGAAGCTGCATCTGCCCGTATTTGCATCTGAGAAGTCCAGTGATAAATCCGAGGAGGACTGGAAATTCTAGCATATACAGGTGTGCGGATATATCATGCAATTCGTTGACGAGAACGTGTACAACCACGTTGCCAATATTGAGCACGCGAAGACGTTATGGAATAAGCTGGAATCTTTGTATGCGAAGAAGACCGGAGTAAACAAGTTTTTCCTGATCCGGACGATGATGGGTCTGCGGTACAAAGATGGGGCGTCTATACGGATCACTTGAGTGATTTCCAGGGCGTGGTTGACCAACTGTCTTCGATGGGAGTCAAGTTCGACGACGAGGTTCAGGAACTATGGCTGCTGTGTACCTTGCCAGACTCGTGGGAGACCGTACGAGTATCTATGATCGCTTTTGCTCTAGAGAGCGTGGTCAGTCTGGAGTTTGCCAAGAGCGGGGTGCTGAATGAAGAGATGCGAAGACATTCTCAGGGCACTTCATCCACATCCCACCACTCAGAGGCATTGGTTTCAGAGAGCCGCAAAAGGGACAAAAGCTGGGGTCCAGGTTGTGGCAGAGACAAGAACAGGGGGAAGTCCAAGGGTCGGTACGAGGACTCGAAGTGTTACCATTGTGGCAAGAAGGGCCACATCAAGCAGAAATGTTTTGCTTGGAAGAGAGAGAAGAAGGACGACAAGGGGAAGCAAGATGAGAACACTACAGCGGCGGCCTCGATACATGGAGGCGATGTGATCGTCGTAGGTGATGATGTTATCACAAACCTCGCCTGCGATGACAATTTTTGGCTGGTGGACTCAGGGGCTTCGGCGCACGTATCTCACAAGAGGGCACTATTTTCCACTTACACGACAGGCGACTGTGGAGTGTTAAAGATGGGCAATAGAGATGTGTCGAAGGCGGTTGCCGTTGGAGATGTGCATTTGAGGGATTCTTCAGTCTCAAAGATGTTCATCATGTCCCTGATATCCGTTTCAACCTGGTGTCGGTTGGAAGGTTGGATGACGAGGGATTCTTCAGTCTCTTCGAAAATAGTTAGTAGAAGCTTTTAAGAGGTTCGATGGTGACTGCCAGAGGACGCAAGAAGTCCGATCTCTACTATATGGAGGGGAGCGCACAGGGGACACAAGAGGTGAACGCAGTCAGTGATGCGTCTACCGTGTTGTGGCACAGGCGGCTCAGCCATATCAGCGAGAAGGGGATGAGCTATTTGGTGAACAGAAAGGTGATTTCAGGGCTCAAATCTATAAAGTTGGAGAAGTGCACGCACTGCTTAGCTGGAAAGCAAAATAGGGTGTCTTTCCAAAGTCATCAAAGTTCAAGGAAGCCGGCGTTGCTCGAGTTGATTCACTCGGATGTCTGCGGTCCTATGAAGGTCAAATCTATTGGTGGTGCATCTTACTTTGTAACTTTTATTGATGACTGTTCCAGGAAGTTTTGGGTCTATGCCTTAAGGACCAAGGATCAGGTGCTGTCTACTTTCAAAGAGTTTCAGGCCTCTGTTGAAAGAGAGACGGGCAAGAAGTTATTATGTGTTCGGTCCGACAACGGTGGCGAATACATCAGTCCTTTTGATGCTTATTGCAGAGAGCAGGGGATACGACACCAGAAGACTCCGTCCAAGATACCTCAGCTCAATGGTGTAGCGGAGCGCATGAACAGGACACTGATCGAGAGGATGCAGTGTTTGCTGTCAGAAGCAAACTTGTCGAGCAGTTATTGGGGTGAGGCTCTTCTCACAGCTGCTTATGTTATTAATTTATCTTCTAGTGCTCCTTTGCAGGGTGATGTGCCTGACAAAGTATGGTACGGCAAAAAGTCATCATACAATCACCTGCGAGTGTTTGGCTGTAAGGCCTTCGTGCATGTACCAAAGGACGAGAGATCCAAACTTGAGCCGAAGACGAGGCGATGCATCTTTGTCGGCTACGGTCGGGATGAGTTTGGCTATAGACTCTACGACCCGGTGGGAAGAAAGCTCTACAGAAGCAGGAACGCGGTATTCGTCGAAGATCAGACCATGACCAACACTCAGGATTCCGAGACGCCTTCTGAGGCTGAGGAATTGCCTGAGTTAGAGTCATTTTGCTTCGAACGGTTTTTAGAGAACATCACAGAGGATCCAATTATGGGGGAGCCAGTACATGGAGTTGCTCCCAACCTTGATCATCAGCCTGCTGATGGTGGTCAGGGTGTCCCTCACAAGAATGAGCATGCCGGAGAGGCAGTTCCTGAAGAGGAGGAGGCTGTTGGTATACAGCCAGCACCAGTGGCCCCACTGAGAAGGAGCGACAGAGAGCGTCGACCATCTACGAGATACTCATCGGGTGAGTATGTGCTACTGACTGACGGGGAGAACCCGAAAGTTTTGCAGAGACTATGAAAGACGAACACAGGCAGGAGTGGATGGAGGCTATGCTGGAGGAGATAAGTTTCTTACACGCCAATTCCACTTATGAGCTGGTACAGTTGCCAAAGGGCAAGAAGGCTTTGAAGAATCGATGGGTGTCACGCCCCAGAACCAGGATACTGGAGAGCGGGGGCGTACACAGCCAGCTACGTATATTGAAATAGAATACATCTCAACTATACGGTCACGGCTGTCTAGATATGTGGGTTTACTACAAGCCAACGGTCTCTTATGGTCAAGCCTATTGTCTCAATCTCAAGCAAGTAATATGATCATAAGATGTTTGACCACCAAATATACAATAAAAGGCGTCCTAAATATTACATATCAGCTGATCATGAAGCTAGTCGTACAAAATGCTGGGACTAGCAAGAGTTAAGTCATACATGATCAACCCTAGGATTTGTTAATCATGTTTACAGCTCGTAGGCAGACAGTAAGTAAAGTGCATCGAGCTAACAGGTGCTCGTCGGTTAAACGCCTCAAAAGAATAACTTTACAATAGAGTGAGCGAAACAAAATAGAAAACCCACTCGTAGCCCGGGTTCCTTCTAGTCGTCACCATCGGGCTGAAGGTTCGGAAGATCCTCGGGAGCTGCTCCGAAATCTGGCCACACAAAACCAGCTGGATCAAATCCCAGAAAGAGCAAGTGCCACAAAGGAGGCCACGAAATAAGAACAAAAGCCAGCATATCAGAACATAAGAAAAGAAAAGGAAGAAGGTACAAGTAAATAAAGAGTACAACAGGACAATAAACGACTAGTGACGTGGGACCATTCCGGGAGCCAGGTTACAACCCTTAAACCAGACAAGGACCGAGGTTGTAACCATTCGCCTGAACAGCACTCTGTCTCTACCCATTTATTGTTAGAGATAAGTAAAACAAACATGTACAAGAGTAGCCAGGTACAGGGACTAGACAAGACTTAGACAAGGCTGGACTCCATCCATTTATAATGCGGCCAAGCAATTACTACGGCTTACTACTTAACTAACTAGGGTTATCACAAGCCTTAATTACTAACAAGATGCAATGAGAAATTTCTAGTCCCAAGCCCTGCAGACCATCTAGTTATCCTTCCGCGGGTTGAGAGTATGGTTGGGTACATCGCCCCGGAGACGATATACCCTTAGGTGACTTAGAGGGTGCAACACATGACAGTGCGCTGGAAATGTGCTCTACTCGTCGGTAAGCTACAAGTCCAATTAAGAGCGCCCAGATAACGAGATTGCCTGTGACTGGAAATTCTCCATAAACTATAGTTTGATCTAGTCATTAGCCTAATCCATATTCAGTATGAATTCCTGACCGTGGGAACCAGGGAGTCACGTCCTAGACATGATGCAAGACAAGACAAGTGGATTGCACAAGCAAGCAAGTAGGAACACCCACGGTATCAAGTTGATTATACGAGTCAAGTTAGCCGTCGCAACAGCATCAAGATAAATTATGTCAGGGTACTTGTCAGGAGTGCGCCACGATGGGCCACTATCATGTCAGGTTGGTCATGTCAGGAGTGCACCACTACGGGTCACTGTCGTGTTATGCTAGTTTCTTGTCATACCATGCCATGTACAATAGTCATTCCAAACATATTAAGTAAAATCAAGTTCATGACAAAAGACGTAAGGATATAAAATGGGCATAAAATATCTAATAAAATATTAATATACAGGGCTATAGAAGAGCCAAGCTTAAGGAAAAATAAAACCAAATCTCCATGATTGGACAGATTGCGCAAGGGTCCCTGGGGTCGGGTTGAGTCAAGTGCGCCAGGGGGCCAACTGCGCAGGAGTGAGCTGCACAGAAGTCGGCTCGCGCTGAGCTGGTTGGCGCAGGGGTCAGATTGCGCATGAGTGAAGTGCGCGGAAGGGATGAAGCATGGGTCAGATTCCGCATGAGTGGACTGCGCAAGAGTCCCTGCGCGCTGGGGTTGAGCGCAGTTCACCATGGGGCAAGCTGCGCGGTCGGTGCTGCACTAAAGAGCGCAGGCCGAGAGGAGGATGCGCAGTCCAGCACTGCGCTAAAGAGCGCAGGCTGCAGTCTGCTACTCCAGGCCGAGAGAAACTCTTCAAGAACACCAAAGTTCAAATCTTCATATCTTGGTCAAATCAAAACCAAATCTAGATTTTCAAAGGTCTAACTTGAGTAAAATTGAATTCTCTTCCACATGAAAGCATCAAAATCCACAAAAATCCAACCAAAATAGACCAAAACCATGTAAATCCGAAAATAGTTAAAACCTAGATCTAGAACAATGGAGACTTCAAATCATAAAATGTCAAGCACTAATGTTGATCACCATGGCCTAATCTAGCTAATGAATAAATAAAACGTGGTTCTCATGTGGTGGCAATGTGCACTTGCCTACGGGTGGAGTGTTGTATAGAGGAAGGAAGAAGAAGAAGAAGAAATTAATGGAAGGAAGTAATGAGGAGAGAGAATGTTAGGTGGGGATAATAAAGAGGGTGGGTTGTGGTGGAATGAGGGTTGAACATAGGCTAAGGTGTTCCAATGCATGTTAAACCAAACCAAATCAAACTAATTCTCCTCCATAAAATAAACCAGCCAGGTAAAACCCAATTACGAGAACCAAAATCTGCAAGTCAAGCTAATTACAAGTATATGCCAAAATTTGAGAAAATAAATACAGGTCTGAAATACATGCAAGCTTGACAAAATACGTATTCAGAATATGGGTGTTACAATAGGTGTTTAGAGTGAAGCAGACGTATGATGCTACTCGCCCTCGATACAAAGCGAGGCTGGTAGTTAAAGGCTACGGTCAGCAAAAAGGCATAGATTATGATGAGATCTTTTCGCCTGTCGTCAAGCATTCGTTTATTCGGGTGGTGCTAGCATTAGCAGCCAGTCTCGACTTGGAGGTCGAGCAGATGGACGTGAAGACGGTATTCCTCCACGGTGATCTTGAGGAGGTATTATACATGGAGCAGCCAGAGGGATTCTGTGAGAAGGACAAGTCATATTTGGTCTGTCGATTAAGGAAAAGCTTGTATGGTCTGAAGCAAGCTCCGAGGCAGTGGTACAAGAAGTTCGAGTCGTTTATGGGAGAGCATGGTTATGCACGGACGATGTCGGATCACTGTGTATTTGTGAGGTATTTTGCCGAGGATGATTTCATTATTTTATTGCTCTATGTTGATGATTTGCTATTAGTAGGTCGAAATGCCACTAGGATAGCGAAGTTAAAGCGCCAACTGGGCGTGGCCTTCTCTATGAAAGATTTGGACGCATCGAAGTCTATTCTTGGGATGGAGATCAGCCGAGAGAGAGTTCAAGCTGCTATATTTGTCCCAAAAGAAGTACATTCATCGGATACTTCAGTATTTCGGTATGGACGGGTCGAAGAAAGTGAGTTGCCCCCTTGCGGCTCACTTTAAGTTCACTGAGGAGCAGTGTCCATCTACCGAGGACGAAAAAGATATGGAGCGGGTTCCATATACTTCAGCTGTGGGGAGCCTTATGTATGCTATGGTGTGTACGAGGCCAGACATCGCTCATGCAGTTGGCACTGTTAGCAGGTATCTTTTAAATCCTAGAATGGTATATTGGACTACGGTCAAGTGGATTCTACAATATCTTCAGGGCACTGTCGATTGGAGACTTTCTTTTGGTGATGACGAGTTGAAGCTGGTTGGGTATACCGACGCTGATATGGCTGGAGATGTAGACACGAGGCGATCGACTTCGGGCTATGTGATGATGTTTGCCAGAGGAGCGGTATCGTGGCAGTCGCGGTTGCAGAAGTGTGTTACCTTGTCGACGACGGAGGTAAAATACATTACGACGACGGAGGCTTGCAAGGAGCTTCTGTTGATGAAGAAGCTGTTGCAGGAAATGGGGCTGAAGCAAGAGCAGTATACTTTACTTTGTGACAGTCAGAGTGCTATTCATCTTGTGAAGAACCAGATATTTTATAGTCGGTCCAAGCACATCGAGCATCGGTATCATTGGATATGGGATATGGTTGATAAAAAGGACGCGGCGCTTGAGAATGTTCATACTAATGACAATGGAGCGGACATGCTCACGAAGGTTCTACCAAGAAGGAAGTTTGAGTACTGCAGGCAGATCGTCGGGATGACGACCTCCTCCACCTAGTTGTGAAGGAAGAGATTTGTTGGAGTGGGTGGGGTTCCCAACCTATGTAGAGAAGACCCCGGAGTGCGACGAGCGCCGTCTGTATGTCAGAGAAGCTCGGGGAGGTGACGAGGCAAGTCGGAGGAACGGAGACACTCAGGAGCTGCCAGAGGGGCTGCTGGAGAGGGGGACAGAGTTCGGGCCGAACTCTGCCCCAGGAGAGAGTTCTGGCCGAACTCTGCCTCCCTGTTCCAGAACTGTTCTGGCCGAACCCTGTGCCAGGACAGAGTTCTGGCCGAACTCTGTGTCGTCGGGACTGAAGCATTTTTCAGGGTGATTTAATCACCGTTGGATCGTATCCTACGGTCCAGATTTTGCTGCGAATTAGGAGGTTTATACATGATTTATTACTAACCCTAATCATAAAATAACATTGAAGAACAAGAGAGAGAAAAGTGGCAAGAGTGCCATTACAACTTTGGGAGAGAAGAAGTAGGATTGAAGGCCGTTTTCGAAGGAGGATCATGTTCGGGTAATATCTACTCGTCGTCCTTGTTCTTTGTAGTCTTATAATCATTATTCTTGCTTCTAAGTGTTGTGGGGATCCGATTTGGATCGAGAGAAGTTTATAGAGGGTGTACTCCTTTATTTTATTAGTGAAGGCTTCTCAGGGTTGGACTCCGATCGTCCCGTGGTTTTTCCCGCAAGAATTTTCCACGTCAAAAATTTTTTGTGTCTGTGTGGTTTGTTTTGGTGTTTTGGTTCGTGCGTTGTTTTGCTCGGTTCTCTCGCAGGTACTCTCTAGTTTGGGAAAAGGTTTCCACGTTTCTTTCCTAACAGGTTCATGGGTAAGCCGGACAAGACTAGGGGCTTGGATAACCCCCCTCTATTTAGGGCAACCCCCATGATCAGCATGATCCTACAAGAGGTCGGGGCCGCAGGTGATCCTGCAGGATCGACACACAATAAGGGTTAGAGGCAACCAAAATTAATTTCGGATATGATAATCCAACCCCTTCGGGCGGCCCTACTGGAGAGTACTTGTATAGAGTAAGATAAGGTCTCCTGGTTAGAGCACCATGTAGAGTTGAAGAACTCAGTCATCTTCCTATAGAGAGAGACCGAGTACCGGTAGTTGTAAATATTCTGATAAATAAGGGAAGGCGGAACCAAAAGTTCAAACTAAAGTTGACTAGTTTGAATTGCGGATGTGGACTAACATATATTGGAGGGAAAAAATTGATATTGGAGGAAAAAAATTGGTGGGCTGTCTCCAGCCCTTGAGTTGTTTCGCCCTTGGATAAGGTCTATCCAATCTCCATAGAGGCCAAGCTTGTGAATCACACGGTAAGTAACAATTGTCATTCCAACTTTGTTAAATGCCTTTGACATATCAATTTTGAAAATTGTGTTGCTCCATTTTAATTTTAGTGCCGATGGACTCCATTTCATGAACCAGACTTATATATCATGAATACCTCTTCCCTCAACAAAGCCCGATTGAAATGACAAGATAACCTGCGATATGACCTTTGATAGTTGATTAGCAAGTAATTTAGAGATAATTTTACGACTAAAATTACCAAGATTGATCCTTAGGTGGGTTTTCTTCGGGATCAACACGAAGGTTATGTGAAACCTAATTGATTGGAGCACAGTTTGATTGTTTAAGTGACTGAATCGTTTAATCCACTAAACATGGATTGATCTGGATATTTCACATGTAATTAAGTTATCCTAATATCTTATGCCTATAAAAGGATTATTATTGTGCAGCTTGTAAACGTACAATTTTCATAATATACTGTTTGCCATTAAAATTCTTTGATTGCAAATTTCAATATAAACAGAACAGTGTTACAATATAGGACTTAGATGTGGTCCTAGGAGTACACTTTTGTTTATCTGGGTCTCTTGTGCCGATGGAGTGAGTGGTAATGCGTTGACTCCGTTGACGATCTGACGACGGTTATCGGTTCTCTGAAGGTCTGGATTGCTCTGGATGCTGGAGCTTGCTGAGAGGAGGAAGACGTTGAGTGTCTGTATCTGCCTGTCTGGTGGTTGTGTGTTCTGTCCGTGTGTAGGTAGGTAGGTGTGTACGTCCGGAAGAAGGAAACGATCCCTCTATTTATAGCTTTGCAGGCTGGCTGCTCATGCGCGCATGTAGGATGCGTCTGTACGCGGGGACGCCACGTGTTGATTACTGATGAAGGCGCATGAATGATGCACCCTGATCGAGGGGTTGAATTCTTCATACTGCTGTTGTTGACTGGCACGTAGTAGAGGAGAAGATCTTTCTGTTGCTGAGATCTTGGGTGAGTCGAGTCAAAGGACACGTGTCATCGACCCATGGCTCGGAGATCTCGGATTTGGTGGGGAATGATCTGGTAGGATGCGCCTAGGATTTGGCGCATGATGAGGCTTTGGCTCGTAACCTTTAGGAGTCACGAACCATTCGGGGCGCATGGCTTTTGAGGCGCATGCAAGGCTTCAGAAGTGACTTAACTCTTGTCTTTCGGAATCAGAGAGCAGTCTGAGGCACATGACTTTTGAGGCGCATGCAGAGCTTTAATGATGACTTTCCTTCTGTCTTTAGGGATCAGTGAAAAGTCTGAGACGCATGATTTTTGAGGCACATACAGATTTGGGCGCATGGCTGTAGAGGCGTATGCAAGCAGTTGGGTGGCCACGTGGCAGTAGCCGTCGGAGGAAAGTAATGATGATGCTGACGTTGGCGACGCTTCATCTTCTGAACTGTTCAGACTTCGGGAGACGTGCTGCCAACTCTGTCAGTTCAGCATTTAATGTTTGTGACATTCGATGGATAGCTGAGTGGGCGCATCGGTTGGCGTTCCACTAAGCGTATGGGGACGCATGGGGGACGCATCCCTGTGATATGCTTGGTACTGAAGGGCGCATCTGTGTGATGCACTTGATGTTGAACGGCACGTCTGTGTGATGTGCGGTCTGGCCGACGCATCTGTTTCGTGACACGTCTTTAATGGTACGACTGTTACGATCTTCGAGTGCAATAGCTGTTTTGACTTAGTTGAATTCGAAGCGTCCGGTTCATCTATTTAATGCAAATTCATTGCACGGAATTCGGAGAGCCATCCACTTGGCGCATGGGTTTGATTTGCCCGGCCTATAAATAGTGGCATAGAGAGAGTTTGCTTCTCGTTCTCTCACGTTCTTCCAACATGAACTTGTTTACTCGTATGCATTCTGTTGACGAGATGCTCCCGAGGGTGAAGATGCGATGCAATGTCTTCATTGATGTACTTGAAGGTGACTGTTACATCCAAAAGTCAGAGTCGAGGGCTTCCGAGGCAGGCGGAAGATGCCTGTTGCATCCAAAGATAGGGATGCTCGGGCCTCGTCTTCGTTGTGCAGGAAGAGCCGTAGATCAAAATTGCGGTACTGCGGGTTTGGGGGCTCTTTCTTCCTTCAAAATGGGTGTAGCCCATTCTGGTTGTGTTGAAAGCTGCTCCTTTAGTCGCAGTTTCGATTACGGTCTTCCTTCGCCTTTGGAGGCTCTTTCGAAACCTTTCCTGGCCACAGGTTGGCTTGTGGTACTTTTCTCTTCCTCTGTTTGGAGAGCTCTTCCTCCAGCTAGAGGGTTGATTGCCACCCTCGTTCTGCTCAATAAATGCTTTATTAGTCGAAGTATTTAGACGGCGGTGAGCCTGACTGGAAGAGCGGCACATAACTGGGCTGCTGAAGGGATGCACATAACTGAGGAACCAAAGGGATGCACATAACTGAGCTGCTGAAAGGGATGTGCCTTGCTGAGGGCGCATGGTGGGATGCGCCTGACTGAGGGTGCATGGTGATTGCTGTACCTATTTGAGGGCGCATGATGGCTGCTGGCTGTAGACTTAGGATCCTTTCTTTGTAGAAATTCTCCTTTGTACAATCTTTTCTTAGACATGTAATAGACTTTTATATGTAATAAAAAGTCTTCTTTCAATGCCTATTTTTCCTGTTTGTGAAGTACTTTGTCTACGCTCTGGCGCATGTAGTCTGGCGCATGGGCTTTCTGGTTCTGAAATTCCATGCTTCTACAAGACCCCCTTCAAAGTTTTCAAAACTTTTGGATAAGTTTTGGAATACTTTGAATAAGAAGCATGGTGGTAGAGGCGCACGACTGTCGGGGCGCATAGATACTTCGCGCATCAGTGATGGGGCGCATGCTCTGCTCAGTTAATACAAACGATAACGCCTCGATAACCAAGAAAGATTAATGATGATCTTTTTGGTTTTATTTGCGGTTATCTCTTCACAGAACTCGAGACGACGGCTGAGGTCACACCACATCGGTTCACGCGTGTGACCAAGCCTATAAAATAGGCGAGAGATGGAAAGAGAGAGAGTTCTTCTTCTCCTTGCTTTTTGCTTTTAGAGTTCTTCCTCAAAACCCTAACTTTTCTTCTCTCAAAGAATGGCTCCCAAGACTCCTCGTGGTGGTGCTGGACGAGGCAAAGGGAAAGAGCCTGTAGAGGCTGCTGTGGAATTTGCCGAGGAGGATGCTCCTGTCACCATTGTGACTCCGGCCGATGTTCGACCCGCGGTGACGGGTGGGTGTCTTTTCTTCCACTATTTTCTTTGTTCAGACGAACTTTGGATCATGCGGCTAAGTTGGCATGCCCTAACTCTTTGCTGCAGACGCGTATGGATGCGCCGAGGTTTTGTCCTGCCGACGTGCATAGGTTTAGACCTTTATCATGCACCGAGGTTTTAACTTCTGACGCGCATGGGTTTACACCCTGATGATGCGCCGAAGCCTCTGCTGACGTGCATGAGTTTACACCCTAATGATGCGTCGAAGCCTCTGCTGACGCACATGGGTTTACACCCTGATGATGCGCCGAAGCTTTTACTGAGGCGCATGGGTTGACGCCCTGATGATGCGCCAGGTTGCTTTGACACACTTTATCTTTTTGCCTGACTTTTTATTTTCGTTGTGCCAGTGTCGATGACAATTTCTTTGCTGAATGAGGTCCTTCTGGATGCTTCCCTTTGTCAAATGAGAGTTGATTTTGATGAGGCGGCTATCAACCCTGCGAAGGAAGCTATCTTACAGAATCAACCTCCTGAGAGAGTGCTGCAGATCCAGAATCAGTTGCCGATTTTCCTTCAGAGTATGATGGAGAGCGGAAAATTGAAATCTGCTGAATCCGAGGATGTGACCTTCTTAAAACCTGCCTTTTTGTTTGGTGACCGCCTGATCTCCACTGAGGTAAAGATACTGAAGGTCAAAGAAGACTGGTTCTTCTCTGCAAAAGACATGGTGCTGTACATGCGACAACTTGACCGCCAGTTGCCGCTGACGGCCTTCTATCGTTTAGCTTCCAAGAGAAGGATGCCTTGGGAGCTTACTCCTTCTCAAGGAGGGGCCTTGGGAGGTGCTCTTTCGATTGATGCTACCTCGAATCAGAGGGATACCCTGGCCGCTTCGCGAGCCGGTCCCTCATTTAGTTGCCGAACTTTGCGTCCTGGGAGCCTCTATAGTGAGGTCTCTAGTGACACTTTTGACTTCAGTGCTTCGACCTTTGCAAATCGGATGCTAACATCAAGGGTCATGTATCCGAAAGGTGGCTTTAGGGTTGAAGGTTGGTGTCATCACATGCCGAAGTGGGACGAGTTGACCATTTGGGTGCTTTCGAAGTTCGAGGCTGAGCTTAAGGAGATTGGGCTGACAGCCGCTATCCGTGCCACGCAGGCTGGCGTGGACCTCAATAAGCCTATGTTCCTTGTACTCTTGGAATTGTTCAATGCCCAGACTGGTATCTTCTTTACTCTGGTGGGGGAGTTGGGGTTAGCTCTTCATGAGATGTACGAAGTGTCCAAGCTTCCTTGGGGCTCGGAACCGTACGAGGAATATTTTTCCTCAAATAAAGAGATCTAGGTTCTGGAAAATAAGGACCCGGAGATGATGGCTGTTTTCAAAGAGGTGGCAAGCCATCATTATCTGATGCACCAGAAGGACAAAGGCAAGACCCAGCCTCATATGACTGCTTGGAGGGATTACATCTTCAACCAGGATTTGGTGGATTCCTCGAGGATCCGGTTTACGACTCCGCAAGGGTTGAAACCCGCGGAAGTAACTTCTGAAATAAGTCGGCTGGACGAGAGGACCCCTCGTTCCAATGAGAGCGGCGAGAACGCGTATAGTTGCTTTTGGCACTGTGCGCACGGTGCTGACGGCATACTTGATGATATGGCTCCGGGATTGTGTGTTTGCGGGCGGATCTGGTGCAGTAGAGATGGTACACCGGAACCTCATTTTGCCCGCCGTAAAATTGGTCTTTGGACGTCCTTTAGCTCTGCTCCCCACGATGGTGTGTAACCTGTTGCAGGGTTTGAGGACCTTTGCTGATGATGTGATCCATGGGAGAGGAAGAAATGACAACTTTTCCCGAGCCGAACTACCATTCCATTATCTTATGGGATGGTTGATTCTGCATCATGCGAACGTGATGAGTCCAGGTCCGAAAGAGGATCATGTTGAAGGTGATGCCTTTATCCGCCGCTTCTACAAGAGGAAGTGGTCACACACTGGCATCCCCATTTGCCGAAGAGTTTTGTCCTACCTTCAGGGGTGGGAAATTGTCAAGGTCGGCCCCATCTTTAAAGATTTCGAGGCTGACCAAGATTTAGACGACTCGGGTGAAGATGCGATTACTCTGCCGAAATGGGGTTTTCGTTGGTTTCAAAGTATTCGGCCTTATCACTTGGTCTACCGGAACCAGAATAGGTGTTATCTGGAGCCGTATCTGCCCAGCCGGTTTGCTCGCCAGTTTGGCTATACCCAGCTAATGCTATGGAATTCCAGTAGCAGTCTGGGGTTCGTCAGGAGTTTGCTGGATGGAGCCCGGGGCTGTCACGCCCCGATTCCGTAGAATCGATAGTCGTCCCCCGGACGTGATGCCGTGCGAACCTAAGTTGCGATCGCACAAGGCATAGTCATAAGGTTATCCAAAATACAACATCAATTTAGAGTACGCAGAGAAATTGAATGACACATTTAGAATAGAAATAGACTTTTCATTGATAATATGAACTTTACATAGACTTCTTTTTACAATCATTGCCGCGCGGGCTACAACATGACTTCGACTTACAAAAATGAACGCCGATGAGATAGTCGTTCCATACATTACACCCTTTTATACAAGTAAAAACCAATACATATTTCCACCTGCTATGGCGGGAAGTCGAGTCGTCATTTTTCTTTGGACTGATGTGCGGTCTTCTTCAAAAGGAAATCCAGAAAACAAGCCTTCACACGGACGAGGCTTCAAAAGAGTTCACGCCGCCTTGAGCTCTAGTTGGCACGCCCTTCGTGGTTCGGGGTACCTGCGTGGAGAGCGAGGATCAGTACATTACACTTTGTACTGGTGCGTGGCTATTTAAATTCCAAGCTCTCATTTGGTTAAAGAGTTTATATGACATTAGAGAATGAATGTTTCTAGCCATCCTAATGAATTTCCAAACAAGTAATGACAAGCATAGTGAACTTTACGTTGGAACTTACCCCGGCGGACCGCGTCGCGCCTTATGAAACTTACCATGTTCTTTCCTTTCAATAGTTATCTTTTGCATATTAAGTGCTATACTTCGTGTGTTGGTCACTGGCTCCCAGAACCATTGTGGACTCCTTTTTGCTTTGATTAGACGAGGTCCTTTCAGCGCGAGTAGCGAGCCCCGCTGCAAGTCCTCACCTAACGTTGTGCCCAGCACAGCTTTTGTATTTGTTTCCTTTCTTGGCCGCAACGGTCCCGTGGCCCCGGGTTGCCGTTCGGGGAAACTCTACCTTGTCGACAAGTTGTCCAATGACCGTGCAAAGACCATTTCCTTCTACCTTTTGGTTATTAAGACATAGCCTACCATTCTTTTTGAAAACTCATTTCATTTTCCGGTGTTCGTGCCTTTCGTACCTTTTGTGCCTTTCGTGCCTTTGCATTTATCTTTTTATTCGTATCAACACTATCGATTTTGCTTAAGAAGGGGGTCGAGAAGAGAAGGGTCAGCCACTCACCTTGAGTTTACCTTGGCGAGCGAACTTGTTGGTCGCGCTAGACGTCGCCTACGCGATTACCTGAAATCGCACAAGCAACCGATTAGAACACTGCATTATTCAAAGAGTTCGATAGGAAATGCGAGTTCCAAATGCAAGCCATGAAAACCATCGAAAACATCCACAAAACGCATTCAGAAAACAAAGCCAAAACCAACGCAAGCGGCGTGAAAAGCAGAGCAACGGGAGGTCTCTTCCGACTCAGCCGCAGAGTCAATCCTCGAAGCGCAACCCGCTGAATATGGGACTTGGTTCCGAAGAAGACATTCCATAACGAGGAATGGATCTTAATTCAACCGTTCCCGTTCGATCGACTCGGTCGATCCCGACCTATCGGTCCCGGCCGAATCGATAGCGACAGTGTTCCTTTCTCGCGCACCCCGTGGACAGAGTACGGGGCACGATGTAGGGACGGGGCACTACACCATAACCAACTAAGAAAAAGTTTCGTCCTCGAAACTTAAGAATAGAACCTACCTCTATGAAAATAATGAAGGGAACTTTTCCCTCATCTCTGACTCGAGTTCCCATGTCGACTCCTCTGCCGCATGGTTCCTCCAGAGTACGCGGACGAGAGGGATCGCCCGATTTTGAAGTAACTTATCCTTGCATTCTAAAATTTGAACTGGCGCTTCGATGTAGGATAAGTCAGACTTCAGCTCTAGCTGGCCAAAATCTACCACGTGGCTAGGGTCGTGCACGTACTTCCGCAGTTGGGAGACGTGGAAGACATTGTGTACACCTTCAAGCGCCGGTGGTAGGGCAATCTTATAGGCTACGGGGGCGACCCGCTCGAGTATTTCGAACGGCCCAACGAATCTCGGACTCAGCTTTCCCTTCACGCCGAACCGAGTAACTCCACGCATGGGCGACACCTTCAGGAACACGTGATCGCCTACACAGAACTCAAGCGGTCTTCGATGGGTGTCGGCATAGCTCTTCTACCGACTCTGTGCAATCTTTAGTCTTTCCCGAATTAGCTTGACCTTCTGCACCATCTGTTCTACCAGCTCCGGGCCGAGTATCTGCCGTTCCCCGACTTCATCCCAGCAAATGGGCGATCTGCACTTCCGATCGTACAAGGCTTCATACGGCGCCATTTGGATGCTGGACTGGTAGCTATTGTTATATGCAAATTCCGCCAACGGTAAGTGGACGTCCCAGCTTGATTTGAAGTCGATTGCGCAGAGCCGTAGCATGTCTTCGAGAATCTGATTAACGCGCTCCGTTTGGCCGTCGGTCTGTGGATGGTAAGCTGAACTGAACTGCAACTTGGTACCCAGCGCCGACTGAAGGCTACTCCAGAATCGCGACATGAACCGTGAATTCCGATCAGAGACGATGGATACTGGAACTCCGTACAGCCGTACGATCTCGTCAAGATAAATCTGCGCCAGCCGATCAACGCTCCAAGTAACTTTAATGGCAATAAAGTGTGCCGACTTGGTTAATCGATCGACGATGACCCAGATGGCGTCGCTCCCCCGTGGTGTCTTCGGCAGGCCAACAATAAAGTCCATCGTGACATGATCCCATTTCCACTCTGGAATGGCAAGGTTCTGCATCTCCCCGCCCGGTCGCTGATGCTCAGCTTTCACCTGCTGACAGGCCATGCATTGTGACACGAAGAGCGCCACATCTCTCTTCATCCCGTGCCACCAGAAAGTCGTACGGAGGTCCTTGTACATCTTGGTACTGCCTGGATGTAAGGTATATTTCGCGTGATGCGCCTCCGACATAATCTCCTTTCGTAGTTCAGAATCATCCGGAACACATAGTCGGCCATTCAATCGCAGCGCGCCGGTCTTATCTTCCGCAAAGTCGGTCACACTACCTGTTGAAATTTGCTCGCGCATTTTCTTCAGGTACGGATCATCCTTCTGAGCGGCCATGATCTTTTCCAGCAAACTCGGCTCTAACTGCAGCTGCGCCAACCGTATATCCCTGAATCGAACCCGGAGATCGATGCCCATTTCTTCGAGATCTTGTAGTAGTCTGCAGTCGATGGATAGCGAGGCAAGGTATTTCCGACTCAGAGCGTCCGCCACCACATTTCCCTTGCCCGGAGTGTAGTCGATCGTCAAGTCATAGTCCTTGATTAGTTCGAGCCAGCGCCGCTGTCGTAAGTTCAGTTCCTTCTGGGTGAAGAGATACTTGAGGCTCTTGTGGTCGGTATAGATCGCGCACGCCACGCCATATAGATAGTGACGCCACAATTTCAACGCAAACACAATCGCTGCTAACTCCAAGTCGTGCGTAGGATAGTTCTTCTCGTGCGGCTTCAACTGTCTGGAGGCGAATGATATCACCTTGTTCCGCTGCATGAGCACACATCCCAAGCCCTGGCCTGAAGCATCGCTGAATATCTGAAAACCCTCTGGCCCATCCGGAAGTGCGAGTATGGGTGCCGAAATCAGCCGCTGTTTTAGCTCCTGGAATGAAGCTTCACAGTCATCCGACCACTCATACACGACTCCCTTTTGAGTGAGGCGAGTCAGTGGCGATGCAATCTTCGCGAAGTCTTTCACGAAGCATCGATAGTATCCCGCCAAACCAAGAAAGCTTCTAATCTCGCTAGCAGACGCAGGCCTCTTCCAATCAGCAACGGCTTCCACTTTCTTCGGGTCGACTGCAATGCCTTCGGACGAAATGATGTGACCAAGGAAGGATATGCTGCTGAGCGAAAATTCGTACTTACTCCGCTTCGCAAATAGCTGGTTCTTTCGAAGTGTCTGGAGCACGGTCCGCAGATGTTCTGTATGCTGTGCCCTGTCTTTCGAGTAGACGAGAATGTCGTCAATAAAGACTACCACAAATTTATCAAGAAAGGGTCGAAACACCCGATTCATTAGGTCCATGAAGGCGGCAGGGGCGTTCGTCAGGCCGAATGGCATCACCAGGAACTCGTAGTGGCCGTACCGAGCGCGAAAGACTGACTTTTGCACGTCGTCCGACTTGATCTTGAGTTGATGATAGCCCGAGCGGAGATCAATCTTCGAAAATACCGAGGCGCCTTGCAGTTGATCGAATAAGTCGTCTATGCGGGGCAAAGGATACTTGTTCCGGATGGTGGCCTTGTTCAGCTCTCGGTAATCGACGCACAGATGCATGGACCCATCCTTTTTCTTTACGAACAACACGGGCGCTCCCCACGGTGAAACACTAGGCCAAATAAATCCCCTGTCGAGTAATTCTTGTAACTGGTTCTTGAGCTCCTTCAGCTCGGCGGGAGCCATTCTGTACGGGGCCTTTGAAATCGGTCGAGTATCGGGGAATGTATCGATGCTGAACTCGATCTCTCGGTCGGAAGGCATACCGGGTAGCTCGTCCGGGAACACATCGGGGAATTCTGCCACAACGTCGGTCTGACCTACGTTTGCACCCTCCTGTCGCATGTCTCGGACGGACGCCAAGTAGCCTTCGCACCCAGAATGCAGCATCCTCCGAGCAGAGATTGCCGAGATCAACATGCAGGTCGACGACGCCTCACCACACGAAAAGCAGAATTCAGGCACTCCTGGTATGCGGAAAGTGACCGTCTTCCTGGCACAGTCTATGGTTGCGTTGCACGGCCCGAGCCAATCCATCCCCAGAATGATATCGAAGTCATTCATGTCTAGGACCATCACGTCCAGACCGATCTTTTGACCGCCGATACAGATAATCCCATCGATGCAGGCTGAATTAGTGAGTATTGGTGTGCCCGAAGGTGTGCTCACGCTAAGGTCAAGGTCTAATGATACTAACGGAAATTTGTGCTCGGCGACAAAGTCCGCCGCTATAAAACTATGCGAAGCGCCTGAATCAAATAGTACGCGAGCAGGCACATTATTAAAACTAAGTATACCTGTCACGACCGTGTCTGAGGCAAGCGCTTCATCTCGAGTCAAGGCGTAGACGCGTCCTTGTGCATTCGGACGCCTGTCTTGATGGTTTGGTTGGGCAGGCGGAGTAGGTCGAGGCGCCTGCACTCGATTCTTCTGACGGTTTTGTTGGGGAGGGCCATTGCGATTCGGTCGAGGATTCTGGCAGTCTCGGGCATAGTGACCCCTCCGTCCACAAGCATAGCACTCTGCCTTGGCAAAGCAGTGGTCTTCGGTATGCCCAAGCTGATGGCAATTCCTGTATCGTGGTAACGGGTTCTTGCCTTGGTAGCCGCCAGTGTGTGGACGCTTTGACGCGTGATTGTTGCCTCCCGTATAGCTAGGACGTTTGTGATTGGAGTGGCGCACAACGTCTTCAGCACCGGAAGGAAGCAGGCTCTCAAGACGGAGAGCGTGATTCAGAGCCTCGCCCGTGGTCTTGTACTCCGGGACGCCGACATGCGCACCAATAGATTGTCGCAGTCCCACTTCGAACCGTCGCACGCGGCACTCTTCAGTAGGCAGAAACGCACCAGCAAACTTGGACAATTTGTTGAACTCTGCGGCGTACTATTGTACCGTCCTGTTCCCCTGCTTCAATGACATGAATTCATTTTCTTTTGCTTGGCGAACGGCAGACGGAAGGTACTCGAGTTCGAAAGCCTTGCGGAACGTGGCCCAAGAGATCGGCGCGGTAGTGTTGTCCGGTCGAATCGCTCGCTTGCCCACGGCCCACCAGTCGTGCGCGTTCAACCGTAGTTGAAGTTGTGCGCAGGCGACTTGCTTTGATTCTTCGATGCCGAGGAGCTCGAAGTGGTCTTCTAGTTCTTCCAGCCAGTCGATCGCAATGGAAGGACCCTCGGTGCCGCTGAAAGAGGTGCGACACGCCTTCTTGAATTCTGATACTTCGAAGTTGTACTTCTTTGGTGCCGCTGGTTGAAGCTCAGGCTCCGCCGTGTCGACTTCAATGGGTGGAATCGTCGGAACAGTGGTAGTAGGTACGGTAACGGTAGGTGCCGTCGCAGAATTTTCGTTGGCCGCAAACGTCTGGACGATCTGCTGCAGGGTATCCATCTGCTTTTGTTGAAGTTTGATGTGCACATCGAAGCGAGCTTCGAACTGGGCCTGTCGTTCCTCTACTCGTTGATGTCGGTTCTCGGACTGGTTCCGCTGTGCCTCCATCATGCGCAGCATCCTTTCGATGGTATCGTTAGAAGGTCCGGCCTGCAGACGATGCGAGCTACTAGAGCCACTGGAAGCGCTCTGTTCTTGCTCGGCCGTGGGTTTCGCCACTTCTGCGATACGAAAGCAACGCATCAGTCTCAAATTATTACGGACTTATTGTATGGAACAACTTATCTCATCGTTGCGTGGTCAATGGTTTGAAACTCTAGACGCGAGGTCAAAGGATGTAAAGCCGTGCTCTGATACCATTATGTCACGCCCCGATTCCGTAGAATCGATAGTCGTCCCCCGGGCGTGATGCCGTGCGAACCTAAGTTGCGATCGCACAAGGCATAGTCATAAGGTTATCCGAAACACAACATCAAGTTAGAGTACGCAGAGAAATTGAATGACACATTTAGAATAGAAATAGACTTTTCATTGATAATATGAACTTTACATAGACTTCTTTTTACAATCATTGCCGCACGGGCTACAACATGACTTCGACTTACAAAAATGAACGCCGATGAGATAGTCGTTCCATACATTACACCCTTTTATACAAGTAAAAACCAATACATATTTCCACCTGCTATGGCGGGAAGTCGAGTCGTCATTTTTCTTTGGACTGATGTGCGGTCTTCTTCAAAAGGAAATCCAGAAAACAAGCCTTCACACGGACGAGGCTTCAAAAGAGTTCACGCCGCCTTGAGCTCTAGTTGGCACGCCCTTCGTGGTTCGGGGTACCTGCGTGGAGAGCGAGGATCAGTACATTACACTTTGTACTGGTGCGTGGCTATTTAAATTCCAAGCTCTCATTTGGTTGAATAGTTTATATGACATTAGAGAATGAATGTTTCTAGCCATCCTAATGAATTTCCAAACAAGTAATGACAAGCATAGTGAACTTTACGTTGGAACTTACCCCGGCGGACCGCGTCGCGCCTTATGAAACTTACCATGTTCTTTCCTTTCAATAGTTATCTTTTGCATATTAAGTGCTATACTTCGTGTGTTGGTCACTGGCTCCCAGAACCATTGTGGACTCCTTTTTGCTTTGATTAGACGAGGTCCTTTCAGCGCGAGTAGCGAGCCCCGCTGCAAGTCCTCACCTAACGTTGTGCCCAGCACAGCTTTTGTATTTGTTTCCTTTCTTGGCCGCAACGGTCCCGTGGCCCCGGGTTGCCGTTCGGGGAAACTCTACCTTGTCGACAAGTTGTCCAATGACCGTGCAAAGACCATTTCCTTCTACCTTTTGGTTATTAAGACATAGCCTACCATTCTTTTTGAAAACTCATTTCATTTTCCGGTGTTCGTGCCTTTCGTACCTTTTGTGCCTTTCGTGCCTTTGCATTTATCTTTTTATTCGTATCAACACTATCGATTTTGCTTAAGAAGGGGGTCGAGAAGAGAAGGGTCAGCCACTCACCTTGAGTTTACCTTGGCGAGCGAACTTGTTGGTCGCGCTAGACGTCGCCTACGCGATTACCTGAAATCGCACAAGCAACCGATTAGAACACTGCATTATTCAAAGAGTTCGATAGGAAATGCGAGTTCCAAATGCAAGCCATGAAAACCATCGAAAACATCCACAAAACGCATTCAGAAAACAAAGCCAAAACCAACGCAAGCGGCGTGAAAAGCAGAGCAACGGGAGGTCTCTCCCGACTCAGCCGCAGAGTCAATCCTCGAAGCGCAACCCGCTGAATATGGGACTTGGTTCCGAAGAAGACATTCCATAACGAGGAATGGATCTTAATTCAACCGTTCCCGTTCGATCGACTCGGTCGATCCCGACCTATCGGTCCCGGCCGAATCGATAGCGACAGTGTTCCTTTCTCGCGCACCCCGTGGACAGAGTACGGGGTACGATGTAGGGACGGGGCACTATACCATAACCAACTAAGAAAAAGTTTCGTCCTCGAAACTTAAGAATAGAACCTACCTCTATGAAAATAATGAAGGGAACTTTTCCCTCATCTCTGACTCGAGTTCCCATGTCGACTCCTCTGCCGCATGGTTCCTCCAGAGTACGCGGACGAGAGGGATCGCCCGATTTTGAAGTAACTTATCCTTGCATTCTAAAATTTGAACTGGCGCTTCGATGTAGGATAAGTCAGACTTCAGCTCTAGCTGGCCAAAATCTACCACGTGGCTAGGGTCGTGCACGTACTTCCACAGTTGGGAGACGTGGAAGACATTGTGTACACCTTCAAGCGCCGGTGGTAGGGCAATCTTATAGGCTACGGGGGCGACCCGCTCGAGTATTTCGAACGGCCCAACGAATCTCGGACTCAGCTTTCCCTTCACGCCGAACCGAGTAACTCCACGCATGGGCGACACCTTCAGGAACACGTGATCGCCTACACAGAACTCAAGCGGTCTTCGATGGGTGTCGGCATAGCTCTTCTACCGACTCTGTGCAATCTTTAGTCTTTCCCGAATTAGCTTGACCTTCTGCACCGTCTGTTCTACCAGCTCCGGGCCGAGTATCTGCCGTTCCCCGACTTCATCCCAGCAAATGGGCGATCTGCACTTCCGACCGTACAAGGCTTCATACGGCGCCATTTGGATGCTGGACTGGTAGCTATTGTTATATGCAAATTCCGCCAACGGTAAGTGGACGTCCCAGCTTGATTTGAAGTCGATTGCGTAGAGCCGTAGCATGTCTTCGAGAATCTGATTAACGCGCTCCGTTTGGCCGTCGGTCTGTGGATGGTAAGCTGAACTGAACTGCAACTTGGTACCCAGCGCCGACTGAAGGCTACTCCAGAATTGCGACATGAACCGTGAATTCCGATCAGAGACGATGGATACTGGAACTCCGTGCAGCCGTACGATCTCGTCAAGATAAATCTGCGCCAGCCGATCAACGCTCCAAGTAACTTTAATGGCAATAAAGTGTGCCGACTTGGTTAATCGATCGACGATGACCCAGATGGCGTCGCTCCCCCGTGGTGTCTTCGGCAGGCCAACAATAAAGTCCATCGTGACATGATCCCATTTTCACTCTGGAATGGCAAGGTTCTGCATCTCCCCGCCCGGTCGCTGATGCTCAGCTTTCACCTGCTGACAGGCCATGCATTGTGACACGAAGAGCGCCACATCTCTCTTCATCCCGTGCCACCAGAAAGTCGTACGGAGGTCCTTGTACATCTTGGTACTGCCTGGATACAAGGTATATTTCGCGTGATGCGCCTCCGACATAATCTCCT
This sequence comes from Iris pallida, assembly GCA_029216955.1. NCBI lineage: Eukaryota > Viridiplantae > Streptophyta > Magnoliopsida > Asparagales > Iridaceae > Iris > Iris pallida. The sequence continues at coordinate 2,830,089 of JANAVB010025798.1, forward strand.
TTCGTAGTTCAGAATCATCCGGAACACATAGTCGGCCATTCAATCGCAGCGCGCCGGTCTTGTCTTCCGCAAAGTCGGTCACACTACCTGTTGAAATTTGCTCGCGCATTTTTTTCAGGTACGGATCATCCTTCTGAGCGGCCATGATCTTTTCCAGCAAACTCGGCTCTAACTGCAGCTGCGCCAACCGTATATCCCTGAATCGAACCCGGAGATCGATGCCCATTTCTTCGAGATCTTGTAGTAGTCTGCAGTCGATGGATAGCGAGGCAAGGTATTTCCGACTCAGAGCGTCCGCCACCACATTTCCCTTGCCCGGAGTGTAGTCGATCGTCAAGTCATAGTCCTTGATTAGTTCGAGCCAGCGCCGCTGTCGTAAGTTCAGTTCCTTCTGGGTGAAGAGATACTTGAGGCTCTTGTGGTCGGTATAGATCGCGCACGCCACGCCATATAGATAGTGACGCCACAATTTCAACGCGAACACAATCGCTGCTAACTCCAAGTCGTGCGTAGGATAGTTCTTCTCGTGCGGCTTCAACTGTCTGGAGGCGAATGATATCACCTTGTTCCGCTGCATGAGCACACATCCCAAGCCCTGGCCTGAAGCATCGCTGAATATCTGAAAACCCTCTGGCCCATCCGGAAGTGCGAGTATGGGTGCCGAAATCAGCCGCTGTTTTAGCTCCTGGAATGAAGCTTCACAGTCATCCGACCACTCATACACGACTCCCTTTTGAGTGAGGCGAGTCAGTGGCGATGCAATCTTCGCGAAGTCTTTCACGAAGCATCGATAGTATCCCGCCAAACCAAGAAAGCTTCTAATCTCGCTAGCAGACGCAGGCCTCTTCCAATCAGCAACGGCTTCCACTTTCTTCGGGTCGACTGCAATGCCTTCGGACGAAATGATGTGACCAAGGAAGGATATGCTGCTGAGCGAAAATTCGTACTTACTCCGCTTCGCAAATAGCTGGTTCTTTCGAAGTGTCTGGAGCATGGTCCGCAGATGTTCTGTATGCTGTGCCCTGTCTTTCGAGTAGACGAGAATGTCGTCAATAAAGACTACCACAAATTTATCAAGAAATGGTCGAAACACCCGATTCATTAGGTCCATGAAGGCGGCAGGGGCGTTCGTCAGGCCGAATGGCATCACCAGGAACTCGTAGTGGCCGTACCGAGCGCGAAAGGCTGACTTTTGTACGTCATCCGACTTGATCTTGAGTTGATGATAGCCCGAGCGGAGATCAATCTTCGAAAATACCGAGGCGCCTTGCAGTTGATCGAATAAGTCGTCTATGCGGGGCAAAGGATACTTGTTCCGGATGGTGGCCTTGTTCAGCTCTCGGTAATCGACGCACAGACGCATGGACCCATCCTTTTTCTTTACGAACAACACGGGCGCTCCCCACGGTGAAACACTAGGCCGAATAAATCCGCTGTCGAGTAATTCTTGTAACTGGTTCTTGAGCTCCTTCAGCTCGGCGGGAGCCATTCTGTACGGGGCCTTTGAAATCGGTCGAGTATCGGGGAATGTATCGATGCTGAACTCGATCTCTCGGTCGGGAGGCATACCGGGTAGCTCGTCCGGGAACACATCGGGGAATTCTGCCACAACGTCGGTCTGACCTACGTTTGCACCCTCCTGTCGCATGTCTCGGACGGACGCCAAGTAGCCTTCGCACCCAGAATGCAGCATCCTCCGAGCAGAGATTGCCGAGATCAACATGCAGGTCGACGACGCCTCACCACACGAAAAGCAGAATTCAGGCACTCCTGGTATGCGGAAAGTGACCGTCTTCCTGGCACAGTCTATGGTTGCGTTGCACGGCCCGAGCCAATCCATCCCCAGAATGATATCGAAGTCATTCATGTCTAGGACCATCACATCCAGACCGATCTTTTGACCGCCGATACAGATAATCCCATCGATACAGGCTGAATTAGTGAGTATTGGTGTGCCCGAAGGTGTGCTCACGCTAAGGTCAAGGTCTAATGATACTAACGGAAATTTGTGCTCGGCGACAAAGTCCGCCGCTATAAAACTATGCGAAGCGCCTGAATCAAATAGTACGCGAGCAGGCACATTATTAAAACTAAGTATACCTGTCACGACCGTGTCTGAGGCAAGCGCTTCATCTCGAGTCAAGGCGTAGACGCGTCCTTGTGCATTCGGACGCCTGTCTTGATGGTTTGGTTGGGCAGGCGGAGTAGGTCGAGGCGCCTGCACTCGATTCTTCTGACGATTTTGTTGGGGAGGGCCATTGTGATTCGGTCGAGGATTCTGGCAGTCTCGGGCATAGTGACCCCTCCGCCCACAAGCATAGCACTCTGCCTTGGCAAAGCAGTGGTCTTCGGTATGCCCAAGCTGATGGCAATTCCTGCATCGTGGTAACGGGTTCTTGCCTTGGTAGCCGCCAGTGTGTGGACGCTTTGACGCGTGATTGTTGCCTCCCGTATAGCTAGGACGTTTGTGATTGGAGTGGCGCACAACGTCTTCAGCACCGGAAGGAAGCAGGCTCTCAAGACGGAGAGCGTGATTCAGAGCCTCGCCCGTGGTCTTGTACTCCGGGATGCCGACATGCGCACCAATAGATTGTCGCAGTCCCACTTCGAACCGTCGCACGCGGCACTCTTCAGTAGGCAGAAACGCACCAGCGAACTTGGACAATTTGTTGAACTCTGCGGCGTACTATTGTACCGTCCTGTTCCCCTGCTTCAATGACATGAATTCATTTTCTTTTGCTTGGCGAACGGCAGACGGAAGGTACTCGAGTTCGAAAGCCTTGCGGAACGTGGCCCAAGAGATCGGCGCGGTAGTGTTGTCCGGTCGAATCGCTCGCTTGCGCACGGCCCACCAGTCGTGCGCGTTCAACCGTAGTTGAAGTTGTGCGCAGGCGACTTGCTTTGATTCTTCGATGCCGAGGAGCTCGAAGTGGTCTTCTAGTTCTTCCAGCCAGTCGATCGCAATGGAAGGACCCTCGGTGCCGCTGAAAGAGGTGCGACACGCCTTCTTGAATTCTGACACTTCGAAGTTGTACTTCTTTGGTGCCGCTGGTTGAAGCTCAGGCTCCGCCGTGTCGACTTCAATGGGTGGAATCGTCGGAACAGTGGTAGTAGGTACGGTAACGGTAGGTGCCGTCGCAGAATTTTCGTTGGCCGCAAACGTCTGGACGATCTGCTGCAGGGTATCCATCTGCTTTTGTTGAAGTTTGATGTGCGCATCGAAGCGAGCTTCGAACTGGGCCTGTCGTTCCTCTACTCGTTGATGTCGGTTCTCGGACTGGTTCCGCTGTGCCTCCATCATGCGCAGCATCCTTTCGATGGTATCGTTAGAAGGTCCGGCCTGCAGACGATGCGAGCTACTAGAGCCACTGGAAGCGCTCTGTTCTTGCTCGGCCGTGGGTTTCGCCACTTCTGCGATACGAAAGCAACGCATCAGTCTCAAATTATTACGGACTTATTGTATGGAACAACTTATCTCATCGTTGCGTGGTCAATGGTTTGAAACTCTAGACGCGAGGTCAAAGGATGTAAAGCCGTGCTCTGATACCATTATGTCACGCCCCGATTCCGTAGAATCGATAGTCGTCCCCCGGGCGTGATGCCGTGCGAACCTAAGTTGCGATCGCACAAGGCATAGTCATAAGGTTATCCGAAACACAACATCAAGTTAGAGTACGCAGAGAAATTGAATGACACATTTAGAATAGAAATAGACTTTTCATTGATAATATGAACTTTACATAGACTTCTTTTTACAATCATTGCCGCGCGGGCTACAACATGACTTCGACTTACAAAAATGAACGCCGATGAGATAGTCGTTCCATACATTACACCCTTTTATACAAGTAAAAACCAATACATATTTCCACCTGCTATGGCGGGAAGTCGAGTCGTCATTTTTCTTTGGACTGATGTGCGGTCTTCTTCAAAAGGAAATCCAGAAAACAAGCCTTCACACGGACGAGGCTTCAAAAGAGTTCACGCCGCCTTGAGCTCTAGTTGGCACGCCCTTCGTGGTTCGGGGTACCTGCGTGGAGAGCGAGGATCAGTACATTACACTTTGTACTGGTGCGTGGCTATTTAAATTCCAAGCTCTCATTTGGTTGAAGAGTTTATATGACATTAGAGAATGAATGTTTCTAGCCATCCTAATGAATTTCCAAACAAGTAATGACAAGCATAGTGAACTTTACGTTGGAACTTACCCCGGCGGACCGCGTCGCGCCTTATGAAACTTACCATGTTCTTTCCTTTCAATAGTTATCTTTTGCATATTAAGTGCTATACTTCGTGTGTTGGTCACTGGCTCCCAGAACCATTGTGGACTCCTTTTTGCTTTGATTAGACGAGGCCCTTTCAGCACGAGTAGCGAGCCCCGCGGCAAGTCCTCGCCTAACGTTGTGCCCAGCACAGCTTTTGTATTTGTTTCCTTTCTTGGCCGCAACGGTCCCGTGGCCCCGGGTTGCCGTTCGGGGAAACTCTACCTTGTCGACAAGTTGTCCAATGACCGTGCAAAGACCATTTCCTTCTACCTTTTGGTTATTAAGACATAGCCTACCATTCTTTTTGAAAACTCATTTCATTTTCCCGTGTTCGTGCCTTTCGTGCCTTTTGTGCCTTTCGTGCCTTTGCATTTATCTTTTTATTCGTATCAACACTATCGATTTTGCTTAAGAAGGGGGTCGAGAAGAGAAGGGTCAGCCACTCACCTTGAGTTTACCTTGGCGAGCGAACTTGTTGGTCGCGCTAGACGTCGCCTACGCGATTACCTGAAATCGCACAAGCAACCGATTAGAACACTGCATTATTCAAAGAGTTCGATAGGAAATGCGAGTTCGAAATGCAAGCCATGAAAACCATCGTAAACATCCACGAAACGCATTCAGAAAACAAAGCCAAAACCAACGCAAGCGGCGTGAAAAGCAGAGCAACGGGAGGTCTCTCCCGACTCAGCCGCAGAGTCAATCCTCGAGGCGCAACCCGCTGAATATGGGACTTGGTTCCGAAGAGGACATTCCATAACGAGGAATGGATCTTAATTCAACCGTTCCCGTTCGATCGACTCGGTCGATCCCGACCTATCGGTCCCGGCCGAATCGATAGCGACAGTGTTCCTTTCTCGCGCACCCCGTGGACAGAGTACGGGGCACGATGTAGGGACGGAGCACTACAGGGGCTGGCAATATTACAATACCGGGTGTACTGGTGTTCAGTTTACTACGCCCGTTCGTAACCCTCGGCCACAGATCCTGTATTCGGCAGCTAAGCTGTATTACACAATGAATACTGCGTCTCCCGGTTATGATAGGGAGACTAGTTTCATCATTGGAACTCAGCTGGAGGCCACGGCGAATATGTTGATAGTGGCTCGGTCATATCGTCCACCGGAATTGGCGGGATATTGGGCTGCTGCTGCAGCATCAGTGAGAGATCGCTCTGTTGGAAAGAGATGGGCTGACGCAGAAGCTGGTTCGTCTGTACCAAAAAGGCCAAAAAAAGCCACGACTCTAAAGGCTACGGGAATGCCGTCTGTAACGCCAGTAGAATCAGCTCTCGCCGGGATAAGTCCTCCATAATTTTGACTCATCTTGTCATTTTGGTGACTTGTGCTTCTCTTCTTGTAGGGATCACCGAAGAAGAAGACCCGTGTTTCGAAACCGGGTGTCAGTAAACCGAAGGAGGTGGCGAGCTCTTCTGACGAGCGATTCCTCCGATGGTAATGTCTCTACTGGAGGAGAATCCGGAAGATGTTCCTGCGGAGGTTTTAGTATCTCCAGACTTTATTAAAAGAGATGCCGAGGTTGCAGCCACTTCCGGGATGGTGCCAGCTGCCGTGGAAGCCTTGGACGCTGAGGGTCCAGCGGACACAGGGCCTCGTGATGATGAAGTAGTGGAGTTCGTCGTCTTCAGATGACATTGCTCCAGAGTTGCAAGAGTCTGTTGTGGGGGCAACAGATGTGATTGGAACGGAGGAGAGGGTTGATTCCCCTCCTTGTCATGATGAAGGGAGGTCGGCTGCATCATTGCCGAGCCCTACCCCAGACTCAGCGGCAGAATCTGAGGTGGCTACCGATCAGGAGGTAGCAACAGATCCTGTCCCTGTAGAGGGATTTGATGAGGAGACTCGTCTGGCGGTCCTGACTTCAGGGACGAGTCAGGAGGCAAGTGTTGATCTCCCCATTCTGCCAGGGGAGGTACTGGCTGTTGATAGGATGTTGGGGGCTGAAGAGGTGGCCGCTGACGTCGGTGGTTCTTCCGAGTTTGGGAAGGATAAGGGTGTGATGGAATCCTCTGTTGCTCCTTCTACTTGGGGTACTATCTCGATGCCTGTCTCGGCTTCTTCTGTCCCTGTGGCTCCTCGGGCTAGTAGTCAAGCCCCTGTTGATGAAGATCCTGTTGATGCCGAGGGTCCAGCCTCGCGGATTGAGGTCGGCGGATCTTCTTCCGGTCCGCTAACTAGAGCAGCTCCTCCGACTCCTGCGATGACGCTGCAGGTGCTGGCGGATGTAGATGAATACGTGAAATTCATCGTCGAGGCAGTGTATAAAATGCTGCAGAGGGGGGTATCGGCAGTGATGGATGCCAACGGGAGCTTTGCGACGGCAAGAACTCTGGCATTGCCTCATATCAACCTGATCCGTATTCACCAGGGCCACGATTATATGGCCGACATTCTGGAAGCCTCGGTGGCTGAGTTGGACCAGCGGCTTTTCGAATTACAGTGCATCCAGCGAAATGACCTCTCCGTCCTGATAGATACGGAGAAGGAGAAGCTGATCGCCGAGATTGAGTCTTCCTATCAGGCCACTGTGAGTGTTTGGGAACGTGAAGTAGCTGAGACTGAAGCTGCGATGGAGCGGTTGTCTCAGTCTACGCGGGAGACAGTGGAGGTGCGAGCTGCATTGGACGCTAATATCACGGAGATTGACGCCCAGATCCGCCGCCTTGAGGACCAACGGGCCCGACTTCTATTAGACGCCGAACGTGTCCAGGCTGAACACGTAGCATTCAAGAAGAAGGAAGCAGCTTTCACCCACCAGGCTCTTGCTTTGGCTCAGCAGCGACAGCAGCTAGATGAGAAGCATGAAGATGATACTTCTCCTGAGGCTATTGAAGCGATGCATCAAGAAGCTGAACGTCGAGTCCTGGCGACTGTGGAGACTCGAGCGGCAGACTTGAGGCGTCGGATTGAAGAGCTTTCAGCCAACCCTGGGGATGTTTAGGGATTGTAGTCTCTTCTTTTTTCTATTTTTGCAACTCTTGCTGGGGTTGTAAACTTTTACTCTCTATTAAAAATAAAGAATATAAAGTTTGTTGTGATGTGTTCATTTTTGCTGTCATGAACTTGATGATTTGTGTGGACCTATTATCTTTTGTGCACCTTAGTTTTTAGGTACAGATAATAAGTTTGAGAGAACCCTCATGTTTGCTCAGAGGTGATGTGGACATGGCAAATATGTGATTCAAGTGGTAGAATCTCCCTACTCAGAGGTGTTATAGACGTGGTAGGAATGATCCTGGGGGACACGCGGAACTACTCAGAGGTAATGTGGACGTGGAAGTTCTGCGATCAATGTACGACAACGCAAGGGTTGTCTGTACGGGATGTTTACTCAGAGGTAATGTGGACGTGGTAAACATGGTGGGTAGCATAGTCTTATGGGATGTAAGATTCCGCTTTGTAGGGTGTAGGAGGGCAACTCAGAGGTGATGTGGACGTGGTTATCCTTCTACTGGAGGATGCTACGGAACAGCTGGGTTCCAGAAGCGTATGACTTTGTGAACGGGAATTGTCTGTGAGTCCTGATGATTGGGTCCACAGATCCCCGGGTGGAAGCATATGTCTGAAAGACGTCAAGAGTAGTACTTCTTTAGGAACTTGCCGTTGATGGGCATCATGAACAAGTCTCCATTGGATTTGGCGAGGCGGTAAGCACCGTTTGAGTATACCGTCTCTATGATGAAAGGTCCTTTCCACTTGGGCTCGAACTTTCTTGGTGTCTTGTGAGTCAACACCATCAGCCTCCTGACTGCCAGAACCAGGTCGCCAACTTGGAAAGTCCTCTTCTTGACCTTCTTGTTGAAAGTCTGTGATATACGGGCTTGGTAGAGTTCGATGCGCTGTTGAGCTAGGAGGCACTTTTCGTCAAGTACCTCCAGTTTTCGCAGACGACGACGTTGATTGTCCTCTTCTGTGAGTTGGTTTGTGATTGCTACGCGGAGTGAGGGTATCTGGATCTCGAGAGGCAGTACCGCTTCGCTTCCGTAGACCAAGAAGAATGGTGTGTTGCCTATCGGGGTCCGTACCGTTGTGCGGTAGGCCCAAAGGCATTCGTCGAGCTTTTCGTCCCAGTCGCATTTGTTAGATGACACGACCTTTTTGAGTAGCCTGACGATAGTTTTGTTGAACGCCTCGGCCAATCCGTTTGCTGCCGAATTGTAGGCGGTCGATGCCACGTTTTGAATGTGATTCTTGTCACAGAATCTGCTGAAAATATAGCTAATGAACTGAGGACCATTGTCGTGGATGATCCTTCGGGGTACTCCGAAACGGTAGATGACGTGGTGCTTGATGAAGCTGATCACCCTGGAGCTTTTCACTTCTGCCAGCAGAACTACTTCTGCCCATTTGGAGAAGTAGTCGGTGATTGCTAGGACGAAGCGGCGTCCTCTCGATGAAGGAGGGGTGATCGGTCCCACAATGTCCATGCCCCAAGCTTCGAATGGCCAGGAGGCGACTGTAGGATGTAGTGGTTCTGACGGTGTATGAATGAAGTCTGCGTGAAGCTGGCACGCATGGCACTTCTTAGCATATTCGACAGCATCAGCGGCCATGGTTGGCCAGTAGTAGCCTATGCGTCACAGTCGGTCCTGCAACTTAGGGCCAGGTTGATAGGCCCCGCAGGTTCTATCGTGAGCTTCTCGAAGGGCTTCAGCTGCTTCTTCGTTGGACAAACATCGAAGGAGAAGTCCATCGTAGGAGCGTCGGTACAGCATTTTAGTAGCCGTATCGTAGTAGAATCGAAGGGAGCGCCTCCTGACTGAGACGGCTTCTTTCGGGTCCTCTGGGAGAATTTCGTAGACAGCGAAGTCGATGAAGGGGAATCTCCAGTCTCGGACATTAACACCAGCACTCGTTGACATGGCGTGGGCTACTTATGAGCACAGGTTATTTTTAGGGCAGACCAAGTCTCGACCAACTACCGTGACGTAGTGTTGAGTCCCGAGGGGTGTCGCTAATGAGGCTGTGAGGCCGGCCAGAGCATCAGCCTCCAGATTTTGTAGACGAGGTACATGTTCGATGAAGAACCCGGTGAAGGTTGAAATGATGTTCAATGCAACTTCATGGTAGGGGATCAGATCTTTATGGCGAACCTCGTATTGCCCTCTGATCTGGTTTACGACGAGTTTTGAGTCGTCGTAGGCTTCCAGATGATTCACCCCCAGCTGTTGCACCAGCTGGAGTCCCATAATGAGCGCGTTGTACTCGGTAATATTGTTGGAGCACGGCTTTGAAAGGGAGTAAGCACGCTGAATGACCAGCTGATAGGGGGAGACTAATACCACCACCACTCCTGCGACGATTTAGCCTTTGGGGCCTGTTCTTGAAGCGCCATCGAAAAACATCCGCCAGACGGAGCCTTCTTCGGTGACGTTTGATTCTTAGACCTCATCCGGGATGTCTTCATAGAGTCTTGAGGACTCTGGGATGGGGTGTGCAGCTAAAAAGTCGGCCAGAGCTTGACCCTTAACAGCTTTTTGTGGAACGAACACCATGTTGTATGGTGTTAGCAAGATCGCCTATGTGGCTAGCCGAGAGTTCAATGATCCTGGCTTCGTCATGAGGATCCTGAGCGGATTGACTCGGGAAACGACATAAATTGTCTGCCCCGAGACATAATGTCGAGTCTTTTGGATGGCAAATACCAAAGCTAAGCACTCCTTTTCAACGGGGTTGTACCGGTGTTCGGCCCCGATTAGAGTTCGACTGAGGTAGTAGATTGCTTGCTCATAACCTGTATCGCTGTTCTGAGCTAGCAGGGTGCCGAAGAAATGATCCATGGCACGGACGTAGAGGAGGAATGGTTTGCCGACGACCGGTGCCACCAGGACTGGCGGGCTTGTCAAGTAAGCTTTGATGTCATCGAAAGCTTTCTGGCATTCCTCTGTCCAGACGTAAGAGACTTCTTTCTTCATGAGCTGAGTGAAGGGTCGACATTTATCGGAAAGGTTTGCCATGAACCTCCGGATGTATGCCAGACGCCCCTGTAGGCCTCGAAGTTCTTGAAGATTCTTCGGAGGGTCTATATCAAGGATAGCTTTGGTCTTCTCGGGATCGACATGAATGCCTTTTGTCGTGATGATGAAGCCCAAAAACTTTCTGCTAGAAATCCCTAGGAAGGATTTAGCGGGGTTTATCTTGAGTTGATGCGCCCGCATGAGATCGAAGACTGTCTTGAGGACTTGCAGGTGATCTCCTTTGAGACGGCTCTTGACTGCGATGTCGTCAACATAGCATTCGACTGTCTTGCGAAGGTGTTGACGAAAAATGGTGCTCATCGCTCGTTGGTATGTCGCACCAGCGTTCTTCAAGCCGAAGGGCATCACTGTGTAGCAGAAAACACCCTTTAGAGTCCTGAATGACGTATGTTTTGTGTCATCGGGGAACATCTTGATCTGGTTGTAGCCTGAATACCCGTCCATGAAAGACATGCGTTCGAAGCCACATGTGTTATCGATCATCACGTCGGTAATTGGAAGTGGGAATTCGTCCTTCGGGCAAGCAGAGTTGAGATGCCTGAAGTCGATACAAACTCGTATCTTTCCATTCTTCTTGGTGACGGGGACAACGTTGGCTACCCAATCTGGGTGTTGTTCTTCACGGATGAAGCCGCTGGTCAAGAGCTTATCCACCTCCTGATCGATGGCGTTCATGATGTCCGGACGGAAGCATCATTGTTGTTGTTTGATAGGCTTGGCATCAGGTAAGATGTTCAGCCTATGTATCACGATCTGGGGATCAAGTCTCGGCATATCTTCGTAACTCCAGGCAAAGACGTCGATATACTCTTTAGCCAGCTGGATTAAAGTTTCTCGATCTTCTCCTTTTAGGCTTTTGATGATAAAGATGGGTTTGGAAGAAGATCTATCCCCAAGGTCGATCTGCTCGACTTTGTCTTCGGTGGGAGGTTCACGTAATTCAAAACGAGACTCCCATTGTTGTCCTAGGCATTGAGCCCAGGGTTCTTCTTCGAAGAATTCCGGCGTTTGGCCTTCATTTTCTTGAGGTTATGCTGATGTCATGTTGGCTGACAGCACTTTCTTGAAGACTGATCCGATACTGGTATCGGAATCCCAGGTTGATGCTTCGGACGAGTGAGAATGTTCTACCTCTTCCGCATCTGAACTCTCAGGAGTTGACGGCGGCGTGACATAGCCTACCCCCCGTCGAGTTTTGTTGTAGTAGTCTTGGGGCTTTCCTTTAGGTGTCGGAAGCCGGAGAGGGAGACGTCGACCCTTGTCGTAGTTCAGGCCTTTGTCGCTTTTTAGGTCGTAACCCATTTTTTGGATGAGATACTTTGCCTTGTCCGTGTACCAATAGAGTTGCATTCTGCCGGCATCTGGTTCTGGCTCGAGTGGCGGGAGGTCTTGATGACGTTCAACCTTGCCGAGGATGATGGATTCATCGTCTCGACTCCGTGGTGGGACTATGTAACAGACCCCTTGGGACGGGACTACTCAATTTACATGATGGACGGTCGTTATTTGTGTTTGCAATGACCGTAGAGCGTTATCTAATGTATACATGGCATTCCAATATGGAAGACTAGAATAATTAAAAGATACTCTGTTATTGATAAAATATGAGATTTTATCCCGCAGGATTACATTATCCAGAGAAGGGGCATCTACATTAGCCGAGATATATTCCCCCAACTCTTCGTCTGTAAGCACTGGAGTAGGATCGGAAGAGTCCACCATAGCATTGGCTTTGGAGTCCGAGAGGACTACGTGGGCCTTCTCTGGCGGCTGGGATGGCGGCGGCTTACCCTTAAGACGCACCTTCAGAGGTGCCTCCACTGTAGCTCCAGTGATTGGCGCCTTTCCCTGTAGTTTTGCCACAAGGGGAGCCGATGTTTGAGGCGGCTTTCCCTTGAGGCGTATCTTCAGAGGAGCTTCAGGAGCAGCTGGTGCTTTCCCGGGCAGTTTAATGCTCATGGGAGGCAACTTCTGAGGCGGTTTGCCTTTGAGTCGGATCTTCAAAGGAGCATCGGGAGTGACCTCAGGCTCCATGTCCGGCTCTGCTGCCGTTTCTGCTTCGTCGTCAGCATCATTGGCTTCCTTCCCGTCAGGTGACTTGTACAGGTCGGAATCGGTGAAGTAGGCTTCAATTCCTTTGAAAGGGTCGATGTCCGCGAACTCCGTCCGGATAACGTTGTTGGTGGACACGTACTTCATACATTGGTGGAGCGTGGACGACACCACCATGTATTCATGCAGCCATGGGCGACCCAACAGAAGGTTGTAGTTGACTTCAGCGTCCACGACATAACAAGTGACCTCGGTTCTGAGGTTATCGATGTGGCACTTTAGTCGTATTTTGCCCAGTGGTTCGCTTTTGCTGGCGTTGAAGCCGCTGATAGTTGTATTAGAAGGCGTCAACCGGTACATTAGGATCCCCAGTGTTGAGAGCAGCGTCTTCGGGATGATGCTGAGGGAAGACCCCGGATCGATCTGAATCCGCTTCACCTAAACTGAACCGATATACCATGTATAGTACAGCGGCCTGTTGTGTCAGTTGTGTTTGAGCAGCATGTCTTATTAGATGAAGGTTATATTGGGGATAACCTCATCCGCACAATGACAGTACGTGCATACAGTCGGGAGATCTTCAGGCTGCTTGACCTGACTGAGAAAGGATTCAGCATCCTTCAGAGCTTCACAGAGAGCTTCTCGGGAGTCTTTGGAAAGATGAAGGAGCTCGAACAGAGATAGACGGGCAGGAGTACTGGCCAGTTGTGCCAGTATGTCGAAATTGTGGGGCTTAGCTAGCCCCGAAGCATTCTCCTTTCGTAGAGGCCTGTCGAAGCGGGCCTCTATCTGCTTCTGCTTATTGGCTACTGGGGGCTTAGACGGGCCCTCGTCCTGGACAGCAGGGACGGTGCCAGGAGGCACCACCTCGACGGCAGCTTCGTCGGGTTGGACGTTCTGTTGTGAACGCGTCTGCACATGAAGTGCCTCTTCCGCTGAAGAAGAGACCGTGCGGCAAGACTTGATCTTCCTACCTTTGGATTTGGAGGTAGGGCGTACCTCCGGTTGAGTCACCTCGGAGACGAGATCGGGGTGAACCCATAGGATCTCTCCTCGAGATGTGGTGAGTAGGATGAGTCCACTCACGTTGTCACGGGTAGGTGGTAGGTTAACCACCTCCATTGTCGCCTTAGGGATGGGGACGACGCCATCTTGTGTTGTAGTCGGCGGCAGGGTGCCAAACTGGAGTGACACCACATTGGCTGACACCGTCTTCTCTTCGTAGTCGACGGAGATTACATCCGCATTGATCATGCGCTGGATGTAATTCTTGAGGACATAGCAATCCTTGGTTGGGTGTCCGACAAATCGATGGTAGTAACAGTACCTCGGGTTGTCCACTTTCCCAACCTCATCGGGACGCTTAGGGTCCGGAAGCTTGATCTTGTCACCCTGCTTCAGTATCTCAAAGAGTTGTATGGTGTCTTCGTCGTTGAACGAATAAACCTCCTTCGGCCTTGGTGCAAGTGGAGGTTTCTGAGCAAGTGCTGACACACCTTTGGAGGCATTGACAGTCAATGCCTGTTTTCCCTTTGTCCCTCATTCGGGGTTATTGGCTGCAGGTCGTTTCCCTTTGTCTTCATAGGCGGGGAAACTGACTCCCAGAAGACGAGCATTGGCCGCCTTCTTCTCTGCGGCTTCTGCTTCAATGATCAAGGAGCTCCAGTCGGGAGGAAGAGTAGAGTTAAGCCAGAGTTTGACTGCGGGCAGCATGTTCATGCTGCAGGAGGAGAGAAGCGCATGTTCTGGCATGTCCGGGGGCAGTCTGAAGCAGGCCTGTCGGAAGCGATCGATGAACGCTCGAACTGTTTCCTTCTTCTTCTGGCGTATCTCTATAAGGGACGCCATTGTCATGTCCTTTCCGCCGTCGTAGAAACGGTCGAGAAAAAGACGTATCAGGTCGTCGAAGGAAGATATTAAATTGTCGGGGAGGCTGCAGTACCAGTCGTACGCCACTCCTTTTAGTGCCCCAACAAATATGCTGGTAAGTAGTGCGTCCTCCTTCGGAAGATGTCCCGTCTGAGACTGGAAATACGTCAGATAGCGACGCGGAGAGTCCTTCCCGTCGTATGGCGTCAGTGTTTGTGGTTTATACTTAGGAGGATAAACCACCTTATTCCATTCGAGGGGATAAGGTTGGGGGATGCCCATCTTTTGGCGCTCCTCTTGTCTTGTCTTGGACTCAAAGCGCTCGCGCAAGTCCCTGATCATCTCGACCACGTCTTCTGTGGAGCTGGGAGTCGGGGAAGGTGGTACCACCGGGAGTTGAGCATTTGAGGGCTCCGACGTCCGAGGTACTTCGGGGCGATCTATGTCCGAGGATACCCGTTGAAGGGGTACACTCGATTCTCCATTGGCCCCTGGGTCGGGACTGGTAGAAGGTGTCTTCGCCAAAGCAGATCGTATCTCAAACACTGCTTGAGTCAGTGTTTTCATGGAGGCAGAGAGGGTTTTGAGTCCTCCCTCCAGGGTATCCATGCGCTGGACGAGGTCTGTTGGCGGCGTATCAGACTCGATATCAGCCCCAGTCACGTTTACTGTCATGACGCGGCCGGGAGTAGATGGATGGGTTGAGGCTTCACTCTCGGCCTCACTCTCTTGTGGGGGAGTTGCCTCTCCTGGAGCCTCGTCTTGGCTACCCCCGGCTATGTTCGGGAGAACATTCACCATGGGCGCATCTGTAAGGGCCTGATTACCCTCAGCTCTGTCTTAAAGGGCCTCTGCGTCTCCGAAACTCGGGTCCGCAGATGCTAGACTACCCCCAGCTATGTTCTGGAGGATATCTTCATCTTCTGGGAGGCTGACAGGATCTGCCCCAGATGTACTTTGGACACCCTCGTCTTCGGACTCAATAAGGGTCTGACTATCCCCAGCTTCTTCCAAGATCTTCTTCCTCCCCCGAGTGCCTTCGAACACTCCGGAGGACGCGACAGCTGTCTTGGTTTTCCTCGGCTGGCTTTTGGACGAGGAAGAGGAACTGCCAGTCGCCTTTCGGACTGACGATGAGTTGGAGATCACGTTGCATGAAGCAACCCTTGGCTCTTCTTCTGTTGACACCCTCTTCCTGAGGCGACGTCGGAGGGGTGTCGATGATTGCAGTCGCTGGAACACCGACTGCCTTGATGGGACTGCCGCTTGGCAACAGCAGTTGATGGTGACCACAGCACAAGTATGCCCCGTGAGAGGCGCATCGTGCTTGTCAGTTGACTCTCCTGATCGGCGCTTGTGAGTGATCACGTTACGCAGATTGTTGGAGGAGAGTGCCACCTTCACACCCCCTTCAGGCGCATGGCAAGGCTAAGCGCCGGGGTGGTCCAGTGAGTGCTGCGCCCCCTGATCTAATACCAAATAGGCATCTCGATCAGTAGTGGGGGAACCACAGCATTTGAAGTAACTTGAACGGACCTCAGACGCACAACCAAAGGAGGCACGGGAGTTCAAGACCACTGGATTTGCCTTACTCGACATGGTTGTGCACGTAATAGATGCGCCCAAGCGAGACAAGGACTTTGAAGGTCGGTTCGTTTCTGGCGCCGCAGCACTCGAGTCGACCTTGTACAGCTTACCATCAGCAGCGCGCATGATTGTGAGCACATGCTTCTGGCTTGCTGCTGGCATAGCACGTTTGGGGCGCATGGCCCGTGCTGCCTTAGATTTCTTCGTACCAGTCCGCTGGGGAGCATAGTACTCATAATCCAAATTCTCCTCGCCATTACAGCGAGTGAGTATGTCAAAGACAGAGACCTTCTGTGGCGTATCAGAGGTGATGCGCGGGGCATTGGCTGCGCCCCTGCTCCATCGATGCATCTTCCTCGCTTGAGAGGGAGATGGCTGGGGAACGTGGTTAGCCGCACGTTTCCCTGAAAGATGCGCTGCACCAGCGGGTGCATCTTGGTTGCTGAGGACGTCAGCAGGAAGGGAAGGCTGGATCGGCACATCCCCTTCGGTGGTGGTGCCCGAGGCGTCGACCTTGTGCACCCAGACTCGGCGGGTCTTCTTCGGCTTCGGCAGCCGCTTCGAAGGACTCGTACTGTCTTCAGAGATGAACTCCTCATACGCCTGTTGATTGAGACATACGACCAGCGTCTTGTGGGAGGAGCCCACCTTCACGTCGTCGGATTGCGACACAGCTTTCTCGGTAGAGGAGAAAGAGGTCCCCAGCAGAGTCGCCAGCTTGTTTGCCATTAAAACTCTTTGATTGTAAATTTCAATACAAACAGAACAATGTTACAATATAGGACTTAGATGTGGTCCTAGGAGTACACTTTTGTTTATCTGGGTCCCTTGTGCCGATGGAGTGAGTGGTAATGCGTTGACTCCGTTGACGATCTGACGACGGTTATCGGTTCTGTGAAGGTCTGGATTGCTCTGGGTGCTGGAGCTTGCTGAGAGGAGGAAGACGTTGAGTGTCTGTATCTGCCTCTCTGGTGGTTGTGTGTTCTGTCCGTATGTAGGTAGGTAGGTGTGTACGTCCGAAAGAAGGAAACGATCCCTCTATTTATAGCTTTGCAAGCTGGCTGCTCATGCGCGCATATAGGATGCGCCTGTATGCGGGGATGCCACATGTTGATTGCTGATGGAGGCGCATGAACGATGCGCCCTGATCGAGGGGTTGAATTCTTCATACTGCTGTTGTGGACCGGCACGTAGCAGAGGAGAAGATCTTTCTGTTGCTGAGATCTTGGGTTAGTCGAGTCAAAGGACATGTGTCATCGACCCATGGCTCGGAGATCTCTGATTTGGTGGGGAATGATCTGGTAGGATGCGCCTAGGATTTGGCGCATGAGGAGGCTTTGGCTCGTAACCTTTAGGAGTCACAAACCATTCGGGGCGTATGGCTTTTGAGGCGCATGCGAGGCTTCAGAAGTGACTTAACTCCTGTCTTTGGGGATCAGAGAGCAGTCTGAGGCGCATGGCTTTTGAGGCGCATGCAGAGCTTTAATGGTGACTTTCCTTCTGTCTTTAGGGATCAGTGAAAAGTCTTAGACGCATGGCTTTTGAGGCGCATACAGATTTGGGCGCATGGCTGTAGAGGTGCATGCAAGCAGTTGGGTGGCCACGTGGCAGTAGCCGTCGGAGAAAAGTAATGATGATGCTGACGTTGGCGACGCTTCGTCTTCTGAACTGTTCAGACTTCGGGAGGCGTGCTGCCAACTCTGTCAGTTCAGCATTTAATGTTTGTGACATTCGATGGACAGCTGAGTGGGCACGTCGGTTGGCATTCCACTAGGCGTATAGGGACGCATGAGAGGGCGCATCCCTGTGATATGTTTGGTACTGAAGGGCGCGTCTGTGTGATGCGCTTGATGTTGAAGGGCGCGTCTGTGTGATGCGCGGTCTAGCCGGCGCATCTGCTTCGTGACACGTCTTTAATGGTGCGACTGTTACGATCTTCGAGTGCTTTAAATAGCTGTTTTGACTTAGCTGAATTCGAAGCGTCCGTTTCATCCATTTAATGCAAATTCATTGCACGAAATTCGGAGAGCCATCCACTTGGCGCATGGGTTTGATTTGCCCGGCCTATAAATAGTGGCATGGAGAGAGTTTGCTTCTCGTTCTCTCACGTTCTTCCAACATGAACTTGTTTACTCGGATGCATTCTATTGACGAGATGCTCCCGAGGGTGAAGATGCGACGCAATGTCTTCATTGATGCACTTGAAGGTGACTGTTACATCCAAAAGTCGGAGTCGAGGGCTTCCGAGGCAGGCGGAAGGTGCCTGTTGCATCCAAAGATAGGGATGCTCGGGTCTCGTCTTCGTTGTGTAGGAAGAGCCGTAGATCAAAATTGCGGTACTGCGGGTTTGGGGACTCTTTCTTCCTTCAAAATAGGTGTAGCCCATTCTGGTTGTGTTGAAAGCTGCATCTTTAGCCGCAGTTTCGATTACGGTCTTCCTTCGCCTTTGGAGGCTCTTTCGAAACCTCCCCTGGCCACAGGTTGGCTTGTGGTGCTTTTCTCTTCCTCGGTTTGGGGAGCTCTTTCTCCAGCTAGAGGGTTGATTGCCACCCTCGTTTTGCTCAATAAATGCTTTATTAGTCGAAGCATTTAGACGACGGTGAGCCTGGCTGGAAGAGTGGCACATAACTGGGCTGCTGAAGGGATGCACATAACTGAGGAACCAAAGGGATGCACATAACTGAGGATGCACATAACTGAGCTGCTGAAAGGGATGCGCCTTGCTGAGGGCGCATGGTGGGATACGCCTGACTGAGGGCGCATGGTGATTGCTGCGCCTATTTGAGGGCGCATGATGGCTGCTGGCTGTAGACTTAGGATCCTTTCTTTGTAGAAATTTTTCTTTGTACAATCTTTTCTTAGACATGTAATAGACTTTTATATGTAATAAAAAGTCTTCTTTTAATGCCTATTTTTTATGTTTGTGAAGTACTTTGTCTACGCTTCGGTGCATGTAGTCTGGCGCATGGGCTTTTTGGTTCTGAAATTCCATGCTTCTACATATACGTGGAATAAGATTGTTTCATGTGATGTGTGACATAGTATTTGTGATAGAAGCATCACTTCTTTCAACCACCTCTATAGTCCAAGTGGTTGAGCTTAGAGACGACTGTCCCATATGTTCGGGTTTGAGTCGGAATATGAGTGTATGGGGATAGACGTCGGTCCAAGAGAGGATGCAATTCTTAATGGTGTATAATTTTTTTTCTTTTCTGGATTGTTTGTCCAATGGTTGATGAATACGAAGCCAAGAACAAGAGCACAACTGAAAGTCTGAACCCCTGGAAGCTTAGGAAGGAAAATCCGAAGTGATTAGGCAACAATAGTTATTTGACTACAGAAACACAAATAAAAACTCAAACTAAGAACTTCCATATGGATGTAACACTTGGATTTAACTAACATTAAAACTGTATCTATTTTTCTCTTTAGCTCCTTGGAAAAATTAAAGGATGAAGTGCATATAATCCAACGGCTTTTCAAGGCCGAGTTGTGAAAATTGAGAACTCATGTTTCCTTAGGTTTTTGATAGTTATATACAATTTTTTTTCAGCTTTTGCTCAGGTAGAACAAGCGAAGATGAAGTAAGAATTTTTTTATTTATTTTGGTGGTTTCTTTAGAGACACTCCAAACAATCACTGGGTACAATTTCACATGTATATATGTATCCATGTTTTGAAATGTAAATATACTTTCTTCAGCTTTTCTAGCAGTATAATGTAGACAGTGTTGTAAGTGCTCTAATATCAGCTACTTCCAAATTTTCAGCCTGCTAAATGATTAACATAAATTGCAATGCTATCTCCTTATTCGGTCACTTATTGTACCTATATCCACAGCCTACGCATTCGTGTGCCAAGTACTTCATAGTTATGTTCTATATATATACTATTAGCGTGAGTCGCGATAATATTTGTATATGGATTGTAAACCATCACTATGTCCACATCTTATTTACAATAAACTCTTCAATATTTCGAGTCTAAATCTGAACCAAAGTGGTCATTAGAATCGACGGCTTATATATGAAGATTTAGTTAATTGATAATTGGAGGAAAAGGAGTTCATTTCGTTCAATTTTAAACCCTTAATTTGTTGCGTTCCAAGAAAGAACAGTAGGTACTGTTGGAAATTATTTCCTTTTCTTTCTTTAAAAATCTGCAAGCAAAATAAAATAAAATAAAATAAATGTTATCGGTCTCCTGGGAAGTCGCGCACATAGCACTACCTAAGAGTTAATTCAGGTCTATACAGATTTGTTACGAATGCTCCTAGTGGTGAAACCTCCGCTCTACCGGTATCTCCTCGTCGCATACAACTTGGAAAGAGTGACCCGAACTTAGCGTTGCCCATAAAATAACAAGAAACTTAAGGAGATCGATTGCTTTTGAATTAAAAATGAG
This sequence comes from Iris pallida, assembly GCA_029216955.1. Lineage (NCBI taxonomy): Eukaryota > Viridiplantae > Streptophyta > Magnoliopsida > Asparagales > Iridaceae > Iris > Iris pallida. The sequence goes on from JANAVB010025798.1 coordinate 2,850,264, forward strand.
TAAGAGAGAGAGAGAGAGAGAGTGTGGAGTTGTACCTTTTCAATAGAAGTTAAGTCTTTATATAGCATTTCTAAATGCTAATAATAGGCTCCAACATATAAGCCAAGAGAATCTCATGGAGAGAATCATTCTCCACCATTAAAAAGCCAAAAGAATAGGTAAGAAGGACTTGGTTTTTGTTTAGTGGACTTGACTTTTGTATGTAACATGCAACAATCTCTCCCCCCTTCCAAAAAAAAGTCAAATTTCGAAAAACATAGAGATGACAAAGGAATAATAATAGATAGAGAATTTCTGGGCAAGATATAGTATGCTTAGATAAGATGGACTACAGCCTTCAATCTCACTTAGTGACTTTTGTCTTTGTCTGAAGAAGTGCTTGATGGACTATGCCTTGAATCAGACTTCTTGTACCATATTCAGAAAATAGCACACATATTACGCTAGAGATTCTTGGGTCTATCGGGTGGCGTGTTTGGTTGGCCATGCGCACTATTAACATTCATGAGAGTTGTCTAAGATCACCCTGTCCTATAGCCGCGACCTTCACGACCTCTCATATAGGTAAGTCCTCAAGGGTTGGTGATATGAGTCAACCCTGTATATCATGCTTGGACTTATTAAGAGTTTAAACTCACCCTAACCATATCACACCGGAACACTGTTACCAAAGGGATGGGATATCCATGTACACATGTATAGACTCTTGGACATTTATTTTAAGAGAATTTTATCTCAAGGTCAGTGTTCCATAATAGTCACCTAGTCCAGCTTGTTTCTACCCATTGAACCGGCTTCTTGGGATCTCCAGTCAAATTCGGTTGGGTTGCCACTGCTGGTGACTAACTTATGGGCTTAATCCCATCCCCCTCGATGATTCTAGGATCAATATCCTAGACAGACCCTTCGTCAAGTGGTCTACAAGATTCTTTTCTGACTTTATATAGTCAAGAATCACATATTTGTCTAATAGGCTCTTTATTGACTTGAAGCGCAACTGCAGGTGCCTGTTCATCTTAGAATTCACATAATCATGCTTTAGTAATTCAATAACAGATCTATTATCACAATTGATAGAAATTACAGGAACAGGAATATGAGAAATAAATATATACATAATCAGATTTCTAAGCCATTTAGCTTCTGTACAAGTAGTGTCCAAAGCTATCATTTCAGAGACCATTGTACTCCTGGCAATGATAGTTTGTTTACATGATCCCCAGGAGATTGCAGCTCCTCCTAGAGTAAAAACATATCCAGTAGTGGATTTCACATCATGTGAATCAGTTATCCAGTTTGCATCTGAATAACCTTCTATAATATCGGGGTGTCTAGTATAATAAAATTTATAATCTAGAGTACCCCTAAGATATCTAAATACTCTATCCAATGCAGTCCAATGTGACTGGTTTGGGTTACTAGTATATCTACTTTGTCTCCTAATAGCAAATGCAATATCAGGTCTGGTCCTATTTGTTATGTACATAAGGAACCCTATCATCTGTGAATATCTATGTTGTTCTATAAGTGATCCTTCATAAGGTGTAAGGGCAGATTTTTTGTCAAAATATTTAAACTTTCTCAGTATTTTCTCAATTGAGTGTGCTAAGGATAGAGTATAGCCCTCTTTGTATTTGGACACTTGCATTCCTAGGATCAAGTTGGCTTCTCCTAGATCTTTCGTATCAAACTGGTTAGATAAATAATTCTTAGTATTATTTATCAGTTCCAGTGAAGATCCTAGAATAAGGATATCATCAACATACAAGCATAAGATAACAAACTTCCATTTATATTTTTAGAATACAAACATTTGTCATATTCGTTTGGCACGAAACCAAATTCTAAAATAACTTTGTCAAATTTGTTGTGCCATTGCTTAGAAGCTTGTTTAAGGCCATAAAAAGATTTTACTAATCTACAAACATTTTTTTCTTAACCTTTAGCAATAAAACCTTCAGGTTGCTCCATATATATTTCTTCTTCTAAATCTCCATTTAAAAATGTTGTCTTTACATCCATTTGATGGATCAGCATATCATGAGTGGAAGCTAAGGCTAGAAGGGTTCTAATAGAAGTGATTCTAGCTACAGGATAGTATGTATCAAAATAGTCTAATCCCTTTTTCTGGGTGAAACCCTTTGCTACTAATCTAGTTTTGTATTTCTCTATGGTACCATCGGCTCTTAAGTTTATTTTTAAAGATCCACTTAAAACCTATGGGTTTACTACCTAAAGGTAGGTCTGCTAAAAAAGCATGTATTATTCTCCATAATGGAGTTATACTCAGTGTTAATAGCTTCTTTCCAGAAAGGAGCATCAGGAGAAGATATATATTCCTTTCAATCCTGCCTCTTTTACTTCTTCTAGGTTCTATATCTTGTTCATCTTATGAACTTAATGGATGACTATGAGAACTAGTAAAAGGAGTAAGAAAAGAGCTACTGGGAGTGGAAGAAATTCTATTCTTAAAAGAAAATATATTTTCAAAGTAAACTGTATCTCTAGCTTCTATAATGGTGTTGTTAGAGATTTCATTTACATCAGAATGAGTTACAAGAAATCTATTGACAATGCTGTCTAGGACATATCCTTTGAACACAGCATCTACAGTCTTAGGTCCAATATTCCTCTTTTTGGGTTCAACAATTCCTACCTTAGCTAGACATTCCCAAACTTTAAGGTAATTAATCCTAGGAGTTCGGCCTTTCCATAACTCATATGGTGTCTTATCATTAGACTTACTGGGTATCCTATTAAGGATATAACAGGCTGACAATAAGGCCTCTCCCCACAGATTATCAGGAGCACCTGAGCTGAGAAGCATTGCATTTACCATGTCTAACAGAGTGTGATTCTTCCTTTCAGCAACTCTGTTGGACTGTGGTGAATAAGAAGAAGTTACCTCATGAATAATTTTATGTTCTTCACAAAAGTTAGACATTTCATTTGAAGAATATTCTCCACCACGATATGATCTAAGAATCTTAATCTTTCTATCTAACTGGTTCTCAGCTTCAGGCTTGTAGACCTTGAATCTGTCTAGAACTTCATCTTTGGTCTTAAGAAAGTAGGTGTAACAATATTTTGAATGGTCATATATAAAAGTGACAAAGTATTTTCTACCGCCTCGGATCAAAACCCTATTGGAATCACAAACGTTACTATGGATAAGTTCTAGGAGTTCGAAATTCCTATGGACAGATTTAAAAGATAATCTAGTGTGTTTGACTTGAACACAAATCTCACATTTGTGTTTGTCATCAATATGAGTCTTAGGAGTAAGCTCTAAGTTCATCATCCTTTTAAGAGATCCTAAATTCACATGGCCCAGTCTGTCATGCCAAACATTGGAGGATTCAACATTTGCAATAACAAAAGAAGGATTTGAAATTTTATTCATAGTGCTCAAAATAAAAAGACCATCTTTTACAAATCATTTTTCTATAAATAACTCATTCTTGAAAAAAAAACTACTTTATTAGCCTCCATTACAATTTTGTATCCTGAGGCTACAAGCAGAGATCTACTAACTAAATTTTTTCTAACTGACGACACATGAAGTACATCATGAAGAGGTAGAATTTTTTCTGATGTCATCCTCAAATCTATTCTTCCTCTTCCTACAATAGGTGCCGCTGAGCCATCTCCTAAGGTTATACTTCCTCCACCTGATTCGTGATAGTTTGAAAAACAGGAGCGATCAAATGAAACATGAACATTTACTTCAGAATCCAACCACCAATCATCAGAATGGTAAAAAATATTAACCAAGGGTTGGCAACTCACCGACCTGAAGGAACTAGAATGTCCTTTTATACTAGTCATGATTTCTATAAAGATAATTAAAGGTATACAGGAAAAATTATATTTATTCAATAAAGTAATTTTCTTTAAGTTAAAGAATAACAGTTTTAGATGATCTTAGTAATTCACCTTTAAAATTTTAGTTTTCAAGTTTTGATCAGGTTGGGTTAGCTGTAGGGGCCGGATCCCATCAAGCGGAGGTCCACTAGGGACACTTAAGTACCGGTCGCTTAGACGATTTACGTCTTGTTGACAGAATGGCCCTTTCGGCTTGTACCCAAACAAGTCTCTACTTTAGAACTTTAAAAATTAAAGAAATTTATCAAATCAATAAACTGTTTGTTTTTGCTTAAATTGAAATATTAAGTAAAGAAAATTAGTATTGACAAAAGGTCCTAATACAATATATATATATATATATATATATATATATATATATATATATATATATATATATATATATATATATATATATATATATATATATATATGAAACTTGTTAATTTCTAAAACAATCATCTGAAATCAGAAATGATAACAACAGTCTTAGAATTGTGTAGGAAAAAAAATTATTATATGACTAATAACAATATATTTGTGCAGATATGACAGTTATTTAATAAGTAGCAATTAACTTGTTAACAGAAGACAAAAATATTATTTGATAGATAACATATACTTGCAGATGTTAAAAAGATTGACCACAAGCAAGTGTGTAGCAGTATACAAAATTTGAATTGAATATTCATATTTTAACAATAAGTAAATGGAAGTGAGATATTTGTATTTTAACAAATCAGTAATTTAACACTAGTGATTTACCACATACAAATATTTCTATGTTAACAAATCAGTAATATACCACTAGTAACAAATATTATATATTATCAGTATGACAATATAACTGAAAATGTTGTAAGTAACAAGTGTTGTCGGTTAAGCAAATATTATTAGAAATATTGCGGCAACAAGTTTTATTAGTGAGCAAATTTTTTAATTATTTGAAGCAAATATATTAACAATTTTGATAGAACAGAATTGTTAAAAATGTAACTCTTAACAGTAGTATTTTTTCCAATATAACTCTTAACAAATTTAACACAAAAAACTTATCAATAATTAACAGAACAAAATTTTGTAGTATGCAACTGCTAAGTTTGTTGAAAAATAAATCAACTCTTAGATTGTTGGAAATTATTTCCTTTTCTTTCTTTAAAAATCTGCAAACAAAATAAAATAAAATAAAATAAAATAAAATAAATGTTACCGGCCTCCGGGAAGTTGCACACGTAGCACTGCCGTAAGAGTTTATTCGAATCTATGTGCAGACTTGTTCCGAATGCTCCTAGTGGTGAAACCCCCGCTCTATCGATATCTTCTCGTCGCACACAACTTGGAAAGAGTGACCCGAACTTAGCATTGCCCAAAAAACAACAAGAAACTTAAGGAGATCGATTGCTTTTGAATTAAAATGGGAGAGAGAGAGAGAGAGAGAGAGAGAGGGAGGGAGTGGAGTTGTACATTTTCAATAGAAGTTAGGTCTTTATATAGCATTTCTAAATGCTAATAATAGGCTCCAACATACAAGCCAAGAGAATCTCATGTTCTCCACCATTAAAAAGCCAAAAGAATAGTTAGGAAGGACCTGGTTTTTGTTTAGAGGACTTGACTTTTGTATGTAACATGCAACAGGTACAATACTTGATCTTGACATAGCCTGAGAAATATTTAATCATTATGATACATACCATCATGGATATGAACAAAAAGAAAATAACTAAACTATGACATACATATACTGATAATATAAGACTATCATGCAAGACTATATCAATATATGATCAAATGTGTTTAAGTAATTAATATGTCATTGGAATGTATACCACTTTCACTTCGGCCATGTTGAAGACGGTGGTAATTAACCATATACGTACTATGGTTCCCACGATGACGTGGTTTTCTTCGGAGATGAATCTTAGAACTATAATTATTAGATGGCAGTTTAGTTGCTTCTTTAGACTTTTATTTCAATCTTTATTCATTTAGCGTGTTTGTTCTGGAAAAACTTTGGTTGTTGAGTAGATTTGGTTCATATGATTTCCCTTTTGGAATCATATGGTTTAATTTAATAGATTTTAGACTTTTAGTTATTAGATTTTAGAACTTTAGTTATTATATCATCTTATTATCGTGTGAGGTTCTGGTCCGACTTTCATTTGGTATCTAATAACCTTGCTTCTGCTAGCTGCTGGCGCAACTCTCCTAACTATTGTCCATTTATTCCAGAATCATCCTTTTAGGAGGGACAATTTTACATATTTTTGCGAGCACAAAAGAAGACTAAGTGCAGTATATATATGTGCAATCCTACACAATTTAGAGCAAATAATCAAGATTAAGTACAAATGCATTACCAATGAACCCAAGCTAGGCAACAAAGTGAAGTATAAAATTTAAGTATCACATTATTTGCATTTACATATTGGCATTAAAATTTGGTTCTCATGGACAAATTTCAGTATGAAAGTCTAACATTTGCATTTATATTATGTACACACATTAGAAAACTTGTGCAAGAGGTCTTCTTTTCAGCATTTCTTTTTGTCTTTCATCTTGGCATAGTTCTTTTCAGCATCATCTCGTGGATTAATTGACTATCCGTGTCAATGAGTAAGATATTCTTGTGCAAGATATTTTAGAAACAAATGAAAGGTTTTCGGTGATGACTTTCACTGAGAACAATTATAGTTTTCCAGAATATATCCACAAGTATGCAGACATCAATTTTTTGTTCTAATTTGCACATCTGGAACCCTTGATTCATAAGATAGTATAGAACATATATACATAGCTAATTCTAGCACATATGAACTGTTGCCTAACACATAATTGTATGTTGTATGGACACGCAAAGATGGTGTATGTATCTTTATTGTGTCGTATCCGCATCCACATTTTCGTATTCGTGCAATATGAATGATTACCTTGTACCTATATCCATAATCCCATATCCGTACCTCCGTAGCCGTGTCAGTATTTGTGCAATTAATGCATTATTTCACTTAGAAACTGATATCGTGGTTGAGAAGGATGCATTTGTATCACTCAAAATGCTAAGTTATGCCTTTGATTTGTTTAAGTTATTTATATTTTACATCTAACACGAAATCTTTGCATCATCTATTGGTTCTGTGTCACTGTGTACCATGGATATGATTAGGTTGCTACTGCTTACTTCTCATCCTGACATATTGGATGCTGCATGGTGCATGTCATTCCGTAAGTAGGAAAGAGAGCCCCCTAAAATTTCACTTTTTAAGCTTTTAACCCTTCTCAGTTTAACTTATATATGCAATACCAAAATAACAGTTTAACTTATATATGCAATACCAAACTATATTATTTTACTAATAACACAATATAAATGAATAAGAGGATCATGACTTTTGACATGCATGCATGAATTAACAAGAGAGGAGTCTCATGAATCTTCACATCAAAGATGGCCATCATTGGAGGTCCTAACTGATGTACGTACGGTTTTGTCAATTGCTTTAGTAGAAAGTCTCCTCAAGTTATGCTTGCTTTTCAAAACCAACGTGAATCAACATGTTATATAGAGCCAAGTTGTTTAAAACAAGATGGAATTAATCATGAGTACTACTTTAAATTGGCGTTTGCAAGTCTATTGATCTTAAGAACCTAGGTCGACAGCGACAACTTGTTTGCTTAATATTAGGCATTGCATGTGCTGAACCTTCACACATTGTTCATCAATTATTTCTTATAGAGATGACACTAACATGGCAAACATGATTGCTATAACATGATAAGTTGATTTATTTTGCGCAATATAATTGTAGCAAGTAATTAGTCGAGATATATTTCCCTTGGGATAGTGCATGCCTATGCAAGGGCCAGTCCAGGGCCAGACAAGACTTCGGGTTTGAACAACCGGTCCCCTCTGTATGTATATGGCAACTATAAGACTCAGCATGATCTCAATAGAGGTCGATGTTGCAGGTGATCCTCCAAGATCGGCATACAATAAGGTTCATAGGCAAATCCAACCCCCCCCCCTTCCAATGATGCATATGCCTATGAAAGTTATGAAAGCTTGTTGCTATATCATGCGCCATTCTATATCCATATCAACCCGACATAAGCGGGAAATAACATGGTTCTTGATTGAAAAATAAGCTGATGGTATGTACATCGACATGTGTAGGCAACATATATAACGTTATATAAACTAGAAAGTACATCATGTACATGATTGGTCAACCAAGTACGCTAGTGTACTTTACTGTAATATTCTCATCAAAATGTGGAATCTAAGCTAACATGGCTCACATGCCTTGCTCATCTTGATAAGTTGACAATTACCGGATAACTTGCCAACAATCACAAATGATGTGCTGAGTGCGCAAATTCGGTCTTGAGCTATGATGTCACGGAACTTTCTTCCCATTGGAAATTACATTAAGAACCCTAATTGAAGAACTATAAATACATAGCGAGTTCAAATTAAGCTTCTCCATCAAATTCTCTCAACTCAGTCCAATGGCAGGATCCATCAGCTTCCTTGCTATCATCTTAGTGTCCACCTTCCCCGCGGCAATGGCAGCCTACAACATTGTAGACTTTGGCGCGAGACCCGACGGTCGCACTGACTCCTCTAAGCCATTTCTTTCTGCCTGGGCCAAGGCGTGCGGCGGCAGCAGACCGGCGAGCATCTACGTGCCTGCCGGCACGTTCTTCCTTAGCCAGGCCTTGTTCAGCGGCCCCTGCAACAATGCAGCAATTAGGATTTACATCGACGGGACGATTGTTGCTCCCTCTGGTTATGGCTCCTTGACCAAGTGGATATATTTCAAGAACGTCGAGGGTGTCTCCATCTATGGCGGAACCCTCGATGGGAGAGGGCAGGGCCTGTGGAGATGCAAGTTGGCTGGACGGAGTTGCCCGAGCGGCGCGACGGTAGGCTAACTTCTTGCCGGCTTGGTCATATTCATTAGAAAATTGATATTTTAACCGCAGTTTGTGACCGCGGACATAACCGTAGGCCCACGTGGCAGTCTACCATTGACTCTCTCACCGGACCCCACTTCCTTAAAATCTGGATCACGAGACCAATGGCTGGTCTGTCGTCACAAACTGCAGACAAAATAGCAGTTTCCAGAGACGGATCTAAAGAGAGTCCAAGGGGCGCCAAGGCCCCCCCCAAGATTCTCAATTTTTTCCATATATTTTTTATGGATAGCTACTTAAAACATATGTGCGGTATTTTTTTTTGCACAGAAGGTGCAAATATTTTCGGCAAATACCGGATAGATAGAATAGAAACTTGTAAATTTATTTCCAGATAGGGCTGATATATTTTATATATAGAAACTTTTAAATGTTATAATCACTCCATATATAGCGGTCAACCAAATATTTAAAAACTAAAGATATGATAAATTTTATCTAAACATATATTTCAAAAATATTTTATTAATTTTTATTATTCTAAAAATACATTAATTAGCTTATCCCTTTTTCAAAAAATTTACCAAAATAAGATAATGTGCAATATTTCATCCGAAAAGAAAAAGAAATTGAGCGCTCTTTTATTCTCTATATCTCCATCTCTCCTTCTCCAGGTTCTCCTTCAACCTTGTTCCAGAAAAATCTCAAGATATATTTAGATTATCCCTTTCTCAAATTTCCTTTGCTTTTCGGCAGAGCGACCATATTTTCTATTCCTGGCACGATGTTTGTATTTTTACATTAACACTCTTGTTAATTAGATTTATTTTTTTCTCTCTTCATAAGTGACCTTAGTGATAGTGATGCATGAAAGAATATTGCTTGCTATTTTATAAATTCTACATATTAAATTGTTAAATTTTTTTTAGTCATTGACAATCATATTATTGTCTTTTTTTTAGTTTCATGTTTGATCTTATTTTTACAGGGTTATTGTGAACTTGGTAATGAAATGAAAAAACATGTTACAATTGTAAATTTTTTCAAAAGAAGAGAACAAATGAATTATATTCGGTCACTCCTGAAGTGCCATTGTCATCCCCTAATAATGAGATTATTCCATCTGAAATTCCTTCACAAATTTTTAAAGAACGTCGAGTTCTATTTAAGTAGATATTTGCATGACTAGTTGTCGTTTATTTTGAATATCTTTTATGAACAAATTTTTCTTTCCTTTTTTGTATCACTTTAGAAATATTGACTTTGTTTTTTTTATTCATTCTTGTTCGAGTTCAATTAAAAATTTTTATATACAATTAGTACGGTCCCGTCAGAATTTAAATCCTGGCTCCGCCTCTGCAGTGTCCTATTCATTAACTACTACTAGGTGCAAAATATGCTATTAAACATTTTTCTTCTGCTTCTTATTATTATTGCAGTCCCTCACAATTGGTAGTTCAAAGAACATAGTGATCAGTGGAATGACCTCCGTCAACAGTGAGATGTTCCACATCTCGATCCAGAACAGCGATGGCGTTACGGTGCGAGGTGTCAGGATTACCGCGCCCGGTGACAGTCCGAACACCGATGGCGTCCACATCATGTCGTCTAACGCCGTCACCGTCAGAGGGTCGACAATAAAGACGGGCGACGACTGCATTTCCATGAAATCTGGAGTCACCAACGTATGGATCGAACGCATCAGCTGTGGACCCGGACACGGCATCAGGTGAGAGTCTGAGACAATTTGAAACTTAATTACTTCAAACTGAAAGTCTGAATCAGAGCATAACCTAAATATGCTTGCAACGATTGCTTATGGCAATAATGTATGTAGCATCGGGAGCTTGGGGAGCGAGGCGGTCGAGGACGAAGTGCGGAACGTAACCGCGAAGTCTGTCGTGTTTACCGGCACTCAGAACGGGCTTCGGATCAAGACTTGGGGAAAGGCGAGCAGGGGGGCGGTAACTGGGGTTAGGTTTCAGAATGCGGTTATGAACAACGTTCAGAATCCGATCATCATCGACCAGAACTACTGCCCGGGCAACACAAACTGTCCTAGCCAGGTACACAACTCAAAAATCACTATACTAATTTGTCGATACTGACATTAGGAACACAAGTACCCTTACAAATACTGTACTGTACAGTATTTATAATAGTACTTGTGTTCCTAATGTCAGCAGTCCACCTCCCAAAAGAATTTTTTTTTTTCATGTATATTTTTTTGGGGTATTTTTATGTGAGTCAGTCTATGCCTAGTCCATCATAACCCACTCCAGCCCACCCCAGCTCGAGTTTCTAGTTCCGCCCTTGACTGTACTCAGCTAATTAAGATTGATTGGGTTGTCATGCGTGCGTGCAGAGCTCGGGTATTAAGATCAGCAAGGTATCGTTCCACGACATCCGAGGATCGTCAGCCACCAGAGTCGCGGTGAGGCTCGCCTGCAGCCCAAGTGCTCCTTGCAGTGGGATAGGGTTGCGGAACATAAATCTTGCCTACGGGAAACGAAAGGCACAATCTTTCTGCCAGAACGTGAGAGGCAAGGCTTCGGGCTTTATAATGCCTCCAAGTTGCTTATGAACCGCATGATTTGAAGACTGTGCTTTGGCCATCTCCGGCGGGTCCTAGGTATTTGGACGGACAAACCGGGTTCCGAGAGATTGAAATGAAGCACGAGGCCACGCGATCGACTGATTAATTCTGAGGGATTGTGATCCATATTATCCATCATTAATCCTTTTCTCTATTGTGAGAGATCATGAGAAACTATTAAGTGAACTTTGCAATTCATGAATGTTGTCTTTTGCACTAAATTGTTTTTTTTTTTTTTTTTTTCATTAATGAATTTATCAAATAAGTTACATTTTCTTCAAAGAATTGTGGCGCAGTTCATGGAACATTCTTACGGTTTATTAAAATTAAGTGGATCACAAGTTGTTACTCTTACCAATTGTGATTTTGGACGCGGTAAAATACAGGTATGTTTCAAGCCTAATTTTTCTTTTATAGTTTGATGTAAGAAATATACGACTGCGGAACATGGGAAGAAAAAAAAATTTAACTGCAAATATGCAACCAAAACTGTAAGATACAAAGAGAATGATAACATAAAAGATGAATATTTAAATCTAGGCTGAATAAACAATTTTGTTTCTTACTTTGCTTGATTTGTTCCACACTACGACTATTTTCTTACAAAACTATTTATAAGACTCAAGATACATTAAGTATATACACTACTAGAAATAATCCATTATACGGCAACCTTAAAATGCCGTTAATAATGAGATTGTTGCCACAAAAACGTCAAATATGGCAACAATGTGAAGTTGCCACAGCGTGCCGTAAAAGGTTGTGTCAGTATTGCTTATTTACGGCATCTTCCAATTATTGCCGTATAAGGGAACTAATTTACGACAATTAATTGTTGCCTTATAAGAAATCTTCTTGTTGCCTTTAAAGATTATTATTAATGGCAATATTTAGTTGCCATAATTTCGAAAAATATATGGCAATATATTATTGTCGTATATCATCAGTCCATAAATGGCAAGATTATGTTGCAAACTATTGTATTTCTTTTAATGGCAATATTTTGTTGTCGTAAATTACTAGTATTATATGGCATTACATATTGCCATAAATTGCAATCCCCATAAATTGCAATCCCATATGACAATTCTTCGTTAGGCATGTCTTTATTGTCATGTTTGAGAACGTAAGGCAACTGCCGGATTTCATATTTGAAAAATTAATTTTTACTATTTATTGTCATGATCGACAAAATGTGACAATTAATATATGCCAATATTTAAAATATTAACTAAATTCAATTGCCAAAATTTAAATAGATCATTAACCAAATATTAAATATAGATAATAATTCAATTTGTACACTTCAAATAAAAAAATAACTTTTAATTAAATATGGTAGATTCAGTACTACATCATTAATATTACATAAAACCAACTATGCCAAGAATCCATACTTATCATATCCAACATTATGAGACACAATTTCTCTTTCATATGAGGTTCAAAATTCAAATAGGTACTTGAATAATGACTTACGGAATATCCTTGCATAAAACCAACTATAGTATGGATTCCTGGCAACATAAAATGACTATGTACCTCTTTTACATAAAATGGCAACATAAAACCAACGCTAAGCACTATGGAGGCAGTAAGTTTGTTAAGTGTGAATATTAATTGTGCCATAGTCATAATACGGCAACATAAAACCAACATAAAATTGTGTCATACTCATAATACGGCAACATAAAACCAACATAAAATGACTTAAAACCAACATAAAACCAACTATAATACGGAATATTAATTGTGTTTAACGTTTCCGTAAGTCATTTTATGTTTAGTAAGTTTGTTACAACATAAAACCAACATAAAACCTCTGTTACATTTTATGTTGCCGTATTATGACTATGGCACAATTCCTCTTTTACATAAAACCAACTATGTCAGGAATCCATACTTATCATATCCAACATTATGACTATGTTATATGGCAACATTTTCTAAACACAACGCTAAGCACTATGGAGGCAGTAAGTTTAACATTTTCATGTTCTACACAAATCTGATACAAATGGAATTATTTTCTTAGTTATGTGAATTCGTCTCTTTTATTAGCATGCATCAAGCCTATTAACTAGAGCAACACACAATATCCATTTTATTAAGTGTGAAGGCAAGGCAGAGACGGGTTCATCGAAGCCATCCACCTGAACGAGGAGTTGCCTCGGCCGAGGAGACTCCGAGCAAGTCGCTGCGTAGCCAAGTCTGAACGGCATTTTACCTACGATTTATCATGTTGAACTGAGTAGGACAGGACACTACATTGTAGTCTCTCTTCATAGTAGCAATAATCAGATTTCTTCTGGTGATCTTAATTTGGGCAAGATTACTCAACTATGAACAATGGATGTCCTCGCATAAGAAATCATCTCCTACTCAGGGGCTACTAGTCAATTGTTGAGGATTCATCTATGCTTCAGAATTTTTCAAGAGTACATAGGACAAAATCAAGTGGTTGTTGGAGATTGAAAGAAACTTGCAATCAGTCATGTGGGTAATATTTCTTTACCCTTTCTCTCAAATCTTAAAACTACGTACAGCCGCATGTTAATTAAGCACGATGTCATGATGTAAATGATTCTGAGGGAATGTGATCGGTATTGTCGATCATTAATCTTTCTTTCTTTTTTCTGCCTTTTTTTTTTTAGGAATATTACTTGTGGGAATTATGTGACACTGTTAATGAACACAAGACTCGATGCCTACAAGTTATTTTACGTCCTTACTTTTAATGAACATGAACGTCGTTTCCTTACTTGTGTGTTCTTATTCATATCCTTCATCTTACCATATTATTGAGAAATAGATTTCTTGAGAATATACGTTTTCATAATGAGCTTGATCTTCACCTCTCTACCCAAGAGTTGAGGAAATAGATGATCTAAGATATATAGGATTGCTATCATTGATGTAATCTTTTAGTTTATTTTGGATTTTATTCGATTTTAGGTTAAGTTTTCTTTTAATAGAATTATATATGGACCTTTTGTTTAGTAGAAATAAAATTTTTTGAATTTGAGAAGAATCCCATATTTTATTTCTCTATCTTTGTGTGTAAAATATTTGTGTACTTGAGTCTTCTGTTTGAGTTATTACATACTCTGATGTCACTCTATCGCGTTGCCTTTCACCATCTTCTTCGCTATCATTCTCGTTGCGCTTATTTTAACTTCGTTTTGACCTCACCTTCATTGTTAGATTTTATAAATTATTATATTATTCTAATAAAAAAATTTATATTAACTGGTTACAAATTCAAAAGCTCAGTCCAATTTTTAATTACTCCAAAATTTTCTTTTGGGCCTCGTCTTGGGTCAAAATTGGTATCAGATCTCCTAAGTTAGATACATTTCTTATATGTATATGAGATATTATGAACAATTAAGACAAAATAACATATGTATAATCAAGACTCATAACAAATATTAGGGACCTATTGGATGCTCAATTCCATAAATTCAATGTTGTATTCGATAAACTAAATGTTAAATTTGATAGGTTTATTGACGAAATGTGTACCGACATGCACAAATTAAGTGCATAATTTGGTAATCATGGTATCAGGAAAGATGCTAGTGTGAAAAGAACCATAAATATATACTCGAGTATTACTACCTTATATATACCAATAGGGTTTCCATTTGTAGAACCTAATGAACTTGGCACAGTTGAATCACTTATAGGTCCATGTTTGACATAAAGTAAACTTTTCAAGTGTTAATAAAATTTTACATATCGACTTTGGAAGAATTAAATAGGTCATCATGATGAGTCCCAAAAATTCAGAGCTGGATGTGATGGATATGTGTTGACACGAATATTGTGTTGTGTGTTGGATATTGTAGATATCAATATTTGTTATATATATTTTGTGTTAGAGGTTTGTTTGTAGTAGAAAAGATTTGATTCTGGAAAAAATATCCATGTTACCAACGGACCAGCGGCTGAACAACGACGGATGAGTAACAAGTTAGCAACAAAAACTGAGAAATTTCAATCAACGATGGAGTAGAAGCGGAACAACAACGACATACTAACAAAAAACTGGAAAATGTTTATTGCTAAGTTACTGTTTGATACCCAAAGAGTAGTATTGTCACGTCACAAACCAAAATACTGGAAGCATGGGCGAAATCAGGTGTCACGTCCCAGAACCTGAATACTGGAAAGTCGGGACGGACCGAGCCAGCTAAGTATACCAGAGTACGCATGTACCCCGAGATACGGTCAAAGCTGTAGAGATGAGGTCACTACTACAAACCAACAGTCAATCCTAGGTCAAGCAATCTTAGATATCTCACATGCAAATAAGTAAAGTACAAGAAGTATGACTATCAAACATATAAGACAGTAAAGTGTCCCAAATTATAGTTTATAGATGATCATGAAAATAGTATACAAAATGAAGAAATAGCAAGAGTATAAGTCTTACATGATCGGCTCTAGCTGTAGTCTAATATAAACAAATCATGTCATGTCCGTACGCTAAATGTCAAGGTCCAAAATACGAGCTAAACACGTGCTCGGTGGCTAAACGTCGCAAATGAATATATATAGAAATACTAGTAGGTAAGGAAAAGAACACCCACTCGAGCACCATGGTGCTCCGGATGATCACCATCAAGGGAAAGGTACGGAAGATCCTCTGGCTCTTCTACCAGATCTGGTTAAACAAAATCAGTGAAGTTAGACCCCAGATAGCAAGTAATAATAGGTGAAGTAAAGTAAATAGTGGACATGTGAACATGTAAGGTAAACTGCGCATATGAGCATGTACAATACGAGGATCTTTTGTAGCATGCATGTGAGTACAGGATAGGACGACGAACGACGATATGACTTAGGAACTATTCTGAAATCGAACTAAACATGTAAACCAAAAAAGGATCAGGATTGCAATCCTTCTCCTGAGCAGAACTTAGTCTCTAATTAATCGTTCACCGACAAAACTAAAGCATAAATGAGAGCTAAACTAGACTAGATACAAGACTGGACTCTATCCAACAACCACGACGAAGCAATGTGTACGGCTTGATACATTAGCTTGCTAGGGTTATCACAATCCTAATTACTAACGTATGCATTTTGAGAGTTATATATATATATATATATATATATATATATATATATATATATATATATATATATATATATATATATATACACCACCCAGGAGATGTGTATCATAAAGAGTAAGTCTCACTCTACAGTGAGCTAATAGTAATAATATACAAGAGTTGTCCCACTCGACAGTATGCTAGAAATGTGTCCCTCATGACGGAGAGCTACAAGTCCATTATAAAAGCTGGAATAAAGAGTATGCAAGTGACCGAAAAATCTTTCCTTCCAATGCATCTAAGTAGTAATCAAACTAGTTGTTTAGTCCTTAACATTTTTATTTAGGATTACGGATGTGGCATTCCGTAAAATCCATCCTAGACATGGTACTCCCCTCGGGGATATACAAGACTGGACATGACAATACAAAGTGCACTATAACAAACCACAAAAAAATACAACAAACTAGAAACGGGAGTGTGCTATGACGAGCCACTATATAACAATATGGGGTTGTACAGGAACCAGGAGTGCGTCATGACATGCCACTATCAAGATAATACTAGACATTAAAATGTACAGTACAATAAATCTGGAAAAACATGGTAGTACATAGTAGAAAACATATCATGACATATATGTACAATTCAAATGGAGTAAGGTTAGAAAGTATCATATTTTTAAATATAAAAAAATGTGTACAATTGAAATACTCAATTTTATATTGATTTTGATCCTTTTGAAAATGTATGAAATATTTCTTACTGAATATTATTAACCGTACCTGAAATAACTGTTTCTCTATAAAGACGTTTGTCAAGACTAAAAACTAATAAAAATTTATCTAGGATCAACTAGTTACAAGAACGAATTAATGGATAGCCATGTTATGGATTTGATTGAAGAAAGCTATGTTAGAAAATCTTGAATATACAATAAACTAATTGATATATTTGCATCTATAGAATAATTTTTAAATGTCGAACTTGAATGACCCTTATGGTTACCTGGAGAGGCATAAGTCCCTGGCTTTTGTGGGGGTGGCGAAAGTTCGACAGATTTGGGGATGAAAAATTGTGTTGTGCCTCGGCCTGTGCCCTCTGGGTCTGCAACATCTGCTGTAGAATGGCCATCATCTGCTGAGTATCAGTCGGTAGCGGAGGCGGCGATGGAAGGGTCTCAGGAATGACTATGGACGGTCCCGCTGCTAGAGGTGGAAGACCTCCTGGAACCGTCGCTGCTACTCCCGCCTGAAGGGCAGGAACTGAGGTGGTAACTCCCTCAACTGCAGCTCCCTCAACCGGAGGTGGAAGTTCTACCGGATCGGGCCTCTCCGGAACAGCTGTCACGACCCGCTATCCAAATTGTTGGGCCAGGCCGAGTCATGCCCAGCCTACGCTTGAGATAAAACGTAGTAAGCTGTTCTAAAGACAACAGGATAAGACTAAATGTGCTAACAGTTCTATAAGTGAATAAAAGTCATAAATGCTCCAAACACAAAAGTCGTCTCATATAGAAATAAGCCCAAGTATACAAGTCTGAAATGTAAAACTGGATACATGTCCAGTTACAAAATACGTAGTCTAATACATGACTACTCTCAAAAGTCTAAAGCAAAAAGACAACTAGGCGAGATTCCCCGCAGGAACATCCTCGTAAAGCAAAGCTGGATCCTCGACAGTATCCCCATAATATGAGTCACAGAGTAACTCCTCCTCAGTAAGGACACCTACAACGTTATCCTGTCAGGACGGGAGCAAATACTGAATCTAACAAACATATAATACTGATCATGTGATGAAAAGAAATGACATATCAAGTTTGTTCAGTTTTAGGTACATTTTATCATGGCAATAGATATTCATTTTAAAGTTTAAAACTGTAGTAGGTGAGTGATCAGTCAATAGGTAATCAGGATATACAGCGGTACATATCAATTTTTCTGATGTGCACAGACATACACATAATGGCATCAGTGTATATCCATACACAAACGCGGGACCAGACATACGACACAGATACATATAGAATGTAACGGTGCTCGGTAAATACATACGGAGAAGGGGGTCATGATCACGTACACTACTAGCAGTTTCCCCTTAACCCGTTATTTAAGCATGTGAGAGAGATATGAAAAGTATCCTAAACATGGCAGAGACTGAAAGTAATACAACATGTAAAGTTCTAACTTGCTATCCCAAGGATCAGCATTTAACATGGTTGGTGAATCACAGTTTATGGTTTATAGCAGTATGTAAAGTTTGTAGAAAGTACTTGCCTCTAGCAAAGCAAAGCAAGCTGCGATAAAAGTGCTATAGATGTCTGGTAACTCGTCACTGTAGAAATAAATACATAAATTTAGTTTTTACACTAAGCTAAAACATTAGGACACTAATTGGTGCAACACGACTTGTGACTGGACACCTAGCCAAAATGATGACTTTAGCATAGGAGACCAATGTGGGGTGACACACTACTTTAACTAACTTTCTAGGGTCTTTATACTAGTGAGGGGTGAGGTTCAATATGGCTAAAACTCAAAAGTTGTAAGTATTCAATAAATAAATTAAATGATCATTGTGTTCCAACAATTTGAGATAGACAAAAAGCTTACTTTTACATAAAATAAAGTACCAAAATGATCCTTGTTAATCATAGAAATTTATTATAATTTTTCTGGAATTTATTAACCATTACAAGTATTTTATAAAAATCAGTTTTCCTAAGTATACAAAAAATGAGTTTTGGTTCCATATGCCAAAATAGTGGCAAAACTGTAAATTAAATACTAAAAAATTATACTAAATTAGCTAAATTAACATAGTATCTAAATACCATTTTTCCAGAATTTTAACAGCAATTTAATTATTTTTAGAAATTCAAAAACAGTATTGCACACAATTGAAATTAAATAATTAATTATCTGCGTATTTTGTCCATGTATATAATTTGAACCAAAGTTCAAATACAGGACCCAAGGCCATGAATCAAGTCCAATATGACTTGTACAGGTCTTGAATGTGTGAAAACACATTTGGGCCCAAAAACCCATGCTAGGCTTGGACACCAAATGGTTGCAGTAATTTAAATACACCCAAAAATATAAAGTGGTAAAAGTGCAAAATAAATATTAATATTTTAATAAGGTAAAATTATACATAGTGGATATATACATACATATGTTAAAAATACATCTATATAATATATATATATATATATATATATATATATATATATATATATATATAAGAAAATACTTAATTATAAAGTATATATATTTTTTTAATTATAAAGTATATATATATTTTTTTAATTATAAAGTGTATATATATATATATATATATATATATATATATATATATATATATATATATATATATATATACAAATATTGTATACATATATATAATAGTATATATATAATAATATATACACATGAAAATATATACATATATACATATATGTATATAAATACAAATATATATATAAAAATTTACTAAATATAAATATATATATATATATATATATATATATATATATATATATATATATATATATATAAATACTGCATATATACAGTATATACATATATATATATATATATATACAAATACATACATACATACATACATATATATATATATATATATATATATATATATATATATATATATATATATATATATATATATATATATAATATAACAAAAGAAAAGGAAAAGAAAAAAAACAAAACAAAACAAAAAACAGACAGAGAGGGCTCGAACTCGGCCCTCTGTTAAAGGGTGAAATCTTAGAGCCCCATCCGCTGGCCAGTGGACCTGAGCGGGCTTGCTGATAGGGTTAGGACTTAGGTTAGTTTTATTTAGGTTTAGGTTAGTTAATATATTAAAAAAAAATCAATCCTGTGTCCGGACAGTTAGGGACACAGGAATTTCATTGTCCGTGCTATGCACGACACGCACGAGCATCAATTCTCGTGTCCAAGTACTGGACTAGGGTTCCCGTGTCCTAGCGAACCATATACGTGGATTTGAGACATGGACGACACGAATCATCACTGTCACTTACGTGTCCGGTGAGTCGGGGGAGTTTCGGGAGCCGTGGACGGCGGAGAAGACGTCGGCGAGGTGGCGCTTGGGCAGCGCTGGGCGTGGCTCGTCGGGGCGAACTCGTCAGTGGTGGTTGGGGGCGGTGAAGTTCGCTGTGGGGGTGGAGCTGTGGAGTGGTCGGAGTTAGGGTTTCGGCGGGTGGAAAGTAGGGGAGACGGTGGTCGTGGGCGGTCGTGGTGGTGTTTTAGGGTTAGGGCTAGGTCTGGGGAAGAAAAGGGGGGTTTTATAGGCTGGTTAAGGCGGTCGGGCTGGCCGAAAATGGCGGGGGCAGGCCAGTCGTGGCGGTCATCGGGCAGTCATGTCATCGGGGGTGGGTAGGTTAGGGTTAGCATTTAGGCCCCTATAGTTTAGGATATTATACAATGGTCCTTGCAGTTGCCAAATGCAAATACAAATTTGCATTCCACACTTAAAAACAATTAATTAATTACAAACTGCATTTGTAACAATTCTAATTATTATAAACTATAATTAAAATGATTTGATAAATTACAAAATGATATTAAAACATTTTACAAAATTGCAAATTGATATTTTTGTATTTAAAACTCATTTAAAAATTATTTAAAAATTCTAGAAAAATTCTTAAAAGTCCTAATAATTATTTTAAGGCTAAATCTGACATTAAAAATTAATTAACACTAATTAAATAAAATTTGAAAAACAGGGGCTTACAAGTCTTCCCTCCTTGAAAAATTTCGTCCTCGAAATTCACAAGGTTTGAAGACCCTACAACATTCTAATATAGCAAGCAATGCAACAAATGACTAAGGCTATGATCGAAACTAACCTCTAAGGTATCAAGCGGGAACGGGTGGTTCCCTCGCAGCGGTTGGATCGAACAAGTAAGGGTATCTCTCCCTCATGTCCGACTCCCTCTCCCAAGTAGATTCACCTGGAGAGTGACGGCTCCAAGCTACTCGTACTAAGGGTATAACCTTGTTCCTCAGCCTCTTCTCTCTCCTGTCTAATATCTCCACTGGCTGTTCAGAAACTGTAAGGCTCGGTCCGACCTCCAACTCTGAATGATCTAGCACATGACTGGGGTCTGGAACATATCTCCTCAACTGAGATACGTGAAAGACATCGTGAACTCCTGCTACGTTGGGTGGAAGTGCAACCCTGTAAGCTACCTCTCCAATCCTGCCAAGTATCTCGAACGGACCGATGTATCTGGGGCTCAGCTTCCCTCCTCGTCCGAACCGGATCGTCCCTCTAGTAGGTGATATCTTCACTAGCACCATATCACCGTCTGCGAACTCCATCGGCCTGCGACTAGCATCAGCCAAGTGTTTCTGCCTATCCTGGACTACTCTGAGCATGTCTCTGATTATCCTGACTTTCTCTGCTGCATCCGTGATCATCTATGGCCCAAGCATAACTCTGTCTCCAACAGTATCCCAAAAGAGCGGTGTGCGGCATCGTCGTCCATAAAGTGCCTCGAAAGGAGACATACCGATACTGGCTTGGTAGCTATTTTTGTATAAAAACTCTACCAAGTGCAGATGGCTCTCCCAAGATCCTCCAAAGTCCAGCACGCAGGTCCTCAGCATATCCTCCAGTGTCTGTATCATCCTCTCGGACTGCCCATCTGTCTGCTGGTGGTACGTCGGACTGAACTTGAGCCTACTACCCAACTCCTCCTACAAGCTCCTCGAGTAGTGGGATGTGAATCTGCTGTCTCTGTCCGACACGATGCTCACTGGCACTCTGTCACGCCCCAGAACCAAAATACTGGAGAGCGGAGGAATGACTCAGCCAGCTACGTATTACGGATAGATGAATACCGTATAATACGATCAATGCTGTCTAACCAGAAAATAGAGAACATGTGAGAATAAGCAGTAAGGCGTCCCAAACGCTCAGTCAAAATGTTCTTAAGATCTGGCTTTATAAAATATAGCCAGATGGTATAGTAACATATACACAATTGTTATCAGCACCAGTCTGACTTTAGTTACAATTATGCAAAAGTAAGTGCAAGACAATCCGACTAACATGTCGGTGCCAAACGGCTAAGTATGAAGTAAATAACAAAATGAGCGGTGGAGTAAGGAACCCACTCGAGTCCTCCTGCGATCATTCCCCTAGTATTGACCATCTTGGAGGTAGAAGTAAACTGGATCCTCGGGAACCGGCTCTAAATCTGGCCATACAAAACCAGAGAGGTTAGACCTCTAATAGCAAGTACCACAAGGGAGCACGATATGAAGGATTAAACCAGTAAGTAAGAGAATATAATAATAGATCTCTGCTATCTACTAGGATTCACATAACATCACGACACTTCGAACCAACCTCCCAACCAAACAAGGACAGAAGTTGGCCCGTCATGTCCTGACATTCTGATCATCTCAGTTAGGCAACAGAGTAGGTACAGTACACAAATAAATCATCTTGAATGGCCAATCAACTACTACGGCTTGCTATTGTGAGTCCCAAGCTATCCTGGAATTATGCAAATAGGGATTCCTCAGTTCTTACTATGTGCGAGCAAGGCTAGTCTATCCAATCAATCAATTGTGTCAATCATGTAATTAGTCGAGTCCCAGCGGGATGCCCGCCGTTAATATAACATGTATAATAATATTAGCAGATACCGTTCCCTGTCCGTGTGACAGATTTACAGTATCTGTGGGAACCAGCCGGCCTGTCGGGCACTACTAGTCCCAAGAGGGCTGCCATGTAAGAACTCGAGAATCCATTCTCTCCATGCCATCATTATTTTATTTGACTTAATGGTCTCTACGTTGAGTGACGCTCCATGCCGTGGATCATGGTCATTCAAATGAGTACTTTTGTACGGGGTACGATATGCGCAACTCTACAACGATACCCGTGCGGCTAGCTTGTAGGTCTTACATAGCGTAATACAACAATCAAATCTAACCACGGAGTAATCATGCCTTGACCATAAAGTACACATGCTGTTTTTGTAAGAAAAATAAAAATAGATAAATAAATAATTTGAAGCCTGCATGTGCCTGTATGCCAATATTCGGGATCGGCTAATCGATTGCAATAGTTCATTACATGAACGTGTCTCATTCATTCAATTCAATAAGATGACTAGCCAGTCTCTTAGTTCCAACTAGGAACGCATGATCAATTATTAGTCAATGTCACAATCATTATCAATGGTGACAAGGCATGAAAATTAAATAGTATTCAGTGGAGTCGAGTCTACGACTCTCAGGGTTAAGTTCCAGTCATACTGGGTATCCATGGATCAATCAGGACACAAGGCGCATTCCACATAACAATCTGTATTAACAATATTAACATATCATAATTTTATCAAGTTCATGAAAGGGCATAAGGATATAATAGAAGAATTATCATGCCATCATTAAATGAATAAGTTACGGAACAGATAGAAACACTCAGGTCAGGAAGTCACGCCAACAAGTCTATGCTAAGGCCAACAAGTCATGCCAACAAGTCTATGCAAAGGCCAAAAGTCACGCCAAGTCTAGTGAGCGTATAAACAGCGTGAGCGTGAAAAGTGGTGAGCGTGAAAAATGTGATAAGAAATTCACGCACGCATGCAAAGATGTGAGCGTAACTCAAAATTTACGCTGGCACGCAAAGATGTGTGCGTGACTAAAAATTCACGCTGACACGTAAGAACGAGTGCGTGACTCAAAATTCACGCTAACACGAAAAGATGTGTGCGTGACTAAAAATTCACGCACGCATGCAAAGATATATGCGTGATTAAAATTCACGCTAACACGTAAGAACGTGAGCGTGACTAAAATTCACGCTAACATATAAGAACGTGAGCGTGACTAAGAATTCATGCTGACACGTAAGAACATGAGCGTGACTAAGAATTCACACTGACACGTAAGAACATGAGCGTGACTCAAAATCCACGCTAACATGTAAGAACATGAGCGTGACTCAAAATTTACGCTAACATGTAAGAACGTAAGCGTGACTAAAATTCACGCACGCACGTAAAGACGTAAGCGGGACTGAAAATCCACGCAAACACGTAAAGACGTGTGCGTGACTAAATCTCCCGAACTCCCATGGTTCAGAATGGTGTGGAATGAGAAGTTCTGCCATATGAA
The DNA here is from genome assembly GCA_029216955.1 of Iris pallida. Classification (NCBI taxonomy): domain Eukaryota; kingdom Viridiplantae; phylum Streptophyta; class Magnoliopsida; order Asparagales; family Iridaceae; genus Iris; species Iris pallida. The sequence goes on from JANAVB010025798.1 coordinate 2,874,893, forward strand.
CTATCTACTCCGAAAAGCACGCTAGGTTGGGAGATCAAAACCTATGGACAGCCGAGAAGAAACAAGCCAAAGAAATCAAAAATGCTAAGTAGTAAACTCTCTTAGAATCATGCGAGGAAGAAGAATGAACCATAAAAATGGTTCTCCAGTGGAAGCAAGAAGCAAGATGTACTTGCCTGCTGGATTGGTTGGTGGAGAGAGTGATGAGGAAGAAGAAGAAGTAATGGTGAAGAAAAGTTATGATGAGAGAGAAGGGGATGGGGGCTTAAATAGAAAGGGTGGTGGTAGGTGGGGGTTTGTGGTGGTTCGGTTCATGTGAACCACCATGAACCCGAGAAGAACCACCATGAACCCGAACCTAAAAGCAAGACTAAAAGCAGAAAATAACAGCAGGAAATAAAATGCAGAAAATAAAATACAGGAATAAAATTGCAGAAAATAAAATACAGATAATTAATTAACATAAAATTAAAGAAATTTAAATACAGGATAGTACATGATAAATACTAAATAAATATATACGAGTTGTACATGTATAAAAATACGTATTCTGGGAACGGGGAGTGACATCTCTATCCACCTTAGAAAAATTTCGTCCTCGGAATTTCAAATCCAAGCAGGTAGAAATATCGGAGCTAAACTAACACAAGCAATTCTAGTGAGCAAGCAATCGTTATTACCATATCAAAAGCAAGTACTATATATGTAAATTCATCAATCCACGATATCAAGTAGCTCTACCCATAAGGTGATAAGCATGAAGAATTAGGACAATCAAGGTATACTGAAAGAGATATACCTTGTGAGTCAAACAGGTGTGGATACCATGATCGGATATCATCCTCACGTTCCCACGTTGACTCTCCCAAGGAGTGATGACCCCAAGCAACACGGACAAGACTAATTGTTCAGTTTTTAAGTATCTTCTCTCTTCGGTCCAAAATGGACACAGGCTGTTCCTCTTAAGACAGGTTGGTACCAACAACCAACTCCGAATGATCGAAGACATGGCTTGGGTCCGATACATACCTACGTAATTGAGATACATGAAACACGTCAGGCACCTCTCATAATGAAGGTGGAAGGGATAAACGATAAGCAACATCGCCTATCCGATCAAGGATAACAAATGGGCCCACGTACCGCGGACTCAATTTCCCGCGAACGCCAAATCTAATGACCCCACGAGTAGGTGAGATCCGCAAGATTACGTGGTCCCCAACAAAGAACTCTAACGGCCTACGATGCTGGTCCGCCCAATGACGATGCCGGTCCTGCACAACTCAAAGTCGCTCTCTAATTCCCTTAACCACTTCAATCGTCTGAACAATCATTTCTGTGCCTAACATCTTCCTCTCTCCGATATTATCCCATGCAAGCGGCGACCTGCACTTCTTACCATATAGTGCTTCAAATGGCGCCATCTGGATACTGGCTTGATAACTATTGTTGTATGAGAACTCGACTAAGTGCAGGTGACTCTCCCAAGACCCTCCAAAATCTAGAGTACAAGCTCGTAACATGTCTTCTAAAGTCTGAATCGTTCTTTCTGATTGCCCATCCGTCTGCGGATGGTAGACCGTGCTAAACCTTAACTTGGTACCCAGACTATGATGTAAGCTCTTCCAGAAATATGATGTAAAGCGGGTATCTCGGTCCGACACAATACTGACAGGGACTCCATGCTGCCTGACTATCTGTTGCATATACAACTCTGCCAATTTTTCTATAAATTGCCCTACTCTGAAAGGAAGAAAGTGTGCTACCTTCGTAAGTCGGTCCACTATTACCCAAATAGCGTCCTTACCACTTGGTGATCTCGGTAAACCGGTCATGAAGTACATTATAATATGCTCCCATTTCCATTCTGGAATAGGAAGTGGTTGCAATAACCCAGCTGGCCTCTGCTGTTCTGTCTTCACTTGCTGACATACCAAGTAACGGGAAACAAATCTAGCTATCTCCCTCTTTATCCCATTCCACCAGAAATGCTGCTTGATATCTTGGTACATCTTGGTCCCTCCAGGATGAATAGAATACTGAGAACTGTGAGCTTCTGCCATAACCTCCTGTCTGATATCTCCACTAGGCACACATAGACGTGATCCAAACCTAAGTGTACCATCTTCATGAATTCTCATCTCCTTCCTGAGTCCTGACTCACATTCTGCCCTAAGCTTCTGAATCCTTGGGTCTTGTGCCTGAGCTGCCTTTATCCTGCCTACCAAGTCGGATTGAACTTGCAGACTTGCTAGAACTCCTACATCACTAGGAAGTATAACTTCGATGCCCATCTCCTGAAGGTCTTCTAAGATATGCCTCTGTGTTGTCAACATAAATGCGTCGCCTCTCCTGCTGAGAGCGTCTGCTACTACATTAGCCTTGCCTGGATGATACTGAAGCTCTACGTCATAATCCTTGATCAACTCTAACCATCTTCTCTGCCTCATGTTTAGTTTCTTCTGAGTAAAGATGTACTTTAGACTTTTATGGTCTGTGTACATGTCCACTCGGTCACCATATAAGTAATGCCTCCATAGCTTCAAAGCAAATACTACTGCCGCTAACTCCAAATCATGAGTTGGATAATTCTTCTCGTGGTCCCGAAGCTGCCTAGATGCATATGCTATCACCTTCCCATGTTGCATAAGGACGCATCTAAGTCCTTTACCTGACGCATCACAATATACTGTAAAACCTCTGGGTCCAACTGGCAATGTAAAAATAGGTGCTGATATCAACTTCTGCTTCAAAGTCTCGAATGATGCCTGACATTCTGCCGACCAAATGAATGGTACATCCTTCCGGGTCAAGCGGATCATTGGTGCTGAAAGCCTTGCAAAGTCTGACACAAACCTTCTGTAATATTCTGCCAATCCTAAGAAACTCCGCACATCTGCTACGGTCTTGGGTACTGGCCAACTTTTTACTGCTTCTACCTTCTTGGGATCTACTGCTACTCCAGCTCCTGATATGATGTGACCCAAAAATGAAATGTGATTCGACCAAAACTCACACTTGCTGAGCTTGGCATACAACTGGTTCTCTCTCAGAACCTGTAACACTTTTCTGAGGTGGTCTTCATGCTCCTCTTCACTAGCAGAGTATACGAGAATGTCGTCTAGAAACACAACGACAAACTGGTCTAAGTATGGCATAAAGATGCGATTCATCAAATCCATGAATATTGCTGGAGCATTGGTCAAACCAAACGGCATTACTAAGAATTCATAATGCCCATACTTCAACCTGAATGCTGTCTTAGGAATATCTTCCTTTCGAACCCTCACCTGATGGTACCCTGAACGAAGATCTATCTTAGAGAAAACTCTAGCTTTGCTCAACTGATCAAATAAGTCGTCGATCCTGGGTAATGGGTACTTGTTCTTCACTGTTGCCGCATTAAGCTTCCTGTAGTCAATGCATAATCTGGATGACCCATCCTTCTTCTCCACAAGTACCACTGGTGCTGCCCATGGCGATATGCTAGCTTGGATAAACTTTTTCTCCTTCAGTTCCTCTATATGCTGATATACCTTGGCCTGCTCTGAATCTGCCATTCTATAAACTCGATCTGATATCGGTTTAGTTCCAGGTGCCAATTCTATACTGAATTCAATATCTCTAACCGGTGGTAGACCTGGAAGTTCTTCGGGAAACACGTCTAGAAATTCTTCAACTACCTTCGAAACCTGAACTTCTTCCATTGCCGTTACTACTCCCTGCTCTTGCTGAGTTGTCTCTGATCTGACTAAGGTGAACCGCTTCATGCTTGGAATATCAAAAGATACACTCCCTCTACGACAATCTATTGTCGCATGAATGTCTCTCAGCCAGTCCATGCCTTAGATAACGTCGAAATTTCTAACAGGAAATTCTATCAACCGGGCGGGTAAGGAATGCCCGCAAACTACAACACTACACGCTAGAATAACTCTACTGACTCCTACGAGCCCATTACCAGTGAATATATTCAACCTCCCTGGCAATGCCTCGAACTCCATTCCTAGTCGTGTCGCAAATTGTGCAGATATAAATGAATAGGATGCTCCCGAATCAAACAATGCTACTGCAGGATATGAGGCGACGAGAATGTTACCTGCCACAACATCTCCCGATGCCAATGCCTCCTCCAAGGACAGAGTGAATGCTTGCCCTCGACCTCCTTGCTGGTTTTCATGCTGCGGTCTAGCCTGGTGCTGCTGCTGGCCCCTGCCTTGATGATGCTGAGGTGGTCTATGTTGGTGTTGCTGCATCGGCAGCCCCTGCTGCCGAAACATCTGAGCCTGCGACATTAACGGACGCTGTGCCAACGGCCTTACTGCCACTGCTGATCCTCGATACTGGCCTGCCCCTGGTGCTGGTAGAGCAGGAAACTGCTGCCCTGGTCCTCCTGATCTCGAATTCATGGAATATGTAGTAACCCGATGGTCTGGATTTCCACATATCAGACACAGTCCATTCAATGTCCGACACACGTCTCTAGTGTGCCCCATCTTTCCACAATAAGTACAGCACGCCGGAGGTTGCTGGTTCTTCCTCTGTTGCTGTTGCTGCTGCCTGGGTGGTGGTGTTGGTCCTCGCATCGCCACATCGTGGATACGAATGCCAGTGGATGGTGCTGTTGTTCGGGGTGCTGCTCCCCCTCCTCCTTCAATCTGACTGTGGGATCTCTTCTGACCCCCAGTCCTTGTCGCAAGCCTCTGAATGGTAATCTCATGCCTTCGAGTTGCTGTCAATACTTCGTCAAAAGTCTGGTAATTGTGCCCCTCTATCAATTACAAGAGCTCAAGATGAAACCCTTGCTGAAACCTCATAGCCCTCTGGCTCTCTGTTGCTACCATCTCTGGGGCGAATCTACACAATCTGCAGAACTCCGTTGCATAAGCATCTACCGTCTTGCCGGCCTGCTTGAGGTTGATAAACTTCTGTTGTAGCTCAAACCGTGCCACAACTCCATAGTACTTTGTCTTGAATCTTGCAGTGAAATCGTCCCAAGCCACAGGACGTCTGATGCCCACTTCCTCTGATTTCCACCAATCACGTGCGAGATCCTGAAGTAACAACTTCACTAGATCCACACGTTCTTCTGCCGGTACCTTAGCTGCTGTCAGAATAGCCTCAATATCCTTAAGCCATACATCTGCTGAGATGGCATCCTCCGTGCCTGTCACGACCTGCTCCCGAATGATCGAACACGAGTCGGACACGTCCAGCCTTCGTCGTTAGACACGACGAAGTAAGCTGTACCAAACTAGGGAAATCTAACAGATAAACATGAAAGTATACAATCACAGCATCTAAAGCGTATCCCAGAATAATCACCATAATCCACAAATCCAGATATCATAATATACCAGAATCAACAGGAATGAAAAGTGCTATGAACTCTAAAGTCAATATCTCAAAGTAAAGCTAAGTAATCTAAACCTGAAGCCTCAAAGCTAAGCCTCATCCTGCTCAGCTAAATCCTGGGCTCTGGCCCATAGAGTAGAACAATGTCCTGCAAGCATACCTGCAACATATCCTATTCAGGAGCGGAGCAAAGTACAGTTCTAGGTAATAAAACATGAACATGATATGAACAGAGTACAGGAGTACAGGAAATGAAATACAGGAATGAACATGAAAGTACAGGAAAGTAGTACATGGAATAAGTACAGGAACTATAGTACATGAATGTAAAGTACAAGAACATGTAAAGTACAGGAATGAAACTATAATCCTGAAGTACCAGACATGACAAGTCCACAATATCGAAATACATCTAGTCTATGTGACCGGCTGGGGTGAGTACAGGAGCATGCACAGGAGTACATGAATATGGTACGACTTAGGACCCGCGTGCACAGTACGAGACCTAAGCTAGGTACAAAAATATATAGTAACCGGAATTGGTCACATGGCTAGTGTATTTCCCCATCCGACACTAATAAGTACAAGAACAAGGGTACAGGAATACAGGAGTACATGAATATCGTGCCATGACGTGTCACAAGAAAGGGTACAAGAATGTAAATGTATAAAACCGTAGAAAAGTACTTGCCTTTGCTCCAGGAAGATCGGGAATAGGGAGATAGTAGTCTCTATGTCCACCTGAATTTTAATACAATTTTGTTAAGCTACTAGAACTAGCTATCATTCTTATAGAGTATTACAAACTATGTATATTCATATAAGCTAAAAGTTGTTTTCCTAGCTGATCAACTACTAGCAGAAATATTACAATTCTAAGCTAATCTATTAGCACACTAATCCTTCTTAGGAAACTTAATAGATAATATTCTATTATATGAGCAATAACCATATATGCTACTTATGAATACTCACAAAATCTAATTAGCAGTATAAATTTTGATAGTGAAAATATAATAACTGACTATAAAGAAAAAATAGTATTACCAGATAGATATAACTATCTAGCCATATATTATCATTTTATCTAATAAAATAGTTTAATGAGCCAAGCCTATATATAGCCATACTAATTTAATAGAATTAATACTAAGATGACTTTTCAATATATAAAAATAACTACACAAATGGTTCAAGTAAAAGATTAGTTGCTAAAACTTTTATTAAGAAAATAAGTTGGAGTACCATTCCATATATAACATCAATCTACTCTTGGACTGTCCTAGCCCAGTCCATGAACACACTCGAGCCATAATCTATCTCTAGACTTCCTCCTTGGCCCAAAACCACAAAATGTAAGCTAGAGTATAACCCAACCTACTCCATATTCTTTCTCTCCAAAATATTCATAAAGCATATATTTATAGGAAAAATGAAGCATTATTATTAAAATTTAAATTCCACTAAAATGGAAAAAGTGGAGTTACAAATCTACCCTCCTTACAAAAATTTCGTCCTCGAAATTCAAAGGGTAAAGTAGGCATAGTTTAAGCAATCAAAATAAAATAAAAAAATTGAATAAATTATCTAGCACGATCAACTAAACAAGATTCAAATCAAGTTGAGGCATGCTTGAAAAATGATCACGATCAAAACAGGATTTCACCTATCATGTAAGATCAGAGATAGTACTGGGAAGGACTAGCATGACAAAATAAACGGTTAAGGTAGCACTGCAAAAGAATAAAGTGAAATTTTTGTTAAGACAAGGTACGACGATCATACAAGGAATAACACATTTAACATTGGTCAAAGATTGAATGGACACAAAATGGTAGAAACTTTAATTATGACTCAGAAGAGTAAGATCTTCAAGGTACGGATTTAAAGCACAGTCAAAATTGAAAGCTTGGCACGATTAAAATAGAACAACTTAGGAAGATCACGGTTATATAGGCATTGTCAAGGTTTAGACAACACGATCAGAATAATAGTATGATTAATAGAAAAAAATCAGGTAGAACGGAATCGAATTTCAACAATCGGTTTATTCATTGAGAATCAATTGATCCAACGATAAAATGCAAGAAGGAAAAATTGCAAGGATTGGTTGAGAAAACGTATGGAAACTACCCCGGAAGTATTAGTATCAAATCAGGATGAACGTGCAAGGATTTGTGATTCACGAAAATATATAATCATATGAAAAAGGAATATAGTTTCCATGTTACCCGAGAACATATAGGTATTCGAAGTCACTTCGCTTAGGATCCCTACCCCGCCAGTATATATCTGACTGCAGTGGACTTTCGGCTCCGTGACTCAAATAACAATATGTCACCGAATAATCTGTCAACCTTATCCATTTTTCAACAATCATTGACGAAGCAACCCAAGAGATCAAGGTATGAAGAATATGACAAGTCTCGACAGTACTCGAAAACCTATGATTGTTTGAAATCACTTCAACTTAGAGTTCCTGCCTCGCCAGTGCGCTACTGGCTGCAGTGAACCCTCAGTCTCCATAATCCAGCTAATGGCTGCAGCGCGCAACTGTCATGCCATAGTAGGTCATCGAATAGCCTCTCGACTTTATCCCTAGGGATTTCAAAAGAGTTTCAAGGAATTCAAAATGAGTTTCAATAGTCCAGTCACGGAAATGGTGAAGTTACTTGACTGTTAGAATACAAGAGTTTATTAGGTACTAAAAATGACAAGGGATCCAATCAGTGAGTACAAAAGGGCAGCCAGGAAGATTTTAAAATTTCAGACATGGAGCAAAGTTTCAAATTATAACGGAATTTCAACTGATATCTGGAATGGTAACAAGATTCCATATATGGGACATTATCCCGAAGGGATAACAGAGTCTCGAAGGATGAACAGTAACAAGGCATCAAATATAAGACAATATCGCAAAATAAGAAATAAATCGCGCATTGGAAACGAAGTTCAACAAAATCTCAAGTAACGACAAAATCTCGAACAGATCCCGAATGGAAAATGAAATCTCCAATAATATACAAAGTCTCATTAGAACTAAAATATCAACAAAATTGCAGATGGAAAGTAATTCTCGAACAAGAAGTAAGGTCATGACTAGTAAGGAGAAATAGGGTATCAAGTAGAGAATAGGGAACAAGCATTGAATGGTGAGTATGAAATAAGCGAAATCTCAAATAGGAAACGAGGTCAAATAAGGTTGTGAACAAAACAAATTCTTGAATAGGAGGCAAAATCTCGAAGGAAAGCAAGGTTCCGAATAGGAAACAGGATCTCAAAATCACGATTAGAAAACCAAATTTCAATAAAACCTCGAATAGAAAACTGAAACGAGTAGGAATTAAATCTCAATTAACACAAAGTTTGATGAGGGAACAAAATTTCCAAATAGGAGCCAACACTAGGAAACAAAGTCATGAATGATGAATATGCAAACGATATCGATTAATGGATTTCAAACAATTATCAAATTGTGGATCTGAAATAAGTTTACCGAATAGAAAACAATATCTTGAAATAAGTTTCGAATATCAATCAAGGTTTCAAAATGGAAACAAGAAGTTTTGAAGAAATGATCTAGATGCTAAGAGGATTTTAAGGAGAGGCTGGATTGCTAATTAGATACATGGTTTTCCCAACCATGCAAAAGAAATCTTCTGTCTTCAATCTGTCTTCAGTATTTCCTCCGGGACTGGAATCACTTCAATCTTATTCACTGTCCTGACGTAGACTGGTCCATGCGGTAATGCTCCATATAGCTGCTGAATCTGGAGAGACGGGTCCTTTTGTTGCGGTCTTGGTGCTCCTCGTGCTTGTTCTCGGGCAGTGCGATCAACGATCTCTGGACAATCTTTGGCTTGATGGGCAGACGGTCCGTAGAATAAGCATAGCCTCCGTCTTTTGCGGCACTCCTCGAAGCAATATCCTGGATTGCGGCAGAAAATACAAATGATAGCCGACTGAATCTGAATCTCCTGCTGGGTTGAAGACGTGTTGTCTGAGTGTGGCGACGCTTCGCGGATCCATAATAGTTGCTATCTCGGTCATAAGTCTTCATGTCTTTCATAAACTTCAGCTTCAGGTCTCATTCTATTGTTAGTGCAATATTCTGGATCTTCTGGCTGGTGGCACCAATCTCCGGAGAAGTCGGGTCCTCAGGGACTAGGATGATTTTCAGTGGCAACTCCAGGTTCTCGATCTGCTACTCGGTGCAAGATATGCGCTTGGCGTCGGAGAAGTCCAAAAGTCTGAGAGTCTGGAAATCAGAAGTCCTGCTTGGCTCGGAGAGTGTATCCACAAGTCTGGCTTAAAAAGGATGGCATGCTCCCTCTGGTTGTTAAGGGACTCTTCAAACGTCTCTGTCAACTACGTACTACCCATGGGGATAGTAGCGTGATAGAAGGTAGTGGAAGCTTGAAACCTTCAAGTGTAGGTGGATCAACAGTTCTGGTGTCTCATACTTTTGAACTATCTGCAAAACAGAAAACTGTTAAAATAACCTAGACCTAAATACAACAAGTGTTTATAGAATATCAAAATACCTGATACACCTGATATACCTGATATACCCTTATTTTCCGATTTTTCCTATGCTGTGATCAAGTTTCCCTAGTTATTCAAGTCCCCCAATAGTACGCTAAGACCTAGGTACCATTAGGATAGACCTGCATGGGCCACCACTAAAAACATGTTACGACCCGCTCCCGAATGATCGGACACGAGTCGGACACGTCCAGCCTTCGTCGTTAGACACGACGAAGTAAGCTGTACCAAACTAGGGAAATCTAACAGATAAACATGAAAGTATACAATCACAGCATCTAAAGCGTATCCCAGAATGATCACCATAATCCACAAATCTAGATATCATAATGTACCAGAATCAACAGGAATGAAAAGTGCTATGAACTCTAAAGTCAATATCTCAAAGTAAAGCTAAGTAATCTAAACCTGAAGCCTCAAAGCTAAGCCTCATCCTGCTCAGCTAAATCCTGGGCTCTGGCCCGTAGAGTAGAACAATGTCCTGCAAGCATACCTGCAACATATCCTATTCAGGAGCGGAGCAAAGTACAGTTCTAGGTAATGAAACATGAACATGATATGAACAGAGTACAGGAGTACAGAAAATAAAATACAGGAATGAACATGAAAGTACAGAAAAGTAGTACATGGAATAAGTACAGGAACTATAGTACATGAATGTAAAGTACAGGAACATGTAAAGTACAGGAATGAAACTATAATCCTGAAGTACCAGACATGACAAGTGCACAATATCGAAATACATCTAGTCCATGTGACCGGCTGGGGTGAGTACAGGAGCATGCACAGGAGTACATGAATATGGTACGACTTAGGACCCGCGTGCACAGTGCGAGGCCTAAGCTAGGTACAGGAATATATAGTAACCGGGATTGGTCACATGGCTAGTGTATTTCTCCACCCGACACTAATAAGTACAAGAACAAGGGTACAGGAATACAGGAGTACATGAATATCGTGCCATGACGTGTCACAAGAAAGGGTACAAGAATGTAAATGTACAAAACCGTAGAAAAGTACTTGCCTTTGCTCCAGGAAGATCGGGAATAGGGAGATAGTAGTCTCTATGTCCACCTGAATTTTAATACAATTTTGTTAAGCTACTAGAACTAGCTATCATTCTTATAGAGTATTACAAACTATGTATATTCATATAAGCTAAAAGTTGTTTTCCTAGCTGATCAACTACTAGCAGAAATTTTACAATTCTAAGCTAATCTATTAGCACTCTAATCCTTCTTAGGAAACTTAATAGATAATATTCTATTATATGAGCAATAACCATATATGCTACTTATGAATACTCACAAAATCTAATTAACAGTATAAATTTTGATAGTGAAAATATAATAACTGACTATAAAGAAAAAATAGTATTACCAGATAGATATAACTATCTAGCCATATATTATCATTTTATCTAATAAAATAGTTTAATGAGCCAAGCCTATATATAGCCATACTAATTTAATAGAATTAATACTAAGATGACTTTTCAATATATAAAAATAACTACACAAATGGTTCAAGTAAAAGATTAGTTGCTAAATCTTTTATTAAGAAAATAAGTTGGAGTACCATTCCATATATAACATCAATCTACTCTTGGACTGTCCTAGCCCAGTCCATGAACACACTCGAGCCATAATCTATCTCTAGACTTCCTCCTTGGCCCAAAACCACAAAATGTAAGCTAGAGTATAACCCAACCTACTCCATATTCTTTCCCTCCAAAATATTCATAAAGCATATATTTATAGGAAAAATGAAGCATTATTATTAAAATTTAAATTCCACTAAAATGGAAAAAGTGGAGTTACAGTGCCCTCGAAACGGCGGGGGTTGTACTTGCAAAACCTGGCTGATGCTCCTGAATCAGTCCTCACTCCTCTTCCCAAAGCCGTCTGCAATCCTTGGTTGAGCAACACATTCTGCTCTTGTAGCTGAGTGTGCATGCGCTGCTGGGCCAACATCTGATGTTGCTGAGTAGCCATCATTCCTCGTATGATCTCCAGAAGAGCTGGTGTGTCCATTTCCGTAGGGATAGGTGGAACTGTTGGTGGTGGTAGAACATCTGGATACTGCGATCCAGCTGCTGCTTCCACTATCACTTCTTCTTGAATAGCCTCTTGAGTTAGTACTGGCCCTTGTTGCTGACCAACCTGGTCAGGTTGTACATGTTGCCCCTGCTGTTGTCCAGCTCTGACCGATGCGGACGAAGTGCCCCTAAGAAAAGGGACAAAAGAACAATCAAACAACCGGACATGAAGGATCAATGAAGTCAAAGGATACCGGAATGTCAAGCAAGGGTTGAGAATAACGAATCATGAGATCAAGGGAGAACACGTGTGATTGAGACATCCTATAAATTAAAACACCCCACAAGTCTGAAATCAGACCTGCATGGGCCACCACTAAAACCTTGTCACGCCCCAGAACCAGAATACTGGAGAGCGGGGGAATGACTCAGCCAGCTACGTATTACGGGTAGATGAATACCGTATAATACGGTCAATGCTGTCTAACCAGACGAGGGGGTGCATACTATATGAAAGTCTTACTATGGTCACTTCACATCTATTGTCTCAATCATTCAAACAAGAAACAGAAAATAGAGAACATGTGAGAATAAGCAGTAAGGCATCCCAAACGTTCAGTCAAAATGTTTTTGAGATCTGGCTTTACAAAATATAGCCAGATGGTATAGTAACATATACACAATTGTTATCAGCTGCAGTCTGACTTTAGTTACAATTATGCAAAAGTAAGTGCAAGACAATCCGACTAACATGTCGATGCCAAACGGCTAAGTATGAAGTAAATAACAAAACGAGCGGTGGAGTAAGGAACCCACTCGAGTCCTTCTGCGATCATTCTCCTAGTTTTGACCATCTTTGAGGTAGAAGTAAACTGGATCCTCGGGAACCGGCTCTAAATCTGGCCATGCAAAACCAGAGAGGTTAGACCTCTAATAGCAAGTACCACAAGGGAGCATGATATGAAGGATTAAACCAGTAAGTAAGAGAATATAATAATAGATCTCTGCTATCTACTAGGATTCACATAACATCACGACACTTCGAACCAACCTTCCAACCAAACAAGGACATAAGTTGGCCCGTCATGTCCTGACATTCTGATCATCTCAGTTAGGCAACAGAGTAGGTACAGCACACAAATAAATCATCTTGAACGGCCAATCAACTACTACGGCTTGCTATTGTGAGTCCCAAGTTATCCTGAAATTATGCAAATAGGGATTCCTCAGTTCTTACTATGTGCGAGCAAGGCTAGTCTATCCAATCAATCAATTGTGCCAATCATGTAATTAGACGAGTCCCAGCGGGACGCTCGCCATTAATATAACATGTATAATAATATAAGCAGATACTGCTCCCTGTCCGTGTGACAGATTTACAGTATCTGTGGGAACCAGCCGGCCTGTCGGGCACTACTAGTCCCAAGAGGGCTGCCATGTAAGAACTCGGGAATCTATTCTCTCCATGCCATCATTATTTTATTTGACTTAATGGTCTCTACGTTGAGTGACGCTCCATGTCGTGGATCATGGTCATTCAAATGAGTACTTTTGTACGGGGTACGATATGCGCAACTCTACAACGATACCCGTGCGGCTAGGTTGTAGGTCTTACATAGCGTAATGCAACAATCAAATCTAACCACGGAGTAATCATGCCTTGACCATAAAATACATATGCTATTTTTGTAAGATAAATAAAAATAGATAAATAAATAATTTGAAGCCTGCATGTGTCTGTATGCCATTATTCGGGATCGGCTAATCGATTACAATAGTTCATTACATGAACGTGTCTCATTCATTCAATTCAATAAGACGACTAGCCAGTCTTTAGTTCCAACTAGGAACGCATGATCAATTATTAGTCAATGTCACAATCATTATCAATGGTGACAAGGCGTGAAAATCAAATAGTATTCAGTGGAGTCGAGTCTACGACTCTCAAGGTTAAGTTCCAGTCATACTGGGTATCCATGGATCAATCAGGACACAAGGCACATTCCACATAACAATCTGTATTAACAATATTAACATATCATGATTTTATCAAGTTCATGAAAGGGCATAAGGATATAATAGAAGAATTATCATGCCATCATTAAATGAATAAGTTATAGAACAGATAGAAACACTCAGGTCAGGAAGTCACGCCAACAAGTCTATGCTAAGGCCAACAAGTCACGCCAACAAGTCTATGCTAAGGCCAAAAGTCACGCCAAGTCTAGTGAGCGTATAAACAGCGTGAGCGTGAAAAATGTGATAAGAAATTCACGCACGCATGCAAAGATGTGAGCGTAACTCAAAATTTATGCTGGCACGCAAAGATGTGTGCGTGACTAAAAATTCACGCTGACACGTAAGAACGAGAGCGCGACTCAAAATTTACGCTAACACGAAAAGATGTGTGCGTGACTAAAAATTCACGCACGCATGCAAAGATGTATGCGTGACTAAAATTCACGCTAACACGTAAGAACGTGAGCGTGACTAAAATTCACGCTAACATGTAAGAACGTGAGCGTGACTAAGAATTCACGCTGACACGTAAGAACATGAGCGTGACTAAGAATTCACGCTGACACGTAAGAACATGAGCATGACTCAAAATCCACGCTAACATGTAAGAACATGAGCGTGACTCAAAATTCACGCTAACATGTAAGAACGTGAGCGTGACTAAAATTCACGCACGCACGTAAAGACGTGAGTGGGACTGAAAATCCACGCAAACACGTAAAGACGTGTGCGTAACTAAATCTCCCGAACTCCCTTGGTTCAGAATGGTGTGGAATAAGAAGTTCTGCCATATGAACTATCTACTCCGAAAAGCACGCTAGGTTGGGAGATCAAAACCTATGGACAGCCGAGAAGAAACAAGCCAAAGAAATCAAAAATACTAAGTAGTAAACTCTCTTAGAATCATGAGAGGAAGAAGAATGAACCATAAAAATGGTTCTCCAGTGGAAGCAAAAAGCAAGATGTACTTGCCTGCTGGGTTTGTTGGTGGAGAGAGTGATGAGGAAGAAGAAGAAGAAGTAAAGGTGAAGGAAAGTTATGAGGAGAGAGAAGGGGATGGGGGCTTAAATAGAAAGGATGGTGGTAGGTGGGGGTTTGTGGTGGTTCGGTTCATCTGAACCACCATGAACCCGAGAAGAACCACCATGAACCCGAACCTAAAAGCAAGACTAAAAGCAGAAAATAACAGCAGAAAATAAAATACAGGAATAAAATTGCAGGAAATAAAATACAGATAATTAATTAACATAAAATTAAAGGAATTTAAATACAGGATAGTACATGATAAATACTAAATAAATATATACGAGTTATACATGTATAAAATACGCATTCTGGGAACGGGGAGTGACATCTCTACCCACCTTAGAAAAATTCCGTCCTCGGAATTTCAAATCCAAGCAGGTAGAAATATCGGAGCTAAACTAACACAAGCAATTCTAGTGAGCAAGCAATCGTTATTACCATATCAAAAGCAAGTACTATATATGTAAATTCATCAATCCACGATATCAAGTAGCTCTACCCATAAGGTGATAAGCATAAAGAATCGGGACAATCAAGGTATACTGAAAGAGATATACCTTGTGAGTCAAACAGGTGTGGATACCATGATCGGATATCATCCTCACGTTCCCACGTTGACTCTCCCAAGGAGTGATGACCCCAAGCAACACGGACAAGACTAATTGTTCGGTTTTTAAGTATCTTCTCTCTTCGGTCCAAAATGGACACAGGCTGTTCCTCGTAAGACAGGTTGGTGCCAACAACCAGCTTCGAATGATCGAAGACATGGCTTGGGTCCGATACATACCTACGTAATTGAGATACATAAAATACGTCAGGCACCTCTCGTAACGAAGGTGGGAGGGATAAACGATAAGCAACATCGCCTATCCGATCAAGGATAACAAATGGGCCCACGTACCGCGGACTCAATTTCCTGCGAACGCCAAATCTAATGACCCCACGAGTAGGTAAGATCCGCAAGAATACGTGGTCCCCAACAGAGAACTCTAATGGCCTACGATGCTGGTCCGCCCAATGACGATGCCGGTCCTGCACAACTCGAAGTCGCTCTCTAATTCCTTTAACCACTTCAACCGTCTGAACAATCATTTCTGGGCCTAACATCTTCCTCTCTCCGATATCATCCCATGCAAGCGGTGACCTGCACTTCTTACCATATAGTGCTTCAAATGGCGCCATCTGGATACTGGCTTGATAACTATTGTTGTATGAGAACTCGACTAAGTGCAGGTGACTCTCCCAAGACCCTCCAAAATCTAGAGTGCAAGCTCGTAACATGTCTTCTAAAGTCTGAATCGTTCTTTCTGATTGCCCATCCGTCTGCGGATGGTAGGCCGTGCTAAACCTTAACTTGGTACCCAGACTATGATGTAAGCTCTTCCAGAAATGTGATGTAAAGCGGGTATTTCGGTCCGACACAATACTGACAGGAACTCCATACTGCCTGACTATCTGTTGCATATACAACTCTGCCAATTTTTCTGTAGATTGCCCTACTCTGAAAGGAAGAAAGTATGCTACCTTCGTAAGTCGGTCCACTATTACCCAAATAGCGTCCTTACCACTTGGTGATCTCGGTAAACCGGTCATGAAGTCCATTGTAATATGCTCTCATTTCCATTCCGGAATAGGAAGCGGTTGCAATAACCCAGCTGGCCTCTGCTGTTCTGTCTTCACTTGCTGACATACCAAGCAACGGGAAACAAATCTAGCTATCTCCCTCTTCATCCCGTTCCACCAGAAATGCTGCTTGATATCTTGGTACATCTTGGTCCCTCCAGGATGAATAGAATACTGAGAACTGTGAGCTTCTGCCATAACCTCCTGTCTGATATCTCCACTAGGCACACATAGACGTGATCCAAACCTAAGTGTACCATCTTCATGAATTCTCATCTCCTTCCTGAGTCCTGACTCACATTCTGCCCTAAGCTTCTGAATCCTTGGGTCTTGTGCCTGAGCTGCCTTGATCCTGCCTACCAAGTCGGATTGAACTTGCAGACTTGCTAGAACTCCTACATCACTAGGAAGTATAACTTCGATGCCCATCTCCTGAAGGTCTTCTAAGATATGCCTCTGTGTTGTCAACATAAATACGCCGCCTCTCCTGCTGAGAGCGTCTGCTACTACATTAGCCTTGCCTGGATGATACTGAAGCTCTACGTCATAATCCTTGATCAACTCTAACCATCTTCTCTTCCTCATGTTTAGTTCCTTCTGAGTAAAGATGTACTTTAGACTTTTATGGTCTGTGTACATGTCCACTCGGTCACCATATAAGTAATGCCTCCATAGCTTCAAAGCAAATACTACTGCTGCTAACTCCAAATCATGAGTTGGATAATTCTTCTCGTGGTCCCGAAGCTGCCTAGATGCTTATGCTATCACCTTCCCATGTTGCATAAGGACGCATCCAAGTCCTTTACCTAACGCATCACAATATACTGTAAAACCTCTGGGTCCAACTGGCAATGTAAAAATAGGTGCTGATATCAACTTCTGCTTCAAAGTCTCGAATGATGCCTGACATTCTACCGACCAAACGAATGGTATATCCTTCCGGGTCAAGCTGATCATGGGTGCTGAAAGCCTTGCAAAGTATGACACAAACCTTCTGTAATATCCTGCCAATCCCAAAAAACTCCGTACATCTGCTACGGTCTTGGGTACTGGCCAACTTTCTACTACTTCTACCTTCTTGGGATCTACTGCTACTCCAGCTCCTGATATGATGTTGTAATGCCCCGCTCCGCACGGTGTATTATGCTGAGTCGTTGACTCGAAGAGTTACGTTGACCCGATTACGTATCGATGCGAATCGATACAAAGTGTTAAGTTGTCCCGAGCAATGCATCGAACTTAATCGATGCGAAGGGTTGCCTTGTCCTAAAGAATGCATCGAATGAATCGATGCGAAGTGCCGCGTTGCCCCGAAGGATGAGTGCGTTGAATCGGCTCGAAGATTCTAAGAAATCGAATCGACCAAGGCGCAAGTCCGAATCGATACAAGTAATGATTTTAATTGGTTTCATGTGCAGGCTATACGTTTATGCTGAAATGTTAGAGGTCGATCTTTTGCCTTGTTCAGTAAGGGGTCCGCGAAAGCAAATCGTCGCCTTGCGACGGACGGAAGCGTTGGTACGCTAAGGCAAATCGAACGTACAAACTCAATAAGCACGAAGTGCTCGAATGGCTAAGTCAGGAGAGTGGCCGTGCAATAAAGTTAGGGAATCGAGCCGTATCGGCTCGGCAAAACGACGAAGGCGTATCGACTCAAGGTGGGAGGATTGACTTCTTTTTACTTCTTCATTCGATAAGTCAAATATATCATTGTATGCTGAGTTAACCTATCAACGCCACGGGCGTGGCTCGATAGAGAGTTAAATGTAGTGTGTGTCGAACACTAAGATAGAGCAATTGAAATGAATCGTACGGTAAACGTACGAGTCGCTATGGAACATTGGATATCGCAAAGGCGAGTGCCTCGGTGCGCAAGCTGCAAGAACATAGGATAACTGTACTCGGCGAGTGCCTTAGTGCACGAACCATACCGTGCCTTCGCGCACGAGTTAGAACGGCTAGAACATTGAAAGACAATAGGCGAGCGCCCTAGCGCACAAGCCACGGACATTGAATGCTAAGTCATAGAACATCGGAATACGGTCGGACCGTGCCTACGTGCACGGGATAATAAAATATGGCTTCGTTGCGAAAGAATACAGTTATGGCATGAATATGGCAGAACTGTCGGATATGACATAATGCCTCGAAAGGTGTTCAAGACCTTCGGGTCGTTCGGTTGACGAGCATTGAGTTGAGGCATGATGCCATTGAAACATTGAAACGAAGAATGAAACTTAAGAGATAGAAAGTTAACGGAGAAATGCGAGATGATAATGCGGCATGGTGCCCTTCGAAATATTCGAGGCCTACGGGCGTTCGTTGAGAATATTCGGGCGTTGTGCCAATTGAAATAGAGATAAGCGAACTTGCTTGGTTGTATGAAATATAAGATTCGTTGCATGGTCAAATGGACTTAAAGATATAAAAGCCCGTGCATGGGTATTCCCTCGAACGCGGCGCACCAGGGCGCTGGGACCGTTCGGCCTAGGAGGGTTTCGTTTACGGTATTGTTGGTGCACTTCATTTAGATGGGTAGCGACCGTCTGGTGAATGTGATAAGCCACTTGCTGCGATTATTTCGATGGCCTCTGATGTTGGTTAGCAACCGCACAGAGTTAACATCGTCTTATGTTTCGATTCGATAAATATAAGTCCATTCTAGCCCGAAAAGCTAGTGACCTTCATATAGATAAGGGCGATGGGTTTGGAAGTGCAAGGTATGCGTATATCCTGCATGGACGGATTCTGAATAGAGGGCACTTATAACATGACAGGGAAAACGGATAGGCGTATTCACCTTGCGTCGGTTGCAAGGGCGGGTGCGTCGATATTGTAAGTTGCGCCATGAATCAAACACGAGATTGCTTGTCTGTTTACTTATGCAAAATGAATAACATGCTTGCTATGCTTTACGCTTTCGAATATGCCATGAAATTGACCCTAAGGAGAACATAGCAAGATCATAAGCTAAGTTGCATGATTCAACATAAATATTAAAATATCGGTTTGGAAAGATGATCTTTGCTTCAGTACATGCGAGGACGAACGTACTGATCCCCCACCAGCTTCATGCAGGGTGCAGGGAATGGATTGCTCGTGGCGAAGCGTTGCTTGAACGCGTTAAGGCTTGGAATGCCGAAGCGCATTGAAGCGTGCGATCGCATTGACGCTCGGACTCGCGTCAGGATTGATGCGGCCGAGATATAGAAGGCATGATGTATGGAACGGCGAAATCCTTTGTGGACAAGAGAGAACCTGAGTGTTGTAGCCAATCTGGCGAATTCCGTTAGGCTATCGAAAGCCTTCGTAATCTGATTTCGAATATCAATAAAGAGAATTGTTTCGTATACTCTGTTTTCCTTTCGTTGTGAATATCAAATCAAAAGATAACCATTTGAGAACTTGTCATCTTGCCTTGCACGAGCGCAACTCCAGGCTCGTGCGGCATCACGCCCCCTGCGAGGACGATGATTCGGGTGATTCCGGGTCGGGGCGTGACAAATTGGTATCAGAGCTCTAGGCTCAATTTCTTCTGGATGCTTGCTTCATTTCAGTTCTAAAAGTTGCCCACCACAAATCGAAATCACTCTTGACTCTACTCGGTGCCGCACTGGATGTTCCATACAATAAGTCTAATACAAATCATGTAATTTTGCCGCGTGTTGTTTGGAAATTACATGGTGTTAGTTGGAAAAGTCGGAAAAGGTTTGTTGCTGCAAGTGCAACAAGTTGCGAAATATGAATCGAGAATTTGTTGTCGTAGATGCAACACGTCGTAAATTGTGGTTTGAGATATTCGTTGTTTACAACGAACGATACGAGAAATATTGGTTGCATCGATACAATGATAGTCATGGAATGTTGCTGCAGCAATTGCCACGCGTTGATTGTAAACGATGCGTTGAAAAGAAATGAAAGTTGATATGGAATGTGTCGAACGGATTCAAATATCGATTTCGAATGTGCATTTGCGATGAAAAGCGGTAAGTCAATATCGAATGTGTTGAAACGGATACGAGCATTGACTTTGAATGTCGAAAAAGAAATGTTGTACGATGTGCAATGCGTATCGAGAATAAATCGAAGCACGAGGTACGGTAAATATCGGAAATAAATTGTTGCACGATGTGCAATGCGTATTGAGAGTAAAATATTGCACGTGGTGCAACGTATATCAAAATGTAAAATTATTGCACGTGGTGCAACGCGTATCAAAGTAATCGCTGCACGAAGTGCAACGAATATCGAGAATGCAATTTTGCACAAGATGCAACGGAAGAAAATAAAAGTTATAAATCGAGAAACGAAATCGGTTCGGTTGTGCGCCGAACTTGCGTTGGCAAATGAATGCATTGGCCGAGTTGCGTCGAATTTTGATTAATCAAAGTTACGGTCGTGATCAAGCACGATCACTGCGGAAATCGTGAGTCACAAGAGATCGTCGGTTCGTAAGGAGTAAGTTACGACGGAAGTAACTTGATTTCCGGGTGGTATATGGCATACCACCGATGCAATAAATGGCTCGATTCCGAGTGGTATATGCAATACCACTTGTGTGATAAATTGCATCGACGTTTTGTGAGAATTGCGGAAGGTTTGTCCGTAACGGACGGGATAGCACCGAGACTCGATTGAGAATTTGTACGACGACATGTTAATGCAAGTGTTCTTCGATGATCGGTTAGAACGGTAAGGCAGGATTTGTAATGTTGAATGATACGTCGATTGAAAATTTATGTGTCGGTCGAATGACAGGAACTAGCGAAACGATTATGCCTTGAGGCAGCAATCGGATCGACGGGATAGGAAACTCGAAACGTTAAAATCGAACCGCACGACTTGCGATCCCGATTGAAATGTTGGGCGATGCGAATTGTAATCGAATCGCACGATGTGCGATTTCGGTCAGAAAGTTGGTTGACGCGAGTAATCGTGCCTAAGAAATAGTTGGTTACGTTACGGCGAAACTCATTTGAGTACGACTGAAAACACGCAAAACTTAGAGGGCGAGATCGTATGACTTGAGGGTTCGATATTGGATAATCGGTAACTCAGTTACGCGATCGAAGTATAGCGGGATGCGGCAAATCGGAGAACGAGTCGATGCGTATGAAAAAGTTCACTGCGAACTTGAATGTATGCGATACGAGTTAAGTTGACGTCGAAACGGATTCAAAGTTGACCTTACATTATCAAAATGGATACGGCATATCGAGATCGATACGTAAGGAAACATAAGCGATGTGAGAATACAAAATAGAGTGTGTCTCGTGCTATGAAATTTTGTAAGTAACGATACGAGATTGAAACGAACTGGTTGATCATGAACTTTGTGATTTATCAAAGACGAGACTATAAGTCATCGACGATTGCTCGATGCGTATAGCATCTCGTGTGTCGACCGCGAAATAAGATAGACTCGAACTCGATACGAGTAGATGTTTCGTAAATTGCGGAATCATCGACGGCAATGCATGACTTTACTCAGAGGTAGTTGCGCATCAGTTGTGCCGATAGAAATAGTTTTGTCCGGAATTGGAAAGTCGCGTAGAAATCGTCGGAACGTGATTTGGCTCCGAAATAAGATATAGCATGGTTCGTAGTAAAACTGTCCTTCGATGATGATCCACAATTATCGAGCGTAGCTTCGGGGCAGCTGACCCTAGAAGACTTGACCGCCAAATCAAATTGAATGCTGCAGACCGTAAGATGATCCATGCGATATCGCATATGAGATTGCATCGATAACAAATACAAGGTGGTACATGTTGACGATAAGTCTAGGCGATCGAGAATTGTTGGAACAACTTTCGATTGAGAATGATATAGTTAGATTTGAGTATTCGTCGGATGAATATTTGAATGGTTATGTTGGTCGACGATAGAACTTGAAATTCACCAACGAACTTGGTGATTCGGATAGGCGATTGTGAGATTCGTGCGATGCACGAGAGAGAACGATAAGAGAATGACTTACGAGTCATGTCGTTAGATTCGGATTCACCTTGCAATTGAGCTTACGTGAATCGAAATTAAGTTCGATGTGGCAAGACGGATAAGTTGGGAATTTGGCTAGTAAATTCCTACTCGTTAGGAAATCGAACGTAAGGCGTGTCGTAAAGACCTCGTATCAAGGCGATCGTTGTCTTGAGCACCGTCGTCTTGATGTAAACTGTTGTGTCGGATAGATTGTGGCCTTTGTGCAATGTCAATTTAAACTTGCGTCGGAAGAAGCTGAGCACGGTGTCTAGGTAAGTCACCTAGCGGACGTAGTCCTGAATGTTGATGCTTTTGCAAGTCAACAAAAGAGAATTATGTCGAGATAGGATACAAAGTAAAACATCAAAAATCATTGGATAGTGACACCGAACGCATGGCGTTGCGGAGACTCGTTGTGATCGGATGCGCGACGGCTTAACGCGACGCATAGAATTGATAGTCCCGATGAAACATACAAAGTGAGAAATGCGATTTTTGAATCGCATCGTGTGCCTTGACTTTTGTTGGCGGATCGCGTATGTATCAATATGCATATGCAATAGAATTACGAGAACTTATGCTAGAGCCCAAGTCCGATCGAGAATACGAGATATCAAGTTATCGAGAATAAGAGTTACGTATTTGCGTTGTTCCGATATCTTACAACTGAGCTCGGCTGAAATGCATATATTGGTGGAACGCCTAAAATATGTGTATGATTCCAAACTAAGTTGTACGATCCAAACGATAGTGAGACGAGATCGTGGAACGATCTAATGAAACCCTTAGAAATTTAGTATTGGTTTCGGTTCGGGACGAACCTTGTTTTGAGTGGTATATTCTGTAATGTCCCGCTCCGCATGGTACATTATGCTGAGTCGTTGACTCGAAGAGTTGCGTTGACCCGATTACATATTGATGCGAATCGATACAAAGTGTTAAGTTGTCCCGAGCAATGCATCGAACTTAATCGATGCGAAGAGTTACCTTGTCCCAAAGAATGCATCGAGTGAATCGATGCGAAGCGCCGCGTTGCCCCGAAGGATGAGTGCGTTGAATCGGCTCGAAGATTCTAAGAAATCGAATCGACCAAGGCGCAAGTCCGAATCGATGCAAGTAATGATTTTAACTGGTTTCATGTACAGGCTATACGTTTACACTGAAATGTTAGAGGTCGATCTTTTGCCTTGTTCAGTAAGGGGTCCGCGAAAGCAAATCGTCGCCTTGCGACGGACGGAAGCGTTGGCACGCTAAGGCAAATGGAACGTACAAACTCAATAAGCACGAAGTGCTCGAATGGATAAGTCAGGAGAGTGGCCGTGCAACAAAGTTAGGGAATCGAGCCGTATCGGCTCGGCGAAACGACGAAGGCGTATCGACTCAAGGTGGGAGGATTGACTTCTTTTTACTCCTTCATTCGATAAGTCAAATATATCATTGTATGCTGAGTTAACCTATCAATGCCACGGGCTTGGCTCGATAGAGAGTTAAATGTAGTGCGTGTCGAACGCTAAGATAGAACAATTGAAATGAATCGTACGGCAAACGTACGAGTCGCTATGGAACATTGGATATCGCAAAGACGAGTGCCTCGGTGCGCAAGCCGCAAGAACATGGGATAACTGTACTCGGCGAGTGCCTTAGTGCACGAACCATACCGTGCCTTCACGCACGAGTTAGAACGGCTAGAACATTGGAAGACAATAGGCGAGCTCCCTAGCGCGCAAGCCACGGACATTGAATGCTAAGGCATAGAACATCGGAATACGGTCGGACCGTGCCTACGTGCACGGGATAATAAAAGATGACTTCGTTGTGAAAGAATACAGTTATGGCATGAATATGGCAGAACTGTCGGATATGACATAATGCCTCGAAAGGTGTTCGAGACCTTCGGGTCGTTCGGTTGACGAGCATTGAGTTGAGGCATGATGCCATTGAAACATTGAAACGAAGAATGAAACGTAAGAGATAGAAAGTTAACGGAGAAATACGAGACGATAATGCGGCATGGTGCCCTTCGAAATATTCGAGGCCTACGGGCGTTCGTTGAGAATATTCGGGCGTTGTGCCAATTGAAATAGAGATAAGCGAACTTGCTTGGTTGTATGAAATATAAGATTCGTTGCATGGTCAAATGGACTTAAAGATATAAAAGCCCGTGCATGGGTATTCCCTCGAACGCGGCGCGCCAGGGCGCTGGGACCGTTCGGCCTAGGAGGGATTCGTTTACGGTATTGTTGGTGCACTTCATTTAGATGGGTAGCGACCGTCTGGTGAATGTGATAAGCCACTTGCTGCGATTATTTCGATGGCCTCTGATGTTGGTTAGCAACCGCACAGAGTTAACATCGTCTTATGTTTCGATTCGATAAATATAAGTCCATTCTAGCCCGAAAAGCTAGTGACCTTCATATAGATAAGGGCGATGGGTTTGGAAGTGCAAGGTATGCGTATATCCTGCATGGACGGATTCTGAATAGAGGGCACTTATAACATGACAGGGAAAACGGATAGGCGTATTCACCTTGCGTCGGTTGTAAGGGCGGGTGCGTCGATATTCTAAGTTGCGCCACGAATCAAACACGAGATTGCTTGTCTGTTTACTTATGCAAAATGAATAACATGCTTGCTATGCTTTACGCTTTCGAATATGCCATGAAATTGACCCTAAGGAGAACATAGCAAGATCATAAGCTAAGTTGCATGATTCAACATAAATATTAAAATGTCGGTTTGGAAAGATGATCTTTGCTTCAGTACATGCGAGGACGAACGTATTGATCCCCCACCAGCTTCATGCAGGGTGCAGAGAATAGATTGCTCATGGCAAAGCGTTGCTTGAACGCGTTAAGGCTTGGAATACCGAAGCGCATTGAAGCGTGCGATCGTATTGACGCTCGGACTCGCGACAGGATTGATGCGACCAAGATATAGAAGGCATGATGTATGGAACGGCAAAATCCTTTGTGGGCAAGAGAGAACCTGAGTGTTGTAGCCAATCTGGCGAATTCCATTAGGCTATCGAAAGCCTTCGTAATCTGATTTCGAATATCAATAAAGAGAATTATTTCGTATACTCTGTTTTCCTTTCGTTGTGAATATCAAATCAAAAGATAACCATTTGAGAACTTGTCATCTTGCCTTGCACGAGCGCAACTCCAGGCTCGTGCGGCATCACGCCCCCTGCGAGGACGATGATTCGGGTGATTCTGAGTCGGGGCATGACAGATGTGACCCAAAAATGAAATATAATTCGACCAAAACTCACACTTGCTGAGCTTGGCATACAACTGGTTCTCTCTCAGAACCTGTAACACTTTCCTGAGGTGGTCTTCATGCTCCTCTTCACTAGCAGAGTATACGAGAATGTCGTCTAGAAACACAACGACAAATTGGTCTAAGTATGGCATAAAGATGCGATTCATCAAATCCATGAATATTGCTGGAGCATTGGTCAAACCAAACGGCATTACTAAGAATTCATAATGCCCATACTTCGACCTGAATGCTGTCTTGGGAATATCTTCCTTCCGAACCCTCACCTGATGGTACCCTGAACGAAGATCTATCTTGGAGAAAACTCTAGCTTTGCTCAACTGATCAAATAAGTCGTCGATCCTGGGTAATGGGTACTTGTTCTTCACTGTTGTCGCGTTAAGCTTCCTGTAGTCAATGCATAATCTGGATGACCCATCCTTCTTCCCCACAAGTACCACTGGTGCTGCCCATGGCGATATGCTAGCTTGGATAAACTTCTTGTCCTTCAGTTCCTCTATATGCTGATATACCTTGGCCTGCTCTGAATCCGCCATTCTATAAACTCGATCTGATATCGGTTTAGTTCCAGGTGCCAATTCTATACTGAATTCAATATCTCTAACCGGTGGTAGACCTGGAAGTTCTTCGAAAAACACGTCTAGAAATTCTTCAACTACCTTCGGAACCTGAACAATTCTTCCATTGCCGTTACTACTCCCTGCTCTTGCTGAGTTGTCTCTGATCTGACTAAGGTGAACCACTTCATGCCTGGAATATCAAAAGATACACTCCCTCTACGACAATCTATTGTCGCATGACTGTCTTTCAGCCAGTCCATGCCTAAGATAACGTCAAAATTTCCAACAGGAAATTCTATCAACCGGGCGGGTAAGGAATGCCCGCAAACTACAACACTACACGCTAGAATAACTCTACTAACTCCTACGAGCCCATTACCAGTGAGTATATTCAACCTCCCTGGCAATGCCTCGAACTCCATTCCTAGTCGTGTCGCAAATTGTGCAGATATAAATGAATGGGATGCTCTCGAATCAAACAATGCTACTGCGGGATATGAGGCGACGAGAATGTTACCTGCCACAACATCTTCCGATGATAATGCCTCCTCCAAGGACAGAGTGAATGCTTGCCCTCAACCTCCTTGCTGGTTTTTATGCTGCGGCCTAGCCTGGTGCTGCTGCTGGCCCCTGCCTTGATGATGCTGGGGTGGTCTATGCTGGTGTTGCTGCATCGGCGGCCCCTGCTGTCGAAACATCTGAGCCTGCAACATTAACGGACGCTGTGCCAACGGCCTTACTGCCACTGCTGGTCCTCGGTACTGGCCTGCCTCTGGTGCTGGCAGAGCAGGAAACTGCTGCCCTGGTCCTCCTGACCTCGAATTCATGGGACATGTGGTAACCCGATGGTCTGGATTTCTACATATCAGACACAGTCCATTCAATGTCCGACACACGTCTCTAGTGTGCCCCATCTTTCCACAATAAGTACAGCCCGCCGGGGGTTGCTGGTTCTTCGTCTGTTGCTGTTGCTGCTGCCTGGGTGGTGGTGCTGGTCCTCGCATCGCCACATCGTGGATACGAATGCCAGTGGATGGTGCTGTTGTTCGGGGTGCTACTCCCCCTCCTCCTTCAATCTGACTGTGGGATCTCTTCTGACCCCCAGTCCTTGCCGCAAGCCTCTGAATGGTGATCTCATGCCTTCGAGTTGCCGTCAATACTTCGTCAAAAGTCTGGTAATTGTGCCCCTCTATCAATTACAAGAGCTCAAGATGAAACCCTTGCTGAAACCTCATAGCCCTCTGGCTCTCTGTTGCTACCATCTCTGGGGCGAATCTACTCAATCTGCAGAACTCCGCTGCATAAGCATCTACCGTCTTGCCGGCCTGCTTAAGGTTGATAAACTTCTGTTGTAGCTCAAACCGTGCCACAACTCCATAGTACTTTGTCTTGAATCTTGCAGTAAAATCATCCCAAGTCACAGGACGTCTGATGTCCACTTCCTCTGATTTCCACCAATCACGTGCGAGATCCTGAAGTAACAACTTCACTAGATCCACACGTTCTTCTGCCGGTACCTTAGCTGCTGTCAGAATAGCCTCAATATCCTTAAGCCATGCATCTGCTGAGATGGCATCCTCCGTGCCCTCGAAACGACGGGGGTTGTACTTGCAAAACCTGGCTGATGCTCCTGAATCAGTCCTCACTCCTTTTTCCAAAGCCGTCTGCAATCCTTGGTTGAGCAACACATTCTACTCTTGTAGCTGAGTGTGCATGCGCTGCTGGGCCAACATCTGATGTTGCTGAGTAGCCATCATTCCTCTCATGATCTCCAGAAGGGCTGGTGTGTCCATTTCCGCAGGGGTAGGTGGAACTGTTGGTGGTGGTGGAACATCCGGATACTGCGATCCAGCTGCTGCTTCCACTATCACTTCTTCTTGAATAGCCTCTTGAGTTAGTACTGGCCCTTGTTGCTGACCAACCTGGTCAGGTTGTCCATGTTGCCCCTGCTGTTGTCCAGCTCTGACCGATGTGGACGAAGTGCCCCTAAGAAAAGGGACAAGAGAACAATCAAACAACCGGACATGAAGGATCAATGAAGTCAAAGGATACCGGAATGTTAAGCAAGGGTTGAGAATAACGAATCATGAGATCAATGGGGAACACGTGTGATTGAGACATCCTATAAATCAAAACACCCCACAAGTCTGAAATCAGACCTGCATGGGACACCACTAAAACCTTGTCACGCCCCAGAACCAGAATACTGGAGAGCGGGAGAATGACTCAGCCAGCTACGTATTACGGGTAGATGAATACCGTATAATACGATCAATGTTGTCTAACCAGACGAGGGGGTGCATACTACATGAAAGTCTTACTATGGTCACTTCACATCTATTATCTCAATCATTCAAACAAGAAACAGAAAATAGAGAACATGTGAGAATAAGCAGTAAGGCATCCCAAACGCTCAGTCAAAATATTCTTAAGATCTGGCTTTACAAAACATAGCCAGATGGTATAGTAACATATACACAATTGTTATCAGCTGCAGTCTGACTTTAGTTACAATTATGTAAAAGTAAGTGCAAGATAATCCGACTAACATGTCGGTGCCAAACAGCTAAGTATGAAGTAAATAACAAAACGAGCGGTGGAGTAAGGAACCCACTCGAGTCCTCCTGCGATCATTCTCCTAGTATTGACCATCTTGGACGTAGAAGTAAACTGGATCCTCGGAAACCGGCTCTACATCTGGCCATGCAAAATCAAAGAGGTTAGACCTCTAATAGCAAGTACCACAATGGAGCACTATATGAAGGATTAAACCAGTAAGTAAGTGAATATAATAATAGATCTCTGCTATCTACTAGGATTCACATAACATCACGACACTTCGAACCAACCTTCCAACCAAACAAGGACAGAAGTTGGCCCGTCATGTCCTAACATTCTGATCATCTCAGTTAGACAACAGAGTAGGTACAGTACACAAACAAATCATCTTGAAAGGCCAATCAACTACTACGGCTTGCTATTGTGAGTCCCAAGTTATCCTGGAATTATGCAAATAGGGATTCCTCAGTTCTTACTATGTGCGAGCAAGGCTAGTCTATCCAATCAATCAATTGCACCAATCATGTAATTAGATGAGTTCCAGCGGGACGCCCACCATTAATATAACATGTATAATAATATAAGCAGATACTGCTCCCTGCCCGTGTGACAGATTTACAGTATCTGTGGGAACCAGTCGGCCTGTCGGACACTACTAGTCCCAAGAGGGCTGCCATATAAGAACTCGGGAATCCATTCTCTCTATGCCATCATTATTTTATTTGACTTAATGGTCTCTACGTTGAGTGATGCTCCATGCCGTGGATCATGGTCATTCAAATGAGTACTTTTGTACGGGGTACGATATGCGCAACTCTACAACGATACCCGTGCGGCTAGGTTGTAGGTCTTACATAGCGTAATACAACAATCAAATCTAACCACGGAGTAATCATGCCTTGATCATAAAGTACACATGCTGTTTTTGTAAGATAAATAAAAATAGATAAATAAATAATTTGAAGCCTGCATGTGCCTGTATGCCAATATTCGGGATCGGCTAATCGATTGTAATAGTTCATTACATGAACGTGTCTCATTCATTCAATTCAATAAGACGACTAGCCAGTCTCTTAGTTCCAACTAGGAACGCATGATCAATTATTAGTCAATGTCACAATCATTATCAATGGTGACAAGGCATGAAAATCAAATAGTATTCAGTGGAGTCGAGTCTACGACTCTCAAGGTTAAGTTCCAGTCATACTGGGTATCCATGGATCAATCAGGACACAAGGCACATTCCACATAACAATCTATATTAACAATATTAACATATCATGATTTTATCAAGTTCATGAAAGGGCATAAGGATATAATAGAAGAATTATCATGCCGTCATTAAATGAATAAGTTATGGAACAGATAGAAACACTCAGGTCAGGAAGTCACGCCAACAAGTCTATGCTAAGGCCAACAAGTCACGCCAACAAGTCTATGCTAAGGCCAAAAGTCACGCCAAGTCTAGTGAGCGTATAAACAGCGTGAGCGTGAAAAGTGGTGAGCGTGAAAAACGTGATAATAAATTCACGCACGCATGCAAAGATGTGAGCGTAACGCAAAATTCACGCTGGCACGCAAAGATGTGTGCGTGACTAAAAAATCACGCTGACATGTAAGAACGAGAGCGCGACTCAAAATTCACGCTAACACGAAAAGATGTGTGCGTGACTAAAAATTCACGCACGCATACAAAGATGTGTGCATGACTAAAATTCACGCTAACACGTAAGAACGTGAGCGTGACTAAAATTTACGCTAACATGTAAGAACGTGAGCGTGACTAAGAATTCACGCTGACACGTAAGAACATGAGCGTGACTAAGAATTCACGCTGACACGTAAGAACATGAGCGTGACTCAAAATCTACGCTAACATGTAAGAACATGAGCGTGACTCAAAATTTATGCTAGCATGTAAGAACGTGAGCATGACTAAAATTCACGCACGCACGTAAAAACGTGAGCGGGACTGAAAATTCACGCAAACACGTAAAGACGTGTGCGTGACTAAATCTCCCGAACTCCCATGGTTCAGAATGGTGTGGAATGAGAAGTTCTGCCATATGAACTATCTACTCCGAAAAGCACGCTAGGTTGGAAGATCAAAACCTATGGACAGCCGAGAAGAAACAAGCCAAAGAAATAAAAAATGCTAAGTAGTAAACTCTCTTAGAATTATGAGAGGAAGAAGAATGAACCATAAAAATGGTTCTCCAGTGGAAGCAAGAAGCAAGATGTACTTGCCTGCTGGGTTGGTTGGTGGAGAGAGTGATGAGGAAGAAGAAGAAGAAGTAATGGTGAAGGAAAGTTATGAGGAGAGAGAAGGGGATGGGGGCTTAAATAGAAAGGGTGGTGGTAGGTGGGGGTTTGTGGTGGTTCGGTTCATGTAAACCACCATGAACCCGAGAAGAACCACCATGAACCCGAACCTAAAAGCAAGACTAAAAGCAGAAAATAACAGCAGGAAATAAAATACAGAAAATAAAATACAGGAATAAAATTGCAGGAAATAAAATACAGATAATTAATTAACATAAAATTAAAGAAATTTAAATACAGGATAGTACATGATAAATACTAAATAAATATATACAAGTTGTACATGTATAAAAATACGCATTCTGGGAACGGAGAGTGACATCTCTACGTGCAGGCAAACTATCTGCTGCATGTATAGCTCTGCCAACTT
Source organism: Iris pallida (assembly GCA_029216955.1). Taxonomy (NCBI): domain Eukaryota; kingdom Viridiplantae; phylum Streptophyta; class Magnoliopsida; order Asparagales; family Iridaceae; genus Iris; species Iris pallida. The sequence goes on from JANAVB010025798.1 coordinate 2,906,571, forward strand.
CTCGGTGGAAAGCCCCACCTTGAAGGGTATGAAGTGCGCACACTTCGTCAGCCTGTCCACGATGACCCAAATGGCATCCTTCCCTCTTTGGGAACGAGGAAGCCCTGAGACGAAGTCCATCGTAATGTGTTCCCACTTCCACTCGGGAATGGGTAACGGCTGCAACAATCCAGTTGGCCTCTGGCGCTCCGGCTTGACCTGCTGGCAAACTAGGCATCTCGAGATGAAACATGATACATTCCTATTCATCCCGTGCCACCAAAAATGTTCCCGTAAATCACGGTACATCTTGTTAGCACCAGGTTGAATAGAATATCTCGATCAATGTGCCTCCTGCAAGACAGCCTCTACCAGCTCTTCCTTCGGCATGCACAATCGGCCATGCCTCAAGGATCCATCCTCTGCTATAGTGAAGTCATCCAGCAATCCAGCTAAAGCCTGGGCTCAAAATCTGTGAAGGCTCTCATCTGTAGGCTGTGCCTCCCGGATCTGCTCTATCAAACCTGACTGAATGTCAAGCGCCATCATCTGTATCACTGATCCTGGCCTAACTAGCTCGATACCGAGCTTCTCCAGATCTTTCCGCAAATATCGATCTATCATCAGATACTATGCCATCGGATGCCTGCTCAGCGCATCCGCCACCATATTTGCCTTTTCGGGGTGATACTGTAAATCGATGTCGAAGTCTTTCATCAACTCCAACCATCGTCTTTGCCTCATGTTCAGCTCTTTCTGCGTGAACACATACTTCAAGCTTTTGTGGTCAGTAAAGATTTCCACACGCTCTCCGTATAAGTAATGTTTCCATAACTTGAGTGCAAAGATCACCGCAGCTAACTCTAGGTCATGGGTAGGATAATTCCGCTCATGAGTCCGCAACTGACTAGATGCATAAGCAATCACTTTCCCATGCTGCTGTAGGACACATCCTAGCCCTTTCCCAGAAGCATCGTTGTATATGGTGAAACCTTCAGAACCTGAAGGTAATGTCAGAACTGGAGCGGTCGTCAGCCTCCTCTTCAGCTCCTCAAATGCTACCTGGCAGTCCTCTGACCAGATGAACTCTGCGTCCTTCCGCATCAGCTTCGTCATGGGTTCAGCTATCCTAACAAAGTCCTGGACGAACTTTCTATAATAGCCTGTTAAACCCAGAAAGCTCCTGATCTCTAAAACTGATGTCGGAGCCTTCCATGTCTCAACTGCAGCAATCTTTCTGGGATCCACCGAGATTCTATCTCCAGTAACTACATGGCCGAGAAACTCCACTCGGTCTAAAAAGAACTCGCACTTCGGCAATTTGGCAAACAATCTCTCCTGTCTCAGAATCCCCAAAACTATCTGCAAGTGCTCTGCATGCTCCTCCGACGTCTTCGAGCATATCAGGATGTCATCGATAAACACTACGACGAACTTATCCAGATACTGGTGAAATGTCTTATTCATCAAATTCATAAAGACAGCTGGCGCATTTGTGAGACCAAATGGCATCACCAGAAACTCGTACTGCCCGTACTTCGTGTTGAACGCCGTCTTCTGGATGTCTGCTGCCCTAACCTTTACCTGGTGGTACCCGGATCTCAAGTCTATCCTGGAAAACACCTTCGCCTCGCTCAACTGGTCGAATAAATCATCTATCCTGGACAGAGGATATTTGTTCTTGATGGTGATGGCATTCAAGGCCCGGTAGTCAATACACAACCGGACTGTACCATCCTTCTTAGGCACAAAGAGCACTGGCGCTCCCCATGGAGAAGCACTAGATCGAATGAAACCCTTCTTCAACAGGTCATCAATCTGCTCTTTCATCTCTACGGCCTCCTTGGGATTCACTCTATAGCAAGCCCAGGATACTGGTGATGAACCCGGCACTAAATCTATAGTGAACTCTACATCTCTGTCAGGCAGAAGTCCTGGAAGATCCTCTGGGAATACATCCATAAACTCCCTAATGATAGGGTGTGGCAGTGCTATGTCCCCAACTGTCGCACAACAGTTCGGCTCTAGGCTGATCTCCGGCCCTGTCCTCCTGACTTTGAATGGTACTGTGCCTGGGGGACTGAACAAAATACTACCCTCATGACAATCTATAGATGCATGGACATAGCTAAGCCAGTCCATCCCCAATATGATATCATAACCGGGGAGTGGCATCACAAAGAATCGCCCCTCAAACTCTCTCCCGGCTATAGTAATAGAGCATCTATAGCTAGCTCTATTAGGCACCGGTCCTCCTCCCGTCATTACTCTACTAATCTCCGCGGTAGGTGTAGATACTAAGTGGTGTTCATGCATAAACTCTAATGACAGGAAGCTATAAGATGCACCAGAATCAAACAAACATAGAGCTAGAAAAGTATACAAATAAATATGACCAGTGATGATGTCAGCTAAGTAATCTGGCTCCGAAATCTGCTCCGGCTCTGGCTCAAAAGCTAGACTATAAATCTTCCCCTGAGGTCCCTTCTGCTGCTGCAGATGCTGCCCAAACCTCTACTGCTGGGTCGGGAGTGGTCCTCTAGGTATCCTGGCTGCTGGGCACTCTCGAAGCTGATGAGTGGCAGACCCACAAGCCAAATACTGCCCCAACTTCTTCCTGCAGATGGAAGCATCGTAGCCTACCCTCTTGCAGAATGCACAAAAACCTCCCTTCGGCTGCTGTCGGGGTCCCGGGGCTCTAACTGGCGGGGTCCGATGATGTGATGTAGGAGGACGGTAAGTCTGTTGGTACGGCGTTGGTGCTCTCTGCTGGAAAGCCTGACGCTTGGACGGTCCCTCATGATGTACAGAAGCCGGCCTCTTGCATGACAGAAGACGCTCCTCGATGCTCCGGGCCAACTCTAGGCTCTGGTAGTAGTCAGTCGTACCGTTCACCACTATAAGAATGCCAATGTCTGGAACTAGACCATGGCAAAACCTACGGGTCATCTCCTCTGGATCTGCAACCAGACTATGAACGAAACGGCTTAGGCGACTAAACTCTGCCGCATACTCGTCAACAGAACGGTTCCCCTGCTGGATGTTCTAGAATCGTAGCCCCATGGCTACTCTAGCAGTGGTCGAAAAGAATTTCTTCTTAAACTGGATCTTGAACTGATCCCAAGTGGCTCTCCCTCTCGCAAACAACGGCTTATTCCGGAACCAAACTCCTGCCAAGTCTATCAGCAGAAATCCCGCTGCCTCGACCTAGAGGTCATCCGGTATCCTAACTCCAAGAAGCTTTCTCTCTACCGAGTCTAGCCAGTCATCTGCTACCACTATGTCCTCTGTCCCTGAGAACTCCTTGGGGTTCAGACCCATGAAGTCCTTGATCGTCCCCGCTCTCTGTCGTGGCTCTACATGTGGTGGGACCACGGAACGTTCCTCAGAACGCTCCATGCTCTGGCGGAGTAAGGTAGTTTGCTCCTGATGGATCGTTAGGAACCCCTGAATCAGAGTGAGCAGCTGGTTCCCGTCGAGTGTGACGGAAGCCTGGGTAGGTATAGTGATAGGGGGTGGTGGAAGTATTGGGTCCTGCTGGACATGTGATGTGGAAGGTGGTTGTGGTATCTGGGTTTGTGGATTTGTAGAGTGGGAGAGTGTGGTAGGTGGAGGTGTATCAGTCAACTGGTCAGCTGACTGGATAAGGAGTGCTCCATTCTCAGGTGTAACATACTGGGATGAACGAGTAAGCACCATCTAATTAAAATAAAAAGGACTTATAAGGACTTGTTAACACTACACCAAAATAGCCAATTTGTAACACAACTTTTTTTTACTATTTGTAACGGTTATTACCGTGACACTTTTGTAATAGCTATTACCGTTACCATAAATAAAAAACCGTTACTAAAAATCTAATTTTGTATTTATATTATTTTTATATTTGTTGTGATGCTAAAAACTGTTACGAATTATAAGAAGTTAAAAAAAACTTGCAAACGAAAAAAATGCTTCCTGTATTCAATTTTCATCCTTCCCTCTCTTTACTCGAGATTTCCCTCTCTCTCAATCTCAGATATCGTCGATTACCAATCCTGAAATTGGTAACCAGATCAGACACGCAAATGGAGAAGGCCGACGACCACGAGCCGTCGGTGCTCCGGCTGCCCGTCCTCTCTCGGCTCCTCGTCGTTGCCCTAATCTTCCTCTGGAGGTCCCTCTTCGACACCTAAGACACCTTCTTAAACCCATCGTTCTCGACCACTCTCCCATCCGACAGTGGTCGTGTGGGACTCCGTCCACTTCGTGCGCACGTCAGAGTGCGGCTATGAGTACGAGAAGCCGTATCCCCCTCCTCCCCGTAACCAACGACGAAGTGGTGTCGACGATTCCAAGTAGGGTTTTTTCTTCCTTTATGAATCTTTAATTTTTATATTAATTTATGAATTGTTTTTGGTTGTGATTCTGTGATAGGGTTCAATGTGGAGACGGTGCAGTACAACAACATAAAGTTTAATGTTTGGGATCTCGGTATGCTCCATATTTTGATTTCTTCAGCTTGCCCTAATTTTTAATTTTTTAATTAGGGTTTAGTTGAATCAGGAATGCACCAATTTAGAATGATTTTTAAAAATTCTTACACAGAGATTTGGTGAATTGATGATATGCTTTTATTATTGGCTACGCATGTGCTAGTATCAAGCACGAACATTTCAGTAGTTGGTTGTGTGTTAATAAGTTTTTTCATAAAAGTAATGGTTCATATTTTACCAAAGATTTATTACATTCTGACATCCTGGGTGGGGATTAACATCTCGCCTAAGCAGCAAGGATTGGGAAGACAGACATTTAGCGAACTCATACAAGCTTGAATCTCAGGTGAGATGTATTTTTATTAATCTAGGTTGATATTATCCTTCTTAGTTGTTGTAGGCTAGGTTCATATATGCTTTGGAGCTTCCAAAAGGATCGATGGCCTTTTGCATGTACTTCTAAAGCACTTGAAGAATGGTTGTTTATCTAGTTGTGAAAGAGATTAGTTGTTCTTGGCATCAGAGCAAGTCTCATTACAAACTCGGATCTTGGTCTACATAATTGCTCACCAATCATTCAAAGCATTGATGACACCCTTGGTATTTACACATAAATCTTGCCCAAGGTAATTTCTGTTTCGACAGCTAATGATGCAAATAGTTTTTTTTTGGAAGGCATTAGAAATTTGTAGTTTGTATATTTCAATTGGATTTTTACTAGTATATAGTGAATTATTCTCATGTTCTAATTGTTAAGCTGATTTTTAAATTGCAATTATATTGTGAACTTTCTTGGTGGTATCCTCACGTTCTAATTGTTAATACTGAAATTTCAAATTGCAAGTATATTGTGAACAATCTTGGTGGTCAAATTAATTATATTAATTTCATGTCCTGGTGATTGTTTGTACTAGAAGCCCTTTAAGAAAGAAGGAAAACCTTCCATGTGGAAAACCTTTCATATGTATAGTAACTATTCCAACCTTTTTTGTAGTTGGATGATGATGCCAGTATCCAAAGGGCCTGACCAATCCTAAAGTATATATTACACTCATATTGCAAGGCTGTGCAAGAAAATAATTCACTGTTATTTTTCTAAACGAATTAATTCTTCTTTCATGTTGTTTTTCCTAGATTCATCAATTAGATAACAATTACATGAGATAACACAAGTTAAACCATGAAACAACTTTATAGGAGATGTATCCCCATCCCAGTGAAGCCTAGAATGGTCTACCCAAGATGTGCAAGGAGAAAACTCCATTTTATCTTTCATTTTTCTCTTCTTTCTTTATTTGTCTCTCATTAGTTTTTCCTATGCATTATGCAATGCATTTATAGTAATTTATATTTCCTTTTCCAAAGCCTTTCAACAAAGCACTCTAGTTCTTACAATTGATTGGTCCGTGAAAGAAAATATGATGGGCTTGTTACTTCTATATGACTAATTTCCAATAGACCTCATCAGTTTCAACCTTGTCTTTTATGGAGAATTGATTTTAAGAATAGGCAAATGACTTTTTCCAAAGAAACAAAGCACTACAATATCAACAAACTATTTTTGGGGTACTATATCATCTTCGGTACTGACATTGTTGGAATAAGACCTCAATACATGGATGACCAATCTACTATTTTTCCACCTTTGTCCTCATCGAAAGATTAAGACATTTTTGTGGCTTACCAACCTTTTTTGTAGTTATAAGAACTTTAACTATATAGTTAGGAAAGATAGGCTTACTAAATGTTCTTTAAGATTATAGCAAGTCCTCTCTTTGTTTCCTTAGCCAGAAATGTGGCACTTTGTAGAAAAATAAATGTTAGATTATAAGGTAGTAATACGAGTTTCGGAAGATCAATTTATGATATTATTCGGATGGGAGAGAGTTTCAAAGAAGATCAATGAAGAGGCTAGCAAACATGCAATATACTCCCAACATTTGAATGGATCGTCTAGAAACAACAATTTACTTTGTAGTTCAATTCAATTTACTTCACAAAATAAAAACAATCACTTCCCAAATAATTTTCCCATACCTCCACTTAGCCTTTTCTAGAGTTCCCAATAATAGTTTGTATGTACAAAACACTTCAAGATTTATGATGTTTCTTTTTATTTTGTCATAAGAATTTCTTGGTAGCTGTAGTTGTTTTTACTTATCTTTTTTATTACTTCCTTTTTATTTGAACCATGACTCAAATAAATTTATTTATTTTTACTAATAGCAAGGAATTGATTCAACAACAGTAACAATCAAAGGTAAAGAGGTAACACTTTATCAGACTTCTGTTTGTTGGCCTTGCATGAGTGTAGTACCTGTGTTATCCAGACACAGATATGACATGCTAAGGACATATCAAGATGGACATGACACCTATTTGGGGTCTCCTAATGTATTTTAGTGTCCAAGTCTTAACACGGACAGGACACCTAATAGTGTCCAGGTCTTGATTGATATACCAAATCGAATGTTTTTTTTCAAAAAAAAATTTCTATTTTTTTTAATGCTGCTAAGAAAAGCAATAAAAGAAAAGTTGTTCAACTAAGAGATTATTAAATTAAATACTTATATACTCGTGAAACTGTCTTGTTTTCTTTTTTTTTTTTTTTTTTGATATCTAGACCATTTAGTTAAGTAATGATATTTTCTTTCAGTATGATCAAGTAATGGCTACTCAATTAGCTAATACTATATGTTCAACCCCTTGAAAGGGGACCTGTTCACATAGAGATTTATCCTTGTTATCTTCACGATAAAGAAAATTTTATTTCCTTGGACTTGTTCATCCAACATACTTCTTGCAGGCTTGCATTTTTCAAGGAAAAGATCTACCACAATTTGTTGCACTTTTCTAGCCCACGGTTGTTGTAAACGTATAAATCATCTAAAATTTGTATTTACAAGTGCCTTGTGATGTCCTACCATGTAAAAAGCAACAATTCACATGTATGATTTCGTTTTCAAAGTATTAAATCAAAAGAAACTCTCAAACAATAACAATTAACCTAAAGCAAACTTTTAGCCTCACTCTATATTGAGGCTTGAATCTCAGGTGATTCTTGCTTAAAAATTATCATATTTCATTTTAACCGCAGGTGTCTGTTCATGATGAGGGTCGTGACATATGGCAAGTGCATTTAGATATGCAGGAATATGCTGCTGCTTTAGCCCATTGTCGTAATCCCTTCCAAAGAGATCAAGTATACTTGTTACAGGTAATTGTACACAGTTTTTTGAGATGAAAATTATATATGTACATGATTTTAAATATTCAAGTTCCAAAATTTTTTACAACGGAGAATCTTGAGGATCAAAAGATGTGCATCCTAATTGAATGAACCTAATAGTCTTTTAAATCATTGCATATATACGGTGATTATTTTTGAGTGGTTGATGGTTTTGATCCTGTGGCGGGCAGCCACTCTGGGGAGAATAGAGAGAAAGGTGCAGTCCTTCCAAAGGTCAAACATGTTGCAGAAGTAAAGTGCACTTGGGTCTTTATTATCTTTGTTTGTGTTGAATAGGAAAGGTTGTCCAAGGGTTTATAGAGGATACAGCTACAGAATTTTTGGAGCAGTTGCTAGTGGACTGATTACGAGGTGGGGTTACCGGCTGGTTCGGGAAGTCTCTTTTTCTTTAGATTCTTCTTCCATCATTCCTTTAAACTCTATTATATTTCCTTGAACAAATAGCTATCCTTTAAATTTATCTCAACTTCATGGGATATTGTGGATAGATATCATCTTTGCAGGGAAAGTTTAACTTGTTTCAATTCATGCTTCTAATCTTTGGTGCTAAAAGTTCATTATTCTGTGCTGAAAATTATATTCAGATCTCATCTGTTGCTTTAATTTTTATTTTGCCAAAATTAACTTCTATGGTTTCAATTTGAGTTTCTGACAGGAATTTATATTTGATTTGGGTTATCTATTATTGCACAAGTTCCGACTACAGACCTTGGTTTACATTAGTAAAAGTGGAGGTGAGATGTCTAGGGAAATTGAGAAACTTGATATAAATTGCATGCATAGGTAAAAATGTAGATTTTTTTTTTGTGTGGATATAATATGGTCCCTGGAGGTTGTTGCTACTAATTATATGCAGTTTTAGACCCTGTAATCATTATCAAGGCTATTACTTGAATGGGGTTATCATTATCAGGTTATTATGCTAGTACACAACCTTCAAAACATTTCACACTTTGCTTGATTGTACTGAACTGTTGAAACAGAGTTTATTTCTTCAAGTAATCACCTTTTGGTGCATGGTTTTTATTAAACTCTTGCTATTTCCTTACATCATTATAATATCCAGATAAATGCCTCTAATTTGGATTTTTTTCCCTCCGAGTAAAGGTAGAATCCAGCTTTTGTTCATTGTGGAAAATTTCACTTACTCATACTTGGTGGATCCCCTATCTATAAAAAGATCGTGAGTGTTTCCAAGCTAAAATTCTGCATCGCAGTGTAATGGTCTCATTTATGATGGCTCATGCCAGCTTGTCCTAATGTGGTTTCAGATATATTCATATGGGTGCTGTGGTGCCTATTTCTTGAACCGGATGGTAGAGGTAACTCATTCCCTTAAAATTCTAAGTTCAGATATATTCATAACAACAGCCTGCTTAGGTGGATTATACGTAACTGATTGTTCATTGAGGTGGAGATGGAGATAGAGCCTCAGATCCAGTTGAACTTTAAGATTGTGAGGCTTACAGATCGGATACAATGTTTTGAAGCTGCAAACAGGGAGGTGTCTCAAAGAAGTTGGTGAGGATACTGGACTCTTTTTTTTTGCGTCATATTTGAATGCATGATTAAGTTTCCTTTTATACCCCCTGTTACATTCGAACACAACAAGGGGAGGAAATCAACCATCCTGGTATGCCCCTTTTTGGCTTTTCAATTGTTCTCAAAAGATGAATGCTTGTGTCATGCTGCAAAGCTGAACGCGAATTTTCTTCTTTTTTCTGGTATAAGACAATGTTCCCATAGATAACTGGTAATTATTTTTTTGCTGTTTTGCATGGTATGATGTGGTTTATAGTGTCCCAATTGAATAATATGTTGTGTATATTTCACTTTAATGAAATTGATCCGAACAATCTCAATTAATTAATTTATAAGTGTCCAATAATGGCTCTTGAGCTTTTTTTTTTACTACAGGTTATCAGTTTGATTATGTATTTGACTGGACTGTATTGAAGTACCCTCAAATTGGGGCTAATGCTAGAACAAGAGTATGCCTTCTATAGTGTTTCTTCCTGTATGGCTGTAAGTAATAATGTATTTTTTGTTTACTACTATGTATCTCTTTTCTGCAGCCAAGTAGAAAAACAAGTGGAGTTGTTGGGCCATCAGTGATAATATGACAGAGAAAGGACATCAGTTTTGTTCTATCTATGGTTTGCAACTCAAAACTTGCTTGTGGTAGTAAATTAGTAGCTTGTCTACTTTCTTCATTTTATAGTAGGACGAGATTCGTGATAGGTTCTCAGGTGCAGTTGAAGCATTTTCCAAAATGAATAGTCCCAGTACTGGTCCCTATGGAGACCATTCAAGGAGCAAGAATTTAGAAAAATTACCTTCGTCGTCCAAGGAAGCTGTAAGTCATTATGGTTGTAGGTTATAATATGAACAAACTTGTCAATTGTTTCCCATCCTTAGGTTTCATGAAAATTGAAAAAAGTTCCACGTACCAATCGCACCCCAAGGAATTATCAACTCCTAAATACGTAAGGTTAGGAGGACCTGATTACTTCAGGTTAGTATCAAGCATCATAACTAAGGATTATTAAGGTGATTAATTAATATTATTGAGGTTTAATTATATTATCAAGCATAAATCAGGCCTTAATTACATAATTAAGGACCAATAATGTTCTTGTTAGTACTAGTGAAGGCTAAGACGGATCAAAGAAGAGTGGGGAACCTATCGTTGGTTTTTTGAATTCGACATCAGAAAGTGTTTCCATACCATCGACCGACATCGATTCATCCCAATCTTTAAGGAAGAGATCGATGATCCCAAGTTCTTTTACTCAACTCAGTAACAATTTTTTGCCAGACGATTCGTAGGAGGTGAGAGGGACCCGATTTTACATCGTCATCCAAGACGTCTTCCATTACAATGGAGTCATTCGTGCATAAAAAAGCTCCATAAAAGACTTGATTTTTTTTTAATACCGGTGTCGACTTAACATCAACCCTCTATGTTGGTTATGCCATAAAACCTAGATAGCTCATTGGCGGGTAGAAGAAGTACCTTTTGAGCAGTTTAAATTCTTGCGACCAAGGAACATCCTCCAAGTTCCCTTAGGCTGTGTTTCATTCGGTAGAAAGTGAGGGGAAGCAAAGGAAAATGAAACTTGGTCCTATATAAGTAGATCCCATTACTATATGAAACACTTCCATTTTTCTTTCCTTTCCCTCACAAAGCAAAAGCAACCTTAGTCTATAAATCTTATTTGTGTAAGATGGACTAATTAAATCCTAATTATGTTATTAGTGATTAATCAAGCCTTAGTATCATATTACTGACTATCGGGTCCTAATTACAAAGTTAAGTATTAAAGAAGACTTAATCCTGCAATCAAGAATTAACTAAATCACAAATGCCTATGAAGAAATGAGGCTGTGAAGGTGTACTATGTTCTGTTCGTTTAATTAAGGACTGTTGAGGTCCTAATTGCATCATTATGGACTCAATTTTTGCATTTAGGGACTAATTAGGCTCTAGGTTATTTTGCTTATTAAGGAATATTTGTGTCCAAAGACTCCAACCAACCTTTATCACATTCACATATACAGATATCTGGAGGTTCCATGTCAGCACCGTGATAGCTGCCTATTTAGTACTAGCGAAAAGGTTAATTATATCTAAAGTTTATTTGGTACATAAATGAAGCTTAGTCTATTGATGGATATTTGGCTCAGCTTACATGAAGAGAAAATAATTTTTAGATATTAATATTATCATGTAGCCTACACCACAATTTTGTAATATAAGGCTTTGTTATTGTGTTCCTCCCTATCATTATTATTGTGTAGAACATTATTTACATCTTCTGGTTGTTCATGAATTCAATTTTGGCCTGTTGAATTTTATTTAACATGGAAAAGGTTGTTTGTTGAGCTAACAAATCATGATAAGACCAGTTAATTTCTTCTGATTATACAGATACGAGATGTTTGTTCACCACTCATTCTTCATTGGGTGAACTCCCAGCACGACAACATCTTGGAATGGACCAAACGTGCTATTCAGTTAGAGGTAGGTTATGTTGCTCTGCAAATTTGATATGTGACAACATGATACGATCTGCTTTGTCATCTATTTTTACTTCCAAATATATGACATCATGAATAAATTACTTAATTGTACACTTACCAGCATTCATCTCCTTTAGGAAGTTTGTATAACAAAGTACTAAACATACTTTCTTCAGGGAAAAATTGTTTTTAGATGGGATAAGTGAAAGTACCTGTAACCTACAAAATACTTGTTGGTCCCATTTCAAGCTCGTGTGTTGTTGGTTGAGTTCAAAATGTATTCTAACTATAGATGTTGAGCTAAGGAATAGTTCAACTCAAATGAATTTTATTCTATTAGAGAAATGAAGAGGTATTTGTACAACAGAAGAAGAGCTCCTTCTTGGAGGCAATCCAATGTGGCATTAAAAGACTAGGGACTAACGAGACAACTAAAATAGATGCTCTCTCTTTTCGCTCCCCCGCTAACTGCATTGCAGATGTCAGTTTAACTCTGGAAAGAAGGTAAAGGAAGGAAGTGCGAGGGAGAGCTTTGATGAGGATATCAGACAACTGCGAGGAAGCAATTACATAGTGTTGACGAACCTAGTGACTTGACCTTTTGCTGATTGAAATGACAAACAACCTCAATTTGCTCGGTGTGCTTATAGAAGACATGATTATAACTCCTAATTTTAGTCTCCTCTTAACTTACCTACTATAACTCCTAATTTTAGTCTCTTGGCCATATGCTCAGTTGGGATCAACTGGCTTGTGTCTAGAGTTTGAAGGTCTAGAAGAGGGCTTGAAGGTTAACCTAATTTGGGGTGTCTCTAAATTTCCTGCAATCTGAGACCCCATATACATTAGTGAAGACATTTGGAAATGACTGAACATGTGCTCTCATGTCTATATCAATCAATGCCCAAAACTTCTACATGTGTTCTTCATTGAAGTTTGTCATATGTGCAAAGAACATGTGCTCACATGTATGTTTTTCCTGAAACTTCTTTTACTAATTTGCACGCTTTTTAATTTGATACTTCTTTTACTCTTACATGCAGGAATATGTACAGTTTTAGCATGGATGCAAGCACTTTCATTCTTCCTCAAGAGAGCCTCGTCTTGATTATCCAAAAACACAAGAGTTTGAAATATTTTGTGGTTTGCTTCATGCATCTAGAGCCTTGTTTTGTTGTCATTGAAACTGACAATGGAATGTTTCCTTACTAAAATATTAATGTATGGATGCTACTGAACATCATGTGTGGTTTAGTTGCTTATTTTTCAAATATTATGTGGTTTAATTACTAATTTGAATGGTTGAATTGTTATTTGAAATTATGTGGTTTTGTTTCTAGTTTGGAATGGTTGAATTGTTATTGCAAATTATGTGGTTTTGTTTCTAGTTTGGAATGGTTGAATTGTTATTGCAAATTATGTGGTTAATTAGTTACTTGCTCGAAATTGTTATTGAAAATTTTGTGGTTTAGTTATTGGTTTGGAATGGTTGAATTATTATGAAAGTAAAATATTATGAAATTGGATATGTTGTTTATTGTTTAGATACAAGTTGAATGTAGTTTTTTTTATTTAAATAGTCCAATTGTAATGGTTATAACTGTGACAATTAGTGGAGAATAGTAACGAAAAAAATAATATAGTCACAGTAATAACTGTGACAAAACAAACTAACTGCCACATTAATAACTGTGACAAATAGAATATTGATCACGGTTACAACCGTCACATAAATGGACTTCGCTAACGGTTATAACCGTTACCATAAAAAACATTTGCCACGGTTTTAACTGTTACCAAAACAAATATTTGTCACGGTTATAACCGTGACCAAAACAAATATTTGTCACGGTTATTACCGTGACTAAATAATAACCACGCCCCACTAGTAACGGTTATTACCGTGACGAAAAATAATTGTCACGGTAATAACCGTGGGTAATCGCCTATTATGGTGTAGTGTAAAGTAAGCAATCATAGACAAGAAAATCTAATTATAATAGCAAGCATGTGATGTATTTCCTATGTTGCAATCCTAGCATTTCTCTAGGTGTTCTAAGCGTCATTCCTAATGTTGTCTAATTACCATAAGTTCCTAATTGCAGGCATGCTTGGTACAATAACGTAACCAAACAATTTAGTCTCGACCTGCATGGGCCACCACTAAAAACATGTCACGACCCGCTACCCAAATTGTTGGACCAGACCGAGTCATGTCCAGCCTACGCTTGAGATAAAACGTAGTAAGCTGTTCTAAAGACAACAGGATAAGACTAAATGTGCTAACAGTTCTATAAGTGAATAAAAGTCATAAATGCTCCAAACACAAAAGTCGTCTCATATAGAAATAAGTCCAAGTACATGTCTGAAATGTAAAACTAGATACATGTCCAGTTATAAAATTCGTAGTCTAATACATGACTACTCTCAAAAGTCTAAAGCAAAAAGACAACTAGGCGAGGTTCCCCGCAGGAACATCCTCGTAAAGCAAAGCCGGGTCCTCGACAGTATCCCCATAATATGAGTCGCAGAGTAACTCCTCCTCAGTAAGGACACCTACAACGTTATCCTGTCAGGACGGAAGCAAGTACTGAATCTAACAAACATATAATACTGATCATGTGATGAAAAGAAATGACATATCAAGTTTGTTCAGTTTTAGGTACATTTTATCATGGCAATAGATATTCATTTTAAAGTTTAAAACTGTAGTATGTGAGTGATCAGTCAATAGGTAATCAGGATGTACAGCGGTACATATTAATTTTTTTGATGTACACATACGTACACATAACGGCATCGGTGTATATCCATACACAAACGCGGGACCAGACATACGATACAGATACATATAGAATGTAACGGTGCTCGGTAAATACATACGGAGAAGGGGGTCATGATCACGTACACTACTAGCAGTTTTTCCTTAACCCGTTATTTAAGCATGTGAGAGAGATATGAAAAGTATCATAAACATGGCAGAGACTGAAAGTAATACAACATGTAAAGTTCTAACTTGCTACCCCAAGGATCAGCATTTAACATGGTTGGTGAATCACGGTTTATGGTTTATAGCAGTATGTATAGTTTGTAGAAAGTACTTGCCTCTAGCAAAGCAAAGCAAGCTGCGATAAAAGTGCTATAGATGTCTGATAACTCGTCACTGTAGAAATAAATACATAAACTTAGTTTTTACACTAAGCTAAAACACTATGACACTAATTGGTGCAACACGACTTGTGACTGGGCATCTAGCCAAAATGATGACTTTAGCATAGGAGACCAATGTGGGGTAACACACTACTTTAACTAACTTTCTAGGATCTTTACACTAGTGAGGGGTGAGGTTCAATACGGCTAAAACTCAAAAGTTGCAAGTCGTAATTATTCAATAAATAAATTAAATGATCATTGTGTTCCAACAATTTGAGATAGACAAAAAGCTTATTTTTACATAAAATAAAGTACCAAAATGATCCTTGTTAATCATAGAAATTTATTATAATTTTTCTGGAATTTATTAACCAGTACAAGTATTTTATAAAAATCAGTTTTTCTAAGTATACAGAAAATAAGTTTTGGTTCCATATGCCAAAATAGTGGCAAAACTGTAAATTAAATACTATAAAAATTATACTAAATTAGCTAAATTAACATAGTATCTAAATACTATTTTTCCAGAATTTTAACAGTAATTTAATTATTTTTAGAAATTCAAAAACATCATTGCACACTATTGAAATTAAATAATTAATTATCTGCGTATTTTGTCCATGTATATAATTTGAACCAAAGTTCAAATACAGGATCCAAGGCCATGAATCAAGTCCAATATGACTTGTACAGATCTTGAATGTGTGCAAACACATTTGGGCCCAAAAACCCATGCTAGGCTTGGACACCAAATGGTTGCAGTAATTTAAATACACCCAAAAATACAAAGTGGTAAAAGTGCAAAATAAATATTAATATTTTAATAAGGTAAAATTATACATAGTGGATATATACATACATATGTTAAAAATACATATATATATATATATATATATATATAGATATATATATATATATATATATATATATATATATATATAAGAAAATACTTAATTATAAAGTGTATATATATATATACAAATATTGTATACATATATATAATAGTATATATATAATAATATATATACACATGAAAATATATACATATACATATATATATATAAATACAAATATATATATATAAATTTACTAAATATAAAAATATATATATATATAAATACTGCATATATATAGTATATATATATATATATATATATATATATATATATATATATATATATATTATATATATATATATATATATATATATATATATATATAAATAATATAACAAAAGAAAAAGAAAAAGAAAAAGAAAAAGAAAAAGAAAAAGAAACAAAAAACAAAAAACAGACAAAGGGCTCGAACTCGGCCCTTTGTTAAAGGGTAAAATCTTAGAGCCCTACCTGCTGGCCAGTGGGCCTGAGCGGGCTTGCTGATAGGGTTAGGACTTAGGTTAGTTTTATTTAGGTTTAGGTTAGTTAATATATAAAAAAAAAATCAATCCTGTGTCCGGACAGTTAGGGACACAGGAATTTCAGTGTCCGTGCTATGCACGACACGCGCGAGCATCAATTCTCGTGTCCAAGTACTGGACTAGGGTCCCCGTGTCCTGGCGAACCACATACGTGGATTCGAGACACGGACGACACGAATCCTCACTGACACTTACGTGTCCGGTGAGTCGGGGGAGTTTCGGGAGCCGTGGACGGCGGAGAAGACGTCGACGAAGTGGCGCTTGGGCGGCGCTGGGCGTGGCTCGTCGGGGCGAACTCGTCAGTGGTGGTTGGGGGCGGTGAAGTTCGCTGTGGGGGTGGCGCTGTGGAGTGGTCGGAGTTAGGGTTTCGACGGGTGGAAAATAGAGGAGACGGTGGTCGTAGGCGGTCGTGGTGGTGTTTTAGGGTTAGGGCTAGGTCTGGGGAAGAAAAGGGGGGTTTTATATGCTGGTTAAGGCGGTCGGGCTGGCCGAAAATGGTGGGGGCAGGCCAGTCATGGCGGTCGTCGGGCAGCCGGGTCGTCGGGGGTGGGTAGGATAGGGTTAGCATTTAGGCCCCTATAGTTTAGGTTATTACACAATGGTCCTTGCAGTTGGTAAATGCAAATACAAATTTGCATTCCACACTTAAAAATAATTAATTAATTACAAACTGCATTTGTAACAATTCTAATTATTACAAACTATAATTAAAACGATTTGATAAATTACAAAATGATATTAAAATATTTTAGAAAATTGCAAATTGATATTTTTGTATTTAAAACTCATTTAAAAATTATTTAAAAATTCTAGAAAAATTCCTAAAAATCCTAATAATTATTTTAAGGCTAAATCTGACATTAAAAATTAATTAACACTAATTAAATAAAATTTGAAAAATAGGGGCTTGCAACAGCACTAGATCCTGCTGTCTGAGAGCGATTGATCGTCATCCTGAGGATAGATTGAAACAAGGAATCAATATGGCACATAATAAGATTTTATCAAAGGAGGAAAATTGAATTCAAATGCAAGAAGAGTTGTCATGATAATCAAAAGATCATAATTTTCCTAAAATGTGATTGAGTAACTCCTATCATATCCTAGATCCTATATCCTAGTCGCAGGCTCGTAATTAGCACTCTAAGTCGAGCACCATTATGAGATCGTACTAATTGCGACACTGACCTGCATGGGCCACCACAAAAATGTGTCACGACCCGCACCCTGAAGAGGTGCACGAGTACGTGGTTACGTCCAGCCTACGCCGCAGAATCGGCGATAGAACGCTGTATAGGTCATCTATAAATACTACAACTAAACAGATAAAGGTACATGTACAGTATATACACTCCGAATGGAGGTGATATAGCAATACAGTCTCAATCACAAAATAAAACTAAGGTAGATAGCATGGAAAGAAAATATAATCGATGAAAGCAGGAAATAGTTCAAGATCCACACAAGCCCAAAGCTATACACAACCCACAGAGTCACAGAAATATAATATAAATTACTGCAATCTGAAGTACTAGCTGGATCGCAGTCCAGGCAAACCTAGCTAAGCTACACTACTCTGGGTGTGCAAAGTCTAGTGGCTCTACTATCAAGCCACGGTCCAGGTCTACTCCATCTAACCCGTCCCCATAATAGGTCGGGCAATCTGCCTCAGAATCATCTGTAAAATATCACCGGTATCCTGTCAGGAAAATGAGCAAGTACAAACACTAACAGTAGTTCCATATGAATTGACAAATTTTATAAGAGACAGTATAATAAAATACAAGACAAAATCAACAGAAAATATATATCAAGATGTGAGTACTGAATAGGATGATAATATGTATATATATAGGATGACTTGGAAACCATTCGGAAGTCGAGTTACAACCCTTAAACCAAACAAGGATCGGGGTTGTAACCCTTCTCCCAAACAGAACTTAGCCTCCTATGATAAATAAATATAAAAGGTACCTTGAATTATTAGTGCGTAATATGATCGGCTTGGAAAAAATATGTTCAGGCTTTCCATCTGACCGACTACGAACAAGTAACAAGTGTGAAGAATAAGGCCGGTCACCATAAAAAGTTATGAACAAGTAGCTATGGACAAGTGACGAGTACAAGTGTGAAGAACAAGTAGGGATTTTGATCACACAACCACTAATAACTTCCCATCCCCGAATAGTATAATGGATCCGGACATAACACGTCATGACACGGGATTCAAAAGCAGGTGATCAGCCCACTCCCAAGTCCATGTCTATACAAGTACAAGTAACAAGTCGAGTCTTGTACCAATATACCAAGTAATCCGGGAACAACATCTCATGACAGGATCCGACATATACTAGTCCGTGAAATATCGTGTCTGAAAATCAAGTAAGACACTACAACTGAATAGGATATAGCAGATATCAAGACAATAAAAACTATCAGTGAATGTACTCGCCTGTGGTCCTGAGCTGATAAGGTGAACAGATGCTCAGAGTAATCACAGACTTATAGATGAGATGCCATGAGTCCAAATAGGGTTTAATAATAAAAGAAAAGCTAATCTAGTCATGATATGCAAGTCTAAGTCAAAACTAGGTCAAACCAAGTAACACCAAGCTAAACTAGGTCATACTGAGTCACACTAGGACAACCAAGGTCAAACAAGGTCACAGAAAGTCAATCCAAGTCAAACTAGGTCAATCTGGGTCAAGGGTTGACTTACAGTTGACTTTTGGTCAAAAAGTCAACTCTGGTCAACTCTGGTCAACATTGAGTCAATCCTAGGTCAAACTAGTCAAATGTTGACTAACAGTTGACTTTCAGTCAACTGGTCAACTCTGGTTTGGTTCTGGGTCAATTCTAGGTAATGTGTTGACTCGTAGTTGACTTTGGTCAAAAAGTCAACTCTTGGTCAACGGGGGTCAAAACTAGACTAAACTACCCTTATCTAAACATTACCTACCAAGACAACTTATATCTAACCCCATCTTAACAATCAAAACCCCAAACTTAGACTTACCCCAATACCTTACCTTTACCCTTTACAAGGTATTCCTAATACCTTGCCCCAATACCAAGGTAAGCCATCTATACCTTGGTAGACTAACCTAGGCTTCTTAGGGTAGCTAGACACTAACCTATCTAGTCATTACCAATCCTAAAATTCAGGTATCTAGCCCATCCAGTCCATCTTATTCCACATGTTGGTCACCCTCAGTATACCTTAAGGTATCATGAGATACCCTATGGTATCTTGGGATACCATTCTAACCTTGGAATACTAACCTAGGTTTCCTAGGATAGCTAGATACTATCCTATACTAACATTACCTACTATAAAATCCTAGTGTGTAGGTCATCTAGTCCATCTTAGGTCACATATTGATCATCTAACCATTACCTTACTATAGCCTACAATACCTTATCCTAAACTTCTAAAATACTAACTAACCATAACATACCCACAATACTCACTCACCCACTCACATATGGCTCCTATAATACCACACTTAGGCTCACTCCTAGGCTCATTTATAGGCTCACCACATATGGTATAAAGGCTCACATATAGACTCTCCTATAGAAACTCACATATATAACTCACACACACATACACAATAGCTTACACACACATACACTAAGCTCATTCTCACATATACATATAGGGCTGTCCATGGGCTGGATTTGGGACTGGTTTAGGACTGCTTAGCTGCTGGTTTATAGGGCTATACATGTATGGATCAACATGGCTAAATGAGGGCTGATACATGGGCTAATTAGGACTGGTTTTGGACTGCTTAATGGCTGATTTAAGGGTAATTTTGTGGACTATTTTAGGACAGGTTTAGGCTGAAACATAGGACAGGTTTAGAGCTGATTTGGGACCTGGATTGGGGCTATTTGGGACAGCTAATAGGCTGGTGAAGTGGACTGAATATAGGACAGTTTTGGCTGTCATTTATGGACTGCCATAGGCTAAGTTAAGGGTTGTTTTGGGGGCCTGTCAAGGCTGTCCATGGGGACTGCTATAGGGGCTTCCATATGGACTGAAATGGGCAGTTAAGGACAAGTTTAGGGGGCTGTTCTAATGCCTGAAATCAGACCCCTTCCCTCTATCAATCCCACTCTCTCATTCCATCCTTTATATCCCTCTATTCTCTCACCCTCTCTAACTCTATACAAACACACACACACACACACACATGTATATATATATATATATATATATATATATATATATATATATATATATATATATATATGTATAACCCCACACACACACACACACACAGATATATATATATATATATATATATATATATATATATATATATATATATATATATATATATATATATATATATATATATATATATATAGAGAGAGAGAGAGAGAGGTGCTCTAGAACCAGCCGCCTGGTTTTGTATTATAGAACCAACCTATATTATACACGTTGGATTGGAATTGCATGGTTGAGATTAAATGACTTTAAAAGGTGGTGGGGTCTACATCTTTTAATCTCAACCACTAAATTTTAATCCAACCCATAAAACATAGGGTGGTTCTATAATACAAAACCAACCGTCTGGTTTTGAAGCATTTCTGTATATATATATATATATATATATATATATATATATATATATATATATATATATATATATATATATATATATATACACTCCAAAATATTCCGAAACCTATCCGAATATTCCAATCCTCACAATTCTACCCTCTAGGGCCTAGACATGTACCTCACACAAGTAATCTAACACGCGCACGCAAGCGAAAACGAGAAACGAGACCTGAATGGCCAAATGGCCATTCTGGCGACTCCGGAGTGTCCGATTCGCGATACCGCGCGATACGGACACCAAACCTATCCGAAATTGACCCAAACTCTACCCACGAGTTCTAAATAATGATTAGAACATATTCTAAGTGCTAACTTGCCGATTCTAATGTCGGTACAAAAAGTCACCCGGGTGTTGGAACCCGAAAACTCCGAAAAAGCCTATTTTTATGATTTCTCGCGAGACGACCCCACGTATCCAAATATGGACACGTACCTAGCCTCATCTCACCCAAACTAACCTAATTAGGTCTAAATATGCTAGGGGCAACACCCAAACATGTTAATTTAGGGTTTTTCCCAAAATTGGCACTAAACCTAGTCCGAAAGTCCCAAATTGAGTCCAATGGGTTCCAAACCTCTTCTAATGGGTTATCCTACACCTCGGACATCATCTAATATGTAAATAACACTAATTAGGAGTAATTACAAGAGTTAGAGTTAGGGTTTACCTCTCGGGAGTTGGAATCCCAAGGAAAAGCTCCAAAATTGGTTATTTTTGGGTCAAAGCCAAATCTAAGCTTCCAACCCCTCCATGTTAGGTTCTACCTAGATAAAAACTACAAATAAGAGATAAACAAGTGTTAACACCAAGATTAGAGAGAGATCTAGAGTATGGAAGAGAATTAGAAGAAATTTGACTTACTTTGGAGCTTAAAATTCAAAGGGAAAAGAAAGAAATTTTGTGGAATGAGAGAAAAGAATGAGAGAGAGAGTTTCTTGCAAATGAGAAGAAGGGAGGGGGTTCTTGCTGCTGGCCGTCCATAATTTAGAGGATTTGGGGCATTTGGCAATTTACCAAAATGTCCTCCAAGTCAAAGAAATGAGTGATTTTGAGTTGGGGTCAAAATGGTAACTTGAAAACTCCTAATTTCAAGTTCTAAATCTAATTCTAATCTCTAATCCCACTAAAATCAAATGGGATTAGTCAAATATAAATATCTGATTTTGGTCATGACAAGTTGGTCGGTCTAGTTGGGTCCAAAACTGATCCGGGTCGCTAGCACAAGTCGAAATGAGACAAAACTCAAACCCGATGAAATAAAACCCCAAAACACAATATTAATAAATAAATATTCACAAAAATATTAGAATATTGAAAATGATAAATTTGTCCTCAATTTTAAAAACTGGAGGTGACAGCTTATTGGGGAGACCATTCGGCAGTGTAGCAAGAGGAGGTCCCTCTGTCAACACGGCCAGACGATTTTTTGGAACTCCCTCCTATCCCGGGACTAGCCGTTTGGGTTTCATGTTCTCCCTTCTTTTGTTAGTATACGTGTATAGGTTTCGATATTTTGCGCCTTCTGGTATACTTGTATAGCTCTAGCTTTTCTTTTTATGGAATAAAATGGAAAGTGTTTTGGCAATATATATATATATATATATATATATATATATATATATATATATATATATATATAGAGGAAAATGTACCTAAGGTCGACCTTAGGTAAGTTACCTAAGGTCGACCTCATTTTCCTCACTTTACAACATTTTTTTCTTGAATTTTTTTTATATATATACACACACACACTTGAAATACTTAATTATATATATTGATTTTGATCCTTTTGAAATGTATGAATATAGCTTACAGAATATTATTAACAATATCTGAAATAGCTGTTTCTCTATAAAGAAGTTTGTCAACTAAAAACTAATAAAAATTAATCTAGGATCAACTAGTTACAAGAACGAATTAATGGATTAGCCATGTTATGGATTTGATTGAAGAAGGCTATGTTAGAAAATCTTGAATATACAATAAATTAATTGATATATTTGCATCTTTAGAAAAAAAAAATTAAATGTCGAACTCGAGCGACCCTTACGGTTACTTGGAGAGGCATAAGTGCTTGGCTTAGTGGGGGTGGCGGAAGATCGGTAGATCAAGTCGGGGGCATATTATTCGTACTATTTATAAATGGTATGAGTTGAAAACAGTGGTCTAAAAACATACGAGTCCTATCCTGCACTAAAAGTCCCTAACGTTACATCCAACATCTAAAAAAAAATTCAAATGATTAATTTTTTAAGGCCTCGCATCCACATATTCCACAACATAAGCAAATGTGGCACTCTCTTCAATGCTCTCCTACTCCGTCAACTGCCATAACTAACTCCATTCACAAAATAAGGGGAGGGATGAATTGAGGACTAAGTACTCCCCCCCTCTCCTTCCTCCATCACCAAGTGATTATGGGAGGCCAAATCAATAGCAAAGTTCACGTAGAAGATCCACTCCCAAATGCCAACAACATGGGCCTAAGGAGCTTCATCACCTGCAGCTTCCTCATCTTCGCCTTCTCCTACATCCTCTACTCCACCCACGTCCTCATCACCGGCAGGATCAAGCAATGCCCTCCCGACGCCGACGCCATCGTCAACAACATCGCCCTCTCCGCCAACTCCTCCTCCTCGTCGACGCCCGACTTGGAATCCGAGTTCCAAATCACCAACCAACCCCAGAAAGTGCAACTAGTGCAAGAATTTGAAGAACGACAGCGAGAACAAGAAGAGGTCGACGAGGAAGAAGCGCCCGCCGGAGAAGAGCAAGAAGAGACGAAGAAGCACGACGATGACCGCACTAACCTCTCCCACATAGTCTTCGTCATCGGCGCCTCCGCGAAGCTGTGGGACAACCGGAAGGAGTACATCAAGCAGTGGTGGAGGCCCAACTCCACGAGGGGCGTGGTCTGGACGGACAGGCCGGTCCGCGCGCAGCGGGGCGGGGGGCTGCCAGAGGTCCGCGTGTCGGGGGACACGTCGAAGCTCCCGTACACGCACCTGACGGGGAGCCGGTCGGCGCTGAGGATATCGAGGGCCGTGTCGGAGACGCTGAGGCTGGGGATGAAGGGGGTGCGGTGGTTCGTGATGGGCGACGACGACACGATATTCGTGGTGGACAACGTGGTGTCGGTGCTGGAGAAGTACGACCACAGGGAGTACTACTACATAGGGAACCCTTCGGAGAGCCACATACAGAACCTGATCTTCTCCTACGGGATGGCGTACGGAGGGGGAGGGTTCGCGATCAGCTACGGGCTGGCGGTGGAGCTGGAGAAGATGCAGGACAAGTGCATAACGCGGTACGCCCATCTCTACGGGAGCGACGACCGGATCCACGCCTGCATGTCGGAGCTCGGCGTCCCTTTAACCAGGCATCCCGGATTCCACCAGGTAGTGTGTACGTGATTCACAAATTTAACTAGGGTTGCAAACCTCCTGTTAATGAAACCAATATTTACAGTCATATGATATGCTGCACAGACACGGACAGGACACGGTAAGGACACTGCATCTATTTTGGTATGTCCCAGTATGCTTTAGAGTGTGTGTGTGTGTGTGATGTGTCTGATACACTTCCGACCCAACGAGGGTCGGATGTTTTTTTTTGAGTGCCCGTTCTCAGAGCTGGCCCTGGGGTAAGGCAAACAAGCCATCGGACTTGGTCAATCCTCATATTTAGGGCAACTCTCCAGGATCCTAAGTCCACATCTCGAGTAGTTCAAGAAGAGGAACTCGGAATCTGAAAACCACGTCATCATAAGAACCGGAGACTTCGACGTCGCTGCTAACCCTCTCGACATTAATTTTTTGAATCTTCTTTTGATGTCAAGGGCAAAGGGCAATCAAATTTAACTCCGGCTAGGACAACCCAACTCTTGGGTATTTCTAGATTTCAAATAGAAAATATTCTAGGAAAGGGTTTAAAAAGAGACATGGCGTATTTCTACGTTTTAAATAGGAAATCGACACTGATATTTTCTCCGTGGTTTGTGACTTCGGGCATGACCGTAGGCCACATAGTGGCCTTACATTGACCCTCTTGTCTGGTTTTTAAGAAGGTGGGGCCCAGTGATAGCAGGGGGCCCATATTTGGCTGCCACATGGGCCGTCACATTCGCGACCACAAACCACGGACAAAATATTATTATTTTTCAGTTGAAGATAGAAATTTTGTTTCAAACTTCACACGGGGCAAAGAAATACCACACTTGTTTCTCAAGAACAGATGGAAAGCATGTTGAGTATCAAATGATTTAATTGTTGTCTCAGCTCCTTCTTGTTAAGAAACCCTCCCCTTCAATTGGTTTTTTCCACAAAAACAAACATGAGATAACAAATCAAGTCTTTTCCTAATATTTCAAATGATTGTCCCAAATTTAAGTTGATTATGTTTCACTTCTTCCTCGGAGATAGACGATCAAACAATTCTCAATCATCGTCCTTGCAGATCCAATCATCCGTGTATAATAAAAAAGAAACTTTAGTCTTTATCTTTGAATGAGATCTCAATTACATCATCATTTTTTTTTTATTCCTTCTCATTTCAATCTATTTTTTATTAAACCGGACACAATCTAAAAGATAGTCATTTTTACTGTATTTAGATTTTTATTATTTTTTTTTTTTTTAGTTTTGACAAAAGTCCAAAAGTTCTTTCCAACCGAAAATAATCGAACCGAAATTTAATAAAGCACAGTTCGGTTTGTGTAAAAAGTCAATTCTTCAATTATTCTTCAATTGTTTTCAAAGTCGATTTGGTTTGAACCGAAAATACTGAACGCTCACTTCTAGGACAAGATATCCGTACATAGTCTGAATGAAAAGTTACACTTTGTTCAATATTACATATGTATTAATTTGACATGACTACGTGAAATAGACATGCTTAATTCTTCCCAGGTCAGAAAATCTCATGTTCAAGGCTTTTCCTATCAAATGAAATCTCAAATACAACACTTCTATTTGGTCCGTCCGTCCGTCGGCGATCGCAGGTGACCTGTGCCCGCGTGGCGGACTCTCATTGGTCCAGAACGTGCAAAGGAGAGTAGATGGATTCGGAGCATGCAGGAGAGCCAGTGGGAGTCCGTCACGTGGATGCGGTACACCAGCGGTCACGATCATGGCCGGACAAATTAGACTTTCGGAATGAAATTATATTTGTACAATTGAAGCCAACCATATATTGAACTCACGCCAACGGTGATCGCTTCTTCCAGTGCGACGTCTACGGGGACCTCCTCGGACTGTTGGCCGCGCACCCGGTGGCGCCGCTGGTGTCGCTGCACCACCTCGACGTGGTGGACCCGATCATCCCGAGGATGACCCGGACCCTGGCGCTGCGGCGCCTGTTCTACTCCATCAACCTCGACTCGGCCAGCATCATGCAGCAGTCCATCTGCTACGACAAGGAGCGGTCGTGGTCCATCCTCGTCTCGTGGGGCTTCGTCGTGCAGGTCACCCGGGGCACGGTGTCGCCGCGGGAGCTCGAGATCCCCGCGAGGACGTTCCTGAACTGGTTCCGGAGCGCGGACTACTTCTCCTTCCCGTTCAACACCAGGCCGGTCGCCAGGAGCAAGTGCCAGGAGCCCTTCACGTACTACATCACCAGCATCCAGCGCAAGTCCAAGAACGAGACGGTGAGCACGCACACCCGGAGGAGCGGCCACGCGCCGCCCTGCAGTTGGAAGACCCCCTCTCCGAAGACTATCGAGACCATCGTGGTCTACAAGAAGCCGGACCCCTTCCGCTGGCGAAAGGCAAGTGATCGATACTAGTACTACTTACTCTTCTTCAACAACTATATATATACTAGAGAAGAAATTATTTAGGGTCTGTTTGGTAACCGTGTTTTCATCGATTTTGGGATGTTTTTTGAACCGACCTTTTATAAAAAAAAAATTATGCTTGTTTATTTTTTGAGGCACTAATTTTGGTCGGCTCAAAAACCTCCCAAAACATGTGTAATGTAATTTTGGGTGGTTTTATAAACAACTCAAATTGATGGGTTTTAGGGGTTTTATTATTTTATTGCATTTGTATCCTCACAAAACACATATAATTGTAACTACTACCATCCTTTCCTATTTAATTATATTCATGTAAAAAACTTTCAGAACCGCTCGTTAGTGAATTACCGATCATGGATTGGACTGGTTTAAAAGTCGCTACTTAAAAACCACCAAAAATCGGACTGCTCATAACCGGTACTCTAAAAATACCTCATAACCGCTACCCAGACCCTTAGTGTTCCAGACTTGTGGTGAGTCTTGATATGTGCCCAATAATATAACGACGCATGGTCTATGTTTTCTTCACTACTTTGTGCAAATCTAAATTAAAAATGTATAGAATATTTGTTATATCATTAGGTACAAATCAAGGTTTATCATAGGTCCAGAATATACCATGAATGAACTGTGGGAATAAATTCCGGGGAGTTTCATTATTGACGATAATTAATGGTAACTAAGTCCATTTTATAAGAAGTAGAATACTCAAATAACACAAGGAAGAGTAGAGTGAATAGTTTGGCACCAAGTCATAAGCTTGTTGCGGTTAGAAACTATTCGTACTGAAATGAGTGGAGCTATTTGTTTATTTGTTGCAGGCGCCAAGAAGAGACTGCTGCAGGGTGCTGCCTTCACGGGAGGAATCAACTATGCACATATCAGTAAGCAACTGTGAAGACTGACGAATTTTCTACACTGTAGAAAGTCACAATATTTAAGACTATACAAGTCGTTTTTGTTATTGTTCTTGTATTTTTTTCTTCTTCTTTTTGGGTTTTGTTTCATTTGCGTGGACTAGATTATGTGATTGTGTAAGCCCTTTTTGAAAAGATTCATATAGAATGATTATTGAGACAGTTTGGGATTATAAGCTCACAATCATCCTTATATACTTGAGGTGTGATATAACCTAAGAATCATCAGAGAACTTGCACAGTCTCAGCGTGTACAGGAAAAAATAGAAAGACAAATAGTGATCCAAAAACTAAGCTATAACATAACCTGATAAAAATAATGTTGAGAATCAATAAGGGACTTTTAGTCCCTAATCGGAATTTGTAGTATGTAGAGGAGCTAGACTTCCTATAAGTAGTGAAGTAGTCCATCAATAAAATCATCCCAACTATTATTTTCTACATGGTATCAGAGCCATAACTCTCTCTCTCTCTCTCCACACACAAAAAAAAAAAAAAAAAAATTTAGCGCCCCCCCCCCCCCCCCCCCCCCCCCCCCCCCCCCGACCCCCCGGAGCAGCCCCCCCCCCCCCCCCCCCCCCGACCCCCCTTTCCCCGCCGCCCCCCCCCCCCCTCCAGCGCCGCCCCCGCCGCCCCCCCCCTCCAGCGCCGCCCCCCCCCCCCTACTGCTGCTACAGCAACCTTTAGAAGATCTCTGTTGTTGCCTTCGAAAATCAGTACCTTCTTTTTAGAAGCTCTACTTCGAATACGAAATCTCTTTAGATTTTCGTATCTCAGAAACGTTGTCTTTACAAACGTTTCTGCCCGGCTGGTATACCTCTGGTTTGTCTCATGCAAGGAGGCACAACTACGTTGGTTATCCTTGAGCCGTCCGAACGCGTTATCATGACGCGGTTCTAGTTGGTCGTATATACTACGACATATCAGTGAGGGATCTCGTTTTGTTGTTTCCCCCGATAGCTGCCTAAGACGAAGACGACTCAAAAGAAGACGACTCAGGAAACAACAACATCTCACTGATTGCAGTTGAAGAAGTCATGGATTCCATCTATGGGAAGTTGACAGCAGAAGAAATGAAGGTCCTGGTCGAGGATCTCCTGACCAAGAGATTACCGGAGGCAACCCCACGCGTGACCCATACTGATGTGGATCCGTCACCGTACAAAATGGGAAAGTTGGACAAGCTGGAGACGAAGTTGGAAGGCACGACCAACTACTTGAAATGGTCGCGGCAGGCGATGCGGACGCTGAAGGGACGTGGCTTGGTTGGTTATGTAGATGGCCACACCAAAGCCCCTGTCGATCACTCCTCGAAGGAGTTTGCTGTGTGGGACATTGTCAACAATGTCGTGGCTGGTTGGTTAACAGCCTCTTTGACCGACCAAGTGTCGGGTAACGTTGAAGCAATGGAGGGAGCTGCTGATATCTGGAGAACGTTGAAAGACATGTACTCCGGTTCAGGTAACCCCATGCGAGTCTTCCAACTGCAGGATGAGCTCGATCGGGTAATCCAAGACGATCGTACCATCTCTGAGTACGCTGCCTTGTTGAAGAAGTACTGGTCTGATCTTGACCATTATGATCCTCTTGGCATGGAGGATGCTCAGGTTGAACCGGCTTTTGCAAAATATTTCCAGAAATTTCTGGATTATATCTCGCGGCAACGGATGATGAAGTTTTTGAAGGGGCTCAACCCTGCATTTGAGCAACGGAGGAATGTCCTTCTAGCCCAACCGACGCTGCCGACATTAGAAGACGCCATAGCTGCCATGGCACAAGAAGAAGCACGGTTGAAGCTGATGCCTACCAAGGGTATCTCTCAGGGGGAGCAGGCTGGAGTTGACACATCTGCTCTTGCCACTTTCCAACAGCCTCCTTCTATGGGAGGCGTTTGCCACAACTGTGGTGACACAGGGCATTACATCCGCTTTTGCCCAAAACTGACACGGACTCCCTCGAATGGTCGGGGCCGTGGTCGCGGTGGACGACGAGGTGGTCGAGGCAGCTACAGTGGTGGTAGGGGCACTTACTCTGGAGACAACAAGACGCATCTGGCGGATGAATGTGGGGACAATCAGCTGGCGGACATCACTCCATTTGAGAGAGAAGTTCTCGAGAAGATGCGCGGCTCAAAGCTTGGTTCTGGTGAAAGACAAGTCATTCCTGGGGCGCCGTCCACTACAGGAGATTACTGCACTTACTTCTCCCAAACCAGTGCCGGTATACCTCCGCGTGCTCTTGCATCTGTCTCTCAGCCAGCTTGGATTATGGACTCTGGGGCATCCTGCCATGTCACGGGGTCCCGAGGTGAGTTCCGGGAATACTCTACTCTAACGCCGCCGGAAAGCATTCAGACAGCTGATGGTACCTCCAGGCCTGTTACGGGTAAAGGCACTGTCGATTGCACTCCTTCCATCACTCTATCTAATGTCTTACATGCTCCTTCTTTTCCTGTAAATCTTATATCCATTAGCGCCATTATCCTTGATCTAAACTGTATTGTTTCCTTTGATATTCCTAAGGTAACTTTTCAGGAGAAGGGAACGGGGGAGACGACTAGACACTGGCACATGGCATAAGGGTCTATGGTACTTGGACAGGAACGGTCTGGATAGAGCACTGGCATCTTTGGTTGCAGACGCACAACCGGAAGTACGAAGTCGAAGTGTCGAAGCCGAGCTGCTCCTCCACCATCAGCGTGTAGGACATTCTTCTTTTTCCGTTATTAGTCGACTGTATCCGTCCTTATATCATAAAGCAAATAAAGAGTTGTTAGTTTGTGATGCTTGTGAGTTGGGAAAACATACCAGAAGCTCCTATGTGAATTCTGGACATCGATGTTCTGCTGCTTTTGATATGATTCATTCTGATGTGTGGGGCCCTTGTCCTACAAACGGTGTTAACGGTTATAGATGGTTTGTTACTTTTATTGACTGCTCTATCCGCGTAACGTGGGTCTACCTGCTGAAGAATAAAGGTGATATTTTTGAGGCATTTCACAGCTTCCATCAACGGGTGCAGACACAGTATAATGCTCGTGTTAAGTATTTTCGGTCGGATAATGGGACGGAATATATCCATAAGAGGTTTGCTGCGTATTTATCCTCTCATGGTATACTGCATCAAACCTCTTGTGCATATACACCGGCTCAAAATGGTGTTGCTGAACGAAAGAATAGGCACCTGTTGGAGGTAGCTCGGACAATGATGCTGGCTATGAATGTCCCTAAATTTTTGTGGGGGCAGGCTGTCTTGACAGCCTCTTATCTCATCAACAGGATGCCCTCTCAATTACTGGACTGGAAGACGCCTTTGGAAATGCTAACGGGGACAACTGCGTACACCGTTCCTCCGAAAGTATTTGGTTGCGTATGCTTCGTCTACGATAACAGGCCTGGCGTTGGTAAGCTGGATCCTCGAGCAGCTAAGTGTGTCTTTGTTGGGTACACCGGGACACAGAAGGGTTACGTATGCTGGAGCCCGGTTGAACGGAAGCTGTTTGTAAGCATGGACGTTACATTCAGAGAGCTGGAACCTTATTATGGTTCGGACGAAGGTTCTGCGTTTGGGAACACGCCTCACACAGCGGGTGTTAGACGTGAGGGGGAGGTAGTACGCCCAAACGTAGTTGTCGGATCGGTACCTTGTCCTGTCGTGACAAACTGGAAGAAAGGGGGAGAAAGCATCGATGATACTGATACGGAGGATGAAGAAGACAATACGTACATTACGCAGGGGGAGAAGCAGACAAGGGAAAAGGAGCTCCAAGTTTACAGAAGAAGACAGCAGACGTCAAGTACTGTGCCGTGCCCTGTGCCAAATGTGCCAAGTCTCTCGTTTACTCCTGCCCCAACTCCTGAAGATGTTATTCCCGTACCGGATCACTCGAATTCGGAAGCGGGTCTCTCCGACTCAGATGGTATGCTTTCCCCACCACCCATTGCTCCCTTAAGGAGGTCTTCTCGCATTAATGCGGGAAAGGCTCCTATTCGTTATCAAGATTATGAACATGATATCGCCAACTACTTGTCTTATTCTAATATCTCTCCGACTTATCAAGCCTTCCTCACTTCGTTAGACTCCACTTCTTTACCTAAGAATTGGCAGGAAGCAAAGAAGGACCCAAGATGGAAAGCTGCAATGATGGAAGAACTTGGGGCACTAGAGAAAAATAAGACATGGGAGCTGGTGCCATTACCTGAAGGGAAGAAAGCTGTGGGATGCAAATGGGTGTACACAGTGAAGGAGACACCAGAAGAAAAAGTTGAGCGGTACAAGGCGAGACTGGTTGCAAAAGGCTATACCCAGACATATGGCATCGACTATGATGAGACTTTTGCCCCAGTAGCGAAGATGAGTACCGTAAGAACGCTGGTCTCCATTGCAGCAAACTATGGATGGAAGCTACACCAGTTAGACGTAAAGAACACATTTCTTCATGGAGACCTACAAGAAGAAGTATACATGGAGACTCCTCCGGGGTGCTACTCTGTGTCAGATTCAGGTAAAGGAACGTCACATAGAAAAGTGTGCAAACTGAAGAAGTCGCTGTACGGGCTGAAGCAATCTCCTCGAGCCTGGTTTGACAGATTCAGAAAGGCTGTCACTGGCATGGGGTACCATCAGACAAATGCAGATCACACGGTCTTCCTCCAGCATGCAAGAGGCCACATAACTATACTTGCTGTATATGTGGATGATATAGTGATCACAGGTGATGATGCTGATGAGATCACTAAGCTGAAGATGAAACTCGCCAAAGAGTTTGAGGTGAAGGACCTGGGAGAGATGAGATACTTTTTGGGTATCGAGGTGTGTAATGGTGAACAAGGAATTGTTCTCTCACAAAGGAAATATGCACTAGATCTGCTGAAGGAGACAGAAATGCTGGGATGCCGAGCAGCAGTCACTCCAATTGACCAGAAGTGCAAGATGGGAGCAGAAGCAGGAGAGCATGTTGATCGCGAAAGGTATCAAAGGCTAGTAGGCAGACTGATTTATCTAGGGCATACTCGCCCTGATATCTCATTTGCAGTAAGTGTTGTAAGCGCTTATATGCATGATCCAAGAACGGGTCATATGGATGCAGTATTTCAGATCCTAAGATATCTGAGAGGGACGCCGGGAAAAGGACTGTGGTTCAAGAAGAATGGATGCACAGATGTTGAGGGATGCTGCGATGCAGACTGGGCAAGCTGCATAGACGACAGAAGGTCTACCACAGGGTACTGTGTTTTTGTAGGAGGAAACCTGGTTTCATGGAGAAGCAAGAAACAGTCAGTGGTAGCACGGTCGACAGCTGAAGCAGAATACAGAGCAGTGGCTCTAGGAGTATCAGAATTGCTATGGGTAAAGGCGCTGCTGACAGAGTTGAAGCTAGACAAGGGGACACCATTGCACCTTCTGAGCGATAGTCAAGCTGCGATAAGTATAGCGAACAATCCGGTTCAGCACGACAGAACGAAGCACATCGAGATCGATCGATTCTTCATCAAGGAAAAGCTGGAACAAGGGATACTGAAGATTGACTATGTTCGCTCAGAAGAACAAGTGGCAGACTGTCTGACTAAGGGTCTTAGTTCATTGAGTCTGTCAAAGCTATGTCACAAGATGGGGATGATTAATATCTATCGCCCATCTTGAGGGGGAGTGTTGAGAATCAATAAGGGACTTTTAGTCCCACATCGGAATTTGTAGTATGTAGAGGAGCTAGACTCCCTATAAGTAGTGAAGTAGTCCATCAATAAAATCATCCCAACTATTATTTTCTACAAATAAAAAAAAACGTCCGGAGATTTTTTTTTCTAATTTTCCCAATCATTCTCACTGTTGAGACTTGTTTTTCCAACCATCGTCACAGACTCGTTGTTGAGACTTTTGGAAAGGAAAATGATAAACAGTTCGCGGTCTGTGCCTGTCGTGGCCGCGGGCTGAGGTGTCGCCACCCAATTTGCCCTCCTATTCGTGTGGGCCCCACCCGCCGGTGTCCTGCCAATTAAAAGCTGTCACGTGGACCGCATGCCAAAACTGAAGGCCAAGCCGAACAAGATTTGAGGCTTGGGCAACCCCCAAGGCTCAGCATTATTCTACCAAAGGTCAGGGTCACGGATGACCATCAAGACCAGCTGACAATAAGGATCAAGGGACAACCAAAATCAGCTAAGGATAGGACAACCAAACCGTCCGGACCGGCTCTGGGTCCACGTAGCACTATCCTTTTGCAAATTACAACTCTCTCTTGCTAATATGTTTTTGAGAAATAAAACAAGGTTTCGAAGTTCCTAGGTTCCTAGCTAGCATGCTTGCTATGGTATTGGGTATCAGTTCATCTTTTAACGTTTTAATAAAGCTAAAAGATGATATTCGGTTGAAAATTTGATTGATTTGCTAAGTCGATGCAAGAGAGTAGCTGGAACCATGGACAAATAGGGTGAGGAGAACTGAAGCGACAATAATGGATATTTAAGTATTGCAGACTTTCCGAAGCCTATTAAAGGGTCGATTGGTCTGAAGAATACCTAAATTTTACTTGTTGGTATTCCCAGCTACCTGTTTTCCCACAGGTTACAATTTGATGTTTTACTTGTAAGTTATACAGCACCCCGTTGACCTATTTGATTTCAACTGGTCCTAGATATGGTAGGGAGGAGTCTATTAAAGAAATAGCCTGTTCAACTTCGATTTTGCTAAAATCAAGAGGCAGTTATTTCATTGTTTGGTGTTTTTTTCTAGGGGTGAGCAAATATCAGTTTTTCAACCGAAAATCGATCCGACCCGACCCTTCCCCTGTTATCTTGTTTCATTTTGTTATCCATCACTATCTTTGTCTACGATTGTGCAGTTATTTGACAAGTGATTGTCAATGTCCTACAACTACAACCTATCGTCTTGGATGTGCATGAAAACTACTTTTATGTTTCTGACCATCATCATTTCGAGTTCGAGTCCAAATAAATCAGAAGAGGGACATCGATGTATATGTGTATTCGTTAATAGATGAGTTGAAACAATTGTGGAAGGTCGGCACCAACACATGCATGTCTCACAAAAGCAGAATTTTCAGATGAGAGTAATATTTATGCGAACCA
Source organism: Iris pallida (assembly GCA_029216955.1). NCBI lineage: Eukaryota > Viridiplantae > Streptophyta > Magnoliopsida > Asparagales > Iridaceae > Iris > Iris pallida. The sequence goes on from JANAVB010025798.1 coordinate 2,941,301, forward strand.
TCAATGATTTTTCTTTCGACTTGTGGAATTTTATCGGGCTGAAGTACGCATAGTCATCTTTCTTGTCCATGTTGCATGGACCATACTAAGTCTTTTCACTTGAAACGCGGAGAAAAATCATACTTCTTCGATTGTCACTGACATTTTTTGTCGAAAGATCGTCCGTTCAGGAAACACAAGAATGATTTTCGTGCCATATTTGGAGAATAACGACGATGAATGACATGCTCCCTACTGATTGAACAAGAACCCCGAGAACTAACGACAATGACATGCTCCCTAATGATGTAATCCTAAAGGTATTAATTCAGTACTCCCAAAAAGCCTTCAAAAAATGAAAGAAGAAATATCCAAAAGACGCCGAGCTAAGGATTACTCATTTAATGTCATCTTTGACTATGATAATATATATTATAATATATATTATATTGGTAAGCTAATATAACTAAACAAAATCAGTATATTCAATAACAAAGTTAAAAAAAGTGAAGTCAATGAGACCCTATATAATAGAAGAAAGACTTAATCAAGAGATAAGGCAACACTTCCCTTCTTGTTTGAAGACATATATAAGGACATCAATCATTAAGTTATATATGCCCTAGCATATCATTATGTTACGATGGACCTAATATTAACCGTCTAGACATAAAAATTGAGAAAGAAGTCCTCGAAACTTTAGTCAATGGCCCATTCTAGGAGTTAAAAATTGGCCAAGATATTATGTTAATGGATTCATGTTCAAGTCAACAAATAGTCGAATATGAAATAACTTCTTAGAGCTTGATTCTACAAAGAACAGTTGTGTGTGTATCAAGACGTCGAACTACAAAGATATCGATCCAATAAATAATTTTTATGGTGTCTTAGAAAAGATTGTAGAGTTAACATATAATTTCAACATGGAGCCAACATAAAATCGTGTTATTCAAATGTGAATGATTTGTTCTATTCAAGATTAAGGTTGAAAAATCGACAAGAATGTTTTTGACGAAACTATCGACAAAGATATCAAATGCTACTAACATTTTGTCCTAGCAAGCCAAGCACGTTCGTGTACATTATAAGCTATCCTGCGGGGGGAACAACTAAATGGGATTGATGAAAAATATGTAAGATTAAAGGTAGAAGAACCTTCGATGTTGCAAAAATTGCCTAATGTTGACTCTATTGAAGTTATTTCATATGTGTCAAATTAAGTAGAAGAGGAAGACGAAGAAGAGAAGTTTATCATGAACAAAAAGAAGATGAGGAAGATGATGATTAGGTCGATAATATATTAATTACTTGCTCTACTCATTTATTATTATTCATGTTATATACACTACTGAATTTTTTTTACTTTTATATATATATATATACATATATATATATATATATATATATATATATATTTTGAAGAACGGGTACTTTATTGAAAAAATTGCAGAATTACAATATACAATCCTCAAACTGAACTAACAAATACAGTTAAGCCCCCAGAACTCGAAGATCGTACTCAATGTTGTTGAGTATACCATTCAAGGAGATTGCCTTCCCCTCAAATATGCGTCTATTTCTTTCTCGCCAGACATGCCATACTGACGCAAGTAATCTCAGACGGGCTTGCCGGTACTTCAATTGACTTCAATTTTTAATGGCTGCAATTTCTTCAAAAATAGTTTGTAATCCATCTTGGAAGTGGTTGCAATACCCACTTGAACTCTGCATGTCTGCCAGATAATACTTGAGGCTGAACATTGAAAGAATAGGTGATCCCGAGATTCCATTTTCGATCCGCAAAGCACGCACTGCAAATTTGGCACTTGTATGCCAAATCGTTCCAACCTGTCCCGGGTTAGGAGCCGATCATTGATGGCCTTGTACGTACAAAGATGCATCTTGTTCGCTGCTCCCGTCACCCACACGATATCTGCCCACCCAACTGACGGAAGTCTAGGTCTTAGGCGCTCATAAGCTGCCCTACCGCTAAACTCGCCGTCGTTAGACCCGTCCCACCACCAGCGGTCGCTATCGACCTGGGAGTTCAGCTGCACTCTTGTGATTTCTTCCCGGAGCCGCACGCCTACCTGACGGTTGGTGACCCGCCATTCCCCTCCGTGAATCAACACATCAAGTCCCTCCTGGCATCCAATAAGCTCATACGTCGGCCAACCAAGACGATCTACTAGACTCTGATGATTCAGCCACGGGTCGAGCCATGTGCTATCATCATGCACCCATGTGCTATCATCATGCACCCATAGAGGATGAGGGAGGTGAGGTGCCACCCTATGGAGGGTGTCTACTTGTCACCCCCCACATGCTATCATCATGCACCCATGTGCTTGATGATAGCATGGGGGGGTGACAAGTAGACACCCTCCCATGAGGTGACACCCTACCTCCCTTATTCTCTATAGAGGATGAGGGAGGTGAGGTGCCACCCTATGGAGGGTGTCTACTTGTCACCCCCCCACATGCTATCATCATGCACCCATGTGCTTGATGATAGCATGGGGGGGTGACAAGTAGACACCCTCCCATGAGGTGACACCCTAGTCGAGAACGATGATGTAAGGTTTCTCATGTGGATAGAGGGTCGGAGAGTTCATTTTTGTTTATCTACTAAAACTAAAATGTTTGTTCATCCTTAATAAAAAAATTGACATGTGTCAAATTTTTTAGTCAAAACTACTTTGAATGTCTACAAAACCACTTCAAAAGTGGTTTATGTTTAATGGATTTGACACGTGTAATTTTTTTGTTGGAGGATGAACAAACATCCTAATTTTAGTGGGTGAACAAAAATGGACTCGAAGGTCGGAACATTCATCACCCACCACTCCATCGTCGCAACCTCCAGCAAGGGGATCCAAGGCTCGCTCTACTCCCACAGTACCAGTAGTTTCAGACAGACCTCCTCATAGCCCAAGAACCAGTAGCGGATCACCAACTACCACCACTTGCTGTAGAGAGAGACGAGCCTAATCCTCCCTACAAGCCTCGTGTGATGATTATAGGATCGAATTCTGGCTTGACGGCCACTAAAGTAAGTTAAACAAAATGTTTAGAAGTCAAATTAGTTTATATTTGTGACAATCTTATACTTATTTAATTGTGTTTGACTATATTTTTTTTTTTGGGTACAGATCCTCAGAAGTTAGTAGGTAGCTGAGAAAGTTTCTCAGAAACAACTATTATGGTCCTTGGATTAATTATAATTATAGTGAAGTTTCTGAGATTGATAAGTAAACAACTAACACTTTTATTTTTCTTTGGGAATACAATTGTTGCTGCTATTACATTTCACGCGAAACAAGAAGAAGGCAGCAGATTACTCAGAATGTACAACTTGCTGAACGTGCCAAGTGTTTGAATATAAAAAAATGCCAAAGTCAGAATATGAGACAATGCACGAGACGCGAAACGATGATCATCACTAATTAAGCACATAGTATTTGTTTCTTTAAAGTTCAAAGCTTAACAAAACTCTGATGATACAAAAGCTTGCAGGTGTTGAAGTTGGAAGCTGTAATCTGTATCTTCAAACAACTAGTTACAAAACAAGGTACATAAAAAGCTTTGAAATAAAGTGCCAACCTGGACAATAATATAATATAGCATGAGAGAAAAACAGGATAATTCGACTACAATGTAGAAATAAGTAATAGGATTAATTACGCTAGTTCCTAAGTTTTTGGTTTATAACACTGGATACCCTGCTTTCAAACTAATTATATTGACCACCCCTCCCTTATATATATATATATATATATATATATATATATATATATATATATATATAGTGTTAACTTTTTATTTTTATCTTAAATAGGACATCTCGTGTAATAAACATAAAACATGAGGGTGGTGGGTATAATTAGTTTAAAAGTATGAGTACTCCGTGTTATAAACCCAAAACTTACTGGTAGTTAGTATAAATAATCCTAATTAATAACTTTGTATCAAAGAATTCGCACCCAGAAAAGTAAACAAAACGTATAAATCTTAAGAAGGTCAAATCCTCGTTGAAGCAAAACAATTAAACAAAAAACAAAATCTCCATATTGAAATTCACCAGATGCTTGGAAGAACACAGCAAAGTTAATTAACTTGTAGGAAGTAGACAAATTAAGAGGGGTTCCAAACAAAGATTAGATTCTCCACATATAAATGAAAACCACAAACTTGAAGCATTTCTATGGCAACCATGGGATAAAGATCCAACAATAAATTTACAGGCATGAAAGGGGAAAAAAGGAAAAAACAGATCCATTTGTGTCCTGAGTTACCAGCACAGATTATAATGTTTCTATCAGAGGTGGTACCAAAATATTTGGTGTCAGGCCTTGGGTGCTGGATGCCCAGCCCCGTTAACATCAAAGTCAGTTGAAAGAACCTGCCCATATGCACCTTTGGGATCATCATCCTCTTCAAGGTAATCAGCTCTGGCGTTGAGGGTCAGCATCTGGCAGACAAGCCAGAAGAGCGACGCGTCAAGTGCAACGAAAGCAGCACCACCAAAAAGGCCAGTCTTGGCAGTGGGGCATTCTGTGGTAAGATCCTGGTGGACATTGCGGCTCCGGTGTAGACCCTCGGTGATGGTTGCCCACATCATCATGGCCTCTGCAAGTACTGTCACCGACCTGATTTCACCAAAATAATGGATACATTCTCAGTGGCTCTTGTGATTTAAAAATCTGTATGTGATACATATTTGTCAGTTGGTGTTTTTTAATTGGTAAGAAAACTTGATCGCAATCTTGATGAAAAGAACCATCAAAACATTTATTCCACGTTAAAGCTACTTTAGAAGTTTAGGAATTTACATCCACATAAATACACTACTAATGTGAAGACCTTCATTCAAATCTGCCAACTAGTTTGAAAGCTGTAGTTTATCTAGGCTCGTACCCTAAACCAAGGCATTCAGCCACTCATATAACATATAATATAAGAAGAAGCGATTTCTTGTTGTTTAACATGTTGCTTGGCATGCGCCTATAGTGGTGCCAACTCGGTAAGAACGGGCTATGGACAAGCTCCAAAGTCGTCCGATGATGCTTGACCAACAAACCCAATACCTTCAGCATAGTGGAAAAATTGTCTTATACAAAAAGGTTGTATGAAATGAGAGAGAGAAGATCATTTCGATGGTTCATGGTTCGTGTCTAGGAGGTAAAGTTTATTAAAGAGAGGAGTGAGAATGGATACACTTATAGATGAAGAAAATTCGTCGTTAAATGTTGTACAATGCTATTATAGGCAGACACATACACAAACATACAATAATGTGTAAAATGTTGCTTCAGGATATAATTTATGGGGGCTACCTCTGAAGAAAGGGGAGCAGCACATAAATGAAACAGGCATGTACAAATTGGCTGTGAAAAGACAATGAGATCTTCTCAAACTTGGAGAAGGACCAGGTTAGCAGCAGTATGCAACACACCAAAAGATCAGCTATTGAAGGGCAATCCAATAGTGATGGATTATTTAGTGGATGATGAATATTTCAAGGAAGATGCAATCCCAACTTACGGACCTATTTTAGTTGTGAGTTAACGAGGAGGGGAATAGACCACACGGGCCTAAACACATACTAGTTGACGGCGTCATAGTGTGCTAGATCTGAAAGGGGTCTACTCTATACACACAGGGAACGCCAGGTCGGCAAGGGGCCTAAACATGCTCTGGGTATGGGAATTAGGGTAGTTGATTGAAAAATTGATCCAAACATACTGGGTATGGGGATCAAGTTAAGTCAGATCATCAAGGGACCTATATGTGTTATGGGGTTGAGAGAGGAATATATATACGTCTCAAAGAGGGAATGTTGCTCTGGAGAAAAGAGGAAGCACGAGATACAGGCAATTGTTTCAAATTCGCATGAATGTCAGGGAAGGATTCTAGCTGCAGCAAGCTCGCTACTAGCAAGCAGATTGTTCCGCTTTTGTTAGATTTGAGTTGTATCTTGTGTTCGGTTTCGCTGCTTTAGGGAATCACCTACTTGTACTTGGGGCATTGTTATGTTAATTATTGTTAATGGAATACAGTGGGAATTTTATTCCCACTGTTTAATCACAAAGATCATTTGGGAAAGGAAGAGTGAATCTGCAGTTGTAAAGATGTCACAAATAAATAGCACACAACAAGATCAACAGCAGACCACATCTCCTCTGTAGCATTAGCAACTACCATATTCACTATTACTGCCTGAATCAAGGCCGGTCAGACCTGCCACTAGTCCTGGCAGCCTCATTTAGATGCTGTGTGGGTGCTCACAGCTCCATCAGTTTCAGCTATGATCTTAAGCGATATATCTACCAATGCCCCCAACCACCTCAGAAGAATTATTTTCCTATTGTCCTCCAATGAATCCACCTCATTTACTTTCAATGAGAGTACTCACTATTTTATTCTACTGCCGCTTAACCATCTCTATATTCTCATTTAAGCTACACTCATTAGATGGGCATTTCCTTTATTGCTCAACTAACCCACGAAGGACCTCAGGTTGAAAGCCATCTTTGAAGCTCTTCCTTTCAAATTGGAGGGTATTCTATGGTCACATCCTACTCTGAAAGAATTTATCTTCAAATATTGCACTTCAGTTCGACAAACAACATCCTCGATCTTACCTCACAATGAATCGTTCCTAGTAACAAAGATGGTCATGGTAATATTTGTCCATCAAAAATCAACTACAAAGGTTCTCTATAAATTTCTACCTTGGAAAACATTCCATACTGTTTTTGTTTAATGCTTTTCGACAAACAACAATGTAGAACTTTCTCGGGTCTTTATTATATTTGCGTGTTGAATATAAGTTTCATACAAGATGAAATTGTAATATTAGTGCAAATCAATAAGAAAATCCTGCTAAATGTTTCTATATGCATCTCTAATTGACCCTTAAAAATATGATGAATATTGAAAAGAAACCTCAAAAAATAATTAGTATTCAAGATTGTTAGGCAATGATTACGGAAGACCTATAGCTCCACATTGTAGTTACGAAAAAAACAGCTGCATGAAAGAAATGTCCAACCCTAGTACTCCAAAATGAAAAGACCAAAGATTCAACTCAAACAGAATATAATGGTAACAAGCTAGTACCCTGGCGATTAAACATATATGTCGCAATCTGTTTACTTTTGGCTCTACTCCAGCCTATCGGGTACAATGAACTATTTTTAGAGATGGATATGGTTCCCAGGGGAGGAAATATATCAAAACAGGATAGTCAATGAGAACGTAGTGGAAGGATATCATTAATCTAGATTCCATTGTTTCACATAACTTGTCAGAAAAGTAAGGTCTATACGTACTTGCATCTAAACCATTATCATTTAAAAGGAAACTTACACTGCAATAATGAAGAATACGGTCAATGCAGTGCTGCGGAACAGAGCTTCTCTAGGAACAGATTTGCCTTGGTAGGGGAAAAACACAGCAAACCAACCACTAATAGCAGACAACAGAAGTGCCACAACAGAGAGAGCTCCCAGTGCTACTGTTGGGTCACTTGGATACTTGCAGATAACAACACCTTTGCCTTGAATTGGAGTTCCAAATGGAGGCTGCAAAAACAATTAAATTCAGAAGCTGAAAAATATTAAGGAAAAAACATGAACAATATCTTGAACTCAACAATATACCAGAGAACGTTACACAATACTATACAGAATGACACATTAAATAGATCACGTGATGGATAAAGAACAACCTGAAATGGTTAATTTAGAGAGGCTTTTGGTTTTATATTTGTACCCATTTAGATTGGTATCATTTGTACTGGAGCACAAAAGGCAGCAGTTAAATTTCGACACGTGGATTCTATATGTAAGCTGTATAGGCAGTTCTTTCCACAATGGGAAATCTGCCCATGGAATGTACGGGTCCAAGAATCATGCCAAAAGATGTCTCTTATGGAACTTTAATTAAAACAAGTGTGGGGTTTTTGTTGCCAAGAAACAAACTTAGAAGCCAAATCTTCTTTATTGAGATCCACTCGAGGGGATTAATTGAACTCCTGGAGTTTTCTTGATTTTGAGGGTGCTTGATTAGGTATTCTATTTGGTTGGGATCCGAAAGATTCAAGGATATATCACTTTCTGTCTGTGACAAGCTTAAAGGGAAGCTAGTAGGGAGACCTTAGCAATTTATAATGTTTATGCTCCTTGCACTGGAGTTGGTAGGAGTTGCTTTGGGATGATTTAAGATCTTCAACATCCTTTGCTGACGAAGACTGGTTAACTAGTGGTAACATTAATGTTACCACATCCTTGGATGAAGAAATGCAAATTCTTCTTCTCAAAATATGGATAACTTAAACTCTTTGTTAAGAGATTTAGGAATGAATGCAGTGCCTACAAATGGGAGATATTTACCTGCTAGTGCAAGAAATGCATATGAATAGGTGTACTAGGTAGTGTAAGAAAACCCAGTCCTCATTACACTGGGCAAATCTCCTTGCATTGGGTTGGGAGAGATCTTTCCCCTCTTTATCCTTTCTAGAGGCATGCCTCTCGTTATATCGACTGCCTATTGTTCTTGATAGCAGTGATGAAGCATGTACAACAAAGATTTTTCAGATTTGAAAAGTTCTAGATAGACGAGGGCTTTATTGAGTTAGTAACAATATGGTGGCTGATTGTTCTGCTGCATGGATTCTCATGGGATTGCAAATATGAAGCACTATGCTTCGGAAATGTTTGAAATAAAAATATGGAGCTATATAAGTAAAATTTTAACATTTGATAATATAAGATGAGGGTTTACTTTGGTGTTCTCCAACCACGTATGCCAGGGTTTCAAAAGTGCGGTAACGCCCCTACTAGGGGTGAGCAAATACCGACCGCTACCGAAAAACCGACCGAATACCGATTAAAAATATTCCGAAAAACCAAACCGAAGTTATATACTGATACGGAATTACCGATCCGACTAAAATATGGTATAATGGTAGTGGTAATGGTTTGAGTGTAATACCATACCGAAATATTGAACCGAACCGATTTTATATATATATATATATATATATATATATATAGGAACAAGGTAATTGTGTTAGAGACTCCTAGCCCCTGGCTCGAAGGCCTACAAACTCAGCCCGAAGGCCACACACCCAGCCCACAGGCCTCGTACTTGCATCGTACCGCATCTAGCCCGCACTCACATTTATTCTCCCACATGAAATTAAATGTACTTCCCCTGTTGCTCAAACATGCAACCTCTTGGGGAGATATGCCTCACTCTAAGCACTTGAGCTAGAGGTTATGGGCAAAAATACTATTCAAAAATGAACTTATATATATTATATTTTATTTAAAATACTATTCAAAAATGAAATTATTATTATTATTATTATTATTATTAAATGCACATGCTTTGCACGTGTAATAACACATAATAAAAATATTATTCAATTATAGTCAGATATTTCTTCTAACCCATGTGGTTAAGGTGTGATGTATTTTTCTTGTTTGGTTGAGTTCGATTCTCCATGTTGACAATTTTAAACTTTTTTCAACAATTTTTACACAATTTAAAAAAAAAAATTAAATAAAATGGACCGTGATATAATGACGGCTTAGACGGCTCAAAAGTGAGCTGTTTTGAAGCCTTATTATATAGTGGAAGATTATTATTATTATTATTATTATTTTTATTATTATTATTATATATACATTTTTTTTCTTTAGAATGTTGTTCGTGATTTACTTTATGTTACTCATTTTCATTTTTATCTTTGTTTTAGTTGAGAATCATTTTCTTAGAACTTAGAATGGATTTTGGTGGACTTGAAGTTATGTTAAGAATGGTAAAATTGAGTTTTTGATCTTTTGAGCTTATATTTTTTTGTATTTTCATATAATTTTGAAGTGAATTTTGGTGTACTTAAACTTATACTAAGGATTAAACTTAGTGACCGTATTTGATCTTTTAAGCTCGTTTTTTAGGTGTTTGCGACTTGTTACATATTGTTCTAATAAATTTGACTAATTGCTTGCTTGATAGGTTGATAGAGGCTTGGCTTTGAAATTTGATGCTTCCAAAAAAGTAAAAATAAAAAAAATTCTAGGTTAAGAGGTTCTATAATACTAAGTGTGTTGATTGATCAAATATTAATAGCTAAAATATCGATACCGAACAAAACCGACCGAATACCGATTTAATCGAAACTGGAAAAAACTGATTCTAAATGGTACGATATTGGTATTGATTTTTTAAATACCGAAAAATCCAACCAAATACCGACCGATTATACCGACGCTCACCCCCTACTATGCTTGCATAAAGAATTTTTAATACAAATTTACATAAATATCAATATTATATTACAAAACTTATAACATCTCCTTATGTATATATAATGATTAATCGAATTAAAACTTTCTTCATTTTCTTCTCCTATTCCATTTTCTTCTTCCTCTTCCCTTTCTTCATCATGCTGGCTACTGTTGATGCCCCCTGGCAACCATTACAGTAGCAGCAAGTGGCCACTGCATGTCTAGCTGCTAGCACCTACAGCAACCTGAGCAATATCTAAGGCCACCACCAGCAACATGTAGCTGAAGTAGAAATAGAAAGAATTGGAAGGAAAATAAAAGGGGAAAAGAGAATTGAGAAAGCAATCATGAAAACTAAAAAAAAACTTGTATACTAAACTGTGGAGCACGAAATTTGGAGGATGTTGCAGCCATCAGTTGCTCTGGCAAGGTGACCATGGAGCCATGGACGTAACATTGTAAGAGGAGAAATACTCCAAAGATAGATAACCTAATTTCTCTCTACTGTTGGGCTTTGATTTAATTAGGGGTTCTATTATACATACCCCAATTAATATAATGTGTACCCACACTTGCACCCATTATGCGTGGAGGGTATACATAACAATATAGAGGATAGTTCTATCCTCTTTGTTTAAGTAGATTAGGCGGGTGCGGCTGAGGCCACTTAGGCATCTAAAGTATTTCCCAGTATCAGCCGAAACCAATATGTGTTGGCTGTATCTTATCGGTTTTGGTCTGTCTCGATCAGATAGTGACTTCTACATTTACCGCCCTACTAACCGATAGTGCTCTTTTTCCCAGTCAATTTAGTAAAACGAATTAAAAGAAAAAAGAGAAGTATGGGAAAAACATTGCCGAAAGTGATACTCATACGAAGGGCCTCAAATCGTTATCAAAACCGAGTTTTTTTTAACCTTGGTAGTCATGTAAATTTTGTAAATGAAAGAAATCAATAACTAGCAATTCTTTTATAGAAACAAAATACTTGTTAAAGAGAGAAGAAGGAGATAAGTTTTAAAACAGTGCCGCATTCAAGCAAAGGGGTCAAAACTAAATAAGCAAAGTGTTGACACGGAACAATAAAAAGTAACAGCTCTCTGAAGCAAAGTATTTGCTGATATCATTTAATTGGTGAAGATTGTCCCCACAAGTAGTTCTGTGCAATAGTGTGCATGCAGCCACAACAAAGAAATAGCATAACTATCCCAATAACTGGCAATTGTCTTGCACTCACTAAAGAGGTTTGTAAATTTCAGAAGATCAAAGGATTTTGTACAAGATGAAGTAAGCTGATCATTGGTTGTTCTCAACTGAAACCGATAAGGTGCCAATTGTTCGTGCAAAAATTCAAATTTCCTATATCATGCACTCACAGTTTCCATATACCACTTGAGAAAAGTACCACAGATTCATAAGATGATTGGTAAAGAAAGTTGGACTATATATAATGCAACTAAGAATCTAAACACTCCAATTATCCTTCGCTATGAATATTCTAGGATATTAAATACATTAGTAAAGAATATAAACCTTCTTATTTTCAGCAATCACACCAAATATGAAGGCAAAGCTGCCAAAAAATGCAACAGTAAGGGCAATCTGCGAGGTGGTTAAAGCCATTGTTCACAAGTATGCACCAGTTGCCAAACCAGCACCTCTGCAATGACAAAGGAAAAAAGAAATATATAAGATACAAAACTTATGTGATTAGTCAATGGCTCCGTAAGAAAATTGGTTCATATTGATATATTTAATTGTTATTAGGCAGACCATAATTACTATAGAGACTAAAGTAATACAAAAATATTCTTGGGGATTGTCAAAGACTGAAAACCAAGGTTCACATTATCAGAATCGGTATCAGACTATTCCTATGAGTATTGGTATCGGCAGTATTGGCACTACCAGAGATTTCGGATCGGAGTATCATTTTTTTATATCAGAAAGCAAATAATTGTTAATAAATTATTAACATTTTAGAAAATATATTTTATACATTTAGGCATAATTTTAAGTATTTCCATTGTTGTTTCTTAGTAGCTTTGAAATTGAATGAAATACTAGTCACACTTGCCGATTGGTTTACATGCAATAAATAAATTTTCTTCTTTTACATGCTTTTATAATCTTATTATGCTTTTACACCCTTGTTTATTGGTCTTTTTCGTTCAATCTTTTTTTTTTTTGCCGAATTGACCGAAAAAGATACCCCCAATGTCGATATCGGTCAGTATCGGATATTGGTCGGTATCGGATCGGGACATGCTAAACAGTATCGGTATCGGCCTATACTGCAAACTATGCTGAAAACCAACAGTCACGGCAAGACTATTCAAGAAAAAAAAACAATTACAAGAAAAATGGTTCATATCAATGAATTAAATTGTTACTAGGCAGACCATAATTATTATAGAGTCAAAAAATTCAATGTAATGCAATAATATTTTTGGGAATTGTTAGAAATTTGAAAATGAAGAAGGTGACAGCTAGCTACTTTATTTGTGCAACCCTTGTTAGTTATTTACCTTATTTATGTTCGAAGGTGTCCAGATTCATTGTATTTGATACCATTGTAATTATAAATAAGTTTCTTGGCTTCTTCCTTCTAATCGGTAAAATCAATTTCTCTTTCTAATTTCAAGAGGATAAAGTGGTAGCATCATTAGCTAATACCAAAGAATCGATCCGTCGATGAAACCACTGCCACAAAGATTTGATGGCCATCTAATGCAATGAAAACAGAGCTTAAATATAGTACGCCAAGGACGACCAGAATATTCACATGAGAAAGAAAAGAAACAATAAGAGCGTTCGGTTAGTAGACAAGTTCTACTCATAACTTCATATAACTTGCCCCTCGACACAAGAAAGCAGAGTACCAAAGACCTAGGGATTACATCCGAGAAGGCGCGAAAACCCAATCTATCTATTTCCTCCTATTTTCTTACCCCTTTTAATATTGGCGGCTATCAACTCCTATGAACATGAAGATTCTCTTTTTATAACCAAAAGAAACCTTAATCGATTGAAAAAAATCGATTAAAATTCGTTTTACAATACCTCCGAAATGATCCACTCGATCGTCCCTAGATTCTCAATATCCCTAAAATTTGCATCACAGTCCCAACGAACACATCACCAAATACTCTCAGTAAAATTTCAAAATATACCCTGCTAGATTGCATTGCCGTTTTTTAAAACCGATGGAAAACCCAAAAATCGTGAAAATTTGAGAGATTCCAACTCCAGCATCGATATCAATTTCCCATAATTCTACACATAACGAGAGAATTTCACCTAAAATTCTCAAATCAAGAAAAATATAACATAAAGAAACATTCTCAATATCTACAAAATTGGATTAAAATATCAATTATCGCAATAAATTTGTAGAGAGGAGAGCAAAAAACAAATTAGGCTTAGGTTTTTTTTCCTCACCTGTAGATCCTCCCTGGACGAAGTCGATGAGACTTTGGAGTAGTTGACGATAGGTTGATGATTTTATAGAGAGACGATAGTGACAGCTTGACAGGGGTACTTTGGTAATTACAATTGCAGGAACCCTCCTATTATAGCCGGAATCTTTCCGATACTCTGAACAACAGAACCCGGAAAGAATAGTAAATACCACGTTGTCTTTCAGTTATTACAGGAAATGCAAGCTGTTATTATTTTTAGAAAAATTTTGATTTACCCCCACTTGAATTATCTATATTGTCCGAGCTCTCTAGCCTAGTGGTATTAGAGCGGACACCCGGAGGGACCGGCAAGGTTCGAGTCCCCCAATTGTGTGTGTGCGTGGGATTTCAAAAAAAAAATTATCTATATTAAGGATGTAGGGGTGAGCAGTATTCGGTTTTGGACCGAAAATCGAACCTAACCGAACCGAATAAAAAATTCGGTTCGGTTTTAAATAAATTCGGTTCGGTTTCGGTTTTTGAAAATACTAAATTTTCTTATTCGATTTCGGTTTCGGTTTTGGGATTCGGTTTCGGTCCAAAACCGAAAACCGAATAAAAATTTTTAGTTTATATATATATGTGTGTGTGTGTGTGTGTGTGTGTGTGTGTTATAATTATAGGTATATACTAAATATATATAGGTATATGTTATAGGTATATATTGAATATATCTAGGTATATTTAGTTATTATATATATTAACACAAAAAACACAACAAAAAAATCCAAAAACCGAATAAACCGAAAACCGAACCGATTTAATTCGGTTCGGTTCGGTTCGGTTATTGACCAATTCGGTTCGGTTTCGGTTTTGCTTATTCGGTTTCGGTCCAATTCGATTTTTTCTTATTCGGTTCGGTTGGAACCGAATAAACCGAATGCTCACCCCTATAAGGATGCACCCTACAATTTTACATTAATAAAGAAATACCTCCACTTTGGACGGAAATCGTTTAGGACTAACGGTCAAAGGGCTTTGACCCAAAGTTTTTCACGGAAATACTTTTCTCACATTGTCTTCTTCTTCTCCCCCTCCCCTCTCCACCCTCCTCCTCCCCGCTGCCACCGCCCCCCCCCCCCCCCCCCCCCCCCTCTCCCCCCTCCTCCTCCCCGCTGCCACCGCCCCCCCCCCCCCCCCTCTCCCTCCCCATCGGCGCCGCCCCCTTCCCCGTCCCCCCCGGGCGCTGCCCCCTCCCCCCGGCGATACCCCTTGCTGATGAGGGGGTTCATCCAGCTCCATGTGGTCCTCGAAAGCAGCGACGCGGTGGCGTACGGGGTGGTGTTGTCGGCGCCGGCGGCCGGCCGGGACGGATCGGTGGCGGGGGAGACGCCGGTCGAGCCGGAGAGCGCGAGGAAGAAGAGGGCAGCAGCGAACGGAAATGCGACGACGGAGGCGACGTCGCCGGCGTCGGGATCAGACAGGGCTAGTCTGGCAACGGAGGAGGAGAGGAGGAGGATGGAGGAGAGGAGGAGGATGGAAGAGAGGAGGAAGCTGGCGGCCCAGTAGAGACGGAGGGGGAGGGGGTAGACCGGAGCGGCGAGACGCCTCTCGCGCGCGAGCACGGCCAGCGCGGAGGTGTTGGCGAGGACCCGCGCGACGAGGAACACGATCTCGGCCGGGGGTGGGGGCACAGCGGCTGGGGGTGGGGTGGGGGGTGTGGGGCGATGGCGACGGGGAGGAGGGGGGGTGGGTAAGTGGCGGTGGGGTGGAGGAGGGGGATAGCACACACACAGGGAAGGGTAATTTTGTCAAATTTTTTGGGTCAAAGCCTTTGACCGTTAGTCCTAAACGATTTCCGTCCAAAGTGGGGGCATTTCTTCATTAATGCAAAACTATGGGGTGCACCCTTAATATGGATAATTCAAGTGGGGGTAAGTCAAAATTTCTCTTATTTTTACTAGTTACTTTTATGTGCATTGCACCTAAAAAAATACATTATAATGAAATATAATTTTTTTAATTATGTTAAAATATTTTAAAATATATTTAATTATGATTTATTATAGCTAAAATATTTTAAACTTTGGATATCTGTTTAATTAGATAATAGTATCTAATTAATTTAAATATAATTTAAATTCTAAAATATTTCTGTATTTATACATATTCATGCACTTATGAGGATTTTAGGTTTTAATTTAGTTTAAACTACGTGAGAAAATAACTACGATTACTGAACTTAAAAATTTTATTATTATTTTTTAAAACGAAATGGTTGATGAAATACACACGACTTAGACGGCTCAATCTTGAACCGTTCCGAAGGCCCCTTATATTAGTAGAGATTTTTCAAAGTTCTCAGTAAAAATTACATACGAGTCATGCCAAGATGAACAACAAAACTCATTTGGTTCACTGTAATGAAATCTAATATAATCGAATAAAAAATTTATTTTTTTTATTCGATTACATTATAGTGAACCAAACAGGATAAATATTTTTTGTTTTCTTTCTTGGTCTATCCTATATTTTTTTCTTTTCATTTTTGTAAGCATTGATGCATGCTTGTCATATAATGTAGGGGCGTTGAACTCCTAAATTTAAGTAGACATGCGAGGGAGATGACGAATTAGACATGTCTAGAACTAAAATTCATCAAGTAAGATTAGGTCCGGCGTCAAAAATATATAGAGATTTCTTCTCGTATAAGCTTTTAATGTGGAATAGTGATTATAAGATAAACTTTACTAAGTATGGACCAAAAATTTAATTTTATTAACTTTTTCTATATAGAGTTATATATAAATAAATATAAAATATATATAATATACATATAATTTTTTTTAGGCCTATGAATTTGAAAGGCCTGGTAGTTCATTGCACTCCTTTAAATCCGGTCCTGAAATTAGGCAAGGACAGAACTATACATGAGCTGGGTTCTAGCCCAATTAAATTATTAAAAAAAAAAAAAAAAATCTTATCAAATAAGCCTATCCCTCAGTCCAAATCATAACAGCCTAAACTTATTTTAGCCTAATCCACCTATAACAAGCCATTATCTTATCTTGTTAAAAAAAAGAATTATAAAATATCTTTAATTGATTCTTAGGTGGCTCCCATTTATGATTCCACCTTTGGAATTAAGGATCTAGTAAGGAATCAATATTGCAGCCGGTCATGGTTATTATCGATGGATCTGGAAGAATATGTGGTGGATTGACTTGGAGAGAATCTTGCATCGCCATCGTTCGAAAGTGTGAGCAATCCATTTGTTGGCAAAATGTATTTTTATTTCACCTTAAATATCTTCTTATACAATGCAGCTTCGAAACGGTTCAAAAATGAATTATTTAAACCATATATATAATTAACCATTTAATTTAAAATAAATTACTAAAAATTATAATTTAAACCTTCTCTTCTTCTCTTCCGCATAACTGAATACCTTCTTTTTTATTTTTCCTCCACATAACCAATACCCCATCTTTTATTCAAATATATCCATAACAAATTATAATTAAATTTAAATTAAATTTCTATAAATTTAAATTATATATATATATATATATATATATATATATATATATATATATATATATATATATATATATATATATATATATATATATATATATATATATATATATATATATAAATTTTAATTTAAATATTTAAATTATAGTTTGATAATATTATAAAGAAAAGTATTATTTTACGTGCACGTGCTTTTACTTTTTACTAGTATATACTAAAGTCGCAAACAAATATAGTTATCAAAAATATATATATAATTTAATTTAAATATTTAAATTATAGTTTGATAATATTATAAAGAAAAAAAATTATTTTACGTGCACGTGTTTTTACTTTTTACTAGTATATACTAAAGTCACAAACAAATAATTTGTTTGTGACTTTAGTATATACTAGTAAAAAGTAAAAACACGTGCACGTAAAATATTTTTTTCATTATAATATTATCAAACTATAATTTAAATATTTAAATTTATATATATATATATATATATATATATATATATATATATATATATATATATATATATATATTGGCATTGGAAATCTAGAACTCGTGTGGAAAGTTACAGCTGAACTTGCAAGTAAAATATTTGGCTTAGTAAAAAAGAAGCCAAATTTGAAGTATCCCTAGAAAGCAACGTGTGTTCTTAAATATTGAAACCGTTATGTTTGTGTCTTATACAAACATATAATAAAAGATTTGTTGGGGCATTTGTATTCTTGAGTTCTCTACATGCTTAGTGAAGTTTTAGTCCCATATCAAAAATGTATCATGTGGTATCTCAACATATATATGCTTCTATGTATTGTTGGGATGTGCACATGGGTGGTGACCCAAAGGTGGGAATCATGTGGGTGATTTTACTAAGAGGTAAGAATAAGGCTCCATGGTAAGCTTCTAGCTCTTGGAAAATTTATTTTCATGGGAGCTAAGTCCCATACGACTCGGACACGGACTCGGGCTCGGGCTCAAGGGCTCATGAGGCGTAATGTGGTATTTTGTTGGCGCACTTTGCACTTAGCATCGTCGCGCATCCCAGTGTGCGTAGAGTGCGCAGCGTACGCAGTGTCGTAGAGAGAAGAGAGGTATTGTACCAGCGTTGAGTTTTGCACGGGAGTTCGTGTTCATCCGAGGAGTCAGAAGAGCAAGAGTGTTCCAAGTTCTCCGACGAACTTGCTGGTTCCTGGAAGCTATTCGTGTGGGGCAAATAAAGCTTTGAGCAACGGTGATCATTCACCCAAACAGGAGTTTTTACATCTTTCGCCTGTCACCTTCTTAGTTTATCAGAATTCTATTAGCGCACCTTCGGTGAAGTGTTCGCGTTGGTAGAAATCTGTGCACCTTCTGTGAAGTGTTACATCACCTTCTTCATTTATCAGAATTCTATTAGCGCACATTCGGTGAAGTGTTTGCGTTGGTAGAAATCTGTGCACCTTCTGTGAAGTGTTGCATTAGTGAAATTTTTGTTACGTACCTTCTGTGAAGTGTTACGTAATAACGATTATTTTTACAATTGTTACAAATTCTCAGTTTTCCATCGAAAAATTGTGCCCAGGCTTTAACAATCTCAAAGCTTTATCGCTACGATGGAAAACGTTAATGTTTTACTCTTCAATTCTGACTTTTGTAAGTTAGAAAAGTTTGATGGAGAACATTACCAAGTCTGGAAGAGAAATGTTTATCTCACCCTTCAACTCAAAGACGTAGATCACGTACTTCTGGAGGAAGAACCTACTGTTTCAGATGTTGGGTCTGCTGCCGCAATCACCGCGGCTACTAAACTTCAAGCAAAATGGAGAAGAAAAAATAGTATTTGCAGGCTGCTTATCCTGAATACTATGGAAAATTTTCTTGCAGAATCCTATTCTAAGAAGAATATCGCTAGAGACATATGAGAGTCTCTAGAAAAACTCTACGAAGAAGACAAGAACCGCAGTAAAATCTTTGTGGTTGAAAAATATCACAAGTGGTTATTTGAGGACGAAAAGTCTATGCTGTTGCAGGTGAAGGAGTTCCTGAAACTGCGACAGAAGCTGGAAGACGAGGCGATGTCCCTCTCCGACAAGTTTGTTGTTGGAGGGATTGTCTCAAAGCTCCCCGCTGGGTGGAGCAAGTTCTATGAAAACATGCATAGGAAGAAGCTGGAGATTACCCTTGAAGATCTCCTGCAGAAAATTTATGTTGAGGACCAGATGCGGGCTCAACTGAAAGTGGACGCACTGTCCAAGCAATTGGCTAACGCCAATCTGGTGCATTCAAGGGAACCAAGGAAAAAGCATGCGGCTTCCCAAAGCAAGAAGAAGGACCTTGACAATCTAAAAGTCAAGGGTACTTCAATGAAGAAGAAGAAGAAGCCAAAGTCCCACTTGGCTTGCTTCAAGTGTGGCAAGAAGGGTCACTTTAAGAATGAGTGCAAAGCAAAAGCCAAGCAATCGGAGCAAGGAGAGCCTAGTAAGGTAACTATGATCACTGATGTTGTTGCTATGATTGCGCAGGTTGATGCGGTAGGAACTGATGCTGACTGGTTGTCACCCTCACTTTTTCCAGTTAGGGGTAAAATGGTAATTTTTTATTTTATAATATTTTTGGGAATTTTATTTCATGAATATTATTATTTTATTATTATAGGAGTCGGGTTCGAATTTCATCGCATTCCGAGTTAATTCGGGACCCCGGTGAATTTCGACTTGAGTCGTAATTAGCATGTTATTTAACCATGGCCCACCACACTAAACTTTTAGGTTTAGGAGTTTGGACTAGTCCCCCATGAGTAATTAAGTTTAATTATGATTTTTATTTATTTTTAGCAACTTCCGAAACCCATTTTTGAATTAATTAGCATTAGGCTTAGGGAGGGGCAAACTTGCAATAAACAAGTGCCCCTACCCATGCCCACTTGGCCGGCCATGTAGGAGAGCCCCCCCCCCCCCCCCCCCCCCCCTTTCTTCTCCATTAAGAAAACTCTCTCTCTTTCAAATTCATTTCTTTCAAAGCTTTTCTTCCTCCAAGAACCTAATCTAGGTATGCACTTAATTCCTCAATTATTACTCTTTTGCATTTAGTTCCTTCACTATAAATGGGGAGGAGCTCATTCTCCACCATTTGCCCATAAATTTGTAGGATTCCCTAGAAATTCTAGTTAAGGATTTATTATGGTTTAATCCTTTTGAGAGTGGTATATATATATATATATATATATATATATATATATATATATATATATATATATATATATATACATGTGTATTTTTGTGTGTGTATTTATTATAAGTATTTGTGTGTGTGTGTAGGAGAAATGGAAGTGGTGGTGTTGTGAGAGTGGCATGGGTGTCATGAGAGTGGTGAGAGTGTGTGTGGTTGTGAGTGTGTGAGTGTGTATGTATTTTTATACATATCTATACATGTGTGTGTGTCTATATTTATATATATATATATATATATATATATATATATATATATATATATATATATATATATATATATATATATATATATATATATATGTGTGTGTGTGTGTGTGTGTGTGTGGTGAGTATTTATGCATATGTAGATATACGTGTGTGTATTCATAGATATGTAGATAGATGTGTGTGTGTGTTTGTGTATAGGGATATATATATATATAGATATATATATATATATATATATAGATAGATAGATGGTTATATATATATATATATATATATATATATATATATATATATATATAGAAGGAGGAGGAAGAAGTGATAGAAGGAGATGAGATGAAGAAGAAGAAGACACAGCAGTAGCAGCAGCTACAGCTGCAGGAGCAGCAGCACCAGCTGCAGGAGCAGCAGCTCCACTGGCAGCACCAGCTGCCAGTCTAAACCCCTCCCTTTTGAGCCCCCTTTAGCCTATATAAAACCCCCCATTGTATATATATATATATATATATATATATATATATATATATATATATATATATATATATATATATATGTTGATAGATAGTTAGAATTAGAAGAGAATAGGAGAAGAAGATTAAGGAAAAGGATAAGAAGAAGTTAGAAGGAAAGAATTAGAAGAATAGGAAGAAGAGCTAGAATAGAAAATAGAGGAGATCGAGTTAGAGGGCGAAACGGAGCTCGGAGTATCGGAATGAGTTAAAACTTGGCGTGGACCTAGATTATATGAATTAGATTTTGCGGGTAGGCTCCCGAGTGGAAATCGGGGTTGTAGGGCGCCGGTATCGTGCCGTACCATCGCGTATCTTGAAATATTCAAGATACCGGCAATAGGCCGTAAGTGGACTAGACGTCCACTTTACCTAGGTATCTTGGTAGGTAATAAATGTATAGGCTAGTACCTTACTACCCTAGGGAGCTCGGGTCAAAATACCAAGCGTAGGTAGGCTAATTTGATAATTGCCTAAGCTAGAATTTTACCTTTTTTAAGGGTAAAATAGGATATTGGCCTACGGCCAAGATTTGAAGTTTCAAAGTCCAAGATGGACTTGGATATGGGTTGTAGAGGTTGGTAATAGTTAGAAATAGTCGCCTAGACCTAGTCTTGATCTCGGTTGACCACGGTTGACTTTTTAGATCGAAAGTCAACTATGGGTCAACACTTTACCCAATTTAGTCCCAAATTCCATTAGACTTGTGTAGTTGACCGAAAGTCAACTATTAGTCAACATTTGACCACTTTGACCCAGGGTTGACCTAGAGTTGACCAAAGTTGACCAGGGTTGACCAGTTGACCAAAAGTCAACTGTAGGCCAACTCTTGACCCCGTTTGACTTTCTTCGACTTGTTTTGACCTGTGATGACTGGTATGACCTAGGGTTGACTTGGTCTGGCTTAGATTGACTTGATATAACTTGATTTGACCTAGATTGACTTGACAGGACTTAGTGTGACTCAGTGAGACCTAGTTTGACCTAGATTGCATATTATTCATTGTGAATCGTTCTTAAACTTGTTTAAACCTAAATTAACATACATATCTCATCTTTAGGTCTCTGATTTTCCACTCTGAGCATTGATATACCCTACAGCTCAGGACAGCAGGCGAGTACATTTACTGATAGTTTTCATTGTCTTGATATTTGCTATATCCGATTCAGTCGTAGTGTCTTACTTGATTGTCAGACACGATAGTTCATGGACTAGTATTGTCGGATTCCTGTCATGAGATGTCATTTCTGAATTTCTTGGGATACTGGTACTTGCTTAGTCTTGATTCTCATACTTGTATTGACGCCGATTCCTGAAGAGGACTTGCTCCCCTTTTAGGAAATCCCGCGTCATGACGTACTATGTCCGGATCCGTATACTATTCGAGGAAATAGGGAATATTATAGATAGTGTGATCAATGTCCACCTTGAGTTACTACTTGTATCATAGCTATACCCTCACCTCACGATGGGTATATCCTGACCTGTGCTACTACTTGCTCCATAGCTTACCATCCCGGCCGGACCGAGTCCACGTACTTGTAGCCGGTCGGCTGGAAGCCTGATTCTTGACCCATATCGATCACATTAGGCTATAATATTCGAGGTACATTTTATATTTACTTTTCTCGTCATATATCCTGTTTTGTTCTACATTCAGTACTTTCTCACCATACATGATATACAGTTACTCACATGCTCTACATGCCTTTACATTGTATCTTGATTGGAGACTAAGTTCTGCTCGGGAGAAGAGTTACAACCCCTGTCCTTGTTTGGTTTAAGGGTTGTAACTCGGCTTCCGAACGGTTCCCCAGTCTTCATATATCTTTGTCTTGTAGTTTATTATACTGTCTCTTATAGAACTTGTCAATTCACATGGAACTGCTGTTAGTGCTTGTACTTGCTCATTTTCCTGACAGGATACCGTTATGATATATTATAGATGATTCCGAGGCGGACTGCTCGACCTATTATGGGCTCGAGTCAGATGGAGTAGCCTTGGATCGTGGCCTTATAGTAGAGCCACTAGATTTTGTAAGGTGGGTAGAGTTGTAGCACCCAGTTTCCCAAATGAGGGTAATTTTGAAATTTCGTGTTTATAATTATTTTAATAATGATATTTAATTCATGATATGATTTTTGGTGGGTAGAGTTGTAGACTAAGTTCCGGGTACGGTACAGGGCCCTACCGGCCAGCAGTCGTACCGGTAGCAGTCCAGGCCGGGGACAGTATTAGACTTTAGGAAGATAAGCTCCAGGGACTTCACGGGCACGGAGGGCATCCTCTATGCAGACGATTGGCTAGAGGATGTGCAGCGGAGCATGGAGCTGGCAGAGCTTCCTAGAGCACTTTAGGTTTCGGCCGCAGCCAGCCGATTCTTCGACATTGCGTTGACATGGTACCGCACGGATCCTCGTGCGTCGGTGAGAGGGCTGACTTGGGAGAACTTCCGGAGGCTCTTCAAGGAGAAGTTCTTTCCGGACGTGGCTCTTACAGCATTGGAGGGCCAGTTCGTGGGTCTAGTACGGGGGAACTCGTCGGTGGACGAGTATGCAGCTGAGTTCTTCCGCCTTAGCAGGTTCGCTTCCGATATGATCCAGGATGAGGGGCAGAAGGCTCGTAAGTTCCGCAGGGGACTTATTCATGCAGTGCGCTGTAATATTCCTGTTTTGAAATACGTATATGACCGTATTATTATTTTTGGAGGATTTTAATTTTTGGGGTATTCTTGAAATTTTTATTATTTTCTTGGAGGTAATTTTATCCTCATTATTATTATTATTAATAATTTTCTTGTTCCTAAACTACCCTCCCAAATATCTACCTAACCCCTCTCTCTTTCTCTCTCTCTCCCTCACTCTCACCCTCCCCTACCTAACTCCCCTCTCTCCCTCACCCTCTCTGGAGAACCGGCCAACCCCTCCCCCCAAAATTTCCCTTCCTCTCTCTCTCTCTCCCGATCACCCACTCTTCTCCCCGACCTCCGGTCGTCGCAAGCGCCACCACCATCTTCCCCCACCACCATCATCGTCGCCATCTGCTCCCACCGTCTCCACCACCACTTCCGCGACTACCACCACCGCCATGGCCTCCGGCCACCTCCCTCTCGGCTGGCACCACCGCCCGACCATCATCATCGTCGTCTCTCTCTCACCACCATCTCCTCCGCGGCCCCCGGCCCCTTCCGCCGACGTCGTCGTCTCCATCTCCTCCGCGGCCCCCAGCCCCTTCCGTCGACGTCGCTGTCGCCGTCTCCATCACCTCCGCCACCACCTCCGTCGACGCCAGCGCTGCCATCTCTTCCGCCCCTTGGCGCAGCTGCTGCCGCCGTCGTCCTTTCACCACCGCGGGGCCGACCCGACCTGGCCGAGTACCCCTCCGGTGAGTTCCTCCGCCTCCTCCTCTCTCTGTCCTCCCTCCGCCGGATCCCCGACCTCGCCTGGCCGGGCTTCCCCGGCGGCCACCGCCTGTTCCTCCGCCTCCCCTCTCCTCCTTGGGCTGTGAGCTCCTCGGGAAGCGAGCCCTTCGATCGGCGTGCCTCGGGCAGCGTGCTGCCTCGAGCAGTGTGCTGCCTCGTGCAGCGTGTTCCTCAGGCAGCGCACCCTCGGTTGGTGCGCTTCCCCGTGTTTTTGGGTCGTGTGCACCTCGGTGTATGTGTCGTCTCGTTTTACGTGTACCTCGGTCTACGTATTGCCTTGGGCAGCGGGACGCCTCGAGCCCCGCGCTGCCTCGGGCACCGTGCCATCTTGATTTGAGCGTTGTCTCGGTTTTCGTGCCCCGGCCTTTGTGCCATCTCAATTTACGTGTACATACGGATTTGCGTGCCGCCTTGGTTTGTGTATTGTTTTGGACTTCGCACCGCATCGATTTGCGTGCATACGTCGACTTGTATGCCGCATTGATTTGCGTGCTTCCTTGAGCCTCGCTCTGTCTCGATTCGCGTGCTCGCCTCGATTTGCGTGACGCGTGATTCGTAGACCATTCTGATATTCGTGATTTTTTTGATCTACGTGCACGTCTCGGTTTACGTATACGTATTTTCCGTTCATCTCGATATTTGTGCCATCTCGATTCTTGTGCGTGTCTCGATATACGTATTCGTCTCGGTTTACGTGTCCGTATCGATCCGCGTACCTCGATTTCCGTGCCAGATCCCTGTACTGCTTGCGGAACCCACACGGTATAGCCTTCTGCCATCCCTTGTGATTATTCTATTATTTTATTGTTTGGTGCTAATGATTGTTTATTGTGTGTTCTGAGGATCTCGATTGGCGTGCTAGCGTGGATCGCGACTGCCGAAGACTTGCTTACCTAGCCGAGCCCTCTAGGCAAGTATCCCTTGCTCATCGACGGCTCTTGCCCTCTCTCTTGGCTTTTATTTCATTTAATTAATTGTACTTGTAAATTTTATTACCATGATTAGTGTAGCCTAGTAGTAGATCTGCCATGATGATAACTTAGGATAGCTTGGTCCGATACCGGGATAGACCGTATCGGGCAACTTGGATGGGTCATCCACACCTCCGAGGACACGAGCACGACTCACTTGTATGGATTGTCCCTGTATGCCCCGTGTCCGACTCGCGGTCGGGTAACGGCTTGGCGAACTACTCATGTGGCTGTGATTGTGCTTGGGTTAGAACTATAGACATGTGCTGTGATGCGCCCTGCGAGGCGGTTAGTTGATTATATTATGCATGTTGGCTTGGCGCCCAGTACGCATTGTAGCGCTGCTGGAGGCCGGGACTTAGTGGTCTCGGGTTCGATTGGTTTCCAGTACGCATCATAGTGCTACTGGAGGCCGAGACTTAGTGTTCTCGGCTGTCGACTTGTTCCCAGTACGCATCGTAGTGCTGCTGGTAGCTGAGACTTAGTGTTCTCAGTCTGCGACTCTGCGATTCCACGGCGGGTTGCGCCGAGTGGATTTTAGCCCCTATTTTTATAGGGTGCTCTCGTCCAGAATATAGAGGAGACTCTGCCGGATCTTTTCCAGAATTCCCGACCGGAAATTTGGTTCGAAGGATTGGGCAGAACCATTCCTTTGGTTTGCTGGACTGGACTCTTGTATGTTCGTCTTGGTAGGGTATGCCGGATCCTGTTACCTGCTAGGTAGACTCCAGACTAGTTTAGTCGCCTAGCTCCTGACTTGTCTTGTCCGTTGGGTAGGGTAAGGAGCACAGTTCTACTCGGGTGACGATCTGCAACCCTGGTCCTTGTTTGGTTTAAGGGTTGTGGACCTGATCCAGAGTGGTTCATGCAATCCTTGCCTTTATTCGGCGACACTATTTATTATACCTGACCCACGGCTTTCCTTCTAGGTGGTGTTCTAGTCTATTTGGGTAGTGTTGACCATTGACCTATGTGTCGGGATTGTGACCTTGGGTATATTCGAGGATTGGCTCTAAAGGGAGAGATGATCTTGAGAGGGTGATTCTGGTAGAATTAGGTGGATTTCCTGAATTTGATGATCGAGTGGATGTTCCATTGAACGAGAGGAGTATCGAGGTGTATCCTTATATGATTTTACCCGACTTCCTAAACGCCCAAAAACCTGGTTGATTGTTATGTCTTGAGAATTGTGAGGCTTGTTTCAGGATAGCGTGTGATCATTGGTTTGGAGAATCTTCGTGAGTTGGAGGATCTACCATTTTATAGGGATTAGCGTAGTATCTGTTGATTGTACCTTTTGATCTGATTTCCATTGTGGAGGGGAGAGTCTGGATAGACGGATCTGGTGGATAGACTGACTCGATAATTTTAGCTGTAAGCTCCCATGTGTACTTGAGGTGCTATTGTGGTAGAGATTCGATCTTGCACCCGATTTGATATCCATGCCATGATTTGAGTAGATGACTTATGGTGATTGATAGATTTGACCCTGTTCCTGGTATTACACGATGACCTAGACCTGTCTTGATTCTTGATAGTGGCCCGTAGAGGTGCACTCCTGACTAGCACTCTGGACATGACGAGTAAACCTGACATGTATATCTTGATTCCTGATAGTGGTCCGTGGTGGCGCACTCCTGACTAGTACTCTTGACATGACATGTTTACTCTTGATCGCTGTTGCGACAGCCAGTCCTGACTTGCTAGGTATAACCTTGTCTTGACACCGTGGTTGATTTTTTCCTGATTGTGCTTGTACAAACTACCTGTCTCGTCTTGCATCATGTCTAGGACATGGATTCCTGGTTACCACGGTCAGGAATTCATAATAAATCTGACTAGGTTAACAACTAGATTGATCAAGTAGCTCATATAGATCGAGGTATTCCGGCTACAGGCAATCCCGTTATCTGGGCGCTCATGGGATTTGTAGCATGCCGTCGAGTAGGGCAGATTTCCAGCACACTGTCATGTGTTGCACCCCTCCAGCTAGCTATTAGGGTACATTTGTCTCCCGGGCGATGTACCCACTTGTCACGACCCGCACCCTGTATAGGGGCACGAGAAGTGGGTACGTCCAGCCTATGCCGCAGTGTCGGCGGTAGAACGCTGTCCTAGGTTAATCATCTAACAGTATAAAAGTACCTGTACAGTTTATACTCTCCGAATGGAGGTGACAAACAGAAACAATCTCAATCACATCTAGGTAGAGAAATGGAAGATAGATAGATAGACAGATGGTAACTCAAAGAGAACAGTACAATAGATGAAATAAGCCCAAGTGTCTAGGATAACATAACATCAGAATGTCAACTCATAATACAATAAGTCTAAGAGTCTATACATAACTCAACATCTCAAAGTACAACTCAGATGTGAGACAAAATGATAATATAGAAAGACTGCCTAGACTAACTGGTCTAGACTACTGGAACAACATCCTCAGCTGCAGGTGGATCCTGCTGAGGGTCCACAACATAAGTGTCATCTAGTCCTGCTCCATAATAGGTAGACACCAGGGCCTCCTCCTCATCCTCTGTAATATTTTCAACAGGTCCAATCAGGACGGGAACGAGCACAATACATCTCACGCAGTGCATAGAATGATAGGAAATATAAAGCATGCAATAGAGTAAAATACAGAAAACGCTGAAAGAAGATACATGTAGCAAAAGAGAGAACTGTAATGAAATATTTACTATAATAGAGAACTAGCAGTGTCTAGTGAGTCAGAGTAAAATATAGACATGTGAAATAGCATAGGAGATTCATGACTACAGCTAGAAGTGATTCATGACTACAGCTACTGGGGTAATATCCATATGACTATTTCCACTCCCCCATCCCCAATCAATACACAAGGATCCGTTCAAGTTATGTTAAGATTCATGATAAGCCCATAAATGGGAGATTCATGAGAGGCTCTGTGAATCATAAGAGTACATAAGTCACAAGCGATTCGTGAATCTATGAAAGCATAGAGATACATGATGATAGTGAAAAGCACAACATGCTGTATCTGATGCTCCCGAAGGGGATAACATCTCATGAAAAGATCCATATAGTACCAATCCGTGATAACAATCGTGTCAGCATCAAGTAAAGTAATCTAGAGTAAGAATATAAATCCTGGCAAATATGAAACGGTCAGAGAATGTACTCGCCTGATAACTGAATGTCTGAAGAAGATATACTGTCTGAGGAGAGGTGTATGGCTCCTAATCAGAGCAATACAAGTCACAATGTATCCACAATGGTAAAAATAAAGTATACAATGCATACTACATGATTCTAGGTCAATCTGGTCAAAAGTCAACTCTGGGTCAACTCTAATAGTCAAACTAGGTCACAGGAAGTCATACTAAGTCAAATAGAGTCAAACAAGGTCAAACAAGTCAAGGTTAGTCAAACTAGGTTGATTAGGTCAAGTTTGGCCTAAGGTTGACCTTGGTCAACACTTGGTCAAACAGGGGGTAAACTAGTTAAGTCATGGGTATTTGGTTAATTAGGGTTAGCCCTAATGGCCATAGGCTAATAGCTATAGCCCATAGGCTAATAGCTTAGGTCAACTAGTTCTAGGTTTACCTATATATATATATATATATATATATATATATATATATATATATATATATATATATATATATATATATATATATATATATACATACACTATATAATGTAAAACCTATATATATAGCCACTATATATAAATACCCATATACCCCACATATATATATAAACATATATATACACTAATATATATCTATAACATATATATATATATACATACAAAATGTATATGTATAATATACCTAATATATATTATATACAATATATATAGAGAGAGAGAGAAGAGAGACACAAAGAGAGAGAGAATGAGAGAGAGAGAGAGAAAGTGAGAGAGGGAGACATAACACAAATGGGGGGGGCTGTTCTCAGATTCCTGAGAACAGGAATCACAGCCCCCAACATAACAAAATACACACACACCCTACACAAATACATACATGTATATACACATGTATATACATGTATACTACCCAAAAACTCACCCACACACTCACATACATATATACTTCCTATACATACACTGAAATACACATATACATATATAATTCACATCAAAATTAGGTTTGAAACTCGAATTTTAAAAATTGGGAAAATAACCCAAAATCTGGAAATATTTGCACTGTACAGGAAAATGGGGTAATCCCAAAAACTCACACAAAATCGAGCTATGGCTCGAATCCCTAGGTTGGTAATTAAAGCCCCACACATCCTCTAGTGTCTAGTGTGTCTAGGAGTCCACCACGACACGACACAACGTGTCCAACCGCCCAAAACATGGCTCGGGTAAATTCCTGATACACCCACGCGTGCACAGCGTCGTGCACGCGTGCAGTTCACTCTAGGACACGACACACTTGCACCCGTGTCTCGTGCTCGCGCGTGTGGGTTCGCCTAGGGTCAGGCTAGGTGTCCCAGTGTCTGTCTCGTGTCCAAGTGTCGCACAGTGTCGACACGAGGGCCGTATCAGTCGTGAAAATACGATTGATACGCGTGTTTTGCACTGCTTCGTGCAGTGAGTCACACGCCTCGTGGACACGACACGGGCCACGTGGGGCCTCGTGGTCATGTCCACGTGTAGCCCACGTGTTGGGCTACACAATCGTGTCACCACGAGGTGTCCACGACTCGTGTCCGTGCGACACGAGTCGCGTGTCAGTGTAGAAAATGTGCGCGTGCACTGTCAGCCCATGTCCAGTGCGAGTGAGTTTTCTCACTCGACACGACACGAGGCGACACCAAATTTTGGGGGCATGTGCGCAGACATTGCCCCCTCGTGTCCACCAATTTTCTCGTGTCCTAGTGTCGTGTGTAGGGAGAACCAAGGGGGTGGTAGCAGGGGATTTTTCAGTGTAAAAACAGTATCTAAACAGTGTTGTGTCCGAGAGCTTTGTGTCCAGTTTTGGACACGACACAAGCTTAAAACGTGCTCAGTGACACAGGGTTAGGGTTAGGGTTAGCTAGGCTAGGTTTTTGGTTCAAAAAGATTTAGAAAACAGTGAGTAAATTTATACTAAGACAGTGTGTAATTTACACTAAATTTCAATGTGTTGACAATAGGATACGTGTCCGATACGACACCAAACAATTCCTAGATTTTACCAACCTTATCCACAGCTATATTATAACTATATGCATGCAATAATGAAGAAAAAAACAGTATATTAACTAGGTTTAGATATATTTACCTCTATGTGTGCAAAGTCTTGAATTTCCACTAAATGAGGGTGTACATCCAATAGCCCCAACTTGTCCTTCCTTGGTGAAACTTGAGTAGCTCACTTCCCTAGGCTCCCTTAGATTGTAGGTGACCTAATGGAGAAAACTAGAGGTGATTTGGATCAAAAATGGCCAAGTTGTGGAGGTTTGAAGGAATGGGATTTCTAGGTTTTTCTTGGTTTTGTTTTGTCATGAAACTTGGAAATAATTCTAAGTGTTAGTTTTATAGGAATGGGGTGGCAAGGGGGTGTCATAGGGGTGTCTTGGCCGGCCACAAGGCATGGGGGGGGTTCAAAGCTTGCTTCTAGGTTAAGGCAAGGACTTTGGTAAAGGTTTTAAGATATTTTGCATAAATCAAGCAAAATATCAATAAGTAAATATCTAGATATTTGTATAGCTTTGACCCAATGATAATATCTAATCCCTAGTCATTCTAGGTTAGGAACTAACCTCTAGATTAGGGTAACTAGGTTAGGGATTATCAAGTCACCAATCAAAAGTCCATGAATAGTAAAATCTCACTAATCCTACTTAATTCCTAGAAAATTACCAAAATACCCCTTAGGCTAAAAATCACTAAAATGATATTCTAAGCCTATGGTCAAGTTCTCATGGTCATGGCAACTTCTAGGTTAGAGAAACTAGGATTTACACTAAGGTTTTGCTAGTAAGTCACAAAGTCATAAGTCATGACTTAGCATGACTTTAGAATTGGTTTAACTTAACTAAAATCACCAGAAAATCATACCATGACTAAAATACCACTAATAAATAATAAAAATAATAATTTTTCAAAATCCCCAATTTTCAAAAAATAGGGTGTTACAAGTCTACCCACCTTAAAATAATTTCGTCCTCGAAATTTAGATGGTCGTACTCCTTCTAGGTCAAACCTCCAATAATCAAGGACGAAGCCACTACCTAGGCAACATACAAGGTCAACAAGCAAAATATGGGTAGTAGACCTATACTGGGTCATGTCCAAAAATTGGCTGGCAGTTTCAGGTCATAAGGAGTCCTGAATTCAAATCGAAGCCAAAAGTAACTCCATGGGGTAAATCAGGATGGAGCCTCGGGTCAGGAAAATCGTACTAAGTAAATGAAGCATATGATGGTATGCCTAAGTGGGACACTAAGGTCATGGGTGTAGTATGTCATGTCTAGGTCATGTATGTAAAGTCAGTTTTGAGAAAACAACTAGTCTTGTACTCCAAATTTAAAAGTCACGGTAATGTGTCTACGGTGATCATAATTTAGAGTGGGAAGGTCTATGGCCTAAATTGAACCAAAAATCGTGATAAAATAGTAGTGTAAAGGGCAGGTTAAATGGGACAGTCCTGGTCATAGGTATAGATTAGGAAGATAAGGAAACAATAAATCACAGGGCTAAAAGGGTTACCATTCTATGGTCAGAGCTACTCTATCAAAAAGGCATAACATATATACACTAATTTATTTAAGGGAAAAATTCTTGACAAAAGAGTTTATCAAGAATTACATTAACAACTAAACTACTCCTACTCCTACTCCTACTCCTACTCCTACTCCTAAGTAAGAGATGAAGAAACAACAACAATCGACAAAATCAAAAGAACTAACAGGTCAAAACTGATCATTAATAAAGAACAGGTAGGAGCAGATGGAATTGGATTTCAAGATAGATAAAATGAAGCAAGGTGGGAATGGAATTTAGAAGAACAGAACCTGCAAGCACATCGCCAACTGCCTGAGCATCCTCAACTGTCATGGCGTAAGCACGCCCCTGCTGACCTCTTCCAGCCTGCTGCTGAAACTGCATAAATCTCTGCTGCTGTGGCTGTAATGGTCCTCTCTGCTGCTGTCCTACCGGAGCCTTGGCTCCTGCTCCTGGTGCTGCTCCCTGTGCTACTCTGCCTGTGTACTGGGAACACTCCCTCAGCTGGTGGTCTGCTGCCCCACATAGTAGGCACCAGCCCAACCTCTTCCTGCACTCTCCCCATCCATGTCCCGATTTTTTACAGTAGGGACAACTGGTAGTCTGCTGTCTCGGTGCCTGCTGCTGCTGCCTCGGCTGCTGATACTGCTGTGGCTGCCTCTGCTGCTGCTGATAATGAGGCCTCTTGGCCTGACCTCCACTGCTGCCTGCTCCCTGTGTATCACGGCCCCTCTTGAGCTTCAGCTCAAGATCATCCTCAGCCGCCATCGCTCCTGCTAGAATATCCTCAAAGGTGGCACTCCTCTCACTCTTGGTCAAGGACTTGACTTCCTTGACCAAGCCTTTCCTGAACCTCCTCGCCTTCGCTGCCTCGCTAAGGCCCTCCATGAATCTGCTCAACCGGCAAAACTCACCGGCGTACTCCTCTACGGTCTGGTTCCCCTGAACCAGGTTCTCGAACTGTGTCTCCAAGACGCCGACTGCCTGATCCGGAAAAAACTTCCCCTTGAAGAGCTCCTTGAAAGCTCCCCATGCCTGCCCTGGAGTACCTACTCTCGGATCCGTCTGATACCAGGTACGGGCAAGATCCCGCATCTGGCTAGCTGCTGCCTCCACCTGGAGTCCGGCTGGTATCTCCGCCAATCGGAAGATCTCCTCGATGTGCTCTATCCAGTCATTCGCAAAAAGAATCCCCTCAGTACCCAAGAAGTCCCTGGGGTTCATCTTCTTGAACTCCTGGATGCCAGGAATCCTCTGCTGTCGCGGCGGTCCTGCTCCTCCCTGCGGCTGGGCTGCCAACCTCTCTATCGTCGCTGTAGCCAGCTGATGGACATCATCAATGCCTCTGGTAAATGCCGTCGTCTGACGCTGCTGCAGGGTCTGCTGCGACTCTAGGAACTGCTGGAAATATGTAAACATCTGTACAGCATCCACAAATCCAGATGGCATCTGCTGCTGGTACTCCTGCTGGTACTGCTGGTGCTGCTGGTGCTGCTGGTGCTGCTGGAACTGAGGCTGACGAAACTGCGGGGGAGGCATGTCTGGGGTAGCTGGGATGGTCCCCCGAATAAGTAGAGGTGCACCCCCAAATATGGCAGAAGCTTCCACATGAGCTGGAGTAAGGGGAGCTGTGGTCCCCGGGTCCTGGTGAGCTGGACGAGAGGTGGCAGACCTCTCAGTGGTGTCACCTGGACCGAGACGCTGCGATCGTGTCTCCACCATCCTGAAGACAGATCAATAAGGAAGTCAATAACGATACAAGGATGATAGTATCAAAGGACAATATGAAATAGATTATACAGATTTTAACAAAAGTCAGTAGATTCAAATCCATGGAAATTTTCCTAATTGTGATTGAGCATCCACTCTCTCTAAGCCTATTCCTTAAATCCTATCACAGGCTGTAGTGATACTCTAGTTCGAATACCACTACATAAACTCGAGACCTGCATGGGCCACCACTAAAAACGTGTCACGATCCGCACCCTGTATAGGGGCACGAAAAGTGGGTACGTCCAGCCTACGCCGCAGTGTCGGCGGTAGAACGCTGTCCTAGGTTAATCATCTAACAGTATAAAAGTACCTGTACAGTTTATACTCTCCGAATGGAGGTGACAAACAGAAACAATCTCAATCACATCTAGGTAGAGAAATGAAAGATAGATAGATAGACAGATGGTAACTCAAAGAGAACAGTACAATAGATGAAATAAGCCCAAGTGTCTAGGATAACATAACATCAGAATGTCAACTCATAATACAATAAGTCTAAGAGTCTATACATAACTCAACATCTCAAAGTACAACTCAGATGTGAGACAAAATGATAATATAGAAAGACTGCCTAGACTAACTGGTCTAGACTACTGGAACAACATCCTCAGCTGCAGGTGGATCCTGCTGAGGGTCCACAACATAAGTGTCATCTAGTCCTGCTCCATAATAGGTAGACACCAGGGCCTCCTCCTCATCCTCTGTAATATTTTCAACAGGTCCAATCAGGACGGGAACGAGCACAATACATCTCACGCAGTGCATAGAATGATAGAAAATATAAAGCATGCAATAGAGTAAAATACAGAAAACGCTGAAAGAAGATACATGTAGCAAAAGAGAGAACTGTAATAAAATATTTACTATAATAGAGAACTAGCAGTGTCTAGTGAGTCAGAGTAAAATATAGACATGTGAAATAGCATAGGAGATTCATGACTACAGCTAGAAGTGATTCATGACTACAGCTACTGGGGTAATATCCATATGACTATTTCCACTCCCCCATCCCCAATCAATACACAAGGATCCGTTCAAGTTATGTTAAGATTCATGATAAGCCCATAAATGGGAGATTCATGAGAGGCTCTGTGAATCATGAGAGTACATAAGTCACAAGCGATTCGTGAATCTATGAAAGCATAGAGATACATGATGATAGTGAAAAGCACAACATGCTGTATCTGATGCTCCCGAAGGGGATAACATCTCATGAAAAGATCCATATAGTACCAATCCGTGATAACAATCGTGTCAGCATCAAGTAAAGTAATCTAGAGTAAGAATATAAATCCTGGCAAATATGAAACGGTCAGAGAATGTACTCGCCTGATAACTGAATGTCTGAAGAAGATATACTGTCTGAGGAGAGGTGTATGGCTCCTAATCAGAGCAATACAAGTCACAATGTATCCACAATGGTAAAAATAAAGTATACAATGCATACTACATGATTCTAGGTCAATCTGGTCAAAAGTCAACTCTGGGTCAACTCTAATAGTCAAACTAGGTCACAGGAAGTCATACTAAGTCAAATAGAGTCAAACAAGGTCAAACAAGTCAAGGTTAGTCAAACTAGGTTGATTAGGTCAAGTTTGGCCTAAGGTTGACCTTGGTCAACACTTGGTCAAACAGGGGGTAAACTAGTTAAGTCATGGGTATTTGGTTAATTAGGGTTAGCCCTAATGGCCATAGGCTAATAGCTATAGCCCATAGGCTAATAGCTTAGGTCAACTAGTTCTAGGTTTACCTATATATATATATATATATATATATATATATATATATATATATATATATATATATATATATATATATACATACATACACTATATAATGTAAAACCTATATATATAGCCACTATATATAAATACCCATATACCCCACATATATATATATAAACATATATATACACTAATATATATCTATAACATATATATATACATACAAAATGTATATGTATAATATACCTAATATATATTATATACAATATATATAGAGAGAGAGAAGAGAGACACAAAGAGAGAGAGAATGAGAGAGAGAGAGAGAAAGTGAGAGAGGGAGACATAACACAAATGGGGGGGGGGCTGTTCTCAGATTCCTGAGAACAGGAATCACAGCCCCCAACATAACAAAATACACACACACACCCTACACAAATACATACATGTATATACACATGTATATACATGTATACTACCCAAAAACTCACCCACACACTCACATACATATATACTTCCTATACATACACTGAAATACACATATACATATATAATTCACATCAAAATTAGGTTTGAAACTCGAATTTTAAAAACTGGGAAAATAACCCAAAATCTGGAAATATTTGTACTGTGCAGGAAAATGGGGTAATCCCAAAAACTCACACAAAACCGAGCTATGGCTCGAATCCCTAGGTTGGTAATTAAAGCCCCACACATCCTCTAGTGTCTAGTGTGTCTAGGAGTCCACCACGACACGAGACAACGTGTCCAACCGCCCAAAACATGGCTCGGGTAAATTCCTGATACACCCACGCGTGCACAGCGTCGTGCACGCGTGCAGTTCACTCTAGGACACGACACACTTGCACCCGTGTCTCGTGCTCGCGCGTGTGGGTTCGCCTAGGGTCAGGCTAGGTGACCCAGTGTCTGTCTCGTGTCCAAGTGTCGCACAGTGTCGACACGAGGGCCGTATCAGTCGTGAAAATACGACTGATACGCGTGTTTTGCACTGCGTCGTGCAGTGAGTCACACGCCTCGTGGACACGACATGGGCCACGTGGGGCCTCGTGGTCATGTCCACGTGTAGCCCACATGTTGGGCTACACAATCGTGTCACCACGAGGTGTCCACGACTCGTGTCCGTGCGACACGAGTCGCGTGTCAGTGTAGAAAATGTGCGCGTGCACTGTCAGCCCGTGTCCAGTGCGAGTGAGTTTTCTCACTCGACACGACACGAGGCGACACCAAATTTTGGGGGCATGTACGCAGACATTGCCCCCTCGTGTCCACCAATTTTCTCGTGTCCTAGTGTCGTGTGTAGGGAGAACCAAGGGGGTGGTAGCAGGGGATTTTTCAGTGTAAAAACAGTGTCTAAACAGTATTGTGTCCGAGAGCTTTGTGTCCAGTTTTGGACACGACACAAGCTCAAAACGTGCTCAGTGACACAGGGTTAGGGTTAGGGTTAGCTAGGCTAGGTTTTTGGTTCAAAAAGATTTAGAAAACAGTGAGTAAATTTATACTAAGACAGTGTGTAATTTACACTAAATTTCAATGTGTTGACAATAGGATACGTGTCCGATACGACACCAAACAATTCCTAGATTTTACCAAACCTTACCCACGGCTATATTATAACTATATGCATGCAATAATGAAGAAAAAACAGTATATTAACTAGGTTTAGATATATTTACCTCTATGTGTGCAAAGTCTTGAATTTCCACTAAATGAGGGTGTACATCCAATAGCCCCAACTTGTCCTTCCTTGGTGAAACTTGAGTAGCTCACTTCCCTAGGCTCCCTTAGATTGTAGGTGACCTAATGGAGAAAACTAGAGGTGATTTGGATCAAAAATGGCCAAGTTGTGGAGGTTTGAAGGAATGGGATTTCTAGGTTTTTCTTGGTTTTGTTTTGTCATGAAACTTGGAAATAATTCTAAGTGTTAGTTTTATAGGAATGGGGTGGCAAGGGGGTGTCATGGGGGTGTCTTGGCCGGCCACAAGGCATGGGGGGGTTCAAAGCTTGCTTCTAGGTTAAGGCAAGGACTTTGGTAAAGGTTTTAAGATATTTTGCATAAATCAAGCAAAATATCAATAAGTAAATATCTAGATATTTGTATAGCTTTGACCCAATGATAATATCTAATCCCTAGTCATTCTAGGTTAGGAACTAACCTCTAGATTAGGGTAACTAGGTTAGGGATTATCAAGTCACCAATCAAAAGTCCATGAATAGTAAAATCTCACTAATCCTACTTAATTCCTAGAAAATTACCAAAATACCCCTTAGGCTAAAAATCACTAAAATGATATTCTAAGCCTATGGTCAAGTTCTCATGGTCATGGCAACTTCTAGGTTAGAGAAACTAGGGTTTACACTAAGGTTTTGCTAGTAAGTCACAAAGTCATAAGTCATGACTTAGCATGACTTTAGAATTGGTTTAACTTAACTAAAATCACCAGAAAATCATACCATGACTAAAATACCACTAATAAATAATAAAAATAATAATTTTTCAAAATCCCCAATTTTCAAAAAACAGGGTGTTACACCACTATATATTATACAT
This sequence comes from Iris pallida, assembly GCA_029216955.1. Classification (NCBI taxonomy): domain Eukaryota; kingdom Viridiplantae; phylum Streptophyta; class Magnoliopsida; order Asparagales; family Iridaceae; genus Iris; species Iris pallida. Next base: position 2,979,596 of record JANAVB010025798.1, read on the forward strand.
TCGTCCTGAATAACCTGGATAGTCTGCAGGGCTTGTGGCTATAGGAATACCTTAACTGCATCTTGTTAGTAATTAGGCTTGTGATAACCCTAGTTAGTTAATAATAGCAAGGCGTAGGCATTGTGTGGCCGCTTGTCCTTCTGTGTTGTTTGGCTTGTTGCCTGCTAGCCAGCTGATATTGATTTCCAGCTGGCAATGCAGGTGTTAGTGGATGCTAGGGAGATTGTGATTGTGTTAGCTTCACTATACTTGTGGATTGTCATCGTGCATTGGTACCGCACGATCCCTTACCTTTATTTACTGTTTTTAGATGTTTTTTTCTTGTCATATTTTATCCTGCTGGTTTTCTTCGCCCGTCCTTGAGCCTTCCTTTCTGGTACTTGCTGCGGTTGGCCTGACCAACCCTGGATTGTTCCCAGATTGTCTGAGACCGACCCGGTGGATCTTCCAGACTTGACTTGGAGGGTGTGCTTCAGTTCCAGACCATGCTAGGAACTGTGGGAATGTATACTTGTCTATATTATTATTCTGTACTGTAGATTCCTGATTTTTATATGAGTATTCCCTGCTTTACATATGATTATCTCTCTTGATGTCGTTTCATTGTGACTTGCCTGTGGACATGAGATCGGATTTAGGCCATAGATTGATTGTATGCTAGGATACCCAGCAAGACTTGACAGCCGTCATCGCCGTATAGCGTATTCGTACCTTATACGGTGTAGCTGGCCTACGTCCGTCCCCGTATTTCGGTACTGGGGCGTGACATGCGCACCCGCACCTCGGGTCGCCGTGACGCGACGTTCGATCAGATATTGATGGACGCACAGATTGCAGAGGAGGACTTCGGCCTCAAGCCGAAGAGGAGCGGAGATACTATGGGGGCGAGTTCCAGTGCGGGATCGGCCAAGCGCCCCCACATTCAGCAGCAGCCTCTGTTGCAGATTCAGCAGGCACCGGCGCGTGCCCAGCAGCATCAGGGTCAGGGCCAGAGCAGACCCAGCAGTGTGCTTTCTGCGGAAAGACGGGGCACAGCAGAGACGTATGCCGGAGGAGGTTAGGCGCTTGCCTATTCTGCGGAGGGACCGACCACCAGCTGAAGGGCTGCCCTGCTCGGGCAGCCAAGGGAGGCCAGGACAGAGCGCAGCCGGCTAGAGGGCCAGCAGTTCAGCAGAGGGGTCCTCCACTTCAGACCCAGCAGCAACGTTTTGTCCAGCACCAGAGGGGAGCACCCGCGGGCAGGGTGTTCGCTTTGGCAGCAGAAGAGGAGGCAGAGCCCGTGGGAGATGTTGTAGCAGGTCATGTTCTCCTAGATTCTTTCTTTGCTTTTGCCTTATTTGATTCTGGGGCGACCCATAGTTTTGTGTCTGTTTCTTTTGCCTTGAGACACAATATCATTGCTGAATATATGGGTAGGACTTGCAAGATTATGACCGGGGGAGGCATTATCCTGGTTAATAATATTTGCAAGGGGCGGAGAGTCACTCTGAGAGGCCGGGACTTGAGTGCGTGTCTGCTCGTAATGCCCCTACCGAGGTACGATATGGTACTCGGTATGGATTGGTTGAGCATGCACCATGCTAGCATTGATTGCAGAGGAGGCAGAGTTCCTTTTAGGATGCCGGGAGAGCCAGAGATCGAGTTTGCTCGAGGAGCAGCGGAGCCGGAGGCTGGATTCTATGGATCTTTGTTGGCGGGGCAGGATTTGCCACATCCGTTGATTGCTGAGTTCTCGGATGTCTTTCCCGAGGAGTTGCCGGGGATGCCGCCAGACAGGGACATTGAGTTCTCCATAGACTTGGTGCCGGGCGCCGAGCCCATCTCACAGCATGTCTATAGGGTGAACAACAGCGAGTTGATAGAGCTGAAGAAGCAAGTCGACGAGCTGCAGGACAAGGGGTTCATCAGATCCAGTTCTTCGTCCTGGGGAGCGCCAGTCCTGTTCGTGCCGAAGAAGGACGGTACGTCCCGCATGTGCATTGATTATCGGGCGCTCAACAACCTCACTATCAAGAATAGGTACCATTTGCCGAGGATCGACGACTTGTTCGATCAGCTGAGTGGGGCAAAGGTCTTTTCGAAGATAGATTTGAGGTCCGGGTATCACCAGCTAAAGGTGAGGCGGGATGACATTCCCAAGACGGCATTTCGGACTCGGTACGGCCAGTACGAGTTTACAATGATGCCATTTGGTTTGACCAATGCTCCTGCGGTGTTCATGAACTTGATGAACAAGGTATTCCATCAGTATCTTGACAAGTTCGTGGTGGTCTTCATAGACGATATCTTGATCTATTCGAAGACGCAGGAGGAGCATGAGGAGCACTTGAGAGTTGTGTTAGAGACTCTGAGGAGGGAGCAACTCTACGGGAAGCTTTCGAAGTGTGAGTTTTTCTTAGACCAGGTGGAGTTCCTAGGTCATATTGTGACCGAGCACGGGATTTCAGTAGACCAGAGGAAGATTTCGACAGTGGAGTCTTGGTCTACGCCCAGTTCAGTTGCCGAGGTTCGGAGCTTTCTGGGTTTGGCTGGCTATTACCGGAAGTTCGTCCAGGACTTCTCGCGGATTGCACAGCCGATGACTAGACTCACCAGGAAGGACATGGAGTTCATCTGGACTGTTGAGTGTCAGGCTGCATTCGATGAGCTGAAGAGGAGGTTGACTTCAGCTCCGATCCTGACTTTGCCATCTGGGTCAGGAGGGTTCTCGATCTTCAGCGATGCTTCCGGGAAGGGTTTAGGGTGTGTTCTTCAGCAGCACGGAAAGGTGATTGCCTATGCATCCAGGCAGTTGCGTCCTCATGAGAAGAACTATCCTACTCATGATCTGGAGTTGGCCGCGGTAATTTTTGCTTTGAAGTTATGGAAGCATTACCTGTATGGAGAGCGAGTTGAGATCTTCACAGATCACAAGAGCTTGAAGTACGTGTTCACTCAGAAGGAGTTGAACATGCGACAGAGGCGGTGGTTAGAGCTGATGAAGGACTTCTATATATCCTTGCAGTACCATCCGAGGAAGGCCAACGTAGTTGCAGATGTCTTGAGCAGGTATCCAGTTGCTATGTTCTTGACGACAGATCGTCATTTGTTGGCCGACCTGGATAGTTTGGGTATCGAGGTCATCATTCCGGGCATGGAGATCTAGATGTGGGGTTTGCAGATTCAGTCTGAGCTGATGGATAGAGTCAGGTCAGCGCAGTATGATGATGTTGCCCTGAGGAGCATCAGGGAGCAGGTGAGGACGGGCTTGCTTGACGATTTCTCTGTAGCCGAAGACGGGTCGTTGCGGCACGGTACTAGGCTGTGCGTTTCGCGTGGAGAGCTTCGGGAGGAGGTTCTTCAGGAGGCGTATCGCTCTCAGTATTCTATGCATCCTGGAGCCAACAAGATGTATAGGGACCTGAGAGAGCACGTATGGTGGTATGGCATGAAGCGCGAGGTAGCTCAGTTTGTATCTCGTTGCCTTGTGTGTCAGCAGGTGAAGGCCGAGAGACAGAGACCAGGTGGATTGCTACAGCCGCTACCCATTCCCGAGTGGAAGTGGGAGCACATCACCATGGACTTTGTATCTGGACTTCCACGATCTCCAGGAGGGAAGGACGCGGTTTGGGTCATAGTTGATAGATTGACCAAATCGGCCCACTTTTTGCCTTTCAAAGAGGGTTTGTCTACGGAGAGGCTGGCTGAGCTGTATGTTCGTCAGATCGTGAGATTGCACGGAGTTCCGGTGAGCATAGTTTCAGATCGGGATAGCCGATTCACTTGTCACCCTCACTTTTCCCAGTTAGGGATAAAATAGTAATTTTCTATTTTATAATATTTTTGGGAATTTTATTTCATGAATATTATTATTTAATTATAATAGGAGTCGGGTTCGAATTTTATCGCATTCCGAGTTAATTCGGGACCCCGGTGAATTTCGACTTGAGCCGTAATTAGCATGTTAGCTAACCATGGCCCACCACACTAAATTTTTAGGTTTATGAGTTTGGACTAGTCCCCCATGAGTAATTTAGTTTAATTATAATTTTTATTTATTTTTAGCAACTTCCTAAACCTATTTTGGAATTAATTAAGCATTAGGCTTGGGAGGGGAAAACTTGTAAATACAAGTGCCCCTAACCCACCATGCTTGGCCGGTCATGAAGGAGAGGCCCCCCTCTTTCTTCTCCACTAAGCAACTCTCTCTCTCTCTCTCTCTCTTTCAAAGTTCATTTCTTTCAAGTCTTTCTTCCTCCAACCAAAATCCATTTTAGGTATGCTTTTAATTCCCAATTTATTACTCATTTGCATTCATCTCCCTCACAATAAATGGAGAGGAGCTCATTCTCCACCATTTGCCCACAAATTTGTAGGTTTTTCCTAGAAAAATAGGTTAAGGATTTATTATGGTTTAATCCCTTTTGAGAGTGGTATATATATATATATATATACATGAGTATTTATGAGTGTGTATTATTATAAGTATTGTGTGTGTGTGCAAGGGAAATGGTATGTGAGAATGGCATATGAGAGTGGTGAGAGTGTGTGTGTATTTGTGTTGTGTGAGGGTGTGTGTGTGTGTTGTATTATATATATATATATATATATATATATATATATATATATATATATATATATATATATATATATATATATATATATATATATATATATGGATATGGATATGGATATGAGTGTGTATTTATATATGTATATGGATATGGGTGTGTATGTATGTATATATATAGATGTGTGTGTGTTGTGTATATAGTTATACATATAGTGAGATAGATGGAGGGATATAAGAGTATATATATATATATATATATATATATATATATATATATATATATATATATATATATATATATATATATATATATATATATATATATATATATATATATATATTCTTGTTGGGAGATTATCAAGCGGGATATCACCGACGCGGCTATTGCCTTCCTTGAAGGAGCTCACTACCCCAACGCCATCTCCAGCGCCAACCTCATCCTCATTCCGAAAAAAGACAACCCCAACTCGTTCCGCGACTTCCGACCAATCAGTCTTTGTACTTTCACCAACAAAATCATATCCAAGATCATTGCCACCAGAATGACAGACATTCTCCCCAAAATTATTTCGGAGGAACAGAGCGGTTTCGTTCGAGGAAGGAACATCCAAGACAACATCATGCTGGCCCAAGAACTTATCACCTGCATGAAGTTTCCCGTTCGCGGGGGCAACATCGCCATCAAAATTGACATGGAGAAAGCCTACGACAGACTCGATTGGCAGTTCATGATCTGGGTCTTCAGAGCGTTCGAATTTTCAGAGAATTGGACCAACACTGTGTGGAGATCCGTCAGCAATTCCTGGTTCTCCACTGTCATTAACGGGCAATCCGAGGGCTTTTTCAAATCTAGCCGCGGTGTCAGACAAGGTGATCCTCTATCATCCACGATCTTCATCATCGCAGCTGACGCCTTGAGCAGAAACCTAAACAACATGGCCAACACCCCCAATTTCCAACAATACCACACCGCCAGTGGATGCCCCACCATCACCCACCTGGCGTTCGCCGATGATTTACTTATCTTCTCTTCTGGGGATGTCGGATCGATGGAGGTGGTTCACAACACCCTAACGCGGTACTCCACATGCTCAGGCCAGAAAATCAACCATTCCAAGAGCATCATCTACGCCCACCAAAGCATCAGAATCGAGAATGCCACCAGTCTAACCAATCTCACTTCCTTCTCGGTGGCCCACCCCCCCTTCAACTACCTGGGCTGCCCTATGGTGTACGGGAGATCCAACGCCAGTATTTTCGAGAACCTCACTACTAAAATCAGGAACAAAATCGAAGGTTGGCACAACGCCACCTTATCCCCAGGCGACAAAATAATCCTCATCAATCATGTCCTTAACTCCATCCCAATCCATACCTTAGCGGCTTGCTCTCCGACCAAGAAAGTCCTTGAGTCGATCGAGCAGATATTCTGCACGTTCTTCTGGGGTCATACCGATGGTAAAGACAAACACCACTGGGCCAGCTGGGACGTCATGGCCACCCCGATTACGAACGGCGGGCTGGGCTTCACCAAACTAAATGACATCGTCAAAGCCTTCTCCATGAAACTGTGGTGGAAATTACGCACGAGCGATAACTTATGGACCAGGTTCATGAAGGCCAGATACTTTAAGTACATCCACCCAGCGATGGCCAGAGCCAATAGCAGATCATCCGCGGCTTGGCGCCGCATTCTGCGGGGCCGCGAATTGGCCGAGCCAGCGATTAGACTCCGTCTGGGCGATGGCAAGGCCAACTTCTTTCAGGAAAGATGGATCGGCGACAGCCTCATCCCGAACACATCTGGGGCCCCAGCAACTGCAGAATCAAAGACCTGTGGAACCCCACCAACAACGATTGGTCTTGGGACTGAATTCACGATTGGGCCAGCAACGACACGGTCGACAGCATCCGTCAACACGGTCTTATCATTGGTCCCAACACGGACGAGCTGAGATGGTCACTGGAAGCTTCCGGAGTTTTTTCAGTGAAATCGGCGAGGGGGCGATCCATGACATCGGACAAGCTCACTTCACTGCGCAATTCTGGCACTCGTGCATCCCCAAGAAATGGTCATTTCTCCTGTGGTGAGTCACGAGGCAGAAATTACCAACCGATGAGAACCTTAACTCCATCGGCTTTAGTCTGGCGTCTGCTTGTAATTGTTGCGACGAGAGGCAGACGGAGAATATCGACCATATCTTCCGGGAAGGAAGCCTGCCCAATCAAACCTGGAGCCTCCTCAACCGCATCTACAACATCACTGCAGGAGCCGGGCGCTTTAACGATCTCCTGGCCCTATGGGGAGTCAAGTCCCACGGCCATCAGATCGTAGCAGCGGCCGCCACCTGGGTAATTTGGAAGAATCGCAACAAAGCGAGATATGAGGGCCACCAATACTCCGCCGAGCAACTCATTCGGAAAATTAAACGGCAATGCCGCAAAAGGAGTTCACTGTGCTCCCATAGCCCTTCAGCATTCTGGCAACCCCTCTTCAGCTAGTTTTGTCGGGCGCGATCGCCCACCCCCTTTTTTCCTTTTGCTTGTTTCAGGCTTTTCGCCTTATTCGGTTTTTTGGGCCTTGATGAATAAATGAGGGGGTTTTTAGAAAAATAAAATAAAATATATATATATATATATATATATATATATATATATATATATATATATATATATATATATATGTGTGTGTGTGTGTGTGTGTGTGTGTATGTATAGATATATATATACATAGGTGGATATATATATATAGATATATATATATGTTTAGAGAGGGGGAGATAAAGAGGAAGAGATGAAAAAGAAGAAGAAAACCAGCAGTAACAGCAACAGCCTGGCAGCAGCTGCTGCCAGGTTCCCCCCCCCCCCCCCCCCCTCTTGAGCCCTTTAGCCTATTAAACCCCCCCTTTTATCTATATATATATATATATATATATATATATATATATATATATATATATATATATATATATATGTTGGTAGACAGTTAAAATTAGAAGAGATTAGAAGAAGTTTAGGAGTTAGAAGTTAGAAAAGAATTAGAAGTTAGAAGGAAAGAATTAGAAGAAGTTAGAAGAATAGGAAGAAAAGTGAGAAATAGGAAATAGAGGGGATCGAGTTAGAGGGCGAAACGGAGCTCGAAGTATCGGAATGAGTTGAAACTTGGCGTGGGGCAAGATTATATGAATTAAATTTTACGGGTAGGCTCCCGAGTGGAAATCGGGGTTGTAGGGCGCCGGTATCGCGCCGTACCATTGCGTATCTTGAAATATTCAAGATATCGGCAATGGGCCGTATCATGGACTAGATGTCCACTTTACTTAGGTATCTTGGTAGGTAATATATGTATAGGCTAGTACCTTACTACCTTAGGGAGCTCGGGTCAAAATACCAAGCGTAGGTAGGCTAACTTGATAATTGCCTAAGCTAGAATTTTACCCTTTTTAAGGGCAAAATAGGATATTGGCCTACGGCCAAGATTTGAGTTTCGAAGTCCAAGATGGACTTGGATATAGGTTGTAGAGGTTGGTAATAGTTAGAAATAGTCGCCTAGACCTAGTCTTGACCCCGGTTGACCCAGAGTTGACTTTTTACCCAAAAGTCAACCGTGAGTCAACACTTTGTCTAGATTTGACCAAATCTAAACCAGAGTTGACCAGTTGACCAAAAGTCAACTGTTGGTCAACATTTGACCAGTTTGATCTAGAGTTGACCTAGAGTTGACCAGAGTTGACCAGGGTTGACCAGTTGATCAAAAGTCAACTGTAGGCCAACTCTTGACCCCGTTTGACTTTCTTCGACTTGTTTTGACCTGTGATGATTGACTTGGTTTGGCTTAGATTGACTTGATATAACTTGATTTGACCTAGATTGACTTGACAGGACTTAGTGTGACTCAGTGAGACCTAGTTTGACCTAGATTGTATATCATTCATTGCGAATCATTCTTAAACTTGTTTAAACCTAAATTAACATACAGTATCTCATCTTTAGGTCTCTGATTTTCCACTCTGAGCATTGATATACCCTACAGCTCAGGACAGCAGGCGAGTACATTCACTGATAGTTTTCATTGTCTTGATAATTGCTATATCCGATTCAGTCGTAGTGTCTTACTTGATTCTCAGACACGATAGTTCACGGACTAGTATTGTCGGATTCCTGTCATGAGATGTCATTCTTGGATTTCTTGGAATACTGGTACTTGCTTCGTCTTGATTCTCGTACTTGTATTGACGCCGATTCCTGAAGAGGACTTGCTCCCCTCTTAGGGAATCCTGCGTCATGACGTGCTATATCCGGATCCGTATACTATTCGAAGAATGGGGAATATTATAGATAGTGTGATCAATGCCCACCTTGAGTTACTACTTGTATCATAACTATACCCTCACCTCACGATGGTTATAGCCTGACCTGTGCTACTACTTGCTCTATAGCTTACCATTTCGGCCGGACCGAGTCCACGCACTTGTAGCCGGTCGGCTGGAAGCCTGATTCTTGACCCATACCGATCACATTAGGCTATAATGTTCGAGGCACATTTTATATTTACTTTTCTTGTCATATATCATGTTCTGTTCTACATTCAGTACTTTCTCACCATGCATGATATACAGTTACTCACATGCTCTACATGCCTTTATATTGTATCTTGATTGGAGACTAAGTTCTGCTCGGGAGAAGAGTTACAACCCCGGTCCTTGTTTGGTTTAAGGGTTGTAACTCGGCTTCCGAACGGTTTCCAAGTTTTCATATATCTTTGTCTCGTAGTTCATTATACTGTCTCTTATAGAATTTGTCAATTCACATGGAACTGCTGTTAGTGCTTGTACTTGCTCATTTTCCCGACATGATACCGTTATGATATATTACAGATGACTCTGATTCGGACTGCTCGACCTATTACGGGCTCGAGTCAGATGGAGTAGCCTTGGATCGTGGCCTTATAGTAGAGCCACTAGATTTTGTACTTCCAGAGTAGTGTAGGTTAGCTAGGTTTGACTGGACAGCGATCCAGCTAGCTTTATCAGACTGTAGTTTCTATATTATATTTTGATACCCTGTGATGTTGTATATATCTGGGCTTGTATTGGACTCTGGACTTATTTACTCTTTCATCTATCATATGTCTTTCCTTCTGAGCTATCTACCTTAGTTTTATTCTGTGATTGAGACTGTATTGTTATGTCACCTCCATTCGGAGAGTATATACTGTACAGGTACATTTAAACTGTTAGTCGTAGTATTTACAGACGTTATATACAGCGTTCTACCGCCGATACTGCAGCGTAGGCTGGACGTACCCACGTGCTCGTGCCTCTCGAAAGGGTGCGGGTCGTGACATCACTTCCCACTTCTGGAGAAGTTTGCAGGCTAGCTTGGGCACCTCGCTCAAGTTTAGTACTGCTTATCATCCTCAGACAGACGGGCGGTCGGAGAGGACCATCCAGACTTTGGAGGATATGCTTCGCATATGTGTGCTAGATCTCGAGGGTTCTTGGGAGGACCATCTTCACCTGGTAGAGTTTGCTTACAACAACAGCTACCAGGCCAGTATAGAGATGTCACCATTTGAGGCTCTATATGGACGGAGATGCCGTACTCCTTTGTCTTGGGACGATGTCGGCGAGCGGGCGCTTCTTGGGCCGGAGATGGTTGTGGATGCGGCCGAAAAGGTCAGATTGATTAGAGACAGACTTCGGGTGGCTCAGGATAGGCAGCGGCATTGGACCGATAGTCACCGGAGACCGTTAGAGTTCGAGGTTAGTTTCAGTTCTTATCGTGTTTGTTGTGATTGTTTGTTAGTTGTGTGTTGAGTTTTTGTCTTGTGTCTAGGTTGGTGACATGGTATTTCTGAGGATATCCCCGACACGTGGCACTATTTGCTTTGGCGGCAGTAGAAAGCTCAGTCCGTGCTACATCGGACCTTTCACCATCTTAGAGAGGATCGGTGCAGTAGCATACCGACTGGACTTGCCTACCAGGCTCGAGGGAGTGCACAACGTGTTTCATGTATCTCAGCTGAGGCGGTACGTGGCAGATCCTAGCCATGTATTGGACCATTCAGCGATACAGGTGGGACCTACTCTCAGCTATCCAGAACAGCCGGTGGAGATTCTGGATCGCAGGGAGAAGGTGCTCCGGAACCAGGTCATACCCTTGGTTCGGGTTGCGTGGAGACATCACTCTCCAGGTGAGTCTACCTGGGAGAGGGAGGACGACATGCGGGAGCATTTTCCTTATCTTTTCGCGCCCTGAGGTATAAATCAAATTCTTTTGTCTTTCTGTTTGTGATTTCCTGTGCTTGTTGTCTTCAATTTCGAGGACAAAATTTTTTTAAGGTGGATAGACTTGTCACCCTCACTTTTCCCAGTTAGGGGTAAAATGGTAATTTTCTATTTTATAATATTTTTGGGAATTTTATTTCATGAATATTATTATTTAATTATTATAGGAGTCGGGTTCGAATTTCATCGCATTCCGAGTTAATTCGGGACCCCGGTGAATTTCGACTTGAGTCGTAATTAGCATGTTATTTAACCATGGCCCACCACACTAAACTTTTAGGTTTAGGAGTTTGGAATAGTCCCCCATGAGTAATTAAGTTTAATTATGATTTTTATTTATTTTTAGCAACTTCCGAAATTCATTTTTGAATTAATTAGCATTAGGCTTAGGGAGGGACAAACTTGTAATTAACAAGTGCCCCTACCCATGCCCACTTGGCCGGCCATGTAGGAGAGCCCCCCCCCCCCCCCCCCCCCCTTTCTTCTCCATTAAGAAAACTCTCTCTCTCTCTCTCTCTCTTTCAAATTCATTTCTTTCAAAGCTTTTCTTCCTCCAAGAACCTAATCTAGGTATGCACATAATTCCTCAATTATTACTCTTTTGCATTTAGTTCCTTCACTATAAATGGAGAGGAGCTCATTCTCCACCATTTGCCCATAAATTTGTAGGATTCCCTAGAAATTCTAGTTAAGGATTTATTATGGTTTAATCCTTTTGAGAGTGGTATATATATATATATATATATATATATATATATATATATATATATATATATATATATATATATATACATGTGTATTTTTGTGTGTGTATTTATTATAAGTATTTGTGTGTGTGTGTAGGGGAAATGGAAGTGGTGGTGTTGTGAGAGTGGCATGGGTGTCATGAGAGTGGTGAAAGTGTGTGTGGTTGTGAGTGTGTGAGTGTGTATGTATTTTTATACATATATATACATGTGTGTGTCTATATATATATATATATATATATATATATATATATATATATATATATATATATATATATATATATATATATATATATATATATATCCCTATACACAAACACACACACACATCTATCTACATATCTATGAATACACACACGTATATCTACATATGTATACCGAGGTCAAGACTAGGTCTAGGCGACTATTTCTAACTATTACCAACCTCTACAATCCATATCCAAGTCCATCTTAGACTTCGAAATTTCAAATCTTGGCCGTAGGCCAATATCCTATTTTACCCTTAAAAAGGGTAAAATTCTAGCTTAGGCAATTATCAAGTTAGCCTACCTACGCTTGGTATTTTGACCCGAGCTCCCTAGGATAGTAAGGTACTAGCCTATACATATATTACCTACCAAGATACCTAGGTAAAGTGGACGTCTAGTCCACTTACGGCCTATTGCCGGTATCTTGAATATTTCAAGATACGCAATGGTACGGCGCGATACCGGCGCCCTACAACCCCGATTTTCACTCGGGAGCCTACCCGCAAAATCTAATTCATTTAATCTAGGTCCACGCCAAGTTTCAACTCATTCCGATACTCCGAGCTCCGTTTCGCCCTCTAACTCGATCTCCTCTATTTTCTATTCTAACTCTTCTTCCTATTCTTCTAACTTCTTCTAATTCTTTCCTTCTAACTTCTTCTTATCCTTTTCCTTAATCTTCTTCTCCTATTCTCTTCTAATTCTAACTATCTATCAACATCTCTAACTCGATCTCCTCTATTTTCTATTCTAACTCTTCTTCCTATTCTTCTAACTTCTTCTAATTCTTTCCTTCTAACTTCTTCTTATCCTTTTCCTTAATCTTCTTCTCCTATTCTCTTCTAATTCTAACTATCTATCAACATATATATATATATATATATATATATATATATATATATATATATATATATATATATATATATATATATATATATATATATATATATATATATATACAATGGGGGGTTTTACATAGGCTAAAGGGGGCTCAAAAGGGGGGGTTTAGACTGGCAGCTGCTGCTGCCAGTGGAGCTGCTGCTCCTGCAGCTGGTGCTGCTGCTACTGCTGTGTCTTCTTCTTCTTCTTCTTCTTCATCTCATCTCCTTCTATCACTTCTTCCTCCTCCTTCTATATATATATATATATATATATATATATATATATATATATATATATATATATATATATATATATATAGATGGTTATATATATATATATATATATATATATATATATAACCATCTATATATATATATATATATATATATATATATATATATATATATATATATATATCCCTATACACAAACACACACACACATCTATCTACATATCTAGGAGAAGAAGATTAAGGAAAAGGATAAGAAGAAGTTAGAAGGAAAGAATTAGAAGAAGTTAGAAGAATAGGAAGAAGAGTTAGAATAGAAAATAGAGGAGATCGAGTTAGAGATGTTGATAGATAGTTAGAATTAGAAGAGAATAGGAGAAGAAGATTAAGGAAAAGGATAAGAAGAAGTTAGAAGGAAAGAATTAGAAGAAGTTAGAAGAATAGGAAGAAGAGTTAGAATAGAAAATAGAGGAGATCGAGTTAGAGGGCGAAACGGAGCTCGGAGTATCGGAATGAGTTGAAACTTGGCGTGGACCTAGATTAAATGAATTAGATTTTGCGGGTAGGCTCCCGAGTGAAAATCGGGGTTGTAGGGCGCCGGTATCGCGCCGTACCATTGCGTATCTTGAAATATTTAAGATACCGGCAATAGGCCGTAAGTGGACTAGACGTCCACTTTACCTAGGTATCTTGGTAGGTAATATATGTATAGGCTAGTACCTTACTATCCTAGGGAGCTCGGGTCAAAATACCAAGCGTAGGTAGGCTAACTTGATAATTGCCTAAGCTAGAATTTTACCCTTTTTAAGGGTAAAATAGGATATTGGCCTACGGCCAAGATTTGAAATTTCGAAGTCTAAGATGGACTTGGATATGGATTGTAGAGGTTGGTAATAGTTAGAAATAGTCGCCTAGACCTAGTCTTGACCTCGGTTGACCACGGTTGACTTTTTAGACCGAAAGTCAACTATGGGTCAACACTTTACCCAATTTAGTCCCAAATTCCATTAGACTTGTGTAGTTGACCGAAAGTCAACTATTAGTCAACATTTGACCACTTTGACCCAGGATTGAGCTAGTTGACCAGAGTTGACCAGGGTTGACCAGTTGACCAAAAGTCAACTGTAGGCCAACTCTTGACCCCGTTTGACTTTCTTCGACTTGTTTTGACCTGTGATGACTGGTATGACCTAGGGTTGACTTGGTCTGGCTTAGATTAACTTGATATAACTTGATTTGACCTAGATTGACTTAACAAGACTTAGTGTGACTCAGTGAGACCTAGTTTGACCTAGATTGCATATCATTCATTGTGAATCGTTCTTAAACTTGTTTAAACCTAAATTAACATACAGTATCTCATCTTTAGGTCTCTGATTTTCTACTCTGAGCATTGATATACCCTACAGCTCAGGACAGCAGGCGAGTATATTTACTGATAGTTTTCATTGTCTTGATATTTGCTATATCCGATTCAGTCGTAGTGTCTTACTTGATTCTCAGACACGATAGTTCACGGACTAGTATTGTCGGATTCCTGTCATGAGGTGTTATTTCCGGATTTCTTGGAATACTAGTACTTGCTTAGTCTTGATTCTCGTACTTGTATTGACGCCGATTCCTGAAGAGGACTTGCTCCCCTCTTAGGGAATCCCGCGTCATGACGTGCTATGTCCGGATCCGTATACTATTTGGGGAAATGGGGAATATTATAGATAGTGTGATCAATGCCCACCTTGAGTTACTACTTGTATCATAGCTATACCCTCATCTCACGATGGGTATAGCCTGACCTGTGCTACTACTTGCTCCATAGCTTACCATCCCGGCCGGACCGAGTCCACGTACTTGTAGCCGGTCGGCTGGAAGCCTGATTCTTGACCCATACCGATCATATTAGGCTATAATATTCGAGGCACATTTTATATTTACTTTTCTCGTCATATATCATGTTCTGTTCTACATTCAGTACTTTCTCACCATGCATGATATACAGTTACTCACATGCTCTACATGCCTTTACATTGTATCTTGATTGGAGACTAAGTTCTGCTCGGGAGAAGAGTTACAACGCTGGTCCTTGTTTGGGTTAAGGGTTGTAACTCGGCTTCCGAACGGTTCCCAAGTCTTCATATATCTTTGTCTTGTAGTTCATTAAGGTGGGTAGAGTTCTACATGCCTTTATTATACTGTCTCTTATAGAACTTGTCAATTCACATGGAACTGCTGTTAGTGCTTGTACTTGCTCATTTTTCTGACAGGATACCGTTATGATATATTACAGATGATTTCGAGGCGGACTGCTCGACTTATTATGGGCTCGAGTCAGATGGAGTAGCCTTGGATCGTGGCCTTATAGTAGAGCCACTAGATTTTGTAAGGTGGGTAGAGTTGTAGCACCCAGTTTTCCAAATGAGGGTAATTTTGAAATTTCATGTTTATAATTATTTTAATAATAATATTTAATTCATGATATGATTTTTGGTGATTTTAAATCATTTTAAAATTATTTAAATTAATGACTTGTGGTTTTGACGTTTTGCTAGTGAAACCCTAGAGACTGTTTGACCTAGAGCCTAACCATGTGATTATGATATTTTAATGTCATTTTTGGCCTAAGAATATTTTTGCATTTGACCTCTTTGAATTATTTTGATATTATTTTATTATTTATGATATTGTTTTAGGGTTATTTGAGTCGGGTTCGAATTTTAACTCAATCCGACTTGAAACGGGGACCCGGGGGTAGTTTGACTCTAGTGGAACCCACACACTAGTTAGGCATGGCCCACATGATATTAATTTTAGTCCACATGATAGAAATATTTTAGTTAGAGGTTAGACTAATTATTATGGATAAGGTTAGTGTGATTAGAGACTTTAGAATGACTACTTTAGCTCCAACCAATTAGCCCTTTCCTAATACTCATAGAATAGGTTAGTGGGGGCATTTTGGACCTTACCATAATAGGACAAATAGCTCCATATGGCCAGCCACTTTGGGAGAGGATAGGCTCAAGTTCATTTCATTATTCTCATCCACACTCTCTCTCTTGTTCTTCCCCAAATTCCTAGAGAGCAATCCCAAGCAATTTCTCCACCAAATCCTTCCATTTCACCACCAAATCTTCTTCTTTCCTTCTCCATTCTAGCCAAGGAGGAAGCTACCCAAGTTTGGGAGGATTCGGAGCTCGTTCGTGTCCTTTTGGAATCTCTACGTGTCGGTGTCGTTCCGAGAAGGCTTTTCTTCGATTCGATCTACCGGGAGGTATAAATCCCTTCTCCTTTTTATTTCCTCATGCATATATGTCTATTTTGAATCCATAGGAATGACCCCCATGGTTGTATCTCCATTTGTGCCCATTTTGTGTCCATTTGGAGGTCATAGGAGTGTCCTTTGTGTTGTGGTTGTGTCCATGTGGGAAAATCCCAAATTTGGACACACTATGTGTTGTTGTTATGTATGAATGAATTATTACATATTTAATCTCATATTTTTGTATTGGAGATGTGTTCTATAGTGTCTCATATATATATATTAGTGTAGAGAGTGAGTTCTTGATATATTATGTTATATACTTGTGTTCTTTTGTCTCAAACTACCCAAATCCGTCATGATTTTTATCCACGTTTTTAATTTCAGCCCTAACTTAAAAATATCATAACTTCTAGCTCAAAGCTCGGTTTAATCTTCCGTTTTTTTAAAAGAAGCGTATTGAAGTTAGCTTTCCAAAAATATGTATTAATAGGCCTAATTCTTTCTGTAACTTTCTGGAGAATTATTTGAGTGTCAGCTGTACGAAAGACAAACGCGTTCTCGGTATTTTCGCGATTTTGGGAGTTTTCGGAAACGAAAACGCGATCCGTTTGAAGTTTCGGAAAGCTAACACATAGATCTATAACATACTTTAATCCTAGATTTTAATTCATGCTGAGATGGTACAGTATTGATTATTAGTAGGAGTTACTATTCGGCATATGCATTTTGTGCACCCTTGTGTGTAATATAATGTTCTATTTGATTTTAACCCATGTTAATGTATATACATTATGTAATTAAATAGAGAATGCAAGCATGAGTAAATGTTTAAATAAATGATGTATGAGATGTAAGTATCCTATCTAATGTAAGCATGTATAAGTATGGCTTGTAATGAATATGTAGGTTCCATAGTATGTAATGTATGGTGCATATAGTGGTGCAAGAGAATAAATGAATGATGAATGAATGCAAGTATGAATGTAATGTAATAATAGATATAATGTATGCAATATACAAGTTAATGAGATGTAATGTTCTATGCTAACACAAATCCTATATTACCTCATGTACCCCCTTACACTATGTTGACACTATCACACTTGACACATTGTTCACTTACACTTTGACACTCTTTGATATGTATACACTATGTATGCCCATTTAACCCTCACTTGCCCCTTTGCCATGTTCACATACACACACATAGCCTCTTAAATAAGTATTTATGAATATAGTTAACTTAGCTATGTATGTATATTATATATATGTTAGCATATTGTGTTGTAATATATAAGTTTATATAACCATTTGAAATGCCATGATTATAGACCTAATGTTGAATACCAATATATGCATTTGTATATATGTGTAGACATATATAGCTTAAAGTAATAGATTACCTAGTGTATATCCAATGTGAATTCTTGCCTATTTGAGTATTGAATAATTGCATGCTATATAGAGTTGGGTGTATGTTGGCTTGTATAGCCTTGTATTGATGTGTGCTTGCTAGGATAGTCTTGGTTAGGCCTAGTAAGACTTGATGGGTTAGGACATGACCTAGTTTGACCTAGTTTGACTAGTGCAGTTGACCAGAGTTGACCAAGGGTTGACTTTGGCCTAGTTTGACCTAGATTTATGTAGAATGCATTGTAGTACTTTATATTACCCTTCTGGACATGTTGTGACTTGTGCTGTTCTAATTAGGAGATAGACACCTCTCCTCGGACAGTATCTTTACCTTGGACATTCAGATATCAGGCGAGTACATTCTCTGATCATTTCATATCTTGTTTAGAATTATTTTCCTGCTTTAAATTACTTTACTTGATACTGTCACGTTGATCACACGGATTGGTACTATATGGATCTTTTTATGAGATGTTATCCCCCTCGGGAGCATCGGATACTGCATGTTTTGTGCGTTTCACGAATTATCACGTATCTCTATGCTTCCTCTGATTCACGAATCGCTTATGACACATGTACTCTCATGTTCACAGAGCCATCATGAATCACCTTCACGTATCACTCATTTTATGAGCCATGTGAAGTTTCACGAATCTTAACATAACTTGAACAGATCTTTGTGTATTGATTGGGGATGGGAGAGTAGAAATAGACATGTGAATATTATCTAAGTAGCTGTAGTCATGAATCACTCTCTTAGCTGTAGTCATGAATCTCCTATGCCATTCACATGTTTATATTTTACTCTGACTCACTAGTCACTGTTAGTTCTCTATGTATAGTAGATATTTCTATTACAGTTCTCTTTCTCTGTTTACATACTGTATTTCCTTCAGATCCTGTATCTTACTTTTCTGCATGATTATATTTTCTAACCTGCTATGATCTGTTGAGATGTACTGTGCTCGCTCCAGTCCTGACTGGACCCGTTGATAAATTTTACAGATAGCCTGGAGGTTGCCTGCTAGCCTAGAGGAGACAGTAGAGGTTGCATAGATAGCTAGGGTTTTTGCTTATAGTTTATTTTCAGTCATCTTGAGTTGTATTTATGGATTACTGTATTTGAGTTTTGAGATGTATTCTGGGTTTGTATCTTAGACACTTAGACTTCTATCTGTTGTATCTCTTTTCGATTTTATATTTTATCTATCTTCCTTTATGCTCTACCTTAGATGTGATTGAGTTTACATTCTGCTATGTCACCCCCATTCGGGGAGTATAAACTGTTTAGTCTTATACTGTTAGATGCATTGAGACCTAGGACAACGTTCTACCGCCGACACTACGGCGTAGGCTGGGCGTTGTTACGTTCTCGTGCCCTAACTCTAGGGTGTAGGTCGTGACACCACCTGCCATGTTTGCTCCAGCAAGGAGTGGTTCACCACCTACACCCCTACTTCTGATGTGGTTATGGTGGCGAATCAGGCACAAGCTGAAGTGCTTGGGATCGGGACAGTGGTAATGAAGCTGACTTCTGGCAAGTCTCTGACGCTTCAAGGCTTGAAGCATGTACCTGCTATTGCCAAGAATCTGATCTCAGGAGGCCTACTCTGCAAAGCAGGCCTCAGAATGGACATCAATGCTGGCCAGATGGTGATGTCTATTAAGGGAACATATTTCGGAAAAGCTTTTTATACCGAAGGAATGTTCAAAATTCAGCTTGTAAATCAGTTCAATGTTGTTAATACAATCACTCATTCTGCTTATACTTATGAGTTATGGCATAATAGGCTAGGACATGTTCATTCTAAACGAATTAACAGAATGTCTAGTCTAGGGCTTATCTCCAAGTGTGGGAGTAAGGTAGAGAAATGTGAAGTTTGTGCTCAAACTAAGATCACAAGGAAACCCTTTCCTCGGGTTAATCGAAGTACATATCTTCTGGAGTTAGTACACTCAGATATCTGTGACTTCAAACAGTTCTCTACAAAGGCCGAGATGAAGTATTTTATAACCTTCATCGATGACTTCTCTAAGTATGCGTTCGTCTACTTGCTGAAGGCTAAAGACGAAGCATTTGAGAAGTTCAAGGAGTTCAGGGCTGTAGCTTAGCGACAAACTGGACAACAACTCAAAAGAATAAGAAGTGATCGAGGTGGGGAGTACATGTCTCATGAATTCGCATCGTTCTGCAAAGAGCATGGAATTGTCAATGAGACTACGGCTCCGTACTCTCCTCAATCAAACGGAGTAGCAGAGAGGAATAACAGAACGTTAACAGAAATGATTAACTCAATGTTGTTGACTGCTGGTCTTCCTAAGTGCTACTGGAGAGAAGCTACACTGACGGCCACTTTTATTATGAATAGGGTGCCTCTTGCAACTTCTAACATTACTCCTCATGAACTCTGGTTCAAAGTCAGACCTAACTTGAATGTCATTCGAGTGTGGGGGTGTCTGGCATATGTCAAGCTTCCAGATCTGAAGATTCAGAAGCTTGGGACAAGGACTACTAAGACGATCTTCTTGGGGTATGCCGAGAAGAGTGATGCTCGGAGATTTCTTGATATTGAGTCAAATCATATCATTGAATCTCGCGACGCAGAATATTTTGAAGACAAATTTGCAAGACACAAGAATATTGTTCTTGCGGATGTTCCGGAGAATAATGAGGGTGCGCAGGTCTTCAATGAAGATATGGTCCAAGAAGATGTTGTTGTTGAAACAACGGTTGAACCAGATCTCGCTGAGCTGTCAACGAAGCGAGTGAGGAGGCCGAAGGATTTCGGAAGTGACTTTGTCACCTATCATGTGGAAGCTGATCCGCTTACCTATGATGAGACGATGAAGACCAGAGACGCAGTTTTTTGGAAGGAGGCGATTGACAATGAAATTGATTATATCACCTTAAATAACACTTGGGTGTTGGTTGATCTTCCTGAAGGAGCGAAACCCATCGGATGCAAATGGATATTCAAGAAGAAGATGAAAGCAGACGGAACTATTGACAAGTTCAAGGCTAGGTTGGTAGCCAAGAGGTTTTCTCAGAAGCAGGGGATTGACTACTTTGACACGTATGCTCCAGTAGCCCGGATGACTACCATCAGAATGTTGATTGCTCTCGCAGCGATACATAAGATGGTGATACATCAGATGGATGTAAAAATGACTTTTCTAAATGGCGAGCTGACCGAAGAGATATACATACAACAGCCAGAGGGATTTGTCGTCAAGGGTCTTGAAGACAAAGTCTGCAAGTTGGTAAAATCTTTGTACGGTCTTAAACATGCTTCCAAGATGTGGCATGAGAAATTTGACAAAGTTATAAGGTCAAATGGCTACATGGTCAGCGAGACGGATAAGTGTATTTACACGAAGTTCGCTTATGGAAGAGGTGTGATCGTTTGTCTGTATGTGGACGACATGCTTATCCTAGGTACGGATATGAGCTGTGTCACAGAGACAAAGAGGTTCATCTCGAGCAAGTTCAGTATGAAGGACTTGGGGGAAGCTGATGTGATCTTAGGGATCAAGATCATTCGGACAAATACTGGACTAGCGTTGTCACAGTCTCATTATATTGAGAAGATGATCACTCGTTATGGGTATCGGGATCTTTCAGGGATCGATACACCGTACAGGTGTGATCTGAAGCTGAAGCCTAATTCAGGGGAAAGCGTCAGACAGTTGGAGTATGCAAGCGTAATCGGAAGTTTGATGTATGCTACTACTGCCACAAGGCCTGACATAGCTTTCGCCGTGGGAATGCTAAGTCGTTTCACGAGCAACCCTGGTGTTGAACACTGGAAGGCTGTGAAACGGGTTATGAGATATCTCAAGAAGACTCAGACATATGCACTGTACTACAGCGGAGATCCGCAGGTAGTGGAAGGCTTCAGTGATGCCAGCTGGTGCTCAGATTTGGAGAGCGAGAGATCCACAGGTGGATATATTTTCACAATGGGTGGAGCTGCTATATCATGGAAGTCGAAGAAGCAGACAATGCTCTCGCGGTCATCCATAGAATCTGAGTTCTTTGCACTTGACACCGCAGCCGAGGAAGCAGAATGGCTTCGAAAGCTCATGTATGATCTTCCAGTGGTTGGGGCACAAATACCGACAATACCGATATACTGCGACAACCAGGCGACTGCGGCGGTGGCATCAAATGACCTCTTCAACGGAAAGAAGAGGACTGTACGGCTAAAGCACAGGGCAGTACACGATCTTATTAAGAGAGGTGTAATTGCAGTGATTGATGTTCGGAGTCAGAAAAACTTGGCGGATCCGTTCACCAAAGGCCTCAGGTGCCAGCTGGTCGATGACTCAGCATGTAAAATAGGCTTGAAGGCATTCTGATATTAGTTATTGTATTCCTACCATAAAGTTTTATGCTATTAGTTCAAAGATTTATCTACTAGACATCTAGCTTTTGGTTCAAGGGAGGACCATTAACTGGAAGAATATCATGAACGGTGGGTACATGTTCTATTGGGCATGGAGAGGTTACGGACCTATAACCACTGTTGTCTACTGTTGTTTTCTGCGGAAAACGGTTCCTGTAGGAAGGTTGGCTTAATTGCCTTAATGAGTTCTCAGGCAGAGTGAATACCTGGTGTACTTTACAGGAAGCACGGAAACTCCATGCTACAGTGGGGTGACTCCACGATGAGGTTCCTATATGTGGAGTGCTGCCCAGGAATAGGATAAAGCCTCGGCTTCGCAGGCCAAGTCACAGCGACATAGCACCGCAAATAGGCAGTTAGCCTAATGCTGTATGTTAAAAATAAAGAGGGGTGTAATCAGCACTACAAAGAGGAGGAGTTCCTCATGTTACAGTGGTACGACACCACGAAGAGGTACCCAGTTAGGGATAAAGCCTCGGCCTTGCAAGCCATGTCGTTGCGACATAACACCGCAAGGGAGCCTAAGGCTTCATGCTGGGTAGTTTGGCACTACAAAGAGGCAGTTGCCTCATGCTACAGTAGTATGCCACTACAAAGGTTTCCAGATATGTGGTGATTCCCACGGAGGGGTAATGCCTTGGCTTCGGGCCATGTCATAGAGGCGTAGCACCGCAAGGGGAGCATAAAGCGTTCCATGCCATGTCTCTTTATAATGAACTCACCTATAGTATATGGACAGAGATATCAGGCCGTCTCTTGAGGGTAAACTTGTAGACGCCCAAAAGTATACACTGAAACCAGACTAGCACAGGGCCTTTAATGTGCATAGCCAGAAGCACATGTGACTACATTATGTGAGTGGAAACAACTTCAGGTATGGTGCAGAATTCAAGGCGTAGTCCATTCTTGTATTATAGTCTGTTGTTTAACCAATGCGGAAAGATTCAAGTCATCGCGACATCTCTCCTAATGCATGATGGACAGTCACTGTTGGGAACACTCGAACCCATATATATTGAGATATGTGGGGGATTGTTAGGACATTTGTATTCTTGACATGTAGAGAACTTGTTCTCAACATGCTTAGTGACGTTTTAGTCCCACATCGAAAATGTATCATGTGGTATCTCAACATATATAGGCTTCTATGTATTGTTGGAATGTGCACATGGGTGGTGACCCAAAGGTGGGAACCATGTGGGTGATTTTACTAAGAGGTAAGAATAAGGCTCCATGGTAAGCTTCTAGCTTTTTGCTCTTGGGAAATTTATTTCCATGGGAGCTAAGCTCCATAGGGGCTTAGCGACTCGGACTCGGACACGGACTCGAGCTCGGGCTCGGGCTCAAGGGCTCATGAGGCGTAATATGGCATTTTGTTGGCGCACTTTGCACTTAGTACGTCAGCATCGTCGCTAGGTGCATAGTGCGCTTAAGTTGCGCTCGTTGCGCGAGCCACTTGCGCGGCCACGTTACGCGAATCCAGTTACGCCAGCCCAGTTACGCAGCCCAGTACGCGCAGTATGCGTAGTATGCGCAGCGTGCGTAGAGTGCGCAGTGTGCGCAGCATACGCAGTGTGCGTAGAGTGCGTAGTGTGCGCAGGTTGCGTAATTGGGCTGTGTGCGTAAAGTGCAAATCACGTTGGTTACGCAAGTGGCACAACTTACGACAGAACGTGTCTTTGCATGTTCTGAGCGGTTGCTCCATGTTCGGGTGGTTATTACCACGTCCCTAACATTGTGCTAACCGGGCAGTTGTTGCAGGGGCCTATATAAGGTCTCCTCCTTCTCTCTCACAGTTGGGAACTAATACACAGGTAGTAGACAGAAAGTTTACAAGTGTTTAGAAAGCTGTGAGAGAGAAGAGAGGTATTGTACCAGCGTTGAGTTTTGCACGGTAGTTCGTGTTCATCCGAGGAGTCAGAAGAGCAAGAGTGTTCCAAGTTCTCCGACGAACTTGCTGGTTCCTGGAAGCTATTCGTGTGGGGCGAATAAAGATTTAAGCAACGGTGATCATTCACCCCAGCAGGAGTTTTTCCATCTTTCGCCTGTCACCTTCTTCGTTTATCAGAATTCTATTAACGCACCTTCGGTGAAGTGTTCACGTTGGTAGAAATCTGTACACCTTTATGTGAAGTGTTGCATCACCTTCTTCATTTATCAGAATTCTATTAGCGCACCTTCGGTGAAGTATTTGTGTTGGTAGAAATCTGTGCACCTTCTGTGAAGTGTTGCATTAGTGGAATTTCTGCTGCGTACCTTCTGTAATGCCCCGCTCCGTACGGTGCATTACGATGAGTCGTTGACTCGAAGAGTTGCGTTGACCCGATGAGGTATTGATGTGAATCGATGTAAGAGTTACGTTGGCCAAATGTAAGCTTTGAGTCGGTTGGAATCTATGAATCGAATCGATACAAAGTATAAGTCCCGTTGAGCAAGTGCTGATTTTAGTTGATCTGGTGTGCAGGCTATGCTTTTACGCTGGACTATAAGAGGTCGTTATCTTGCCTTATGCAATGAAGTGTCCGCAAAACCAAATCGTGGCCTTGCAACGGATTATGGCATGGGCACGATAGGCCAAATCAACCGAGTAGTGCAAAGGAATGGCTAAGTCCGGGAGTTAGCTATGCGATCGAGTTATGGGAGCGAGACGCTTCAATCGGCGAGACGGCAAGGCATATCGGCTTAAGGTGGGAGGGTTCTTGACTCTCTCTTCCTATTCCTTCACGTCTAATAAAATATATTATGGTATGCGTAAGATGTTATCGAGTTAGCGAGCGTGGCTCGGCGACGGTTACGGGTCTAAGTATGCGTTAAACACTAAGATAGAACATTGAACAATCGAAACATTGAAGCGACGTGCATCAAGTATACGAGTCACGGTAGGGCGGTGATGGTAGAACATTGAAAGACAATATTGAGTTGTGCATCACGTGCACGCCTCCGAGAACATTGAACACTAGGCGTAGAACATCGATTATGGCGCTGAGCGTGCCCTCGGGCACTTATGTTACGAAAAGACTAAGTAATACAGAATTATGCTATGAGAATAACTTACGAATGGTACGCGTTGAATACGAGTATGAGATGACTAAGCCGTTGGGCGTCGTGCATCAATATGGATGTGTTGGGGCATAACGCCGACGAAACTCCCCATATGAATGGTGGATTATGTTTATGGCACGGGAAACCGTTTATGGCACGGGAAACCGTTTATGGATCGAGACTATGTTTATGCAACGGAGGATTTGGTTGGATTGTTATGTGTGTTTGCTATGGCGCGTATTGCATGGTCAATGGACTCGGATGGCCCGTGCACGGGTACGGCTTCCCTCGAACGGTTACGCCGGGGCGCCGGGACCGTTCGGCCTAGGAGGAAATTATGTGTGGTATTTATGGTGCACAACATTCGGACGGATTGCGACCGTCCAGTGCTGTGATAAGCTATGATATCCGTAAGTTTGGGATCCTTCGGATACTGGACTAGCAACCCGTATCGAAGCGATTGTAGGCTTACACATAAGAGATGCCAAGTCCATTACGGTACGAAACACCGTGACCTTCATATAGATAGGGCCGATGGGCTGAGATGAGAGCTGGGTGCAGGCGCAGGGCCTGTCACCCATTATGCATATGTTTACGTTTATGATTGGTCGGTTGCACGAACCGTATGATTGCTTACGTAAGTTCTAACCATGGCAGGCTAGGCAAAGAGGAACGGGATGAGCACGAATCACTATGTTATGTTTCAGATTATGTCTAACTGTATCTGCTACAGGAACACGATATGGGACACAATCATATAAGTTGCTATGTTGAGTATTGCCATGAAACGGATCCTAAGGCTAATTAGCAAGATCACCAAATAATGTTGCATGTTCTACTAAATATACAAAGTGTTTGGTTTGGGTGCGAGCGGGTCTTGATCAGTGCGAAGCGAGGATGAAAGCACTAATCCCCCACTAGTTTATGTGCAGGCTCAGGTTATGATCGGCTCGGGGCGGGGCTTGGCTTGGACGTGCCGAGGCATGGAGTCCTTGGCGTTCAAGAGGAGCTACCGCATATGTGTTCGGACTTGTGACATGGAGATGTTCGGCCGAAGACTACTTGGTGGCTATAAAGAGGCATAATGTATGGAACAATGTAATCCTTTGTGAGCTAGAGAGATCATGAGCGTTGTAGCCAATTGACATATATGTTGGGCTATTCAGAGCCTTTGTAATCTTCATTTCGTTATCAATAAAAGAGATTCTTATGTCATACTCTGTTTTTCTTCCGCTGCTTATGTTACGAATTTGAGATAATCACTATGTGAACCGTTATCTTGCCTTGCACGAGCGCAACTCCAGGCTCGTGCGGCATCACGCCCCAGCGAGGACGATGATTCGGGTAAAATCTAGCGAGGACGAGCGATTTCCCGGATCGGGGCGTGACACCTTCTGTGAAGTGTTACGTAATAACGATTGTGTTTTACAATTGTTATGAATTCTCAGTTTTCCATCGAAAAATTGTGCCCCGGCTTTAACAAGATTAAATCAAAATATAACAACTAGATAAGTGAATACTATATCTATTCGTGCCTTGCGTTCAAATATAGCCAAGGAAGGACCTATGTAGTTACTGGCTGGGCTCAGGCCCAATCAAAAATTAAAAAAAGAAGAAGCAACTTTCATCACACCAGACCATATTTTAGTTGAGTCCAAACTTATTCCAGCCTAGTACAACTCTTATTTCAATCTAGCCTAACTATCCAACCGATAAACAACAGTCTATTGCTATAAAAATTAAAAAAAAATTAAAAAATAGTTTAGTCCATACTCGAATTTCTGGTTTCGTCCTTGAATATAGTTTTATAATCTTGTAGCTATAAAGTGTGCCAAGAGGGGGTGGAGTGATATATGGTGCGTCACTTATCCACAGCTACGGAAAAGTAAAACACAAGGTACCCTTGGAATTTTTTTTGAAAATATTGATTGGATGCATTAATTATAAAATTTTTACGATAATACCCTTAATAAATAGTACCGTCATAAAATTAATAAAAAAAATATTTTTAGGAAATTAAACAAACTAAGAATTCACATTCTTATCTAAACCAAACATAAGAATATAAATTTTGAATTTTTTTGTTGTATATTCTCAACCTAACCAAATATAAATGTTGAATTACATTCCTACAAGAAACCAATGGGAAGTAAATTCCTAAAATACCAAAACCTTCATTCACATGCCACCTATTATCAAAATCTTGTCACTTATGTAATGCAAAATAATATCATCATGTCCATTAACTCTGACGATAATATTACTCATACCAATAAACATGACATCATGAATATCTTTGTTTAATACTTTAAAAAAAAAAACCTTTGGGCCAAGGCCTGATAACATTTATGATATTGACCCCAATCACACTATCTTTGCTGACACTCTTAACTACACTTTTTATAATGTTTGTAAAATTCATTCAATTATTTATTTTTTTTATTAGCAACGGTAAAAAAACCCAGGTCCTCTCGATCGTTTTATTGTTGAATTTTATAAGAGGTATTGGAATATTATCAGTGATTCTTTTATGAATGTTGTAAAAATCATTTTTACCACACCAAGACCACGTTGATTGGACTAATACCTACATCATCCTCTTCCTAAAATTAAAATTTGTAACCACCGTCCCTCCTCCCAACCGTGCTCACCTTGCACCCTGGATTATATTGGAATGAGTGTATGCATAAATTCTCATACAATCTAATGAATGGCATAGGAGGTGCATGGTGATCCTGACTTACAGAATATATTTTTTGAACTTTAGACCAAAATCTCTTTCGAATGTCAATCAGACGTATTAAGTCTAAAGCATTACCTAACCATCTAAAACCTTACATCCCCACCAACATCGATCTCTCACAAGCAATCGACCTTTCACTAAAAAATTGTGCATTTTTTTATATTTTAAACCAGAGCTAAAAAAAATCTATAAATCCTTGCGTTCTCATAAAAATTGATATTAAAAAGAAGCTTTTGATAAAATCTCTTTGTAAGACGATTCACAAAGCCCTTAATTAATGGTAAAACCCTCATAAGCAATTCATTGAAGTTATTACTTGAGTTGTGTCACCTTGCATAACTTTGCTTCCCCTTAAGACTAACTTGGCTTACAATAAGATGGCTGCTACTTTCGAGTAAAACTTTGATACAGAAGACTGTATCAAAATTTTGATACAGCCTTCTTGTAGATGGTTCAGGATCAACGGCGGAACTACTTAAGGGCTAAGATGGACTCCATCACACCTAAAAAAAAAATTATATATTTGTTTTTTGTTTTTTGTTTTTCATATGAGTCACTACATGCCCCAACCCACTCCAGCCTAATCCAGCCCACCTAGTTTAAATTTCTGGTTCCACCATCTTTAGGGATAGTCCACAGACGATCATCTTCATTCCAAATCCCAATCTAATATCTTAGAAAGGTCGTCATGCACCAGCCATCCCAAGTTCCCATCTTTACTGCCTCAGCTGAACATCTATCCGTACGATTGTAGTATGACAAGTTATTTTTGTACAGTACATTAGCAGGAGTAGTTCGATAACTATGTTGAAATTGGTGGTCATCTTAATCGGTCATCTTAATCTTGGACCGTAAGAAATTTGATCAAAACTCCGAGCTCCCCTCCCTCCCTCCCTCCCTCTTCTCCATCTTTCCTTCTTGTAACCCTATGTAGTATGCAGAGTGTTGGACTCCACTGAATGATGTATGGAATAAAAATCCTTTTATTCCAAATAACTTACTTCTTGGGGGTGCAAATGTGAGAAGAAAAAAGAAAAAGAAAAAAGTTAAGACATTTAAAAGAACGGAGCTGCCGCGGTTTGTAATTGCGGACGTGACCGTCAATCGACGTGACGGTCGGCCATTGGTCCTCTGGTTCGAGTGGGATCCGAAAATAGCGGGAGAGGGAGGGAAGAAGTGCAATGGCCGACCGTCACGTCGATCGGCCGTCACGTCCGTGCGACTACAAATCGCGGACAAAATAACGAAAATATCATTTTCGTTAAAAGAATGCTCACATGAGATGCAGCAGCATCTCCACATGGAGTGTCACCCGAGCCAAGGAGTTGGGAGTGTCTTCAACATGAAGCTTGAAACAACATATGGCATTTGACAGATGACTCCCATGCATTGCTGCAGATCTCTCCCACGGAGACTTTTTGCTGCTGGTCCTCGAGTTTCAATACTCTTCCATCCTTATCAAACTTAGGGAACAACATCTCATGATGATGATATTGATAACAATGATGAATTGTTGCAAGCTGACGACATGCCTGGATTGTCGAGAGAGAATATATATATATATATATATATATAGTCATAATCCGTGTCCATAGCGCATGGTTTATTTAAGGTATTTCTCCTAAAAAATTTGGACCCCCAATTTTAAACGAACAATAATAATTATGAGGCCCCCATCAAAATATTAAATTCCAACCACTGCTGGATGTGAATTTTCTTTGGATTCTCCATAAAATCTTACTCTCAATAATGCTCATCCACGACCATTATGAGTGCAAATCTCACTGTTTGGATTTCCCATAAAACTCCACTCTCAATAATGTTCATTTTCCATAAAACTCCACTCTCAATAATGCTCATCCACAACCATTATGAGTGCAAATCCCACTCTTTGGATTTTCCATAAAATTTTACAACCGTTGATTCACCAAGATTAAATTCCAACCACTCTTTATCTTGGCACAGTCAGTCCTAGAATTCAAAAACCTTTGTATTTTATATAATAGATATATTAGGTACTTGTATCACCATTGGACTTTTGGTCCTCAGTCGTCCTCCCCCTCCTGTTAAGAGTTATGATCCCTATTTAATATGGAGTTAAATCACCCAAAATACCGGTGAATCGGTTGTATATATGGCAGATTGATCAGTAACTCAGTCAGCGAGGCTTGCTGCTTTGGAAATATATATAGCGTGCCAGTCACATTTCTCAAGCTACTCAGATCTCATGACAAAGGCTGTTAAAGTTGTGTGTCAGTCACATGAAATATGGTTGGTTTAATACTAACCCTAGCCAGCCCTAAAGTTAATGGATAAATACATAATTTATATAGATACTTTTACTTATTACATTTATCAATATATTTTTAACTAAAATATATATTTTACATATTGATAAATTTAAAATATGTATTGATAAATGTACGGATAGAAATACACATATAAAATATATATTTATCAATGCATTAACTTGTACAAAATAACACATGTTAATAAAATCTTTTGGGTAAATTGCAAAAAATTTCTCGTTACATGTACACCTTTTGCGTAAAAAGACATTTTAGTCAAATTTAGCAAATAAAGACCCCCGTAATCTATGACTTGCTCGTCAAACCCCCTACTGTCTGTTGAGCGTTAGTTTTGACCGTTAATAACATTTAAAAAAGTACCTAAACTACCCCCCTTCCCTAACCTCTCCCCTCCTCCCTCCTCCCTTCGGCCGGCCCCCCCTCCTCACTCCAGCCAGCACCCCCCCCCCCTCCTCCTCCCTCCTTGTCACGCCCCGATTCCGTAAAATCGATAGTCGTCCCCCGGGCGTGATGCCGTGCAAGCCTAAGTTGCGCTTGCACAAGGCATAGTCATAATTGTTATCCGAAACACAACAACAGCAGAATGCGCAGAATAAATTGAACACACATTATAGAGAAGGAAACATAAGCTTTATTGATAATGAAACATCATTTTACAGACTCGATACAAAGGCGCCGCGCGGGCTTTTTACAAACTGACTCCATTACAAAATAAACGTCGACGAGATAGCCGTTCCATACATTCATCCCTTAACTTTACAACCAAAATTACAAACCACCTGGGATGGTGGGAAGGCGCTCCATCTGTCTTCGATGCTTCAACAGCGGAGTCTTCAAAACAGTTGATCCAAGCTTCAATGCACGGACGAAGCTTCAAAACACGCGAGCGTTGCCTCCCTTTACGTAGCACGCCCTTCCAGATCTATCGCACCTGTATAGAGAGCGAGGATCAGTACAATCAACATGTACTGGCGAGTGGCTAATTACTTTCCAGGCTCTCATTTGGTTCAAGAATTTGATAAAATCATTCAACTTGCTTTTAGTGGTCTTTCTAACCATCCTGGATATTTTCATAAGAAGCATTAAGTTACACCAAGGTTTCTTCCGGCGGAGCGCGCCGTGCGACATGAAACTTACCATGTTAGCTGGTAGCAATTTATATCAAGTGTTTGTTATGGGATTGGCCTAACCAGCCGCCTTGGACGTAGCCTGGTAATACGGGACCCCTGCAACGCAGGTAGCGAGCCCCGATGCAAGTCCCCGTCTTACCGATTGCCTTTCCAGCGTTGCCTAACCAGCGCGGCTACAAACAGTTTCTTCCTAGGCCGAGACGGTCCCGTGGCCTCGGAATTCCGCTCGAAGAAACCACCCCTTGTCGACAAGTTGTCCAAGTTCATAAGGGTTAAATGGTGTATTTTAGGATACCGTTGGGGCTTGTTATGTGATCAATTCATTTACTTGGTTGTTTTGCAGGCATGAATTTATTCTATCTCATTTCAACACAAAGCATTTCTTATTCACTTCTAACATACAAGACTTGTGCTCTGCAAGCGAATCATTAAATTTTTAGTAACATTACCCGAGTTCTCATTTGAAATAGAGGGTCGAGACGAAGGGGGTCAGCCACTCACCTTGAATTTTTGCTTGAGGCGAGGGACTTGTTGGCTGCGCTAGACGTCGCCTACGCGATCACCTGAAATCGCACAAGCAACCGATTAGAACACTGTATTATGCAAGAGTTCGATAGGAAATGCGAGCTCGAAATGTAAACCATGAAAACCATCGAAAACATTCACGAAAACGCATTCGGAAAACCAAAGCCAAAACCAACGCAAGCGGCGTGAAAAGCAGAGCAACGGGAGGTCTCTCCCGACTCAGCCGCAAAGTCAATCCTCGAGACGCAACCCGCTGAATATGGGACTTGGTTCCGAAGAATCCATCCCATAACGTGGAATGGACCTTAATTCAACCGTTCCCGTTCGATCGATTCGATCGATCCCGACCTATCGGTCCCGACCGAGTCGATAGCAACAGTGTTCCTTTCTCGCGCACCCCGTGGACGAATCGACGGGGCACGATGTAGGGACGGGGCACTACACCATAACCAACTAAGAAAAAGTTTCGTCCTCGAAACTTATGAACAGAACCTACCTCTATGAAAACAATGAAGGAAACTTTTCCTTCATCTCAGACTCGAGTTCCCATGTCGACTCTTCTGCCGCATGGTTCCTCCAAAGTACGCGAACGAGAGGGATCGTCCGATTCCGCAGCAGCTTATCCTTGCGTTCTAAGATTTGAACTGGCACTTCGACGTAGGATAAGTCGGACTTTAGCTCCAGCTGGCCAAAATTCACCACGTGGCTAGGGTCGTGCACGTACTTCCGCAGCTGGAAGACGTGGAAGACGTTGTGCACACCTTCGAGCGCCGGCGGTAGGGCAATTTTATAGGCCACTGGGGCGACCCGCTCGAGTATTTCAAACGGCCCAACGAATCTCGGACTCAGCTTCCCCTTCGCGCCGAACCGAGTAACTCCTCGCATAGGCGACACCTTCAGGAACACATGATCGCCCACTTGGAACTCAAGCGGTCTTCGATGGGTATCGGCGTAGCTCTTTTGCCGACTCTGTGCAATCTTCAGTCTTTCCCGAATGAGCTTGACCTTCTCCACAGTCTGTTCCACCAGCTCCGGACCGAGTATCTGCCGTTCCCCGACTTCATCCCAGCAAATGGGCGATCTGCACTTCCGGCCGTACAAAGCTTCATACGGCGCCATTTGGATGCTGGACTGATAGCTATTGTTATATGCAAATTCCGCCAATGGTAGGTGGACGTCCCAGCTTGATTTGAAGTCAATTGCGCAGAGCCGTAGCATGTCTTCGAGAATCTGATTAACGCGCTCCGTTTGGCCGTCGGTCTGAGGATGGTAAGCTGAGCTGAACTGCAACTTGGTACCCAGCGCCGACTGAAGGCTACTCCAGAATCGCGACATGAACCGTGAATCCCGATCAGAGACGATGGATACTGGAACTCCGTGCAGCCGTACTATCTCGTCAAGATAGATCTGTGCCAGGCGATCAACGCTCCAAGTAACTTTAATGGCAATGAAGTGCGCTGACTTGGTTAGTCGATCGACGATGACCCAGATAGCGTCGCTCCCCCGTGGTGTCTTCGGCAGGCCAACAATAAAGTCCATCGTGACATGATCCCATTTCCATTCTGGAATGGCAAGGTTCTGCATCTCCCCGCCCGGTCGTTGATGTTCAGCTTTCACCTGCTGACAGGCCATGCATTGCGACACGAAGAGCGCCACATCTCTCTTCATACCGTGCCACCAGAAGGTCGTGCGGAGGTCCTTATACATCTTGGTACTGCCTGGATGCAATGTATATTTCGTATAATGGGCCTCCGACATTATCTCCTTTCGTAGTTCTTTATCATCCGGAACGCATAGTCGGCCATTCATTCTCAGCACGCCGGTGTTGTCTTCCGCAAAGTCGGTCGCACTACCTGTTGAAATTCGCTCGCGCATTTTCTTCAGGTACGGATCATCCTTCTGAGCGGTCTTGATCTTTTCCAGCAAACTCGGCTCTAACTGCAGCTGCGCCAACCGTATATCCCTGAATCGAACCCGGAGATCGATGCCCATTTCTTCTAAATCTCGTAGTAGTCTGTGGTTGATGGAGAGCGAGGCAAGATATTTCCGACTCAGAGCGTCCGCCACCACATTTCCCTTGCCCGGAGTGTAGTCGATCGTCAAGTCATAGTCTTTAATCAGTTCGAGCCAGCGTCGCTGTCGCAAGTTCAACTCCTTCTGAGTGAAGAGATACTTGAGGCTCTTGTGGTCGGTATAGATCGCGCACGCCACCCCATATAGATAGTGACGCCACAATTTCAACGCGAACACAATTGCCGCTAACTCCAAGTCGTGCGTAGGATAGTTCTTCTCGTGCGGCTTCAATTGTCTCGAGGCGAAGGATATCACCTTGTTCCGCTGCATGAGTACACATCCCAAGCCCTGGCCTGAAGCATCGCTGAATATCTGGAAACCCTCTGGCCCATCCGGAAGTGCGAGTATAGGTGCCGAAATCAATCGCCGTTTTAGCTCCTGGAATGAAGCTTCGCAGTCATCCGACCACTCATACGCGACTCCCTTTTGAGTGAGGCGAGTCAATGGCGATGCAATCTTCGCGAAGTCTTTCACGAAGCGTCGATAGTATCCCGCCAAACCAAGAAAGCTTCGAATCTCACTAGCAGACGCAGGCCGCCTCCAATCAGCAACGGCTTCCATCTTCTTCGGATCGACTGCAATACCTTCGGACGAAATGATGTGACCCAGAAAGGATACGCTGTTGAGCCAAAATTCGCACTTACTCTGCTTTGCATACAACTCATGTTCTCGAAGTGTCTGGAGCACGGCCCGTAGATGTTCTGCATGCTGCGCCCTGTCTTTCGAGTAGACGAGAATATCATCAATAAAGACTACCACAAATTTATCAAGGAAGGGTCGAAATACCCGATTCATCAGATCCATAAAGGCGGCAGGGGCGTTCGTCAGGCCGAAGGGCATCACCAGGAACTCGTAGTGGCCGTAACGGGTGCGAAAGGCTGACTTTTGCACGTCGTCTGACTTAATCTTGAGTTGATGATAGCCCGAGCGGAGATCAATCTTCGAAAATACCGAGGCGCCTTGCAGTTGATCGAATAGGTCGTCTATGCGGGGCAATGGGTACTTGTTCCGGATGGTGGCCTTATTCAGCTCTCGGTAATCGACGCACAGACGCATAGACCCATCCTTCTTCTTCACGAACAATACGGGCGCTCCCCACGGTGAAACACTAGGCCGAATAAACCCTCTATCGAGTAACTCTTGTAGCTGGACCTTGAGTTCCTTCAGTTCAGCAGGAGCCATTCTGTACGGGGCCTTAGAAATCGGTCGAGTATCGGGAAATGTATCGATGCGGAACTCGATCTCTCGGTCGGGGGGCATGCCGGGTAGCTCGTCCGGAAACACATCGGGGAATTCTGCCACAACGTCGGTCTGACCTACGTTTGCACCATCCTGTCGCATGTCTCGGACGGACGCCAAATAGCCTTCGCACCCAGAATGCAGCATCCTCCGAGCAGAGAGTGCCGAGATCAACATGCAGGTCGACGACGCCTCACCACACGAAAAGCAGAATTCAGGCACTCCTGGTATGCGAAAAGTGACCGTCTTCCTGGCACAGTCTATGGTTGCGTTGCACGGCCCGAGCCAATCCATTCCCAGAATGATATCGAAGTCATTCATGTCTAGGACCATCATGTCCAGACCGATCTTTTGATCGCCGATACAGATAATCCCATCGGTGCAAGCTGAATTAGTGAGTATAGGTGTGCCCGAAGGTGTGCTCACGCTAAGGTCGAGGTCTAATGATACTAACGTAAATTTGTGCTCGGCGACAAAGTCCGCCGCTATAAAACTATGCGAAGCACCTGAATCAAATAGTAAATGAGCAGGCACATTATTGAAACTAAGTATACCTGTCACGACCGTATCTGACGCAAGCACTTCATCTCGAGTCATGGCATAGACGCGGCCCTGGGCATTGGGGCGACGGTCTTGGCCATTTTACGGTGCGGGCTGATGGGCTCGAGGCGCTGGAACTTGATTCCCTGGACGATGCTGCTGGGGCGCCGCTGGACGATGTTGTTGGGGCGCCGTTGGGTTCGGCCTTCTGATTGGACACTCAGCACGTTGGTGGCCCCTCTTGCCACAGTTCCAGCACCCATCCTCCGGTATCCGACAGTAGTCAATCGTGTGACCGTGACGACGACATCGGTTGCAGTATCGTGTGTCACGCCCTTGATATCCGCCTTGGGGCCCGTTGTTCGGACGCTTGGTCACGTTGTTTCCTCCCGCGTGGCTAGGGCGTTTGTGATTGTAGGCATGCACAGCGCCGGCAGCACCTGGAGGGTATTGGCTTTCAAGGCGGAGGGCGTGGTTGAGAGACTCCCCCATCGTTGGGTATTTTGGAACGGACACATGGGCGGAAATAGATGGCCGTAGGCCCACTTCGAACCGTCGTGCACGACTCGCCAGGGAAGGCAGGTATTGTCCAGCAAACTTGGCTAACTTGTTGAACTCTGCTGCATACTGCCGTACCGTCATATTCCCTTGCTTTAGCTGCATAAACTCATTCTCCTTCTCTTGTCGAATGGCATCGGGAAGGTACTCGATCTCGAACGCCTCTCGGAAGGTGGCCCAAGATATTGCCGCTGTCTCGTCGTCGCGTCTGATTGCTCGCTTCTGCACGGCCCACCAGTCGTGCGCGTTCAATCGGAGTAGAAGTTGAGCGCATGCGACTTTCTTGGACTCATCGACACCCAGGAGCTCGAACCGGTCTTCCAACTCCTCCAACCAATCGATCGCCAACGAAGGGTCTTCAGTACCGCAGAAGGAAGTACGGAAGCTCTTTGTGAATTTTGACACGTCGAAGCTGGAACTTCTCGGCGCCGCAGGCATAAGCTCGGGTACCTCCGGTTCGATTTCACTTTGTCTGGCCGCAGGCTCGGTCACGGCAGGAGTCGTCGCAGAGTTGTTGTTGTTGGCCACCACAGTCTGTACAATTTGCTGAAGAGTATCAAGCTGCTTCTGCTGCAACTTGAATTGTGCATCGAATCGGGCCTCGAACTGGGTCTGGCGTGCCTCTACCTCCCGTCGATGTGCCTCCGCCTCCCGTCGATGTTGCTCATTCAGGCGTTGATTCTCCAGAGCTTGTTGTTGTTGCGCTTCTAGCATGCGCAACATCCGTCCCATGGCATCGTTTGAGGGTCCGGGCCTCGAGCTACTCGAGCCGCTCGAAGCACTTTCTTCGTTCGCCACATTCACCGTCGCACCTTCTGGGATTTTGAAGGTAAAAATACATTAGTAACCAAACTTATTACGGACTCCCTTGTATGGAACGACGTATCTCATCGACACGAGACCAACGATTTGAGACAGAAAACTCGACACTAGAGGCCAAGGACGTAAAGCCGTGCTCTGATACCATTATGTCACGCCCCGATTCCGTAAAATCGATAGTCGTCCCCCGGGCGTGATGCCGTGCAAGCCTAAGTTGCGCTTGCACAAGGCATAGTCATAATTGTTATCCGAAACACAACAACAGCAGAATGCGCAGAATAAATTGAACACACATTATAGAGAAGGAAACATAAGCTTTATTGATAATGAAACATCATTTTACAGACTCGATACAAAGGCGCCGCGCGGGCTTTTTACAAACTGACTCCATTACAAAATAAACGTCGACGAGATAGCCGTTCCATACATTCATCCCTTAACTTTACAACCAAATTTACAAACCACCTGGGATGGTGGGAAGGCGCTCCATCTGTCTTCGATGCTTCAACAGCGGAGTCTTCAAAACAGTTGATCCAAGCTTCAATGCACGGACGAAGCTTCAAAACACGCGAGCGTTGTCTCCCTTTTACGTAGCACGCCCTTCCAGATCTATCGCACCTGTATAGAGAGCGAGGATCAGTACAATCAACATGTACTGGCGAGTGGCTAATTACTTTCCAGGCTCTCATTTGGTTCAAGAATTTGATAAAATCATTCAACTTGCTTTTAGTGGTCTTTCTAACCATCCTGGATATTTTTATAAGAAGCATTAAGTTACACCAAGGTTTCTTCCGGCGGAGCACGCCGTGCGACATGAAACTTACCATGTTAGCTGGTAGCAATTTATATCAAGTGTTTGTTATGGGATTGGCCTAACCAGCCGCCTTGGACGTAGCCTGGTAATACGGGACCCCTGCAACGCAGGTAGCGAGCCCCGATGCAAGTCCCCGTCTTACCGATTGCCTTTCCAGCGTTGCCTAACCAGCGCGGCTACAAACAGTTTCTTCCTAGGCCGAGACGGTCCCGTGGCCTCGGAATTCCGCTCGAAGAAACCACCCCTTGTCGACAAGTTGTCCAAGTTCATAAGGGTTAAATGGTGTATTTTAGGATACCGTTGGGGCTTGTTATGTGATCAATTCATTTACTTGGTTGTTTTGCAGGCATGAATTTATTCTATCTCATTTCAACACAAAGCATTTCTTATTCACTTCTAACATACAAGACTTGTGCTCTGCAAGCGAATCATTAAATTTTTAGTAACATTACCCGAGTTCTCATTTGAAATAGAGGGTCGAGACGAAGGGGGTCAGCCACTCACCTTGAATTTTTGCTTGAGGCGAGGGACTTGTTGGCTGCGCTAGACGTCGCCTACGCGATCACCTGAAATCGCACAAGCAACCGATTAGAACACTGTATTATGCAAGAGTTCGATAGGAAATGCGAGCTCGAAATGTAAACCATGAAAACCATCGAAAACATTCACGAAAACGCATTCGGAAAACCAAAGCCAAAACCAACGCAAGCGGCGTGAAAAGCAGAGCAACGGGAGGTCTCTCCCGACTCAGCCGCAAAGTCAATCCTCGAGACGCAATCCGCTGAATATGGGACTTGGTTCCGAAGAATCCATCCCATAACGTGGAATGGACCTTAATTCAACCGTTCCCGTTCGATCGATTCGATCGATCCCGACCTATTGGTCCCGACCGAGTCGATAGCAACAGTGTTCCTTTCTCGCGCACCCCGTGGACGAATCGACGGGGCACGATGTAGGGACGGGGCACTACACTCCTCCCCGACCCCCTCAGCCTCCCCTCCTCCTCCCTCCTCCCTGCCCCCCTCAGCCCTCGCTCCCCGACCCCCTCAGCCCCCCCTCCTTACTCCGGCCAGCACCCTCCTCCTCCTCCCCACCCCGGGCAGCCCCGTCTCCCTCCTCCTCCTCCCCACACCACCGAAAAGAGAGGGGAGGAGGGAAGAGAGTGGAGAGGTAAAATGGTTATTACATATCCCACTTAACAGTAGTTAACGGAAATGGGACAAAATGAACAGATTTCATACTTTCTGAAATTTTAAGAGTATGAGATCTTTTAGTGCAAAAAGCAAAAATCTAACGAAATTTTTTTTGCACTTTACCCAAATCTTTCTTATAAATAATAGCATATGTGCACGTGCCTTACACGTATTTTAACATTCTTTTAATTAATTTAGGAAGACTCTTTAGGAAGACCAAAGGGTAGTTTTCGTAATTATTAAGTTGTCTTTATTAAAATTAATGAACAATTTTTAATTAGTATAGACATGCAATGATATTTTCGTAATTCAAAAATTTTACCATCCAAGTTTTTCTATTATATAGTAGAATAGATATACTACAGTACTAGTAGTATGTTAGGACTAGTCTTAGTAAGTAAACATATTATCCTCTACAATTTTTTTCCCTGACTCCCTTTATTGTTTTATACTTCGATTTCTATTTAGTTTCAGCTTTCACCAGGCACACGAACAATAATTTTTTAAATTTTTTTGAACAATACCTGTTCCCATATTTATGATCAGAAATAAATAAAATATAACAATACGTTTTTAACGAAAGTTACGTAAAAGGAAAATTTCATAAGTTGCGCATATGAATTACTAGGCAATGAAGAGGAATCAAAATGACATTTTTTTTCCTGGAATGATTTCAAAGTCTGAAAGAGCTGCAGGTAAGCAAGATATTTGATCTCAAATTTGAAAGCCTAAAGACTCCTCCGCAATATAACATAAGGATCACTTAAAAATTTTCAAGCATAATATAATATAATCAATATAATATATGACTCCGACCCACAGAACACCACACCACATATTTTGGGCTTGCTAATTTTTCCTTTGTATGGACCCTTGTTAGCAATTCGACAAACGTAAAAAATTCGGAACGGCAAAAGTACCAATATAAATCGAAACAATATAAGTAAAATATGGTCAAAAATTCGGTCAAAAATTCGTCTAACGAAAAACATTCGGATCAGATTTAATTCGTGTTTAGTACGTTTCATATGAACCAATTCGGCACTAAAAATTCGGCATATATATAGGGCCCACCCACCTCTACTCCTTCATAAACAAGGGTTCAGTGTGAGAATAAGAAGATGTTGGATGATGAAAAACCGAAATATTTTTCTTTGATTATTGCAAGCAATATGTGCAAAGACTCTTGGGTTTCTTTTTTGGTCACTGTGAGACTTTTTCTACTTTTCCTTTGATAATTTTTTAGAATTGTGCCGGTCTTAATATCTAATAGCAGCAAGAGTCAAGAAAGTTAAGACTGTTGGATTTCTAGGTAACATTTTTTTTGCCAAATTTTTTAAAAATTCGTACGGTACGCGTTTAAAACGACACAGACTTAAAATTCGCGTACAAATTCAAAATTTTCAAAAGTACGTAAGTATTATACGTTTATGTAAGATACGAAAAAATTTGCGTATAATACGCATTTTATTCGAGTGATTGCTAACAAGGGTATGGACACCTAACATCCCCGTATAAAGATTAGAATATGAATGGAGGATACTAACTTTAATGTAAATGCACTAAGTCGTAATATTCGATATTTACAATTAATATTAGAAATAGATACATTAGTCCCTCCTAGGGCTGTGCACAATTAAGTCAAATTGATCAAATCGAACCAAATCAAACTGAATCGATTGGTTTTAAATCGAACCGATGGTTTGGTTCGACTTCAATTTTTCAAAACCGATCGGTTCGGTTCACGGTTTGGTTATGCCAAAAACCGTCTAAATCGAACCGAACCAAATCCTTGTTAAATAGTTAGGGTTGGCCGGTTGGGTATGGGTTCATTGGGTTGTATTATACCGGTTTGGTTCATTTATTCACATCATAGTCATTTATCAAGTTGAAGTTGAAAGAGCTCTCTCTCTAGTCTCAAAGAGGAGTGTTGGCGGCTCTTATTCTTTTCTAATTGCTCCTGTGCACATGAAAGGGACTTTTGGTTGAATGTATACGAATTTTTATATGTATAATTGACACTTTTTTTCACATGCAAAACGCAAGTTGAATTGAAGCTGTTGAATTGTATATATTGTTGCAAAGTGCAAGTTGACTGAGGTTTCACAAAAAAAAAAGCATACAGTCCATTTTTTTATGTGATCAAAACCGACCAAGTCGAACCGATCCAAACCGAACCAAGTCGGTCGGTTTCAAAACCGAATCGACTATTTGGTTGGTTCGGTTCGGTTTTGTTTATTTTCAAACCGATTAACTTCGGTTCAACTTCGGTTGGGACCAAATAGGTCGACCACCGACCGATGCACACCCCTAGTCCCTCCTATGTTTCATGGTTATCATAAAACTATTTTTATTTTTTGAAAATAATTATACGGACTACCCCTCTGTTTTATATTTTATTTTTGAAATAGAAGTGGTTTGTGTTATAACTTTCTATATAAAGATATAAAATATGGTAGTCAGTTTTAAAACAGGGGTGGTTAGTGTAACAATTGTAAAACATAGGGATAGTTAACGTAAATTGTCCTTAATTTTATATATTGCTACTATATATGCACGTCTTTGTTTTTTGGTTTTTCGTTTCTTTCAATTATTTTTGGTTTTAATTTTTTGTTTATGCTTTTCTATTTTTTTTTCTTTCTATTTTTCTCCTTTAAAAAACCTCATTCCCCCTCTTTTTTGATTCTAAAAGACATTTTCTTCTATTTTGTAAAAAAAAAAATTCTTCTTTTTTCTTTCACATTAATTTTTTGGTTTTTTGTGTTTATTTTTTTCTTTTATTTTTAAATTATATTTCATTATATTTCATTTTTTTAATGTATTATGTCAATAGTATTTGAACTATGTTCTATTAAATACTAACATATCAATTTAACTAACTGCACTATAAAAAGTCACAAACAAAAATTAACAACTATTAAATATATTTAATCATAAAAATTATTATATTTTTTACATGAACTATATTTTTTTGGAATTATTTATATATTAACCAAAAATTAAAATACAATTTTACAGAGTATTTAATTCAATTTTTTTTAATTTCTTTAAGTATAAAATTGTTGTCTATATAATATTTTGCTTACCAAAAGTGAAGGATTTAGGGGGGTATAAAAGCTAAAAGGAAAAAAGAAAAAAGAAAAAGAAAAAGAAAGAAGCCAAGGAGAAGAACGTGGAGCTGTAACGGTCAGAGACGACGTCGTTAATTTTCAAAGGAGATCCTCCGTTACTATTTCCTGCCCCCGGATTATTTTTCTGATAACTCACACTTATTTCCTCCACCTCCATCTCCACCTCCTCCTTTTTCAAATATATATATAAAAAAATAAATAAAAATAAAATAAAATGCGATTGTATCCCATCATCATGATCATCACTCTCTAGCTGTTTGTTTTTCTACTGCAAGTCATCTTCTCCAAAGGACCCTCCCCCGGCCTCTTATCGGATCCAGATCCGGATCCGATAAGCGGTACGTGCAAATTTTCTGTAAATTTTCCTCTTTTCTTGATGTGTTTTGCAATTCGTCAGCTTCGGATTGGAATCCCCTAAGAAAAATCAGTTCTTGGCAAGAAACGGAGATGCATTGTGTGATTTCTTGGAATTTTTATTTTATTTTTTCCTTTCTGGATGACATACCGGCATTGCGCGATTTCCTATTTTTTTTTTGCTGTTGTTTTTTATTAAAGCTGGATCAATGTTAGTAGCTTGAAAGTGATGTTGAAATGATAGATTTTGGTTTCTTCGACGAATCCGTAAAGAAAGATGGTATTTTGATGACAGATGGAACGGCATTGCGCTATTTCTTGAATTTTTTGTTTTTTTTTTCCTTACGCTGATTGATGTTGGTGTGTTGAGAGTGATGTTCAAATGAAAGATCTTTGGTCGATTCCAATATTAAAAGATTTGTTTAGGTACATATGTTTGGATTTTGTTGGCGTCGTTGGTGATGGATGATGTGTATACTTGGAAGTGATGTTGATAGGTTATTGTCTCT
Source organism: Iris pallida (assembly GCA_029216955.1). Lineage (NCBI taxonomy): Eukaryota > Viridiplantae > Streptophyta > Magnoliopsida > Asparagales > Iridaceae > Iris > Iris pallida. Next base: position 3,022,600 of record JANAVB010025798.1, read on the forward strand.
AAATTCAAGCTTTTTGTGATTTTTAATTAAGGATTGGAGGTGGTGTTGGTAGATCTCAGCTTGTAGAGATGTCTCCCGACGGTTCAACTAGGGTTAGGGTTTCTTCTGGGAGATATCGACTCGAGAACATGTGGATTTTCATTGACTTAACTTTGCAATTGCAGGTAAAATCCCGCTTGTTGCGGCTTCTCCCTTCTCTCGATTGTGTAGGGATGGATAGTTCGAAGAAAGGTGTGAACGTTCCGGTTTCTCCGTCACAAACTCCACGGTCGAGTGACAAGAGTGGAAGAGATATCCGATCGCATGATGGAAACGGGAGCTTCAGCAGCAGGCATGACAAGGATAAGGGAGTCAATGTTCAAGTGCTTCTCCGATGCAGGTGAAATGAAGTGTTTAGATAGCAAGTTTTTAGTAAAGTGGGTCTTAATTCCTGAAGTTCTTGTATAATAAATTTAATTTTAGGCCTTTGAGTGACGACGAGATAAGGGTGAACACCCCGGTGGTGATATCATGCAATGAAAGTAGGCGGGAAGTTTCTGCCGTGCAGCACATTGCAAATAAGCAAATCGACAGAACTTTTGCATTTGATAAGGTCTTTTATTATGTTAACCTTCATATCTTTCCCTAAAGTTGTGTATATCTTGTTTTTCATTTTTAGCTTGAATTTTGATCAAAATATATTAATTTTGTGATATAATATATAGGTCTTTGGCCCAACATCACAGCAAAAGGATTTGTTTGATCAAGCTGTCTCTCCTATTGTGAATGAGGTTCTTGAAGGCTACAATTGCACTATCTTTGCCTATGGTCAGACTGGCACAGGAAAAACTTACACAATGGAGGGAGGGGGAAGGAGAGCTAAGGTTATTTTGTAAATCAGTTCCTTCATAGTTTGTAAATCATATATCTATTTGGATTCTACAACGGGGAACCTCATATCATGTTTCCTTAGCATTGTATTGTAAATCATATATAAGTTTATATAAAATGATGTTTCGTTTGATGCTACAGAATGGAGAATTTCCAAATGATGCTGGCGTTATCCCTAGAGCTGTTCGGCAAATCTTTGAAATACTTGAGGCGCAGAATGCTGAGTACAGCATGAAAGTTACATTTCTTGAGCTATACAATGAAGAAATAACTGATCTTTTGGCCCCACCAGATGAATCAAAATTTACAGACGACAAGTCCAAGAAACCTATAGCTTTGATGGAAGACGGCAAGGGGGGTGTTTTCGTGAGAGGCTTGGAGGAGGAGATTGTTTGCACTGCTAATGAAATATACAAAATTCTGGATAAAGGATCTGCAAAGAGGCGTACTGCAGAGACTCTTCTAAACAAGCAAAGCAGCCGTTCCCACTCCATCTTTTCTATCACCATTCACATAAAGGAATGTACTCCTGAAGGAGAAGAGATGATCAAATGCGGAAAACTTAATCTTGTGGATCTTGCTGGCTCTGAGAATATTTCGCGATCCGGTGCCAGAGATGTGGGTAGAAAATATTGCATTTAGGAGACGCACTGGTTTAACTTAATTCTCCATTATCTTATTTCAACTCAAAACAGATAGATAACTACTTTGCAATTGTGTGCTCTTGTAAAATTTTGGATATATGGTCTATTTGGATGACATGAGGTAATCTACCATTGCAGGGCAGAGCAAGGGAAGCTGGGGAAATAAATAAAAGCTTGCTTACCCTAGGTCGAGTTATTAATGCCCTTGTTGAGCACTCTGGCCACATTCCATATAGGTCGGTAGCAGGAACAATGCGTTATCATCTATTTTCTTCTATAATGCATCATATTTTGGTTGACGACTTCTATATTGTTTGGTTCCAGAGATAGCAAATTGACAAGATTACTGAGGGATTCTTTAGGAGGGAAAACAAAGACATGCATTATTGCCACTGTATCACCTTCCATCTACTGTTTGGAAGAGACACTAAGCACTTTGGATTATGCTCACCGAGCTAAAAATATAAAAAATAAGCCAGAGGTTAGCAATCTGTTGAACTTGGTTATGTGCCACAAAATTTTCCTTGTTTGACGTCACACCTTAAATTGAAATTCTTTTTGATGTTTCCCAGATTAATCAGAAGATGATGAAATCTGCAGTGATGAAGGATTTATACTCCGAGATTGATCGCCTTAAACAAGGTAAGTTGTCCATTCCTTTCTATTATGTGTCTTTATAAAATTTATATTGCATTATGCATACACACATAAAATTTCTTACATGTGCCCTGGTCTTTATAAAATTTAGGTCCAAATTGTTTAGAGTTTGATTCCACTTTACAATTAGTACAATTATTATCTGGGCTTTCCAACAATCTAATAAACATAGGTTGATTAGCTCCCATAATCCTTTGGGGCGAGCTTCTCACTTGTTTAGCCAATTTAGTGCAAGTACTTTAACACAGCTAGAAAGTAAACAAACTGCTGCTAGACTCAGTAGGAAGTGTTGATTATGTAACGAATTTCTGCTCGACATGATATGGGGCCTGCAATAGGTATAGCTGGAGAACATCATCCCTTCAAGGCCTCAACTTAAAATTAATGAATTTTTATAATTTTCTTCTAAAAATGGATAGCAAATATGAATGCCTTTCCCCCTTAATTTCAGAGAACTTTATATTAATCCTTACTCTATAATGCAGAGGTATATGCTGCAAGAGAAAAAAATGGCATTTACATTCCACGGGATCGCTACCTAAATGAAGAAGCTGAAAAGAAGGTCTTTGTACGATTTGATTCTCGTTTGTGATAATATTTTTCAATGCTTTTACTGCTGAGAGAATTGTATATGAATGATTATTCAGGCCATGACAGAAAAAATTGAGAGGTTGGAGCTTGATTTAGAATCAAAGGATAAGGTATTTCACTTACTTAATTACGTTTTCCAACAGAGTAGTTTCTGGGCTAGTTTTTTTATTGTAGTACCAATCCGTGAACAGCAATTAATTGGGCTTCAAGTGCTTTACACTTCACAGCAACTACTGACTGCAGAGCTAAGTGAGAAGCTTGAAAAGACCCAGGTAAGGTTAAATTTTAACTGTTGCATCATAAAACAAGTATAAGACAAATTCATATTCATTTCATGTTTGCTTTTCTTACCACAGAAAAAGTTGGAGGACACTGAAAAATCATTACTTGATCTTGAAGAGAGATATAGACAGGCAAACTCCACAATAAAAGAAAAAGAATACTTGATATTTAACCTCCTCAAATCAGGTGAATGAACTCATACGTTCATTATCTTAAAAAAACTCATACATTCATTCTCTTACACTTCACATTATAGTTCATAACTCCTTGTAAGTGTTTTGTCTTGGCTCTCCAAATGCTGGGTTTCTAAGGCTAATTTTTGTGTGTTTCCAGGATTAACCATGTTCAAAGATCCATTTTATGTGCATGTTAAATCGTTTTAAACCAGACAACTTTGACAACATGAGCTTTTCTAGTGGAACTGCTTATACATTTTCATGTCTTCCTTTGTCTTTCATTTAGAAAAATCACTAGTCGACCGAGCGCACGAGCTTCGATCGGATCTAGAGAATGCAGCACAAGATATTTCTGGCTTGTTTAATAAAATTGGTTGGTGACTTTTACTTGAACTGTACATATTCTGGATTTGGTCACTATGCTGGGTATTGATGTCACCTCTTGTGGGTTTTCAGAACGCAAAGATAAGATCGAAGATGGAAATAGAATTATTGTCCAAGAATTCCGGACTCAGTTGACTGAGCAGTTGGATGTCTTGCATAAAACTGTCTCATCTTCTGTGATGCAACAAGAAAATCAACTAAAAGAAATGGGGGAAGACATGCAATCATTTGTTTCTACTAAGACTGAGGTATACTCATGCTTTACTAAAACTGATCTAGTTCACGAACTTGTCTCTATTAAAGTTTTTCTGTGCTTTTTCTCGGAGGAAACTTGAGTTTGTGTGTTGAATAGCAAGAATCAAGTATATTGATACAAGGAATATCATGATCTGGCCTTAATAAGATTTCTTTTACTAACATAGGCGACCGAGGAGCTTCGAAGACATATTGAGAAATTGAAAGCCATGCATGGCTCTGGAATCAATGCGTTGGACAATTTAGCCTGTGAACTAGATGAGAATTCTCAATCTACCTTTGGAAAATTGAACACACAATTACAAGCCCACTCTTCTGCTCTTGAGGATGTAAGTATAGTATTCCCATGCTGCCATATGATTTTCTATCTAAACACGAACCTCCAAAGATTTGATTCTTTCCTGCTATAGTGTCTTAAGAAAATTGCTTTGGAGGCCGACCAATTGCTTAATGACCTTCAAAGTAGCCTGTCCAACCAAGGAGATAAATTAGCTGCATTTGCAAAGCAGCAAACTGAGGTTAGAAACTTAGAACTTTTGAATGATCTCGAGACTTTTTCGATGTTCTGCTGTATTTCTGATTTCCTAGTTTTGATTTTTCCGTCCCTCTTTGTGAGTAGGGACATCTCAGAGCTATGGAGACGACACGGTCTATTTCAAAGGTTACAACCAACTTCTTCCACACCCTGGATGGTCATGCATCCAAGTTGAGCAAGATTTTGGAAGAAACACAAACTGTACAAGATCAGCAGCTCTGCGATCTTGAGAAGAAGTTTGAGGTATCCTTCGTTTGTTATGTTAAATAGTTTGATTATAGATGATACGAAATGTCTAATTCACATTTTCTTTTTCTTTCTAATTCCTGTTTTTGTCGCAGGCGTGTGCTGCTAATGAGGAAAGGCAGCTATTAGAAAAAATGGCAGAGATGCTTGCAAGTTCAAGTGCTAGGAAGAAACAGCTGGTACTCACATTTCTTTGGCCCCTAATGTCAGATCCAAACTATTTCCTTTTTCCTACTACTGATATTAATTCTTGATTGTGAGCTTTGGCAAACTGTGAACCTGCTTTACATGTTCTTGGGTTCTCTCTCTCTCGTTTGGTCAGTTGTTTTCTATTATGTAATTGCAATGTTGCAGTTTCCTTCATTAGGAATAATCAAAAGGGCACTCCTATATGACAAATGTATAACAGATGAGCATGTGACTTGCATGCAAAATAGGAGTGCAACATAACTGCTTTTATTTCCCACAGAGAGTATGTATATACTCTTGATGAGATGGTCACTGATGGAAGTGCTACGTATATTCAGTATGAAGTTCCATGGTTTACGTTGCTTGCGGGTGATATTGTACTTCTTGATGAGACTAGAGAAGGGTTAGACCATAGAAGACAATTGTGGAGAGAAAGGGTTATGGATAAAATTACTAGGCATATTCATAGAATTGAGATTACATCGTGAATAAGTGGGATATTTTCATTGATAGCATTAGATACACATATATAGGAGAAGATGAGCCTCTCACCTTGATTCCTAATCAATGCGGGACACCCCCCCCCCCCCCCCCCCCCCCCCCCCCCCCCTCCCTCTTAAGGTGGAACGTGTAAAGCATGTTCAGATTTTGCAAGAGGCTACTAATAAAAGAATAACAAGAAAAGCTAAACATCATAGAAGGAAGTGACACTGGCATGAAGCACAAACCCAAAAGAAACAAACATCCCCAAATAATAGTTGTAGATGTCGGCGTATGTCGATGCTCAACTAAAAGGATGTCGACATGTTAATGTGCTCGACATAAGAGTCATGAGAACGTTCGACTGTCGATAGGCGAGTATGCTCGAATGAGAGAGTGTCACCGGAAATGATAGTGTTGCTGAGAATGGATAGAGTTCATACTACCCGTAAACGTCGACATTACTAGAATGTCCAAACTTGAAAACAATTATTTTTTCCTTTTCTTTCCTTTTTCTTTTCTTTTCTCCCCTTGCCTTTTTTCCTTGATTTTTTTAATAACTCAAACTCAAAACCAAAATATAATAACAACTGAAAGCGAAAAGGAGAGTTGGCTTCTACTCGGCTTCAATTTGGCTCGAAAAAACCCTAGATTTGGATGCTTGGAATGGCGGCACAAGAAATGAGAGGGAGGTGTTGTCGAGAAGTAGCGCCGAACAACATCATTGAGAGGCTTGTGGTCGACGATCTGACGTGGCCAAAACCCTAGAAGTTGGCGGCCACACGAGAGAGGAGATATGATTCATAATCGAGTGGGATCCAGTAAGGGAGATGAAATCCAATCGGTTAGTTGTCGGGGAGGGGTGACGTAGTCAACGAGCAATCTAGATAGCAATGTATGTCGGAGATAAGATCTTGATATCCAGGCAAGCCACAAATGAAGAAGGCGACTCCAGATTTGTGGCCTCGAATTAGATTGGGCCTCAAGCGGTGGAGAAATTGTTGGATTTCGTCGCAAGCAGTAGAGGCATCGTGAGGAAGAAATTTTTGGGGTGGCTGAGGTCTATTCTAGGCGATTAGGGTTAGGGTTTTGGTAATTGGGAGGAGATAGATTTCTTTTATAGAGTGCTAAGAAATTATTTTGGAAAAAGTAATGGCCAGAATCATCCGTGCTCTGATACCATGTAGAATTAAGACTACACTGTGAATAAATGGGATATTTTTATTGATTGCATTGGATACACTTATGTATAGGAAAGGATGAGTCTCTGACCTTGATTTCTAACATATGTGAGATTAAACTATCAAAGTTAGTATTAAGTTCCGTGGTTTATGTTGCTTGCATATGATATTGTATTTCTTGACGAGACTAGAGAATTGTGGAGAGAAATTTTTATGACATTGTACTTCTCGATGAGACTAGAAAATTGTTGTGAGAAATTTTAGAATATAAAGGTTTAAAATTAGCTGGATTTAAACAAAATATGAAATATTACTTCAACCCAAGGTCAAAAAGAAATGAACTAGTAGTAAACATTAATGGACAAGAGATACCTAGAGTCATAGCTTTCGGTTTTTAGGATTAATCATTCATCATGGTTAAGAGATTGAGAAGGATGTTGTTCATAGAATTAAAATATGATGGTTGAAAGGAAGCTTCTCGTAGTCTTTGTGACCTTAATATACCATTGGAATTGAAGAAAAAATTCTACAAGACAAATTAGCTATGCTTTACGAAACTGTATGTTAGGCAATTAAAAATATGTCCAAAAAATGAGTGTAGCTTAAATGTGAATGTTAAGAACTAAAATGAATGAGTGACAATACATTAAAAGATGATGACAAAAAATAAGCGTACTCATGGAAGCTAGATTTGTTAATTGAGGATAAGATGAGAGAAAATCATCTCATATAGTTTAGACATGTGCACCATAGACCAACAAATACATAGTCTAGGATGAACAATAAGATATTGGTCAAAGGAGCTACCAAAACTAGGGGTATGTCTAAACGAACTTAGATTGAGGATGTAACAAAGATGTGTTTTTTGTTAATGCTACATTAGATATGACCCCTAACAACAGTGAATGGAAGAAAAAGATTCAAATAGCCGACTCGAACATAAAATTGTGGATTTCGTTGTGTGGTGTATAAGAGCCTCCTTGAGGTTTCTAGGAGGGACCCGGTTTGCACCATATCCCTAAAACTGGATGATCCATACTGTTCAAATTATCCTTTTTTCAAGAATAAGGTTAGTCTTTGACTGCCCCGAGGTAATAACCATATCTTCCTACCTTATAACCAAGGCCTTGACTACTTGGTTGCCCAATCGTTGGTACGCTCATCTCCGTATTATCAACCACAATTTTGTAAGACAATTAACTACTTTATAACTGAGTACATCTTTTTGCTGTTTTTTCAGTAACATTATTCTTTTTTGACTTTGATTGTTGGATATTTTTCTCTCATATGTTCAACATAAGATCAGAAGTTCTATGTTCCCAGCAACATTCTTATATGATGATATGAATGTAAATATTTTCTGGAGGAAGAAGGTATTTAATTTATTCGAGTAGTTGGTTCTAAATTCTTGGTGTAATATGTCCTAGAAATACTAAATATTGTTAAGTATAGGTTCTATTTTGAGGGGTTCAGGATTATGGTTTTGCATCTCTCCTTCAACATAAAGTCGTGTGGCCATTACTTCTGAAGATCCTTAAGTCTAATGCTGGGCTCTGTAATACACGACAACATTCCATTTGATGTCAGTTAACAATTTGCTATTTTTGTTTTATTGGACTAAAGGTTTCCTTACCACTTTGCAGTGCAATATCCTGTTCTACTTAATTTTAATCCACTCCCTCCTAACTGTAGGAATAACCTTTGGTGATGTCTCTTATTTCAAACATCACTTCTGTGGTTCTTGTTCATAGTGCATTTACAATTTATTTCCCCTTGATATAATTAATTCAGTATATAATAGAATATCCTTACTTAATAAAACCTAACAACGAAGTTTCAAAATAGGTTATCCTAGTCTTCCCTGGATGTACCTTACAGCACATAGCAAGACCAGTTAATAGAAACCCAACACACACTGCAATATTAATATAAGTGCAAGGTTGGTCACAATATCACCTTTTTATGTTAAAGGGCGACCAATGGTTTGGATTATCATGAATTTCGAACGAAGTGTATGCAGTAGCCTCATGCTGTAACATTATAATTCATGATTTTGTCTCTTCTTTCAAAGCAAACAATTAGTCATCCATAGATTTTGGTATGCAATTCTCAACTAAGAACAAATGACAGCCATAATTTAATTATCAAGATGGAACATTGCACTTTTTACCAACCATGACAGGCCAAAATTTGAATTTTATGCTTGCACTTTCAGGTTCAAACAGCCATAGATAGTCTCCGAGCCAGTGCTGCAGATAGGACTACTAACTTGCAAAAAGAAATGGCCACGGCTCAGGGTTTCACCACTACTGTTAAAGAACAATGGACTGTTTACATGGAAGAAACTGAACACCACTATCTCAAAGATACAGCTGCAGTAGACAGTGGAAGGTGTTGCTTGGAAGATGGTCTCATAGACTGGTATGGAAGATGGGTGTTCCTGCCTCTAGGCCATTGGAAGCATCTTTAAGTTTACTATTTCTAATATCATTTGTGATTCTTACCTCATTCTATATTATGCAGCATGACAAAAGCAAGAAAGGATTCACAACAATGGAAAAATGCTCAAGATTCTTTGTTGAGCCTTGGCAACAGAAATGTGGAATCAGTAGATTCAATTGTTAGGTAACTGAAGCTAATGGTTCTTATTGGCTATTTACACAAGTTTATGAAATTGACCAAGTATCACTGTACCAGCAGCAGCTTCCATTATCAGGTAGTCTGGGGAATGATTTACATCTCTGTGGTATCTTTTTTTTATTCATGCAGGAGCGGCATGGATGCCAACTATCTATTACGTGCAAAATTATCCTCTGCTGCCTCAACTGCTCTTGAAGATGTTGATGTAGCAAGCAAGGATCTTCTTTCCTCCATAGACCGTAAGATTTTTCTTGTCTTCTTTCTTGGTTAACCAAGTGTACTGGTCTATTTGAGCTCAGTTCTCCGTGTTATTAACTATGAAATGTGTTTTCTTTCTCATTGTGGTTGAGCAAAAATTGCTTTCTTGGTATATTATGATCCAGATTCCTTGAAACTTGATCATGACGCATGTGCAAACATTGACTCCATGATTGTTCCCTGCCATGGCGAGCTGAGGGATTTGAGGAGCGGGCATTATCATAAAACTGTTGAGATCACAGAAGATGCGAGCAAGTCCTTGGAAGAAGAATATGTGGTAAGCATATACGAATATCAGGATTGTTTTTAGTAACAAAAAAGCGTAAAGTTGTATCGTGCCATTGCTCATCTGGTTGGCTACTGTGTTATATAGGTGGACGAACCATCTTGCTTTACACCAAGAAGGAGATCGATCAATTTACCTAGTGTGGCGTCCATTGAGGAGTTGAGAACACCAGCATTTGAAGAGCTACTAAAATCGTTCTGGGACAAGTATCCTAAGCAAGCCAATGGGGAGATGAAACAATTTTCTACAACACACGAATCTCAATCACAGGCCTTGAAAGATTCAAGAGTTCCTCTTACTACCATAAACTAAGGGGAGGGGGTGCAAACCTGTATGTGTCCCTTAGTATTGTACAGTGTAGAGATAAGGTTCTTTGTATCCACAATTCTTGAACCATTCATTATCCACTTGTTTTAAAGTGTGTTATGACCTTTGCCACTATTTTCTGCATGTGGTACATCCTGTATCTATTCAACTATAGATCGATCGAGAGATTCGGATTTCTTAACTTGTGTTATTGACGATGAGAAAACTGATTTTTAAGCAGTATTGAGGAAATTGTTATTATGTGCTAATGTGGTATATGAGCATATGCTCCTTGTACAATCTAGTGAGATTGCTTGAAAAGGTGCAAGAACACATGTATTGAGGAAATTGTTATTAGTCAGAATCTTGGCTTATAAACGCCCACTTGTTCAGAATCTTAATGTACTCTAAATCTAAACTCATTGCTTGTGCAGACAATCAATTAGATTATTTTCTTCTTGAGAGTCTACATTTTCTTCAACAGAGCAATAAGCCCTATTATAAGGGACTCAAAGCACATTATCCAAGGAGATCATGGTGAGTATTCAATCATTCCATAAAATAATTATAATTTATAATATTCCAATCCTGCATTGAACAAATTGTACTTGGATCAAATATATTGGCCTACATGTAGTGTCCCTTCCCTCTGATTGTAAGCCAACATGCTATGTTTAAAAGAAAGCGGATCTGAATGCACTTGATAGATGATAGAACAACAAAATGGAACCGGACAGCTACTACAACAACAACAAAGCCTTTATCCAAATAAGAGGAAGGGGCACATGGACCCTAATAAACATCATCCGAAATCCCATACGACAGTCAAATGCAAGGAGGCTGCCAAACAATATCTATATTGCAAGCTTGATTTCATTATGCGAAAAACAAAACCATGCTTAATCACGCCCTCAAACATCAACTGATTTGGAATGAATACTCAGCCGCTTGTGAACCATCACGTACTATTTTATTCAATGTTTGTTCGCTGATATAGAGCTTCACTACCCTGTTTATTGAACAAAACCTGTTGAGCTATCATGTTCCACAATCAAATGAATGGATTGTGATAAATGATCTGCCGAAGTGCCAATTATTAGTGGGGGAAAGCATTGCTGAAACCCCCGGTTAGTTAAAGAACATCTTCCCCTCGAGATTTTACAATCTGCCAGTTGGTAAAAACTTGTACATGTAAGATGGCACACCATCGTTCAATCATTAATTGAGATTTGAAGTTGGCCCTCCCATCCTGCAAATAAGGAACAGATGAAGTCACAATAATGAATCATTGATCTTCACAAAAAGGAAAGAAAGAAAGAAAGCAAGCAAGCTTGTGTGTGTTGAACCTCATGGACCTTAGGTTAAGCTATTACTTAGTTAGTATAGGAGGTGCTGGAAGACTCCCTAGCTATTTGTCCAAGAATCCCCTGACCACTCTCTAGCCAATTTGCAAATGCATCGACCAACTTCACGAGCAGCCCATGCCTCTGAAGAAGTTTCCTAGCTCTTCCACGGCATTTTGTAGGAGTAATCAGTGCAAATGACTTCTTCTGTGGTTTTGTCTCTGGCTCTACATCTGTTGTTATTTTTTTTCCTGGTATGTTTAATTGCATCAGGAGTTGCGGCTAACAAAGGACTGGCGTTCATCAATCTAATGTGCTGCATTTGTACTATATTGAACCTAAACGTCCTCCTCCATCAACCTTAAATTTCCGCTTCTTCGTCACAGAATTGCACATTAGCAGTGACATTCTACATCTTTCAACGCGATCATCATCTCTGACTTGGACTGTCAAGACACTGAGATGTTCCATCCTTTGCTCAGCAAGCATGGACTCCCTGTTTTGTGTGTGTAAACACTTGCTGATCAAAGGATGGAACATCTTAGGATGGAACCTTCTTCGTCACCTAGTTTTGGTTGGTGAACAGAAATGGACTCCCTGCCAACACCTCCCAGCGACCCCCCATATATATATATAGATATTAGTAAGATCAAATGTATACAATATGCACAAAGGATTGCTTTCATTTGTGTATGATATTGTATCCATATCGTATCCATATCCCCAAATTTTCTAAAAATATCTTATTCAAAATCCATACAGTGCAACAATGGGCTCTCCGCAAAACTAGAAAGGCAAGAGCGTGTGCACAAAGATGTATTTGTAATTAAAGTTCATGTCATCAAGGAGCTGCCTCCTAACTTCACCCAGGTAGGAAAGACTCCTGAAGAAGTTAGGAGACGGCTCCTTGTACGACAGTGCTTGCTAGTTGCTATGACGAATCATATTGAACAGTGTTTCCTGGAAATATGCATTTGTTTCTGACATACCGAACACTTGAGTCAGGGCCAGGACACCCCTAGGACACTTCACGTCATCGAATCATGATGATACCACCAATGCATCGTAGTTTGGACACTTCAACATGAAAGGGCCAAGTTTAGATTAAAGTCACTAAAATCATGATGAAAACATCATTACATCGTAAACTCGACAGTTTTCGGTAACAGATGTCAAGTCTATATCATATCAAGCGAGGTCAAATTAAATCAAACTACGGAGTTGCTATTAATGTAAGTCAGAGACAGTCGTGCCCCCGTAAGGTTAGGCACAATGTCACAAGTAAATACGTTACGTTAGGCTAGCGAGGGCATTTTTCAGCAGGATTGCGAGGACACTTCTCGACGAGATGGAAAGGGCACTTATCGGATAAGAGAATGGTTCGAGGGCTATGTTCGATATGAGATATTATATGCAGATACTAACGACTCCATCAGCATTGATACCTACTCAGTCTGAGGACACGTTGGAGGATGTTTCTCCATATGCGCCTGTGGAGGATTCGACACATATGAGAGCACGACCACGTCTAATGAAAAAAATTAATCTATATACAAACTCTGTAAGCGTTGTCACCGAGTGCTGAAACCGGTATAATCCACCTTCAGCTTATATGCATCAATGTCTAGTCGTGTTGGTTGTTTATGTTTTTTTTGTTTTAATTATGTACAAATTTTCTCAGACCAATTTACAGAATTTGTAAAAATTCTACTTGGACCGACTAACAAAATTTGTGCTGCACAAATTCTGATAATTCCTCTTGCGAAATGCTTCTCTGTCTACAATTTTATAAACTTCTTTCGGAATGTTTCTCTATTTATAATTTGAAATATAACATAGGGGTAGTTTCCTTAAAATTTTCTGTATCATTGGTCCACGTTGAAATCAGACCTAGGAGTTGGCGACGAAACTACTGGAAACCCATTAACCCGTAACTCAAAGCAAATCATGACCCGGTAACCCGAAACCCGTACGCTGTACAAGACTATACAGAAACCTTCCTTGTACGCTTTTCTATTCATTTTTTTTTTTACTTCTTTCCCAATACTTCTGGACGCCTCTTCCCCGTCGGCCACGATTTTCCGGTGAGTTTTTTTTTTCCTTTTAAATTAAATTAAAACCCTTTGCAATGTCTTCCTAATTTTCTCAATTCTTTTCTCTGGGCACCATTTCATTTCCTTTTCAATCAAATCAAAAATTGGAATCAAAAGAGGAAAGCTAATTTTTTTAAAATTCTTTTTTATGGACACCATTTCAATTTCTTTCCAATTAAATCAAGCTTTGGAATGAAAAGAGGAAAGGAACTATGGGAAGTGGGAGTTGATCATCGAGAGAAAAATTAAGATAGATGATTCCTTCAATGGCAATGGAAGAGTATTGAATATAAGTTCACCACCAGCAACAACTAACAAATGTTGTATGGAATATTTCCTGTATCTAGAGTTTTGTCCAAGGATCTAAATAATATATTGGGCTGGTACATGTTCAAGTGGAAGTATTCTACACTATATAAAGGCTTCACCATGGAAGTTTTTTTTTTTTTTTTTTTTTTTTTTTTTTTTTTTTTTTTTTTTTCAAAAATGCCCTTATCTATGTTTAGTAATTAAAATTGTTCATTAAATATAACAGGGATAGTTAAGTAATTACGTATAGGAAATTTTTTTTAAGGGGAGTTGTTGTTTCGTCTTCCCAAGTAGTACAAAGTTAAGAGGCTTTGCCCATATCTATGTTTACTAGTAAAAATAAACGCATGGATGTTAGTAGGAGTTTTAATGTGATTTCATAGTAACATTGCCCCAAAAAAATTAACAAGCAACGGTTGTCATAAACGGTCGGTTCAAAAATACCCCAAAATTGGTGAAAACACTTTTACCAAGCAGACCTTTAAAGGCTTCACCATGGAAGGTTTTTTTTTCTTCCAAAAATGCCCTTGTCTATGTTTACTAATTAAAATTGTTCTTTAAATTTAATACGGATAGTTAAGTAATTACGTATAGGAGAGTTGTTGTTTCGTCTTCCCAAGTAGTACAAAGTTAAGAGGCTATGCCCTTATCTATGTTTACTAGAATAAATAAATGCATCGATGTTAGTAGGAGTTTTTATGTGATTTCATGGTAACATTGGTATGCCAACTTTTTATCTTCTTGACACTGTTAACGTGCCAAAAATATTATCCTATGAAATAATAAACTGTATCTTCTTTTGTTTCTCTTTCTATCTTGGGTTATTTAGTTTTAGGGTCTCATATAATATTCAAAATTTGCATTTAGGTCTCTATTTTGTCCACGAGGGTATGGGTCTCGTCTTGTCGGTTGACTTGGGCAGACCATTTGATCTCGTTCGGGTCTTCATATTATTCGAAATTTGCTTTTAGTTTTAGAGTGTCGTATAATATTCAAAATTTGTGTTTATGTTTCCATTTTGGATGGTCAGTCCAAGTCAACTGTCAGGACGAGACCCAGACCCTCTTATGGACAATATGGAGACTGAACACAAATTTTGACTATTATACGAAACCCTAAAACTAAATAACCCTTCTAGTATATTCACTTTCTCTCCCCTTCAGACACTAATATAGGCATACAAACTACGATGGTCTTGCTTAAAAATTCACCACGATCACGACTAGCCTGATATTCATTTGTTTTAAACTCTTCCCAACAAAATGGGGCCAACCATGGGGCAGAACTTTGAATTAGGCTCCGTGGGACGACTTTGTGCATAGGAGCAAGCCGGGTATGAACGTTTGAGTTGGTATGAATGTCCTGGAAAGAAGACCATTATGTCTCACCATAACTATGAAGGCTAGTGGCTGGGTCAATAATGTTACCTCCGCAGCTGTGCTGTGTAAGATCGCATGTCTGAATTTCTCTTTTATCCAAAAAGAGTTTCGGTAGAAAGGAAAAGTTGAAAAGACTTTATGTATTACATTTATATCTGTGGTATGGTCAAATTCTAAGACCCAGTTTCAAGCACATTATACTATTTGGTTGCCCTGTATCAGTGACATACTTTGATGCGTTCCACCTTATGCTGATCACTTATACAATGCAGAAGTGTTTCTTTCCAAGGGCTTCTGCAATTATATATTTGTACCATATTGATTGTAATGTAAAGCTTTGGTTTCGGGGTTGCATTAAGACAATATATATTAAATAAGACAATCCACTTCTTCGTTATACAACATACCGACCTCTGTATCAGACACTCCTCATTCATAGAAGACATCCTTTTTTGATCTTCTTAAGGTTGGCCTCTCTCATCCGACCGTGTACTCAGTTTTCCACATTCTATATCACTTTCTCACTCATTTTGAGGTTTGCCTCTCTCATGCAGTGTTGCGTTCCATACTATTCAAGCTGTTGTCCTCTCTTACCTAAAGCTTGAGCTCCAATTATAAACTATTAATCTCCACAGCCATTTTGATATGTCAGATGATTGGAAACGTCGATATAATTATTTTTAACTATTACTCTCCACCATCACCAGTCATTTTGATATGTTTGGTGATTTTCATCTGTACCCCTGGAAACACAGATATAACATCATATGCCCTAACTCTAAGCAGGCTCTTTAGGTGGATGCATATTGCAGAAGTTACCATTTAAGCATCAACAAAGACAACTCCATGACATGGTATATTCTACAAGAGTAGGGTGCAGCATGGCAAGGATCTATACTCTATAATAGTATTATGAAACTAAAACTTACTGATAATTTTTTTACTTAATAATAAGTATACTTTTCATGCATTTGTAATGATTTTGTTTGCCCATTGAAGCTTAGTCCTGCATCCTCATCCCGCCATAAAAGCCTATTGATTTCATCTTAGCATTCGATAAGCTTCTTATATTTCTTGCGTAAAATCATCATTTTGTTCTTTTACATTGAAATTTATTGTTCTTATTTTGAAAAGTTAAAAAAAAAAAACCCGTTAGCTTAGAGTGTGTAATGCACACCAAAGAATGGTCTGAAAGTGCCAGATAACATAGCAACATATCAGAGAAAAAATGTCCAAAATAAATATATATATTATTGAATTGTGCACGCATTAAGAGTGGTTCTGAATGTTCGAGCTATATATTGCTTGATACTATAGATTCATGGGAAGATTAAAACGAAGAACTTAGTCTTGTTTTCACAACCATACACACTATCTCATGTTAAGGTATATTGACTTTGTTACCTTCGCATTTCAATGCATATGAAATGTGTCCAAGTGTCACAGCAGTTATCAGGATGGTGTCCGAGGGAAAGATCATGCCATAAAGTTGGAATATATTTAAAAGGCTTATTTTCAACTTGATACTCTCAATTATTTAAGTTCTTCAAGTTGATACCCTAAACTTTAATATTATACAAATCACTGCCCTCAACTATTGAATATTTTTAAGTTGATACCCTTCGTCACTCAGGGGTTAGTTTTTCCGTCCCAATAAACAAGTTGATTTTTAGGACCAAAATACCCATGATCCTCTTCTCCCACTAGCATCCATGAGGTTTCCCTTCTCTTCTTCCTCCTCTCTACCTTTTCCAAATCCAAGCAAACCCTAATCCTAATTTATTCCGTTACATCAGTCTTCTTCAACCTCACCTCCATCTTCCTTTCCAAATGGAAAACAGTAGGGAGGAAGGGAGAGGCGATGATGATGACAAGGATATGATGATGGTGCTCGAGGTTGGGAAGAGGAGGAAAAAGGTGGCGGTGATGGGAGCTCTATCCGAGAGGAAGGGATAGTGCCGGTGGTTTCCATGGGGAGGAGGAAGGAGGGGAGTTGTTGCTCCCTTCCCAAATGATTGAAAAAGAAAAAGAAAAAGAAAAAGAAAAAGAAAAAGAAAAAGAAATGAATAAAAAGTAATAATATTGTTAATAATAATAGAAATTATTATTGTTATTATTATTATTATTATTATTATTATTATTATTATTATTATTATTATAGTTGAGGTATTAAGTAGAGGGTATTTTTGTTATTTCATATTTTCCATCAACTCTATTAGGGCATCAAGTTGTCTAATTATAGATGAGGTATTTGGTTGTATAATATCAACCTATAGGGTATCAAGTGAAAAACTATAATAGTTGAGGATATCTAAGTTGAAATTAAGCCTATTTAAAATGTAGGCACTTTGGTTATCTAGGTTGCGTAACATGGATTTGGCTATGGGCAAGATACGGGTTCAAATACGGCATTTTAGAAAAAAAAAAATTGTGATATTTTGTTCCTTTTGTATAGTAATTATGTTTCGAGGAGTTCTAAAATGGGTTCACTGCTAAGAAATTATAGTTTCTCATATCTTAATTCTTTTTGGCACGATCACGAATATTCCAAAATCACTTTCAACTATGTTTTGTGTCCATTTGGACCATAGACAGGGTAAGACATATGTGGCAGGACTGTCAAAAAAGTATCATGTCCAGTACAAATCGGATATGGACAAGGGCACGTATAAGGTCCTCTCGAGTATCCGTGCAACATGGTCGTCAATTGTCAGCAATGTAGCCAAGTGACCGAGGAGTATAAGAAAGATCCATGATAGAAGTATCCGTGTTAAGTCGTTCCCTTGGTTCTTGTCGTGACAGATGAGCTAAACAAATTTGTCAATATGCTATTGCCTCAAACAACTATGTTAACTTCGAGCTGGATTCTTATTTATGGGAATAAGCTGGTCCCAGTTTCCCTCTTCATGAGTTTATTTGATAATTTTATAGTGCTTTAACCTCTCTTCAGTATCCACGCATATGCAAGATTGATTATTTGTATACATATGAGAGAGATTTTATGTTGAAGCTCATTTGAACAGGCTCACTAGATGGAGGAAGTTTGTAGTGTTTTTGGGACTAATACTATTCACATTTTTGTTTTGATATGCAAAAGTTATTTATTCAGCCTAATGAGGAACATCTTGCTAGTCACTTTGTATAAATGGTCAGAAGCAATGGAAATAAAATAAATTATAAAGCCATAAACAATGAACAAGGAACTTAGTTCTATAAGGTTACGATGATTTCCTTCTCTCTTTTTTTGCTTTTATTGTATCTAGCAATCAAAATGAAGGAGCTTTATGACTGTGTTAATCTTCATTACTTGCACATGTGAGTAGTGACAATCAAAGTACACTAGATCCCTTCATCTCAGTTATACTCTCCCTATGTTTAACTGCTTGCACGTTTCCTCTTTGTAGAAAACCAATTTCTAGCCATCTGGCAACATCTTCGTCTCTCTTGTGATATCTTAAACTAACAATATACCAATTCTGGTCTATTCTTTCAGTGACTACAGCTCAACAAATGGGGATAATCAGGAACAATTTCTTATTTCTGGTGGGAACTGGTTGTGGCATCTATGTTGCTCAGAACTATGATGTCCCAAACATAAAGAAGCTTGTGACAACTTGGCTCTCACAGGCAAAGCATGTTGAAGAAACTTACAGGAAGCCAGATAAAGAAAAATAGGGACTACTTTCGATACTTTCATGTTCTTAGCATATACTCGAGCTGCATGTCAAGTTTATTAGAGGTTCGTGCTGCGAAAGTAGCTTAGTCAACAAAATCATGTTACAGCACTGGTCAGTAATTAGTTTACATCATATACCAAAAAGCCTGGGCGTTGCATATACATTATACTGATATTCCTGCGACATCGTCTTTAAGTAACCATTGCACCTATTTTTTTGTAATGCCTATAGACTATATTTTGTTGATATAGTAATCAACACGAGGAGCCATAACCATAGTTTTGAAATTTATTTTGTTAGGTTGTCAATTGTGTATTTGGTTGTCAATTATATTATACTATGTTCAAAACTTGTATGTCATGCAGAACATGAGGGGATCTTTTGATTGCAAAGAGCTCATGGTTTGAAGCCTATTTATGAATCTTGGCTTCAGTGGTGACATGTCTCAAAATCACTGTCATGCTCTATATATTTCTTACATGTTCTGAAGATCAGGTTCTTTGCAGATTAGCTCTATTTTTGGTGGACTATCCGTCTTCTTTGCCCAGTGACATGTAAGGTGTGATTTGAGAACTCGCGACCATTATCACGGGCGTGTTCTTCTTCGCGCTATGCTTGACCTTGAGCAAGTTATCAAGACTTTCCAGTTGGTATCACTCAGGTGATAGTTGTACAATATTCATATGTAATTGTTTGCTTTAATGAGTTCAAATTTGTGAGTTTGGCAGCTACATTTTGATCTCTTTCTGGAAAGCGAACTGCTGATTTTTCAAACAGAAAAGTAACCGTAGGATACCAAAGTTGTGGATATTAGCTGAGGGGTACCAAATAGGAATACAGATCGCCGTTGCTAAATGACGGGAGCGCTCGTACCGCCGTTACTGGTGGCGGGATGGTGGCTAGACCGCCATTGCGGCATGATGGCAATTTTTTTTTGACAAATGAAAGACAATTGCTGTTATTAATAACGGGATAAGTTTGTAATATAGACTGTAATATTTTAAAGTTCGACTACAGCAACTCAAATCGGAACTCAAACTAGGACCAAGCAAATTGGTTATGACACTACTACTTTTTTTTTATTTATTTCAGGCCCTTGTCTTTTCTTAGGCCTTTAAAAAAATTAAAGGGATGACATGTATTTAATCCAACGATTATTATTGAACTCGAGAGTTACTTTAGGAATTTTGATGTTTTTAGCGTTGCTTTTTTACTTAATAGGTTAGATGGATTCATGTCCAAATGAATAATAATCTGAACCTATGAAGTTGAATATGCTTAGGATCATGGCCGGCCCACAGGGTTGGATTTTCTATCCGGAGCTAGTTTTAGTGCCCATTGACCCAAATTGTACGCCTATTCTTGTGGATCACCTGTAATCCTGATCTCTATTGGGATCACGCTGTGCCTGAGAGTTATCCTAAGCAAAGGGGTTGTCTAAGCCTGAAGTTTTGTCTGACTTACCCTAGTGCCGTCCGGCCCAGCTTAGGATGTGGACCTCTAGCTTTATCTCTCTGGTAGTGGATTACCCCTTGTAGGAGCATCCTGCCGTTAATAATAACGACTTTTTTTTTTATTTACTAGAAATATATCATTATAAAAAAAATTGCCATCCTACTGCCATTAGCAATGATGGTCTGGCTACCATGTCACCATTAGCAACGATAGTATTAGTGTAGATGACGATCATTCCGCCATTAACAACGAGGATCTGTATTCATGTACAAAATTTTGAAAGTTTGGTACCCCCTCAGCTAGTATTTCTAAACTTTGGTATCCTAGGCTAATTTTGTTGTTTTTTCAACTCACTATAAATGGATACTTTACATAAGAAAAGAGGAACAACGTGATTATTTAAGAGGCTAATTAGTGTTTAGATTCTGAGTCTTATATCAATTTAGAGTTTAAGTCCTGACATGTTCAATTGAAGAAAGATGAGTTTAGATCCTATTTTTTTTTTAATTTTATATTATACCTTCATTTATGTTTGATAATAAATTTTTAATATATAGACTAAAGAGGGTATAACGGAAAAATAAAATTTATAGTCTAAACTTTCAATTGGACATACGAGGGCTCAAATTCTAAACTGATTTAAAGTCGAGGGTCTACACGCTAATTAGTCCATTATTTAAGTATGCATGATTTCCAATATTTTGTACCTAGGGGTGAGCATCGGTTCGGTTCGGTTCAAACCGAACCGAATATGTGAAAACCGAAATAACCGTAAACCGTATTTCTCAAAACCAAAAATCGAACAAAACCGAACCGAATTAATTCGGTTCGGTTTTCGGTCGGTTCGGTTTCATGGACCAATGTGCATGGCCTTCAAGTTTTTAGCAAAATGAGCCTATTTAAATAATTTTTTTTTATAAAATATATGACATTATTGTATTTATGAATTGTTATATTACATAGAGTGAAAGATATTAGTATATATAGATTGAGGGTAGATAGAAAAAGTGCTCAAAGAAGCACCGACATAGAATAGGAGAAGAGAGTGCGCTCAGTTAGGAATTAATAAATATTAGTATATGTATATTGTGGGTAGTTTCATAAATTACTAAATCTAAATTGGTTTTCGGTTCGGTTCGATTTTTCGGATGAAGAACCGAAAACCGAACCGTTATTTCAAATTTTTAAAATTTTAAACCGTAAACCGAACCGATAACCGAAAAACCTAACCGTTTATTATATTTCGGTTCGATTCGATTTTCGGTTTTCAACCGTTATATGCTCACCCCTATTTGTACCTACAGGAATGAAAGTTAATCAGAGCACGCCATCTCGTCAGACCTTGCTGCTTGTCCTTTTCTGTAGGAGGCTGGAGATTTCTTCGTACACAAACAACTGGTACGCACATGAAAAGTACGGTCGTTGTCAATATAATACTAATACCATAGTCCACTTGTCCACCATTCCTCAGTGCCACCTCCCTTGGATGCAATCATCCCAACTTTATTGTACGGTTCCTCTCTCTCTCTCTCTCTCTCTCTCTCTCTCTCTCTTTCTGAGCACTGTTGAATTGAGTCGAGGTTGATCGATCGATTATGGATTTCTTCGATGGGTCATTCTGGCTGGAGTTCGCGGCCGGGATGGTAAAGCCGGCTGCCGCCACCGTGGTGGTCCTGGTGGCGGCGTTTCTGTCCTTCTACCAGAAGCTGGGGCTCGAAGGGGAGATGGTGTATGCCATAGCCAGAGCCTTCCTCCAGCTCTCCGTCATCGGCTTCGTCCTCCAGTTCATCTTCACCCACGACAACGCCGCCTGGATCCTGCTCGCCTACTTCTTCATGGTTAGTCCTCTTTGTCCACTAGGACTCTAGGAGTGCCGGCCCGGAGGGTTGGGTTGTTCTATCCGGAGCTAATTTTGATCGTTATAAGCCAGTCCTGGTAGTCGTCTGTGATCCTGACCTTTGGTTGGATCATGCTAAGGCTGGAAAGTTGTCCTAGCAGAAGGAAGTGTTGGGAAAGAAGCGCGGAAACCTTTCCCCAAACCGGAGAGTACCTGCGAGAGGACCGAGCAATACAACGCACGAACCCAAAAACAAGCACACAAAACAAACCACGCAGACACAGAGAATTTTTGACGTGGAAAACCCTTGCGGGAAAAACCACGGGACGATCGGAGTCCAACCCTGAGAAGCCTCCACTAATGGAATAGAAGAAATACACCCTCTACAAACTCCTCCCGATCCAAATCGGATCCCCACAACACTCAGAGATAAGAACAATGATTACAAAGGCTACGAAGAGCGAGAACGACGAGTAGAGATTACCCGAAACACGATCTCCTTCGAAAACGACCTTCAATCCTCCGTCTTCTTCTCCGAAGTTGTAATGGCACTCTTGCCTCCTTCTCTCTCAAACTTGTGTTATGTTGCGCTTATGAATTAGGGTTGAGAAAACTCAATATATCTCCCTAATCCCGCAACCAACCTGGACCGTTGGATTAGATCCAATGATGAAAACTCATCCAGAAATCCGCTTCAGCCCCCGACACACAGAGTTCGGCCAGAACTCTGTGTGGGGCAGCCAGCACCTACTGGCCAAACCCTGGAACGGCCAGACCGAGTTCGGCCCGAACTCGCCAGGGGACCGAGTTCGGCCCGAACTCGGGTCCCCTGCTTCCAGCAGCTCCAGCAGCAACAGCAGCAGCAGCAGCAACTACTCCCGAGCTTCTCCGACATCGGACGGCGCTCGTCGCACTCCGGGATCTTCTCCACATAGGTTGGGAACCCCACCCACTCCAACAAATCTCCCCCTTCACAACTATGGGGAGGACGTCGTCATCCCGACGATCTGCCTGCAGTACTCAAACTTCCCCCTTGGTAGAATCTTCGTGAACATATCAGCTCCGTTGTCATCTGTATGCACCTTCTCAAGCTCCGCGTCCTTCTTCTCAACCACATCCCGTATCCAATGATACCGAGTCTCGATGTGCTTGGACCGGCTATGAAACGTCTGATTCTTCACAAGATGGATAGCACTCTGACTGTCGCAAAGCAAAGTATACTGCTCTTGCTTCAGTCCCAATTCCTGCAACAGCTTCTTCATCCACAACAGCTCCTTGCAAGCCTCCGTCGCCGCAATGTACTCTGCCTCTGTCGTCGACAAGGCAACACACTTCTACAACCGCGACTGCCACGACACTGCTCCTCCCGCAAACATCATCACGTAGCCTGAAGTCGATCGCCTCGTGTCTACATCTCCAGCCATATCAGCGTCGGTATACCCGACCAGCTTCGGCTCGTCACCACCAAAGGAAAGTCTCCAACCAGCAGTGCCCTGAAGATATCGTAGAATCCACTTGACCGCACTCCAGTGTACCCTTCCAGGATTCGAAAGATACCTGCTAACCGTACCAACTGCATGAGCAATATCTGGCCTCGTACACACCATGGCATACATAAGGCTTCCCACAGCTGAAGCATATGGAACCCGCTCCATATCTTCCTTTTCGTTCTCGGTATATGGACACTGCTCCTCAGTGAACTTAAAGTGAGCCGCGAGGGGGGAACTCACTTTCTTCGACCCGTCCATCCCGAAACGCTGAAGTACCCGGTGAATGTACTTCTTTTGGGATAAGTGTAGCAGCTTGGACTCTCTCTCTCGGCTGATCTCCATCCCAAGAATAGTCTTCGCTGCGCCCAAATCCTTCATAGAGAAGGCCGCGCCCAGTTGGCGCTTCAACTCCGCTATCCTAGTGGCATTCCGACCCACTAATAGCATATCATCAACATAGAGCAATAAGATGATAAAATCATCATCGGCAAAGTACCTCACAAATGCACAATGGTCCGACGTCGTCCGTGCATAACCATGCTCCCCCATAAACGACTCAAACTTTCTGTACCACTGCCTCGAAGCCTGCTTCAGACCATACAAGCTCTTCCTCAACCGGCAGACCAAATATGACTTGCCCTTCTCACAGAATCCCTCCGGCTGCTCCATGTACAACTCCTCCTCAAGATCACCGTGGAGGAACGCCGTCTTCACGTCCATCTGCTCGACCTCCAAGTCGAGACTGGCTGCTAATGCTAGCACCACCCGAATGGACGAATGCTTGACGACAGGCGAAAAGATCTCATCATAATCCACGCCTTTCCGCTGACCGTAGCCCTTGACTACCAGCCTCGCTTTGTATCGAGGGCGAGTAGCATCATCCGTCTGCTTCACTCTGAACATCCATCGATTTTTCAAAGCCTTCTTGCCCTTTGGCAACCGCACCAGATCATAAGTAGAATTGGTGTGCAAGGAACTCATCTCCTCCTGCATAGCCACCATCCACTCCTGCCTGTGTTCGTCTTCCATAGCCTCTGCGAAACTTTCGGGCTCTCCCCCGTCAGTCAATAGCACATACTCATCCGACGAGTATCTCGTAGATGGTCGACGATCCCTGTTGCTCCTTCTCAGTGGAGCCACTGGTGCTGGCTGTATACCGACAGCCTCCTCCCCTTCAGGAACTATCTCTCCGACATGCTCATCCTCCTGAGGGACACCCTGACCACCATCAGCAGGCTGATGATCAAGGTTGGGAGCAACTCCATGTACCGGCTTCCCCATAACTGGATCCTCTGCGATGTCCTCTGGAAACTGCTCGAAGCGAAATGACTCTAACTCAGGCAATTCCTCAGCCTCAGAAGGCGTCTCGGAATCCTGAGTGTTGGTCATGGTCTGATCCTCGACGAACACCACGTCCCTGCTTCTGTAGAGCTTTCCTTCCAATGGGTCGTAGAGTCTATAGCCAAACTCATCCCGACCATAGCCGACAAAGACGCATCGCCTCGTCTTCGGCTCAAGTTTGGTCCTCTCGTCCTTCGGTACATGCACGAAGGCCTTACAACCAAACGCCCGCAGGTGACTGTATGACGGCTCCTTGCCGTACCATACTTTGTCAGGCACATCACCCTGCAAAGGAGCACTAGGAGACAAATTAATAATATAAGCAGCTGTGAGAAGAGCCTCACCCCAATAACTGCCCGGCAAGTTTGCCTCTGACAGCAAACACCGCACCCTCTCCATCAGTGTCCTGTTCATGCGCTCCGCTACACCATTGTGCTGAGGTGTCTTTGGCGGAGTCTTCTGGTGTCGTATCCCTTGCTCTCTGCAATACGCATCAAAGGGACCGATGTATTCGCCGCCATTGTCGGACCGAACACACAACAACTTCTTGCCCGTCTCCCTTTCAACGGAGGCCTGAAACTCCTTGAAAGTAGGCAGCACCTGATCCTTGGTCTTTAAGGCATAGACCCAAACCTTCCTGGAACAGTCATCAATAAAAGTCACAAAGTAAGAAGCACCACCAAGAGATTTTACCTTCATAGGACCGCAGACATCCGAGTGAATCAACTCGAGCAACGCCGGCTTCCTCGAACTTGGGTGACTCTGGAAAGACACCCTACTTTGCTTCCCAGCCAAACAGTGCGTGCATTTCTCCAACTTTGTAGACTTGAGCCCCGGAATCACTTTCCTGTTCACCAAGTAGCTCATCCCCTTCTCGCTGATATGGCCGAGCCGCCTGTGCCACAACTCGGTAGACGCGTCACTGACTGCGTTCACCTCCTGTGCCCCCTCTGCGCTCCCCTCCATATAGTAGAGACCGGACTTCTTGCTTCCTCTGGCAATCACCATCGAACCTCTAGAAAGCTTCCACTGACTATTTCCGAAGAGACTGAAGAATCCCTCGTCATCCAACCTTCCAACCGACACCAGGTTGAAACGGATATCAGGGACATGACGAACATCCTTGAGAACAAGAACCGCACCCGTCTTCGTTCTCAAATGCACATCTCCAACGGCAACCGCCTTCGACACATCTCCGTTGCCCATCTTCAACACGCCACAGTCGCCTGTCGTGTAAGTGGCAAACAGTGCCCTATTGTGAGATACATGTGCTGAAGCCCCTGAGTCCACCAGCCAAGAATTGTCATCGCAGGCGAGGTTAGTAATGACCTCATCACCTACGACGATCACATCGCCTCCATGCATCGAGGCCGCCGCTGTAGTGTTCTCTTCTTGCTTCCCCTTGTCGTCCTTCTTCTCTCTCTTCCAAGCGAAACAATTCCGCTTGATATGGCCCTTCTTACCGCAATGATAACACTCTGAGTCCTCGTAACGACCCTTGGACTTCCCCCTGCTCTTGTCTCTGCCACCACCTGGACCCCTGCTTTTGTCCCTTTCGCGGCTCTCTGAAACAAGTGCCTCTGAGTGGTGGGATGTGGATGAAGTGCCCTGAGAACGTCTCCGCATCTCTTCATTCAACACCCCGCTCTTGGCAAACTCCAGACTGACCACGCCCTCTGGAGCAGAAGCGATCATAGATACTCGTACGGTCTCCCACGAGTCTGGCAATGTACACAGCAGCCACAGTCCCTGAACTTCGTCGTCGAACTTGACTCCCATAGAAGATAGCTGGTCAACCACGCCCTGGAACTCACTCAAGTGATCCGAAATAGACGCCCCATCCTTGTACCGCAGACCCATCATCGTTCGGATCAGGAACAACTTGTTTACCCCGGTCTTCTTCGCATACAAGGATTCCAGCTTATCCCACAACGTCTTCGCGTGCTCAATATTGGCAACGTGGTTGTACACGTTCTCATCAACAAACTGCCGTATGTACCCACACACCTGTATGTGCTCGAACTTCCAGTCCTCCTCGGATTTATCACTGGGCCTCTCGGTTGCAAACACAGGTAGATGCAGCTTCTTGACAAATAGCAAATCCTTCATCTTGCTCCGCCAATAATGATAGTTTGTGCCATTGAGGTTCACCATGCGCACCGGCTTCGCGTCCATCTCTCCTCTCTGGTTCCTCTGTCAACTCCTGACACCCTTTGAACCCAAAGCTCTGATACCACTCTGTTGGTATCAGCCAGAACAAAACCTATGCTCTGATACCACTCTGTTGGGAAAGAAGCGCGGAAACCTTTCCCCAAACCGGAGAGTACCTGCGAGAGGACCGAGCAATACAACGCACGAACCCAAAAACAAGCACACAAAACAAACCACGCAGACACAGAGAATTTTTGACGTGGAAAACCCTTGCGGGAAAAACCACGGGACGATCGGAGTCCAACCCTGAGAAGCCTCCACTAATGGAATAGAAGAAATACACCCTCTACAAACTCCTCCCGATCCAAATCGGATCCCCACAACACTCAGAGATAAGAACAATGATTACAAAGGCTACGAAGAGCGAGAACGACGAGTAGAGATTACCCGAAACACGATCTCCTTCGAAAACGACCTTCAATCCTCCGTCTTCTTCTCCGAAGTTGTAATGGCACTCTTGTCTCCTTCTCTCTCAAACTTGTGTTATGTTGCGCTTATGAATTAGGGTTGAGAAAACTCAATATATCTCCCTAATCCCGCAACCAACCTGGACCGTTGGATTAGATCCAATGATGAAAACTCATCCAGAAATCCGCTTCAGCCCCCGACACACAGAGTTCGGCCAGAACTCTGTGTGGGGCAGCCAGCACCTACTGGCCAAACCCTGGAACGGCCAGACCGAGTTCGGCCCGAACTCGCCAGGGGACCGAGTTCGGCCCGAACTCGGGTCCCCTGCTTCCAGCAGCTCCAGCAGCAACAGCAGCAGCAGCAGCAGCAACTACTCCCGAGCTTCTCCGACATCGGACGGCGCTCGTCGCACTCCGGGATCTTCTCCACATAGGTTGGGAACCCCACCCACTCCAACAGGAAGTTGTCTAAGTTTCAAGTCTTGTCCGACTGGCCCTGGCCACTAGTACTTTTAGTCAAGGCCCAGTTTAGGATTGCTGCTCAACACAAGCTGCTTCTGAAAGCAACCGCCTTTCCGCTCAGCGTATTATTTTCTTAATTCTTATGTTCCGAAATAGCAACAAATTTTTTTTTTTTTTTTTACTGTTTAGATTAGATCAAAATCTTGTATAATATTGAATAGTTTTAGAATGAACGGTAAAAAAAAAAAATAATAATAAAGACGATGCAAAATTTCCGAAAAGAGAGCAGACACAATCTTTCAAGCTTGCAAGTCTTTGGTGTTATTCTCTGTATTTTTGGTAGGTATCTGTTGCTGGATATACAGCAGGTCAGCGCGCGAAGAACGTTCCTCGTGCGAAGTACATAGCCGGAGCATCCATCTTGGCAGGAACATCCGTAACCATGTTTTTGCTCGTCATTCTGAATGTTTTCCCCTTCACGCCCCGGTACATCATCCCTGTTGCCGGCATGATGGTGGGCAATGCAATGACCGTAACCGGAGTTACCATGAAAAAGCTGCGCGATGATCTCAAGATCCAAAAGAACCTGGTTTGTAGTATCGGACACTCCAATACCAATGTTGCACCGACACGGGTACAACACGACAAGTATGGACAGAAGTCTTAATGTATTTTGGAACGTGTGTGCTGTGTCAGATACGTGTTTGTGTCCAATACGTGTCCGATACGACTACGATGGTTTTGAAATCCCGCAAAACCAAACTATTTTAGCTTGTTTTCTTCTCGTGGCAGGTGGAGACGGCACTGGCCCTTGGTGCAACGCCACGACAAGCGACGCACCAGCAAGTGAAAAGGGCTCTGGTCATCGCGCTGTCCCCAGTAATCGACAGCGCCAAGACTGTAGGCCTCATCTCCCTTCCCGGTGCGATGACCGGGCTTATAATGGGCGGCACCTCGCCCCTGGAAGCGATCCAGCTGCAGATAGTTGTCATGAACATGCTCACTGGGGCCTCGGCAGTGAGTAGCATCCTCTCGACCTACCTATCTTGGCCTTCTTTCTTCACCAAAGCTTATCAGCTCGAACACAATGTCTTGAGTGCAGATTAAGCTTTTTTGTTCCTCGTTAAAATTTGGCAACCGCGTTTTCATTGATGTAAACCTACGTGAACTTAACTGTTAGGTGATCAAACTTTTGATGTAGATCAGTAAAATTTGCTATACATGTTTGTGGTCGAAACATTTCGCAAAGAGTAATGGCATAACACAGACAAGTTTTCAACTTCGTGACTAGTTCATTAACATTGTAGCGTCCTCATTATCATTGTCATCAAGATTTAAAGTACCAATGGGTTGGCTAGAGTTCATAATAATTCGAAACAAATTCATTCACATTTTTTGGCCAAAGCGAACCGAGCTGAGTTCATGGTTAAGGTGATGGTGAAGATGAATGGTGCAAGTTCATGGCTTCGCACAGCTGAGAGGATCATCGTCCTGGTCCATCTACCGGAGACATTGATGCAATCGGTGGCTTGACCGGAGAAGGGAATAACAGAAACCATAGTTGAGACTATTCCTTCGAAGAATTGACGGCCAAACGAAAACGGCTACTTGTAGCTATCGCGATTTCTTTGTTCTGATAAATTAGACCTGAGAATCCAAGAAGGTTCGGGTTGAGATCCTAGTGTGAGCCTGATCCAACACCTTCTATGAGGCATATCGGCAGTATTTTCATGTCTGATGTACTGAAAAGAACCTCATTTTCGACCTTCCAGGGACCGACTACCGAGGACAATACGGAATATCTCAATCGATAATATCATCATACAAGTTATTAGCAGGTAACCTGAGCACAGGCCACAGCGCAGGTAACCAATTCAAGAGCTATAATAACATGTCACAGCATTGAACTATACATGCTAAGTGGAAAGTTTGAAGCAATTACATTTTAGAGTAATTTTATTCGTTATGGAGGAGGATAAAGCATCATATGTATCAACAAGATGGTAACATAGGATTCAGACAACCACCAAGCACAAAGGCTCACAAACCAGCACACTGTAACTTTTAGCGATAACTTAAAAGAGTATTGCTGGTATAAGTAAGCTACAGAATGCTTCTAATCACTTCCACTTCTTGAACTTGCCACCATGCTTGAACTTTCCATGCCCGTGCTTGAACTTGCCATGCTTGAACTTTCCATGTTTCCCGTGCTTGAACTTACCATGGTGGCCATGGTGACCGAAAGCACCCATATGAGGAGCCCCGTGCGAGTAGACACCATGGGAGCCATGAGAACCATGGGACAACTGGTGTGCCCCATAAGCAGCAGCGGCTGCAGCAGCTCCTCCAGCTAGCATTACGCCCATGCCACCGTGTGATGATCCATGGCCTGCAGATATGAGGTGTGTATGAATAGGGATAACAGTATCATCCGGTTGTCTTACAAGTATTGTCTCAGATTTCATAGTGAAACATGCAATAAACAGAACGAAACCTATAGTTCCCACATCAGATAAAGATGATCTTCGAATTTCAATCATTTCAATGATAGATGTCTCAGAGAAAAGGATTAGCTAACTAGAATTTCAGAGGTAAGCCTTGATTTGCATTTCAGTACCTAAACAAATTTATCATCATTCTAGCTAATTTTGTATTCATAGGACCATTTCTTCTGGATTTTGAGATATAGGCTAGGCTGGATTCTGATGTTTCAGATGCATTAGTCTCTACACTAGTGTAACTTAACACACTTACAAACACGTATTAATGATTCAGAAATAAAATGTATACATAAATATTTATTTAAATGTGGATGTATTTGTTTCAACCAACAAACCATAGCAATAGAGACAAGAGTATAAACTAAAATACTGGTTTCCATGAAAATAAATTTCCACATAGAACCAACTCAGTTTGAATATCTAGTAGCCTAGTACATCACCCGCGGACAGGAAGAGGTTTATAAAAAAATTATGATAAAAACAGAAATTCTTTTTAAGAAATATGTCCCAACTGCACAAAGGGAAGATGATGCCTTCTTTTTTAAATACTAACAATGAAGAAAAATTCATCATATTTGAAGTAGTAAACAAAACTGAACCATTTACCAGATATTGAACACTAAACACTTAGTTAAGTATAATTACAATTGGAAAATAGAGTAATCAAGATTGTGATGGTGATAGAATAAATTGGAGGAGGGCCTGTGATTGCCTCAATGACAAGTGGCAATGGCGTGCACAAACTCCACCATGATCCATCTGTCACTGAGGCAGAGGTCGGCAATTAGGTAAAAGATTTTGGGACTGTTGACTGAGTTTTGCATCTCATTCTAGAATGCTTCTTAGCTAACTTATGTAGTGATATTGCTGGATTTTGAAAAGTTTTGAACTATGGGAAGTTGCGGTACAAGGATAATGAAAAAGCCAGAACTGGATTGCACTAATAAGTAAGAACACATACCGTGAGGAGCTGAGGAATGACCAGGATATCCAGCTGGTGGATATCCTTGTTGGGGAGGGTAATATCCTTGTTGGGGAGGATATCCTTGGGGTGGGTAACCTGGTTGAGGGTAGCCTTGTGGAGGGTACCCCTGCGGAGGATAGGCACCCGGTGCTGGAGGGTAGCCTTGTGGTGGGTACGCCCCATGTTGTGGTGGATATCCAGAGTGCTGTCCTGGTGGATAACCGGAAAGTCCATGTGCCATGTTCGAAAGAAATCCCTTGTCATGGGAGTCAGACCCATCATGCTTGTCCTTTCCACCTCCCATCCTTTGCTCACTAGAGCGGCTTCCTGCACCGACAAAACTAAAGAAAAAAAAAGGTTTCATACAATTTCCAATTGCTCTACAATGTAAATTGCAAAAGCAACAACTGACAACTACTACAGGAAAAACAAGAAAAATACTCGATACTATAATAAATCCTTCAAGGGTAGACAACTTTTAACAATTAAAATCAACAACTTATCAGATTGTTTCTCTGAAAAAGCAAGCACTTTTGGATGATGTTTGGCGGTGTAAGACGGCCAATATCCTAAAATATTCCTGGACTGTCGGTCTTCCGCAAAAGATCTGAATTCGCGTGCATTTGGTGGTCAAGGATATGTCGATGATGATAAAAGTCTGAGAAAAATCTTCGAGAACTCGGTCGGTTTCATTGCCACTTATTTGCTCCTGAGGTGTCTCCTTTCATGAATAATCTGGGATATTCTGGCCAACAGAAGAGGTCCAAGTGGATCATGTAGTCTATGTAGAGCAACATTCTTAGGTCTTCTTCCATGGTTATTCCTAATTTTGGGTTTCTATCCTATGTGTTAAGAAGGTTTCTATGTCTAAGTGGCATTCTTTTTTATAGAAACCCAGCTATAAAAAATGTCTGAAATGTTTGAACTTTGATCTATGTATTTATTCCTATCCTGTGGTTGTTTTCTGTATTTATTCCTATCATATGGTTGTTCTCTGTATTTATTCCTGTCCTACATGATATTAAACAAAAGATAAGGACCTGCATGACACTAAAAAATAAGGACATGCATTGACATTAAAAAAAAAGGATTTTAAACAAAACTAAGGATAAGAGCATCTCCAACCCTATTGTGAGTTTGGAAAAAATGGTTGCAACATAGGAATGACAAGCATTTTTTTTTTCAAAAGTACTTCTCCAATGCAAATGTGAAATAAATTGTGAAGTTGACATGGCAAGGACATGGCAAGGAGAATGTGAAGTTGGTTGTCTAGATCTAGACAATGCACTTCACAATGACTTTATGTCCACATCATCAATTATGAATAAAAATATATATATAAAAAAGAAGAAGTGAAAAAGTTGTCTTGGAAGTTGA
Organism: Iris pallida; assembly: GCA_029216955.1. NCBI lineage: Eukaryota > Viridiplantae > Streptophyta > Magnoliopsida > Asparagales > Iridaceae > Iris > Iris pallida. The sequence goes on from JANAVB010025798.1 coordinate 3,055,426, forward strand.
AAAAAAATTAATTTTATTGTCTTCTCAAACTTTTGCATTGGAGAACATATTTTTATCTCATTGTCTCGTGTGAATGTCATCTTGCCACATAGGAAAGACATTGTCTTATGTCTCATGCCACATAGGATTCACAACACAAAACAAGACAATAGGGTTGGAGATGCTCTAACTCTAAGAGCATCATTAGTAAGGCCCATCCCATTTTCTAGATTCTAGATTTAGAATGTAGGAGCTCATTTTGTAGAATAATAAGTCTCAATCCTAGTCCCAATTTCTACAATTTCGGTCCCAACCCATCCATGGGTGCTAAGGGTTGGGCCTCCCAATTTCTAGATTCTAGATTGTAGAAACTCGTTTTGTAGAATAGTAAGTTCCAATTTGGAGCCCAACTTTCTAGATTCTAAACTTTATATTATTTTTTTCCTACATTAATTTTTGATCACACAATTTTTGGGACCGGAGCTCACTTTATCATTTTCTACTATTCTCATACAAACCCAACCCATTCTACATTTACCTTTATTTTAAAATTTTGGGCTCCAAATTGCATTGGAGAGTCCCAACTACTAATGATGCTCTAAGTAACTATTTATGTGGGACCCATTTTCATATGACAGAGAGAAAATTCTATCGACTATCAAGACATCACATGTAAAGCCCCTCATAGAGCCCCTTTATTTTTAATATTTTCCACCTAGTATAGACGTTATTTTAATATTTTTCACCTAGTATAGAGTCTTAGAAACATCCATTTGAGACTTTTTTAAAACTATGGAAATGCTCTAGTATAGTGTTTAAAAAAGAAGGAATAACCCTCCTTTATAAACTTATGGAGAAAAGAAAGTACCTAGAGAGAGAAATAACTGGAATCGCCATGGAAAATTAGAAGCAGAGATGTCTTTCACAAAGAAAATTAATTCTATGGTTGAAGCTAAAAGTCAAATTAATTCTGAAAGGGAATAAATATGGGGAATAAAAAGAATAAACAAATTTAAGATTACTAGTGCCGCCAAGGTCTATGACTCTATAACCCCAGAATTGACCAAAAATAAAATGCCTTCTCTGTTCTACTGTAAAAAGAACAGAAAATTGCATAGGAATCATTGAAGTTCTTTGTAAGTTCTTTTTAATTGTGTAAAAGACACAAACTTTGAAAATTTTGTATACACAGCTCCAATACGCCCTTTCTAAGGGCATACGTTTGTTTTTGATGATTTACGCCCTAGAGAAGGGCGTAAATTTACCTTAAACCCACTTGCATTGCTTATGAATGGCTTAGATGGACTAATAAGCTGGGCCAATTATTTTAATTAGTCATTAGGAATTACGCACTTTCAAAAGACGTAAATTGAATTTACACCCAGGCGTATATTATTGATGAGTGGTTGTGTTATTATAATATCAGTCATAAGAAAATGCATTATAGTGGTTAACGTTTAATGTGGGTGATCTGGGCTCGTAGTGGTTGGGATGCAAGGACAGTAAGCAAGTAAGATAAGGAAGGATGACTTCGGGATTGGACCATCTGTACATTTTCTTGTTGAGAGTTGTTTATCGTAGACAAGGACAAATGTGTTGGTGCACATGAGTGGCCTTCCTTGCTGCAGTGGTTGGTACGTCTCTCTTCTGTACTAGAGCATCATTAGTAGTTGGGACTCTCAAATGTAATTTAGGACCAAATTTTTTTTAAGAAAAAGGTAAATGTAAAATGGGTTGAATTTGTATGAGAATAGTAGGAAATAATAAAGTGAGCTCCGGTCCTAAAAATTGTGTGGTCAAAAATTGATGTAGGAAAAAAAATAATATAAAGTCTGGAATCTAGAAAGTTGGGCTCCAAATTGGGGGTTACTATTCTACAAAACGAGTTCCTACAATATTAGAATCTAGAATTTGGGAGGCTCAACCCTTGGGCCTCGTTTGGTTCGCGGAATGGAAGGAAAAGGAAATCAATTCCTTGTCATTTCCTTTCCTTTGGGAAATTTTATTTCCCATTGATTTTCCTTTCCGATGTTTGGAAATACCAAAAAATGTGGAAAAGAAAGTGATTACTTCAATGTGGGAAAGTGATTCCTTCCTTGGATGGATGGAATCACTTTCCCCCCTAATTTTCCTTCCATTGGGAATTACTTTCCTTTCCTCCTCAATTCCTTTGGCACCCAAACATAGGAAAGTAATCACTTTCCTTTCCCAACCCGAAGATTCCGCGAACCAAACGAGGCCTTAGCACCTATGGATGGAATGTGACCGAAATTGTAGAGATTGGGACTAGGGATGAGACTAACTATTCTACAAAATGAGCTCCTACATTCTAAATCTAGAAAATGGGATGGACCTTACTAATGATGCTCTTAGCAATACTTAAAAGCTGTAGAATATCACTCCAGCATCTTGATTCGGTGTCATGAACTGTGTCAAACTTATTTATCAACTTTGAATCCAATTTACGCCTTTTGAAAGGACGTAATTCGTAATCGACTAATTAAAATAATTGGTCCGCCTAAGCTTTTTTAATTAATCCGTCTAAGCCATTCATAAGAAATGCATTGGGTTTAAGGTGAATTTACGCCCTTGGGAAGAGCAAACTTACGCTCTTGGGAATGACGTATTGGGGCTGTGGATACAAAATTTCCAAAGTTTGTGTTTTTATGCAATTAAAAAGAACTTCAATGCTTCTTATGCAATTTTCTGTAAAAAAAAAAAATCCTTAATAGTTTTGAACTCCTAATGAATTGATAATGGTCGATTCCTAAAAGTAACTTACGGAACCAGAGCTGAATCTTGTCTCTAAAAATCATGAGAGCATACCCAACAATCAACCTCTAGTCTAAAAATCTTGAAATTTTCCGAGAACAAAAACACCACCAAACACTTTTTTTTCCTTCTGCATTCTGATTTTTTTTTTCCAGAAATTTTGTACAAAAACTTATAAAAAAGACGAGAGATGTATTTTGTTTACATTTTTTACGAATTCGGTTTAGGTGTCCCATTTCATTGTTCTAATAATGAAGTTTAAATATATTCAAGATTTGATTTCATTTAATAATAATAAGAATAATTTAATTAATTAATTAATTAGATCATAATAGATGATTAGCATGTAGTCACCGCCCCCATTTCCCCAACACAGTATGATCGGTGCCGCCACCTGTCACCGTCCCCGTAATATTTTGGAGAGTGTGCCGTGTCCGATACGTGTCCAATACGTCACGGACATGGCGATCTGGTTAGACACCCCAACAAGAAAAAATCGGAGATAATTCAAGACAACATCTACATCCATAAACAAAACCTAAAAAAAAGAAGAAGATTTTTTGTCTAAAGTTTAATTAATCACGCACAAATAATTGCAATAAGAAAAGGAATTCTCACCTATTGATCGATCCGAAGAGCGTCGTTGGAAGCAATAGAGCCCAGAAAGAGAGGGAGGGAGGAGCAGACTTTATAAGAAAAAATTCTGGGATTCTATAGGGACGTCGACTTATGACCAGGTTTTGTGACTCTTCTGTGGGGTTTATTTTCGGGTGTGGTTTTCGTTTCTTTTTTATTTCTTTTTGGCGTTGTTTTAGAGGGGTTGGAACGCGTGGACGACGCGGTCCAAATATGACGTGCGAATAAATGCAGTCCCACTCAACATGTCAGTTTATGATTATCAATATGTATGTAGCTTAATCTCTAAGCAGACCGATCCGTTTTCTATTCGGTTACGTGTACTGATTCGCTACTTGTGGTGTTGCGTGTTTGGAGCATTATTTGAGATCCGATCAATGCATTGAGAATCCAACGTACATTTTCTCTTCCTTCTCTTTTCCCATTAATTTTCAAAAAAAAAGACGTATGGTTGGAACAGTACGCTTTTCTTCCCATTAATTTTCCTAAAAAACGTATGGTTGGAACAGTACTCATTTTTTCCCATTAATTTTCAAAAAATACGTATTGCACTGCAGGCCCCCTCCTGTTGCTTTGCAGCTCCCCTCCTACTCTACCATAGCCTCCCCCTTCTCCTCCATCCGCCGGCCTCTCCGGCCCCTTCTGTCGGCCTGCACGCGTACTAAACGAGTGGAGAAAACTTTGATACCGAAGGGGGTATCAAAGTTCCGAAGGGGGTATCAAAACTTTGATACCCCCTATGTATGACATGTGGATCTCCTCCTTTTTCGTAAAATGTGTAAACATATATATATACATTAAATATTGAGAGGGTCCCACTTGTCATACATAGGGGGTATCAAAACTTTGATACCCTCTTCGGTATCAAAGTTTTACTCTAAACGAGTACTACATGAGCCATATAGCATGATTGATTATTTTTTCTTTCTATAATCTGGGTTCGACCCGTCCGTGGATACTCTACTTCTCTTCCGTTGCATGAGACACAAGACAGTGCCTTCATGAGTGACAAAATTATATTTACAAAATATAATGAACTAGAAAAATTTTCTCCAATACAAAAGTATTAAAAAGATAATAAATACTTTTTTCAACTTCCAAAACAACATCTCTTCTTCCTTTTTTTTTATAAATATTTTTATTCATAATTAATAATACAGAAGTAAAGTAATTGTCAGGTACATTGTCTAAAACTATATATAGAATCAACTTCACAATGTCTGTCATGCTATGGCAAATCACATTCATAATTTATTTAATATTTGCATTAGGAAAAAAATCTTTAAATTAAAACTTGTAATTTCTGGATGGTAATATTTTTTTTTTTTCAAACTCAAGAAGATGCTCTCAGTCATGGTTGGTGTCTTTCACTAGTGATGGCAATTTCCTCGAACCCGAGAAAGATAATAAAAATCTTACTAGACTTGGATTCCGTTTGATTTATTGTAATATGATCGTAATATAATCAAATAAAAAAAATATAAATATTTTTATTTGATTATATTAAAATTATTATTATATTATAATGTTTTAAAATTTTTTTTTTTAAGTGACTGTCGCAGTTTCTGTCCCCCAAACTTTTTTTACTTTTAACATCCAGACCCTAGGCTAAACGCACCCCAGCAGTTACTTAGCACACCCCAAGTAACTTAAGTTATAAATTACTTCAATGTTAAAAGACTAATATACCCTTCTCTCATTTTCACACCCCACCATACCCCATCAGCCTTCCCAAACACACTTCTCTCATTTTCACACCCCACCATCCTCCTCATTCTTCCTTCTTTCATCATCTTCTCCAACAAAACCCTAAAATCCTAGAAAAATCCTAAGTTGAGAAGCCATCATGGAGGAAGGTGGTCAATCTGAAAGACACAATGTACGTACTTTCTCCACCTTCTTGCTCGTTTTCAAGTATTAAAATTAGTATGAGAATCGTTCCAAACAAAAATTTCAAAAAAAAAATTCGTGATATGCACGACCTGTGTTCGTCGCGCATATCATGTACTGTTCGACTCCTAGTTGTCGAACATAAGAGTGACGTTCGACTAGGAGGTGTCGAACATGGCTTGGAATGTTCGACCATTTTAAGTCGAACGTTTTCGAAACGTTCGACCTGTTACTGTCGAACAGAAAATACTTGTACGACCTGTAATGGTCGGGCACTGTGTTTTTTGATTTTTTTTTTAACTTAGTAAAGTGTGGGTCTTTTTTTTTCAGGATAGTTCTTCAAATGACACTAGAATGAATAATGAATTGAGCATTGTTAACTTTTCCATGTATGAACAAGTTGATTTTTCAGAAGAATTTCAGACGGAAGAGATATTTGATAATCGTGAATCGTTGTTGAGGTGGGCACAGACGGTAGGAAGACGTCATAATATGGTCATTTTGGTTAAACGATCCGATAACGGGGATGGAAGGCGGGCTCGGATAGTTTTGGGTTGTGAGCGCGGTGGTAAATATTGGCCTCCCAAGACTAAAGTTGCTGAAACAAATTCGGCGAACATTGCGAAGAAGGCAAGACGGGAAAAGCTTACGGGGACAAAGAAATGTGACTGTCCGTTTCAATTGAAAGGGGTGCAATTCAATGACCTAGGACAATGGTCATTGACTGTTGTATGTGGCTCGCATAATCACCCACTCGGACGCAATTTGGTTGGACACTCATATGTCGGTCGACTAACACCGACTGAAGATCAACTTGTGAAAGACTTATCGAAGAACAATGCAAGGCCGAAAGATATATTGAGCACATTGAAGGAATCCTTTAGCGAGAATGAGTCGACATTGAAGACAATTTACAATGCTCGGCAAAAGCATAGAGTTGTCGAGCATGGGGGCCTATCTCAAATGCAGTACTTGTTGGGTAAGTTGGACTCAGAAAAGTACTACTATTTAGATAGGAGATGTGAGCAAACCGATAAAGTGAAGGATCTATTTTATGATCACCCGACTAGCGTGGATTTGTTGCGTGCTTTTCCTAATATTCTATTGATGAATTGTACCTACAAGACAAACATGTACAGGATGCCACTTTTGGAAGTAGTAGGGGTCACATCCACAAATAATATATTTTTCGTAGCATGTGTTTATATGGAGGCTGAGCGGGAGGATAATTATATATGGGTGCTTAGTATGCTTAAAGGATTAGTGGATCAATCATGCTTACCGAAGGTGATTGTGACTGATCGTGAGGTAGCACTTATGAATGCTATAAGCGTTACGTTCTCCAGCTCCACACACTTGCTATGTCGGTGGCATATTAGCAAGAATATATTGGCCAACTGCAAGAAGTTGTTTCGTACCAAGGAGAAGTGGGATTCTTTTAACAACTCATGAAATTCGTTGGTTCTCGCCGAAGATCAACCAAGATTTAATGAGTTACTTAGAAGATTGGAGCAAGATTTCCACGATTATCCAAAAGCAGTTAACTATGCCATTAAGAATTGGATTGAGCCATTTAAAGAAAGATTTGTTTCTTGTTGGACTAACAATGTGATGCATTTTGAGAACACGACAAGTAGCAGGTACATGTCTTTAAACCATAGTTTGCATATATATATGTTAATTACGTTATAATGTACAATTTTGACTGTATAAATTTCATACTCACAAGGCGGAGAGTGCACATGCAAAATTAAAAAAACAGTTGGGCACTAGTCAATCCAATTTTGAGATCTCATGGAGCAGGATACATGATTTGTTGATCGTTCAACACAACCAAATTAAGGCCTCAGTTGAGATGAGCCTTAATATGGCACCACATCGTTATAGTTCTACTCTATTTAAGAATATCCGAGGATTGGTGTCTCATCATGCACTTGGTAGGATATTCGAGGAGATGAAGGGTATAGATAATACCGGTGTAGATCCCCTCCTTTGTGGTTGTGTGTTGAGGAGAACTTTTGGGTTGCCTTGTGCACATGAACTTGCAGTGCTGAAACGGGATGGTCAGGTTATCCAGTTAGACATGGTTGACAGATTTTGGACGAAGTTGGATTATGAACCCTCCAAAACGGACAGTGCAGCTGATGCAGATGTCCGAAGTCGTTGGGTGGAGACCATGAGAACTATTAATCATATGTTAGATACGGCTACCGATTCTCAAAGGTTGTTCATGCTGAAAAGACTTCGAGAGATATCAGTTCCTTTGACATCTTCACTGCTTGAAGCAGTGGGCTACAGACGACCTCGTGGTAGGCCAAGTAAAACAAAAATTCGTACTTCACATTCGACCAAACGTGAACCAAGCAAATTTAAAATTGTTGAGTCTGCTCATGATAGTTGTTCACCTTTGGAGGAAACTATAATGCTCGATGGACCTTCTTCGGCAAAACCAATGTTCACTTCTATCCGAAGGGGAAAGCAACATGTTCGACGGAAGTCATCACGCAATGCCACCGATATTGCATATATAGGACAAGTTCCACCTCAACATCATCCGTATGTGTTGAGTACGAAAAATGTAATAGGAGATGGACATTGTGGTTTTTGATGCATAGCCCATGCACTAGGGTTGGGGGAGGAATCTTGGCCAAAAGTACGTAGTGACCTCATCCAAGAGATCACACTCTTGGGAGATATATACGGTAGATGTAACTTGATTAAGGGGTCTCCAAAACAGGTACTTGAATCTTTGAATTGCTTCGTAGCACCAATTTTTGACAAAAAATACTGGTGATCATTTCCCGATATGTACTACTTGGCGGCGTCGGCCTACAACATGGCCATCGTTCACATGCACGGTGATGTCAACGTTATGTTTCTACCCACGAGGACAAAAGTTCCAGCCAACCCTCGGATTGTATGTATGGCATTTGTTGATACCAATCATTTCATCGTGGTAAAGTTTATTTTCTAATGTAAGCTTGAGGTTGTATCATTTCATCGTTCACATGCACGATTAATGTGTTTTTATTTATTTGTATGCAGGTAAATTTGGCCTCAGACGCACCACTACCACCCATTATCAACAAATGGTCTACTCTGCGTCTTCCATGTGCTGTTGGTTGGGGCAAAGTTTTTAAACAACGGATTGAAAAGTATCATAAAAATGTTCCCTCCAAAAGCTCAAATGTTGATGGTGATCCGATTAGTTTGGACGATTAGTCCTATTGGTATTATAAGATGTTCATTGTACTGTTCCCTCCAAAAGTGTGTTCTCTTTAAAATGTGTGTTGTGAAATTTTACTATGAGAAGATCAATGTACAACATTATGAGATGTTCAATGTACAACATTATGAGATGTTCAATATACTGTTCCCCCCAAAATTGTTTTGTTATTTAAATGTGTTGTGAAATTGTTGTCACGCCCCGAGTCGGCAACATTCATCCTCGATGTTAATTTTTGCCGATTCGATCGTCCTTGCTAAGGCGTGATGTCGTACGAGTCTGGAATTGCACTCGTACAAGGCAGAACGTTATGTTGCATTTGATATAAATACGCCAAGTTGAAACTTCACAAATCACATCAAAATTTAAGATGCAGTATAGGAAAATAGAAATGCTTTTCATTCATAGCTTGCAACGAAGTACAAGTCGTAATTACATTGGATGCCGTTGCGGCTACATTGATTGAAAACAGAAAGAAAATACATTCGATAAGTTGCCTGAACTACGCTTGCCGTCCCATACATTCGCCCCTTTATACATAAGCCGTCGACTTGAATTGGCTTCAAAATACTTCAGTATAGGAAGAGCTTCAAAACGCCTCTCCGTACTTCAACTTTGTTTTAGGTTGGAGCGCCCGCCGCACCTGGGGAAATTGGGGGAGGGGATTAGCACACTTGCTAAGTGGACGAGACAAACCAACTCGTCTAAACCGACTCTGATTGTTAGGGTAGGCATGCTTTAGAGTTGTCTTTCTATTAGAACTAAATGAATTCAGTTCATATTCGATAGCCGTCTTTGAGTAATAAAGCATACAGTATAACATCGCAGTTTTCATATTTCTTACCACGGCCGTGCTCGTCCCTGTATGAAAACAGAGATAATATTTACCCTGCATAAGACAATAGGTGAGCATGCAACTATCTTATATGCGGTCATTGGTGCTACGCACCACTAGGGACTTAATCGAAGTTGGCATGCGACGCTACCATTTTAGCCTAGGTTGCAAGCCTTACTGAACGTCCCGCATGCCTCGCGCCGAAGCACGATAAATTATTCCCCCTAGGACGAATCGGTTGCGATGCCCCGGATACCGTTTCGAGGAAAATAAACTTGTGCACAAGCTGTCCATGACCATGCCTATGTGCGAACAGTTTAATATATGCAACCAGTTTCGTATAGCACGGATAGTATCGAACGGCATTATCATTTTTCGCAACTCATACAACGATTCATTTTCCCCAAAGCCGTACACCGATTTAGCGTCCCGTGGGCACCAAATTGTCCGAGGCATCATAACCCATGATCGACGTTTTACATTATTTTGCAGCACGTGAAATAGTCTATCTTTTTACTAGAACCTTAAACTTTTCTGTTTATGTGAGAAACTTATATTTTTCAGAGTAGATTACTCAAAATCAATACGTTTTTTCCGAGTTCTTGACCTTAGTAGATTGGCATGCAATTAACTTGGCATCGTTCGATTTAAATGAATTCGAAGCAAGGAATAAGTTTGCGGGACAGAGTAGAAAAGAAGGGTCGAATCACCCACCGATTACTTTGCTTCGTGTCGGTCGTCCAAGCGCTATACAACGTCAATCCTTAGTTACGCGAGCTCCTGCAATGGCACCAACGCTTTGTTAGAATTCTTTCTTTTCCCCTTGCATCGAAATTTATAATTACATCCATGAAAACGACGCGAAAGCACTTCATCAAGCCCAGCGACAAAGCTCCAAGAAAACCATACAGCGGTCCGGTCCCGTCGAAGGGACTCTTATAGAGAGCTCACTCACCGAGACGCAGCCCGCTATATCTAGGACTTATTCCAACAGAAGTCGTTCCATTAGTTGGATCGATTCTCATAACTTTCGTCCAAATCGATTTGAATCGATGCCGCAAGACGTTATCATTTACCAAGCTTAGCGATCGAGTCAGATGGCCATCTAAGTTTCCGGCCTAACGAAAGTGGGGCGCTACATAATATACCACTAATGGGGCGCTACATAATATACCACTAAGAAAAAGTTTCGTTCTGAAACTTAAGAACAAGGGTCTGACCTTAATTTAGACAAACAACGCGGGGTACTTCTCTTTCATCTCCGCCTCCATCTCCCATGTCGACTCCTCGACTGAATGGTTCCGCCAAAGCACGCAGACCAAGGACATCGATCGATTGCGTAGCACTTTCTCTTTGCGGTCCAAAATTTGAATAGACTCCTCCGAGTAAGACAAGTCAGTACGTAGCTCCAACTGATCGAAGCTAACCACATGACTTGGATCGTGCACGTATTTTCAAAGTTGTAAAACATGTAAAACATCGTACATATCAGCTAAGGCAGGAGGTAGTGCGATCCGATAAGCAACCGTCGTAACTCGCTCGATTATCTCGAAGGAGCCTACAAATGTCGGGCTCAACTTGCCCTTAACGCCGAACCGCATCACATCGCGTATGGGCATTACTTTCAGAAACACATGGTCCCCGACCAAGAACTCTAGCGGTCGTCGACGAAGATCTGCATAGCTCTTTTGTCGATTTTGCGCGATGCGGAGTCTATCTCGAATCAAGCGGACCTTTTCGACGGCCTGCTCCACCAGTTCTGGTCCAAGCACTTGTCGCTCTCCGACTTCATCCCAGCATATCGACGAACGATACTTCGTCCCGTAGAGCGCTTCGTATGGAGCCATCTGAATACTCGACTGATAACTGTTGTTATAGCAAACTCCGCAAGCGGCAAATGCGTATCCCAACTAGTCTTTAGGTCGATCGCACACAGACGCAACATATCTTCTAAGATCTAATTGACTTTCTTCGTCTGACCGTCTGTTTGGGGATGGTACGTCGAACTAAAGGTCAGTTTGGTCCCCATCGTCGCTTGGAGGCTCGTCCAGAAATGCGATAGGAATCGCCCATCTCTATCCGAAATTATTGAGGCCAGTACCCCGTACAGTCGAACAATCTCATCGACGTAGATTTGTGCTAACCGATCGACGCTCCATCCTATTTTAATTGCGATGAAGTGAGCCGACTTCGTTAATCTATCAACAATGACCCAAATCGCGTCATTCCCTCGCGGCGTCTTCGGAAATCCCACAATGAAATCCATCGAAATATTGTCCCACTTCCACTCGGGAAATGCGATGTTCTGCAGCTCTCCTCCTGGCCGTTGGTGTTCCGCCTTCACCTGCTGACACGCCATGCATTGCGATACGAACATAGCCACGTTGTCAAATCCCTATTTTTGAAAATAGTATTTGACTGTATTTGTGTATTTGGAGGATTTTTGAAATTTGGGTATTGTTAAAATTTTATTGATATTTTCTTGAAGGTGAATTTTATTCGTATTATTGTTCTTGCCACTATTATTAATATCATTGTTATTATTATTATTATTATCATTTTAATTTTCCTATACCTAACCCCCTCTCTCTTCAATCAAATCACCCCTCACATCACTCACCCACTTCCTCTCTCCTCCCTCACCTTTCCCACTCTCACACTCTTCCTCTCTCTCCCCTCTCACTTGCTGGAGAAGCCAGCTCCCCCCTCTCTCTTATTCTCTGCTCACTCTCTCTCTCCCCTCACTCTCCCCTACCCGAGCTCCCTCTCCCCCTCACTGCTCCCTCTCTCTCCTCTCGGCTCTCTTTCTCTCCCTCGATCTCCCTTTCCTCTCTCTCCCCCCGAGCTCCGGCCGCCGCCACCAGCTCTCACTCCCCCGCCCCCTTCTCCGCGGCCACCGCCATCAGCCTCCACCTCCACCATTATCGTCGTCTCCGCCATCAGCCACCACCACCACGACTTTCAGCCACCGCCGCCACCACCATCGTCTTCTTCTCCTTCTCCTCCGCCTAGCCATAGCCGCTGTCGCTGCTGCTGCCCTCTCCTCCGCCGCAGCCCCTCTTCTCCGACAGTCGGCGCCGCCCCGACCTGGCTGCCACCGCTGTTCTCCCCCTCCGCCGGTGAGTCACCCCGCCTGGCCAAACCCCTCCGGTGAGTTCCTCCGCCTCCTCCTCTCTCTGTCCTCCCTCCGCCGGAGCCCCCGACCTCGCCTGGCTGGGCTTTCCCGGCGGCCACCGCCTGTTCCTCCGCCTCCTCTCTCCTCCTTGGGCTGTGAGCTCCTCGGGGAGCGAGCCCTTCGATCGGTGCACCTCGGGCAGCGTGCTGCCTCGAGCAGTGCGCTGCTTCGTGCAGCGTGACGCCTCGGGCAGTGCACCCTCATTTGGTGCACTCTCCTTCGTCTTTTATGCCTTTTGGGACACGTGCACCTCGGTGTGCGTGTTTCTTCATTTTTCGTATGCCTCGGTTTGCGTGCGCCTCGATTTGCATGCATTCTTGGTTTTCGTGTACCCCGATCCACGTGCTGCCTTGGGCAGCGGGACGCCTCGAGCCCCGCGCTGTCTCGGGCACCGTGCCACCTCGGTTTGTGTGTTGCCTCGATCCTCATGTCTCGGCCTTTGTGCCTACCTCGTGACCTGTGCCACCTTGGACTTTATGCCATCTCGATTTGCGTGTACGTACGGATTTATGTGCCGCATTGGTCTTTGTGCCATCTCGATTCGCGTGCACGTCTCGATTTACGTGTTGCATGATTCGTGCACCATCTTGATATTCGCGATCCCTCGGCCTACGTATACGTCTCGATTTACGTGCACGTTCTTCCCTGTTCGTCTTGATATTCGAGTCGTCTCGATTCTCGTGTGCGTCTCGATATACATGTACGTCTCGGTTTGCGTGCCCGTATCGGTCTACGTGCCTCAGTTTCCGTGCCAGATCCCTGTGCTGCTTGCGGGACCCGTACGGTATAGCCTTCTGCCATCTTTCGTGCTTCCTGTTATTATATTATTATTTAATTCTAATGATTGTTTATTGTGTGTTCTGAGGATCTCGATAGACGTGCTAGCCTGGATCCTGATCGCCGAAGACTTGCTTACCTAGCCGAGCCCTCTAGGCAAGTATCCTTTGCTCATCGACGGCTCTTGCCCTCTCTCCTGGATTTTATTTCATTTAATTAATTTGTACTTATAAATTTTATAACCATGTTTAGTGTAGCCTAGTAGTAGAACTGCCATGATAACCTAGACTAGCGTGGTCCGATACCGGGATAGACCGTATCGGGCAACTCGGATGGGTCATCCACACCTCCGAGGACACGAGCACGACTCACATGTATGGATTGTCCCTGTATGCCCCGTGTCCGACTCGCGGTCGGGTAACGGCTCTGGCTAACTTTACTTGTGGCGGTGATTGTGCTTGGGTTAGGGATTTATGGGCATGTGTTGTGGTGCACCCTGCGAGACGGTTATTTTATTATTATGCATGTTGGCTTGGCGCCCAGTACGCATTGTAGTGCTGCTGGAGGCCGAGACATTAGTGGTCTCGGGTTCGATTGATTTCCCAGTACGCCTCGTAGCGCTGCTGGAGGTGTCACGACCCGCTCCCGAATAATCGGATACGAGTCGGACACGCCCAGCCTTCATTGTTAGACACAATGAAGTAAGCTGTACCAAACTAGGGAAACTAACCAGATAACATGAAAGTATAGAATCACAGCATCTATATAATATGTCCCAACCAGAAAAGAGATACAATATCTGAATTTATTACAATTCAACTATAAGAGTCTGCTAGTCTCAATACATGGAAAGATAAATGGAAAACTAAATGAAACTAGGCCTCTGCAGCCTCTAGGTTACAAGCAGCTCCAGCTGGCTCAGTAGGGAAGGCAGTATCCTGCCCATAGTATGTGTCACACAAAGCCTCCATCTCACCTATCATAACATATCTAGTCAGGAGCGGAGCAAGTACAATTCTAGGTAATGAACAAGACATCATGAAATGAAGTACAAGGGAACATGGAAGGTACAGGAAAATACAGGTGAATAAGTACATGAAGAACAGGGTAAAGTACATGAAAGAACATGAATGTAAGAGCATGAATGAACATGATATGTAAGCACCTGAAAGAACATGATATCACAGAAAATAAGTACAAGGAAATCTCCTGAACATGTGTGTAATGCATTTGAAATATAACTAACTATGTGACCGGCTAGGGTAAGCACCTGAAAGCACCTGAAAGCACCTGAAAGCACATGAATGGTGACTTAGGACCCGCGTGCACGATGCGGGGTCTAAGCTAAAACACACCTGAGTTGTTACTTGGGATTGGTCACATAGATAGTATATTTCCCCTCCCCAGATACAAGTAATAAGCACAAGAGAACAAGAGCACCAGAAAGAACATGTCGTGTTGCAATTGTGTCACTCAAGGAAGTACAGGAAAGATAATGTAAAGTACAAAACCGTAGAGTGTACTTGCCTGGCTCCAGGAAAGTACAAGTAGGCAATAAACTGGGTGTCCTCCTGTAAGCAAATGATCTCAATGTGATAAATCAATAATGTAAGTTGATTTATAACCTAAAATCACTACATAAATCCTAAGTTCTATTTAACAATTACTAGATTACTTCTACTTATAAATCTACACTATTCCAACTATGAACTTGTCAAGAAGATTTATAACTCACACAAGTCCTAGCTAACTGCTGTTACAATCCTTTCTAAGAGAGCCCAACATTCTAACCTCAAGCTTCACCAAACTTGAACAAAGTTGTATAACCTTGCACTGTACAAGGATACTCAGAAATTACCATACTTCCCAATATCTTAGGAACAACTAATCCTTCCAGCCCTTATTAAGACAGGTTCAAAACAGTTTTAGGATTGGCTGAACCTATCCAATCCTGAACAAGCTTCCCAAGTTTATCCCAACCAACTGTTAGAAGTCATTGTCAGTTAAATTGATACAAATCAGCCTCCCCTTAATAATGTCCTGCTATTACAATTGACAGTTAAAGCAAAAATAGTCATAATATGAACTACAACTTAACCAAGCAGGACACTTACTACCCTCTGTTCACTTGCAAAGCTAGAGTATTGCCTACAAACCAAATCCTTGGCTAACAGTCCACTGGCAGGACACTTACCAATTTCCAACACCTTCCCATTATGGATACAGTGGAACACCATATTGAATGCCTGTCATGGTTAGAGTAATGTATGGGAACCAAAACTACTAACTAAATAAAGAAACTGATTCTAATGCACTGTCTCGAGGCAAAATAACCTATCCCTTAGCAGTCTATCTGAATACTTCTAGGATATACTCAAGTATCCATACAAGTTTATGGCTTAACTACAGATAACTAGGCTGCTGTATAAACCTAAACCCTATACTCAACATAATGGTAATCTTTACTGTTGTTCCCCTCAACCAACTGAAATTTGTGTACCTCAAGGAGTAAAATAAACTTCCTATCCTCAGGAAACCTTATTACAGGACCCTATATTCATGTGAGATCCTATTCTTCATTAAACACACAATCAGTTTTTAGTTCAGCTATGTCCTGAAATCAGTCCCAGGAAACACACTTGTAAACATGCTATGGCTTCCAGATTTGTAAGCATAGACTATGGTCCCTAGAATCCATTCTTAACTGCCATGAATTTCCTGGATATCAGATTTAAGCACATAGCTCTAGTTCCCAGTTCAACCATTATGCATATTGACATATCAGGTTTTACTGTTACTCAAAACTGGTAGAATTAGTCCTTAAAATCAGATGGTACACATGACCTTCTTGATAAAGAAAACATGGACTAAGTACTCCATCTCAGGTTTCTTGTTCTGTTCAGCAGATGGAACTGTTTGCTTGCAATAGTCTAGGTAACTCAAAGAGTAACTACTGGGCTGGACTGAAAATGTGAAGAATGACACCTTCCCAGTCTAAAACCAAGATTCACTGATTTGTAAGGAATAACTCAGGTGTCTTCAGTAAAAGATTTCTATAGTAACAGCATGTAAAAACTTCCAGAGAAGACACTTAGCCTAGTTCATCCTTCATTGACATTCCTAGTTTAGTTAAAGCTAATCAGTTTTTCCTATTTATCCCAAGCATTCGAGAGTGAGGTTGCTACCTGAGTTTAGCCCAAAGAACTGATACCAGATCCATAGATAAAACTCGAATCCAGATTACCAAATAGGTCACAATTCAAAATAGTATAGTCAACCATTGTTCCAGTTTTTATGAAACCAACTCAGGACCATCCCTACACCCTGCCTTTACCCTAGTTTAGTACTCCAGAAGGTTTAAAGGAAATGTGATTGGTATACAATTTGTAAATCCTATTGAACAGAGCTTATATCAATTCAGTCCAAAAAGATTAACCAAAAATCTTAACAATTCTACAGTCCTTGAATAACTTCTGTATGCTAGTTCTCACTGAACTACATAACCTCCATCAGGATTCTACTGTCGAATGCAACTTATTAAAACTCATAAAAAAATCAAGGAGTTGAATTAATTACCTGAAGAATCAGATCAAGGTCCCTGGTTTTAATGAGATGGCACAAACTACTCTCACTCGATCCAGTTCCTTGTAGTAATAGATCAAACACTAGGATTCAAATTACAAAAGAAATCAGTCCTAATAGGTTCACAATCGTTTGAAACTGATTAATGAGAACATGATACTCATCTGATACCTGACTCAAAGAGAATGGTGTCCACACAACAATCAGGAGCTTTGGATCGATTTCGAAGAAGAATAATCAATGGGTCGAGCACTGGTCTTATTAGTTCAGATCTGATTTAAACAAGAAAAAATCTATGGAATGAAACTAATGTTTCACAAACTCATTAAGAAAGAAAGTGATGGGATCTAGCTTACCAGAGTTCATCAATGAGAAGAAAAGGGATCAAAGAATTCATTCAGCACCATGAAGAACTCTGGATTCCTTCGATCAGTCGATGACGAGGATACCCTTGCTCACTGCGGTTGAGATTTCCATTGCTCTGTCGCCCCCTTTCTTGCCATGATTGATTCTTCAAGGTGAAGTTGATGATGAACAGAATTTGGGGAGAGAAGGAAAGTTCAGATCTGAGAAAATAGGAAGGAGGATTGGCCTGGCTTTATAGGTGGTTAGGAGAAATAGATGGATCAAGAAAGAATGGAGAGGCGCGAGAAAAGAAGGTTTTGGTAGGCTGCACATGGCTCTGGTGATGTTGAGATAACTGATTTTGAATAAAAGGTTTTGGAATTGATTGAATTTAGGCTGAGAGGAAGATTGTTCTCCTCAAGAGTTTAATAGGTCAGGTTTTGGGCCTTCCTAAATGGGCTTACTTTGGAAGAAGAATAGAGACACAGGTTTCTAATGAAGTAAAGCTCAATGGCTAACATAAAACATAGGTATATAGCTTTCTAAAATTAAATTGTATATAACAATCTCCAAATTGTTAAATCAAAATAAAAATATTTAAAATTTTTAAATAGCAGGAAAGTGGAGTTACAAATATCCCCCCCTAAAAAAATTTCGTCCTCGAAATTCAAACCACAAGTAGGTCTCAAAAATCACAAAAGAGATTCAAACACAATCATTTATTGAAAATTAGAATTTCAAAGAACCAGAGTACAAGTAAATCAATCAAACAAAGTGGGATAGCGCTCCCGCATCTCGTCCTCGCGCTCCCATGTGGACTCTCCTGGAGAGTGGTGTCTCCACATGACACGGACAAGAGAAATGGTCTGGTTCCGCAGACGCTTCTCCTTACGATTGAGGATCTCTACTGGCTGCTCCTCGTAGGTCAATCTCGGCCCCCGTCTAGCTCGAAATAGTCCACCACATGGCTCGGTCTGGAATGTATCGTCGAAGCTGAGATACGTGAAGACGCTGTGTACTCCCTCCAAGCTAGCTGGAAGCGCTAGTCGATACGCCACCTCGCCAATCCGTGCTGTCACCTCGAAAGGTTCGATGCACCTCGGACTGAGCTTTCCGCCTCTGCCGAAACTGATGACGCCCCTAGTCGGTGAGATCTTCAGAAATACTCTGTCTCCAACCTCGAACTCAAGTGTCCGTCTGCTGCTGTCCGTCCAGTGCTTCTGTCGATCCTGTGCAACTCTGAGACGCCCTGAGCCTTTGAGATCAAATACGATAATTACACACAAGAAGTTGAAATAACACGATCTACCAATGATCAAAATCAAATAGGCACAAGATGGAACGAAGTTCAATTACATCTTAGAGGAGCAAAATCATAAAGACACAATTATTAGGTATGATCAAGAATCGATAGTTTAACACAGGTAGACTAGAACAAGATAGAAAATCATGGTCAGATAGACATGACTTAAGATTGAAGTTTAGACAAATTACAACGAAATATGGAATCACAATCCGATAATATACAATTTTGAGGAATTCAATGATATAACGATAAGTGCTAGAAGGAAAATTAGTAAGGATTGATTGAGGAGACGTACGCAATACTCAGGAAATACAGTACCAAATCAGAATGATCTTGTAAGGATCTGTGATTCTCAAAAACCAATAATCATATGAAAAGGGATTATAGTCTCCAGAATATCCAAGAACATGTTGGTATCTGAAATCACTTTGCTTAGAATCCCTACCCCGCCAGTATGTATCTGACTGCAGTGGACTTTCGGCTCCGTGACTCAAATAACAATATGTCTCCAAATACTCTATCAACCTTATCCATTTTCCAACAATCATTGACGAAACAACCCAAGAAATCAAGATATGAAGAATATGACAAGTCTCGTCAATACTCGAAAACCTATGGGTGTCTGAAATCACTTCAACTTAGGGTTCCTGCCTCGCCAGTGCGCTACTGGCTGCAGTGAACCCTCAGTCTCCATAATCCAGCTAATGGCTGCAGCGCGCAACTGTCATGCCATAGTAGGTCATCGAATAGCCTCTCGACTTTATCCCTAGGAATTTCAAAAGAGTTTCAAGGAATTCAAAATGAGTTCCAATAGTCCAAGTCACGAAAATGATGAAGTTACTTGATTGTTAGAATACAAGAGTTTATTAGGTACTAAAAATGACAAGGAATCCAATCAATGAGTACAAAAGGGCAGCCAGAGAGATTTAAAATTTTTAGACAGGACGAAGTTTCAAATTATGACGGAATATCAACTGATATCTGGAATGGTAACAAGCTTCCACATATGGGACGTTATCTCGAAAGGATAATAGAGTCTCGAAGGACGAACTGAAGCAAGGTATCAGATAAGAATAAAATCCCGTACTGGAAACAAGTTTCAATAAAATCCCGAATAACAATGAAATCTCGAGCAAAACTTGAAGTGAAAATGAATTCTCCAATAAGGTACACAGTGAAAGAAAAATAGAAAAACAAGTATCAACAAAGTCGTGAATAAGGAAATAAAATATCGAATAGAAAATCTTGACGAGAAACAAGATATCAAATAGGGAACAAGATCGAAGCAAAGTTGTGAACGGAACAATTTCCAAGTAGAAAACAAGCCACGTAGGAAACAAATCTCACATAGGGAACAGGTTGAAACCGAAGTTTTCAAACGATGTCTTGAATGGTGAATAGAAACAAGTGTTGAATAAAAATCAAATTCCAACAAGCCCCAAATAGAAAACTGAACTTCGGAAAGAAACAAAATTTACAAATTGTGACTAGTCCTAAATAGGAAACAAAATTCCTGAGTAGAATCTCGAAAAGAGCAAAGTTACGAAGAATGGATGGAGGAGTATCAATCAACGAATAGGAAATAATATCTCGAATTAAGTTTCGAAAACCAACCAAGATTCCAAAATGGAAACAAGAAGTTTCAAGAAATGATCAATGTGTTAGGAGAAATTTAAGGAAAGACTGGATTACTAATCAAGATACATGGTTTTCCCAACCATGCAAAAGAAATCTTCTGTCGTCAGTCCATCTTCAGTGTTTCTCTGAGACTGGAATCACTTCAATTTCTTCAGCTGTCCTATCGTAGGCCGGTCCTTGCGGTAGTACTCCATGTGTTTGCTGATTCTGAGAAGGCGGGTCCCCCTTGTCGTAGTCCTGGTGCTTCTTGCGTTTGTCCTTGGGAAGTGTGATCAATGGCCTCCGTCTTTTGCGGCACTCTTCATAGTGGCATCCTGAGAGGTGGCAGAAATTGTAAATGATCATCGGCTGGATCTGAATCTGGATCTCCCGCTGGCTGAAGTGCAGGGCCCTGGCAGGAATATATGGCTGCTGGCGTGCTGGCTGCTGAGATCTGCTCCTGATGATGCGACTGGTGATGTGACCGAAGAAACGCTGACTGAGTGTTGTGACGCTTTGCGGGTCCAGGGTAGTTGTTATCTTTGTCATAAATCTTCATGTTCCTTCTGAGCTTCAGTTTTCCGTTGTGTCCTATTGTCTGTGCTACATTCTGGATCTCCTGGCAGGTGGCTCTAATCTTTAGAGAAATCAGGTCCTCAGAAACTTGGGTGATCTTCAGTGGTAAATCCAGGTTCTCGATCTGCTCCTTGGTGTAAGATATGCGCTCGGTGTCGGAAAAAGTCCAAGTGTCTGAGCGTCTGGAAATCAGGAGTCCTTCCTGGCTCGGAGAGTGTATCCACAAGTCTGACTTGGAAAGGGTGGCTTGCTTCCTCTGGTTGTCAAGGGACTCTTCAGGCGTCTCTGTCAACTACGTACTACCCATGGGGATAGTAGAGTGATAGAACGTAGTGGAAGCTCGAAAACGTCAAATGCAGGTGAATTGACAATTCTGGTGTCGCATGCTTTTGAACTATCTGCAAAATAGAAAACTGTTAAAATAACCTAGACCTACATACAACAAGTGTTTATAGAATATCAAAATACCTGATACACCTGATATACCCTTATTTCCCGATTTTCCTATGCTGTGATCAAGTTTCCCTAGTGTAATCAAGTCCCCCAATAGTACGCTAAAACCTAGATACCATTAGGATGGACCTGCATGGGCCACCACTAAAAACATGTCACGACCCGCTTCCGAATAATCGGATACGAGTCGGACACGCCCAGCCTTCATTGTTAGACACAATGAAGTAAGCTGCACCAAACTAGGGAAACTAACCAGATAACATAAAAGTATAGAATCACAGCATCTATATAATATGTCCCAACCAGAAAAGAGATACAATATCTGAATTTATTACAATTCAACTATAAGAGTCTGCTAGTCTCAATACATGGAAAGATAAATGGAAAACTAAATGAAATTAGGCCTCTGCAGCCTCTAGGTTACAATCAGCTCCAGCTGGCTCAGTAGGGAAGGCAGTATCCTGCCCATAGTATGTGTCACACAAAGCCTCCATCTCACCTATCATAACATATCCAGTCAGGAGCGGAGCAAGTACAATTCTAGGTAATGAACAAGACATCATGAAATGAAGTACAAGGGAACATGGAAGGTACAGGAAAATACAGGTGAATAAGTACATGAAGAACAGGATAAAGTACATAAAAGAACATGAATGTAAGAGCATGAATGAACATGATATGTAAGCACCTGAAAGAACATGATATCACAGGAAATAAGTACAAGGAAATCTCCTGAACATGTGTGTAATGCATTTGAAATATAACTAACTATGTGACCGGCTAGGGTAAGCACCTGAAAGCACCTGAAAGCACCTGAAAGCACATGAATGGTGACTTAGGACCCGCGTGCACGATGCGGGGTCTAAGCTAAAACACACCTGAGTTGTTACTTGGGATTGGTCACATAGATAGTATATTTCCCCTCCCCAGATACAAGTAATAAGCACAAGAGAACAAGAGCACCAGAAAGAACATGTCGTGTTGCAATTGTGTCACTCAAGGAAGTACAGGAAAGATAATGTAAAGTACAAAACCGTAGAGTGTACTTGCATGGCTCCAGGAAAGTACAAGTAGGCAATAAACTGGGTGTCCTCCTGTAAGCAAATGATCTCAATGTGATAAATCAATAATGTAAGTTGATTTATAACCTAAAATCACTACATAAATCCTAAGTTCTATTTAACAATTACTAGATTACTTCTACTTATAAATCTATACTATTCCAACTATGAACTTGTCAAGAAGATTTATAACTCACACAAGTCCTAGCTAACTGCTGTTACAATCCTTTCTAAGAGAGCCCAACATTCTAACCTCAAGCTTCACCAAACTTGAACAAAGTTGTATAACCTTGCACTGTACAAGGATACTCAGAAATTACCATACTTCCCAATATCTTAGGAACAACTAATCCTTCCAGCCCTTATTAAGACAGGTTCAAAACAGTTTTAGGATTGGCTGAACCTATCCAATCCTGAACAAGCTTCCCAAGTTTATCCCAACCAACTGTTAGAAGTCATTGTCAGTTAAATTGATACAAATCAGCCTCCCCTTAATAATGTCCTGCTATTACAATTGACAGTTAAAGCAAAAACAGTCATAATATGAACTACAACTTAACCAAGCAGGACACTTACTACCCTCTGTTCACTTGCAAAGCTAGAGTATTGCCTACAAACCAAATCCTTGGCTAACAGTCCACTGGCAGGACACTTACCAATTTCCAACACCTTCCCATTATGGATACAGTGGAACACCATATTGAATGCCTGTCATGGTTAGAGTAATGTATGGGAACCAAAACTACTAACTAAATAAAGAAACTGATTCTAATGCACTGTCTCGAGGCAAAATAACCTATCCCTTAGCAGTCTATCTGAATACTTCTAGGATATACTCAAGTATCCATACAAGTTTATGGCTTAACTACAGATAACTAGGCTGCTGTATAAACCTAAACCCTATACTCAACATAATGGTAATCTTTACTGTTGTTCCCCTCAACCAACTGAAATTTGTGTACCTCAAGGAGTAAAATAAACTTCCTATCCTCAGGAAACCTTATTACAGGACCCTATATTCATGTGAGATCCTATTCTTCATTAAACACACAATCAGTTTTTAGTTCAGCTATGTCCTGAAATCAGTCCCAGGAAACACACTTGTAAACATGCTATGGCTTCCAGATTTGTAAGCATAGACTATGGTCCCTAGAATCCATTCTTAACTGCCATGAATTTCCTGGATATCAGATTTAAGCACATAGCTCTAGTTCCCAGTTCAACCATTATGCATATTGACATATCAGGTTTTACTGTTACTCAAAACTGGTAGAATTAGTCCTTAAAATCAGATGGTACACATGACCTTCTTGATAAAGAAAACATAGACTAAGTACTCCATCTCAGGTTTCTTGTTCTGTTCAGCAGATGGAACTGTTTGCTTGCAATAGTCTAGGTAACTCAAAGAGTAACTACTGGGCTGGACTGAAAATATGAAGAATGACACCTTCCCAGTCTAAAACCAAGATTCACTGATTTGTAAGGAATAACTCAGGTGTCTTCAGTAAAAGATTTCAATAGTAACAGCATGTAAAAACTTCCAGAGAAGACACTTAGCCTAGTTCATCCTTCATTGACATTCCTAGTTTAGTTAAAGCTAATCAGTTTTTCCTATTTATCCCAAGCATTCGAGAGTGAGGTTGCTACCTGAGTTTAGCCCAAAGAACTGATACCAGATCCATAGATAAAACTCGAATCCAGATTACCAAATAGGTCACAATTCAAAATAGTATAGTCAACCATTGTTCCAATTTTTATGAAACCAACTCAGGACCATCCCTACACCCTGCCTTTACCCTAGTTTAGTACTCCAGAAGGTTTAAAGGAAATGTGATTGGTATACAATTCGTAAATCCTATTGAACAGAGCTTATATCAATTCAGTCCAAAAAGATTAACCAAAAATCTTAACATATCTATAGTCCTTGAATAACTTATGTATGCTAGTTCTCACTGAACTACATAACCTCCATCAGGATTCTACTGTCGAATGCAACTTATTAAAACTCATAAAAAAATCAAGGAGTTGAATTAATTACCTGAAGAATCAGATCAAGGTCCCTGGTTTTAATGAGATGGCACAAACTACTCTCACTCGATCCAGTTCCTTGTAGTAATAGATCGAACACTAGGATTCAAATTACAAAAGAAATCAGTCCTAATAGGTTCACAATCGTTTGAAACTGATTAATGAGAACAGGATACTCATCTGATACCTGACTCAAAGAGAATGGTGTCCACACAACAATCAGGAGCTTTGGATCGATTTCGAAGAAGAATAATCAATGGGTCGAGCACTGGTCTTATTAGTTCAGATCTGATTTAAACAAGAAAAAATTTGTGGAATGAAACTAATGTTTCACAAACTCATTAAGAAAGAAAGTGATGGGATCTAGCTTACCAGAGTTCATCAATGAGAAGGAAAGGGATCAAAGAATTCATTCAGCACCATGAAGAACTCTGGATTCCTTCGATCAGTCGATGACGAGGATACCCTTGCTTACTGCGGTTAAGATTTCCATTGCTCTGTCGCCCCCCTTCTTGCCATGATTGATTCTTCAAGGTGAAGTTGATGATGAACAGAATTTGGGGAGAGAAGGAAAGTTCAGATCTGAGAAAATAGGAAGGAGGATTGGCCTGGCTTTATAGGTGGTTAGGAGAAATAGATGGATCGAGAAAGAATGGAGAGGCGCGGGAAAAGAAGGTTTTGGTAGGCTGCACATGGCTCTGGTGATGTTGAGATAACTGATTTTGAATAAAAGGTTTTGGAATTGATTGAATTTAGGCTGAGAGGAAGATTGTTCTCCTCAAGAGTTTAATAGGTCAGGTTTTGGGCCTTCCTAAATGGGCTTACTTTGGAAGAAGAATAGAGACACAGGTTTCTAATGAAGTAAAGCCCAATGGCTAACATAAAACATAGGTATATAGCTTTCTAAAATTAAATTGTATATAACAATCTCCAAATTGTTAAATCAAAATAAAAATATTTGAAATTTTTAAATAGCAGGAAAGTGGAGTTACAGGAGGCCGGGGCTTAGTGTTCTCGGCTATCGATTTGTTCCCAGTACGCATCGTAGTGCTGCTGGTAGCTGAGACTTAGTGTTCTCAGTCTGCAATTCTATGATTCCGCGGCGGGTTGTGCCGAGTGGATTTTAGCCCCAATTCGCTGGGAGCTCCTGTCCAGAATACAGAGGAGACTGCCGAATTTTTCCAAAATTCCCGATCGGGAATTTGGTTTGAAGGATTGGGCAGAACAATTCCTTTGGTTTGCTGGACTGGGCTCGTGCCTGTTCACCTTGGTATAGTATACCTGATCCCATTGCTTGCTAGGTAGACTCCAGACTAGATCAGTCGCCTAGCTCCTGATCTGTCTTGTCCGTCGGATAGCGTAAGGAGAGCGGTTCCACTCGGGAGACGGTCTGCAATCCTGGTCCTTGTTTGGTTTAAGGGTTGTGGATTTGCTCCAGAGCGGTCCGTGTAATCCTTGCCACTTCCGACGATATTTATTACCGGACTCTTGTCCCCTGACCCTTCATCCTAGGGGTTGTCCTAGTCTAGTCAGATAGAGTTGGCAGTTGTCCTATGTATTGGGAGTTGTGACTTGTGGATATGACTGAGGATTGAGTATTATGGAGAGTACGATCTCGGGATATTGACTTCGTGGATCTATGTGGATTCTTAGATTTTGGTGATTTCGAATATTTCCTGGAACGAGGAGAATATCGAGGGTATTATTATATGATTTTTACTCGACTTCCCAAATGCCCAAAACCTGGTACCTTTGTGTATTCCGGTAGTTGGGGAACCTGGTTTGATTGCTATGTCTTGGTAGTTGAGGGGCTCATTTTCTAGCGGCTGGTGATCATTGACTTGGAGGATTCTTGTAAGTCATAGGGCCTAACGTTGTTGATTCTGATTAGCTTAGTATCTGGTGTTTGTCCTTTTTCGACCTGACATTTTTCCCCATCGTAGATAGGAGACTCTTGATAGTTTGATAAGATGGATGGATCGACTTGATGATTTGAGCTGTAGGTTCCCATGTGTACTTGACAGACTATTATAGTAGAGATTTTGATCTTGTAACCGACTTGATATCCATGTCACAATTTGGACATGTGACTTCTTGTGACTGATAGGTTTGACCTTGTTCCTGTTATTACACGATGACCTGGACCTGTCTTGACTCTTGTTTAGTGGCCCGTAGAGGTGCACTCCTGACTAGCATTCTGGACTTGACAGTAAACCTGGCATGTATACTCTTGATTCTTGATAGTAGCCCGTGGTGGCGCACTCCTGACTAGTACTCTCGATATGGCATGTTTACTCTTGATTGCTGTTGCGACAGCTAGTCCTGACTTGCTCAGCATGACCCCGTCTTGATACCGTAGTTGATTTCTCTTGATTGTGCTTGTATAAGCCACCAGTCCAGTCTTGTCTTGCATCATGTCTAGGACATGGATCCCTGAGTACCACGGTCAGAGATTCATAATAAAACTGACTAGGCTAATAACTAGATTAATCATGTAGTTTATGGGGACTTCCCAGTGACCTGTTGCTTGTCTGACCCCGACCCTATGTATCTATATATATATACTAGGGATTTGTTGCTATCCGTCGAGATGAGCGCATTCCCAGCCCTCCGTCGAGTGTGGCACTTCTTTAGGGCACATGTATCTTACTGCAGTGTGCCTGCTATATCTATCTTTTTTTTTGCTGGGGCCATTCGGATAGTAGCAAGCAGGAGCTGGACTTGGAAGTCTCATTGTATCTTGTTAGTAATTAGGCCTGTGATAACCCTAGTTAGCTAATAATAGCAAGCCGTAGGCATTGTGTGGCCGCTTGTCCTTCTGTGTTGTTTGGCTTGTTGTCTGCTAGCCAACTGATATTGATTTCCAGCTGGCAGTGCAGGTGTTAGTGGATGCTAGGGAGATTGTGATTGTGTTAGCTTCACTATACTTGTGGATTGTTATCGTGCGTTGGTACCGCACGATCCCTTACCTTTATTTACTGTTTTTAGATGTTATCCTTGTCATATTTTATCCTGCTGGTTTTTTTTTCGCCCGTCCTTGAGCCTTCCTTTCTGGTACTTGCTACGGTTGGCCTGACCAACCCTGGATTGTTCCCAGATTGCCTAAGACCGACCCTGTGGATCGTCCAGACTCGACTTGGAGGATGTGCTTCAGTTCCCGACCATGCTAGGAACTGTGGGAAGGTATACTTGTCTACATTATTATCATGTACTGTAGATTCCAGATTTTCATATGAGTATTTCCTGTTTTTCATATGATTATCTCTCTTGATATTGTTTCATTGTGTTTTACCTGTGGATATGAGATCGGATTTAGGCCATAGATTGATTGCATGCTAGAATACCCAACCAGACTGGACAGCCGTCATCACCGTATAGCGTATTCGTACCTTATACGGTGTAGCTGGCCGTGTACGTCCCCGTATTTCGGAACTGGGGCGTTACATGGTTTTAGTGGTGGCCCATGCAGGTCTCGTTTTAAGATATTGTTGGGTATCACATGATTATTGATCTCAGTCTACTGTTCCTTGGTATTCCCACTTGTTACACTTGTCCTTCGCTCCCTTGAACCTGTGAACTGGTCCTCATCTCTACTTGGACCTATCTTGCTTGGCCATGTCTTATTCGTGTTATCTACCTCTGATCCTTGTTTGATAGATATGATCCTGTAGTTGGTCATGTCGATCACCTTATTTGATGAGATGTTATCTTATCTCCATCATTTGGGTTACTTGATTATTTATCTTGGGTTCTGCACTCTCTACCGATATTTCGCCTTGGTTGATTTCTTGTTATCCCTTTCGTGCGTTGACTTCGTGTTGACTTAGTATCATTATCGCCCTCTTCTAGCGTTGGCTGGATTGCTGCAGAAGGAAGATTACATCAGGACTCTGAGATTGGATATTTTAACATTTGTTGAGTATCCGAGGGATATTCTCGTATCGATTTGGCTTCCTTGATTCCAGACTGTTCCGCACTCATGATTATCTGTTTCAGATATTATTTTGATTATAGATATACTTTCTATACATTATGTTTTGATATGGATTCTTGGTTTGGAGTATTTTCCTACGGATATGGAGTATTTTCCTAGAAAAGCTATCTTGTGGTTATTATTGAAGTTATTTTTGGATGTGTGTTACGATTCACCTGGATTTTGGATTTTGATGGTTTCTAGGACTCGTTATATTGTTAGAGATTTTGTGATTTTTAGTGATTCGGATATTTGGGTTATGGATTTGATTCGTTTTGGGTATTTGTCGAGAGTACCGGGTGACCCTAGTATACCTTGACGGCGGCGTGGTAACGAAAGTTGCAGCCGCTCGATTACAGTGTCATGGTGGATCTTTTACAGCCATTCTGGATGGCGTGGCAAGGAATGATCATGACACACATTTTTCGGATATTCGGAAACTACGGTCCTCGGTTCGAGACAGATATCCTGTATTTTATGATTTTATGCGGATTTATTCTTCTTCTTTATGCAGTTGGGATTTTACGTTTTCTGACATTGTTTTCGACATTCTATACTTGTTTTGATTTATGGGGTTATTTCGTGTATGCGAGACTTTGATTTTCGAGATTCTTTCGATGTTTTGGATTTACCTTGCGAGTTGACTTGTGTAGTTAGACACTGTTTTCTTGATGTTTTTATATTGAGATTTTGTTCATTTCTTATTGTATTACTTGATTTCTGTAAGGTGGGTAGAGTTTTTCATGGCAGATATATATGTACTAGTTTTGAAAACCATATTTTGATAATTTTAAAATTTCGAGGACGAAATTTTTGTAAGGTGGGTAGGATGTCAAATCCCTATTTTTGAAAATAGTATTTGACTGTATTTGTGTATTTGGAGGATTTTTGAAATTTGGGTATTGTTAAAATTTTATTGATATTTTCTTGAAGGTGAATTTTATTCGCATTATTATTCTTGCCACTATTATTAATATCATTGTTATTATTATTATTATTATCATTTTAATTTTCCTATACCTAACCCCCTCTCTCTTCACTCAAATCACCCCTCATATCACTCACCCACTCCCTCTCTCCTCCCTCACCTTTCCCACTCTCACACTCTTTCTCTCTCTCCCCTCTCACTTGCTGGAGAAGCCAGCTCCCCCCCTCTCTCTTATTCTCTGCTCACTCTCTCTCTCCCCTCACTCTCCCCTACCCGAGCTCCCTCTCCCCCTCACTGCTCCCTCTCTCTCCTCTCGGCTCTCTTTCTCTCCCTCGATCTCCCTTTCCTCTCTCTCCTCCCCGAGCTTCGGCCGCCGCCGCCAGCTCTCACTCCCCCGCCCCCTTCTCCGCGGCCACCGCCATCAGCCTCCACCTCCACCATTATCGTCGTCTCCGCCATCAGCCACCACCACCACGACTTTCAGCCACCGCCGCCACCACCATCGTCTTCTTCTCCTTCTCCTCCGCCTGGCCATAGCCGCTGTCGCTGCTGCTGTCCTCTCCTCCGCCGCAGCCCCTCTTCTCCGACAGTCGGTGCCGCCCCGACCTGGCTGCCACCGCTGTTCTCCCCCTCCGCCGGTGAGTCACCCCGCCTGGCCAAACCCCTCCGGTGAGTTCCTCCGCCTCCTCCTCTCTCTGTCCTCCCTCCGCCGGAGCCCCCGACCTCGCCTGGCTGGGCTTCCCCGGTGGCCACCGCCTGTTCCTCCGCCTCCTCTCTCCTCCTTGGGCTGTGAGCTCCTCGGAGAGCGAGCCCTTCGATCGGCGCACCTCGGGCAGCGTGCTGCCTCGAGCAGTGCGCTGCTTCGTGCAGCGTGACGTCTCGGGCAGTGCACCCTCATTTGGTGCACTCTCCTTCGTCTTTTATGCCTTTTGGGACACGTGCACCTCGGTGTGCGTGTTTCTTCATTTTTCGTTTGCCTCGATTTGCGTGCGCCTCGATTTACACGCATTCTTGGTTTTCGTGTACCCCGATCCACGTGCTGCCTTGGACAGCGGGATGCCTCGAGCCCCGTGCTGTCTCGGGCACCGTGCCACCTCGGTTTGTGTGTTGCCTCGATCCTCGTGTCTCGGCATTTGTGCCTACCTCGTGACCTGTGCCACCTTGGACTTTGTGCCATCTCGATTTGCGTGTACGTACGGATTTATGTGCCGCATTGGTCTTTGTGCCGTCTCGATTCGCGTGCACGTCTCGATTTATGTGTTGCGTGATTCGTGCACCATCTTGATATTCGCGATCCCTCGGCCTACGTGTACGTCTCGATTTACGTGCACGTTCTCTCCTGTTCGTCTTGATATTCGAGTCGTCTCGATTCTCGTGCGCGTCTCGATATACGTGCGTGTTTCGGTTTGCGTGCCCGTATCGGTCCGCGTGCCTCGGTTTTTGTGCCAGATCCCTGTGCTGCTTGCGGGACCCGTACGGTATAGCCTTCTGCCATCTTTCGTGCTTCCTGTTATTATATTATTATTTAATTCTAATGATTGTTTATTGTGTGTTCTGAGGATCTCGATGGACGTGCTAGCCTGGATCCTGATCGCCGAAGACTTGCTTACCTAGCCGAGCCCTCTAGGCAAGTATCCCTTGCTCATCGACGGCTCTTGCCCTCTCTCCTGGATTTTATTTCATTTAATTAATTTGTACTTGTAAATTTTATAACCATGTTTAGTGTAGCCTAGTAGTGGAACTGCCATGATAACCTAGACTAGCTTGGTCCGATACCGGGATAGACCGTATCGGGCAACTCAGATGGGTCATCCACACCTCCGAGGACACGAGCACGACTCACATGTATGGATTGTCCCTGTATGCCCCGTGTCTGACTCGCGGTCGGGTAACGGCTCTGGCTAACTTTACTTGTGGCGGTGATTGTGCTTGGGTTAGGGATTTATGGGCATGTGTTGTGGTGCGCCCTGCGAGGCGGTTATTTTATTATTATGCATGTTGGCTTGGCGTCCAGTACGCATTGTAGTGCTGCTGGAGGCCGAGACATTAGTGGTCTCGGGTTCGATTGATTTCCCAGTACGTCTCGTAGCGCTGTTGGAGGCCGGGGCTTAGTGTTCTCGGCTATCGATTTGTTCCCAGTACGCATCGTAGTGCTGCTGGTAGCTGAGACTTAGTGTTCTCAGTCTGCGATTCTGTGATTCCGCGGCGGGTTGCGCCGAGTGGATTTTAGCCCCAATTCGCTGGGAGCTCCTGTCCAGAATATAGAGGAGACTGCCGAATCCTTCCAAAATTCTCGATCGGGAATTTGGTTTGAAGGATTGGGCAGAACAATTCCTTTGGTTTGCTGGACTGGGCTCGTGCCTGTTCACCTTGGTATAGTATACCTGATCCCATTGCTTGCTAGGTAGACTCCAGACTAGATCAGTCGCCTAGCTCCTGATCTGTCTTGTCCGTCGGATAGCGTAAGGAGAGCGGTTCCACTCGGGAGACGGTCTGCAATCCTGGTCCTTGTTTGGTTTAAGGGTTGTAGATTTGCTCCAGAGCGGTCCGTGTAATCCTTGCCACTTCCGGCGATATTTATTACCGGACTCTTGTCCCCTGACCCTTCATCCTAGGGGTTGTCCTAGTCTAGTCAGATAGAGTTGGCAGTTGTCCTATGTATTGGGAGTTGTGACTTGTGGATATGACTGAGGATTGAGTATTATGGAGAGTACGATCTCGGGATATTGACTTGGTGGATCTATGTGGATTCTTAGATTTTGGTGATTTCGAATATTTCGTGGAACGAGGAGAATATCGAGGGTATTATTATATAATTTTTACTCGACTTCCCAAACGCCCAAAACCTGGTACCTTTGTGTATTCCGGTAGTTGGGGAACCTGGTTTGATTGCTATGTCTTGGTAGTTGAGGGGCTCATTTTCTAGCGGCTGGTGATCATTGACTTGGAGGATTCTTGTGAGTCATAGGGCCTAACGTTGTTGATTCTGATTAGCTTAGTATCTGGTGTTTGTCCTTTTTCGACCTGACATTTTCCCCATCGTAGATAGGAGACTCCTGATAGTTTGATAAGATGGATGGATCGACTTGATGATTTGAGCTGTAGGTTCCCATGTGTACTTGACAGACTATTATAGTGGAGATTTTGATCTTGTAACCGACTTGATATCCATGTCACGATTTGGACATGTGACTTCTTGTGACTGATAGGTTTGACCTTGTTCCTGTTATTACACGATGACCTGGACCTGTCTTGACTCTTGTTTAGTGGCCCGTAGAGGTGCACTCCTGACTAGCATTCTGGACTTGACAGTAAACCTGGCATGTATACTCTTGATTCTTGATAGTGGCCCGTGGTGGCGCACTCCTGACTAGTACTCTCGATATGGCATGTTTACTCTTGATTGCTGTTGCGACAGCTAGTCCTGACTTGCTCAGTATGACCCCGTCTTGACACCGTGGTTGATTTCTCTTGATTGTGCTTGTATAAGCCACCAGTCCAGTCTTGTCTTGCATCATGTCTAGGACATGGATCCCTGAGTACCACGGTCAGGGATTCATAATGAAACTGACTAGGCTAATAACTAGATTAATCATGTAGTTCATGGGGACTTCCCAGTGACCTGTTGCTTGTCTGACCCTCGCCCTATGTATATATATATATATACTAGGGATTTGTTGCTATCCGTCGAGATGAGCGCATTCCCAGCCCTCCGTCGAGTGTGGCACTTCTTTAGGGCACATGTATCTTACTGCAGTGTGCCTGCTATATCTATCTTTTTCTTTTGCTGGGGCCATTCGGGTAGTAGCAAGCAGGAGCTGGACTTGGAAGTCTCATTGCATCTTGTTAGTAATTAGGCCTGTGATAACCCTAGTTAGCTAATAATAGCAAGCCGTAGGCATTGTGTGGCCGCTTGTCCTTCTGTGTTGTTTGGCTTGTTGCCTGCTAGCCAGCTGATATTGATTTCCAGCTGGCAGTACAGGTGTTAGTGGATGCTAGGGAGATTGTGATTGTGTTAGCTTCACTATACTTGTGGATTGTTATCGTGCGTTGGTACCGCACGATCCCTTACCTTTATTTACTATTTTTAGATGTTATCCTTGTCATATTTTATCCTGCTGGTTTTTTTTTTCGCCCGTCCTTGAGCCTTCCTTTCTGGTACTTGCTACGGTTGGCCTGACCAACCCTGGATTGTTTCCAGATTGCCTAAGACCGACCCTGTGGATCGTCCAGACTCGACTTGGAGGATGTGCTTCAATTTTCGACCATGCTAGGAACTGTGGGAAGGTATACTTGTCTACATTATTATCATGTACTGTAGATTCCAGATTTTCATATGAGTATTTCCTGTTTTTCATATGATTATCTCTCTTGATATTGTTTCATTATGTTTTACCTATGGATATGAGATTGGATTTAGGACATAGATTGATTGCATGCTAGAATACCCAACCAGACTGGACAACCGTCATCACCGTATAGCGTATTCGTACCTTATACGGTGTAGCTGGCCGTATATGTCCCCGTATTCCGGAACTGGGGCGTTACACACGTCTTTCTTCATGCTGTGCCACCAAAAGTTTATGTGCAAGTCCTTGTACATCTTGGTGCTTCCAGGATGTAATGAGTACTTCGCATAATGTGTCTCCGTCAGAATTTTTTTTCTGAGTTCGGCAGTTTCAGGAATGCAGAGCCTTCCCTTTAGTCGCATCGTCCCGTCTCCGTCTTTCGTAAAGTCAGTCTCCCTTTCCGTTGAAATCAGCTCGCATATTTTCTTCAGGAATGAGTCGTCCTCCTGTGCGATCTTTATCTTGCTAAGCAGGCTCGATCCTAACTTCAGATGCGCCAGGTGCAGGTGTCGATACTCAATTCCGAGTTCGATACCCATCGCTTCAAGGTCTCGCCGTATCTCCTTGTTTATGGCCAGTGTTCCCATAAACATTCTGCTAAGAGCGTCGGCCACTACGTTTCCCTTGCCCGGCGTATACTCGATCGTTAGCTCGTAATCTTTTATGAGTTCGAGCCAACGTCGCTGTCGTAGGTTGAGTTCCCGTTGCGTAAATAAGTATTTCAGGCTTTTATGATCTGTGTAGATTCTGCATGCCACACCATAGAGGTAGTGCCGCCATAACTTCAACGTAAAGACGATCGCCGCCAATTCTAGGTCGTGCGTCGGGTAGTTTTTCTCATGCTGCTTCAACTGCCGTGAAGCGTAGGAGATGACTTTGTCTCTCTGCATGAGTACGCACCCGAGGCCAGTTCCCGAAGCGTCGCTGAATATCTGAAAGCCTTCTGGACCGTCTGGAAGTGCAAGGATTGGAGCTGAGACGAGACGTTGCTTCAACTCTTGAAAGCTGGATTCACAGTCGTCGCTCCATTCAAATACTATTCCTTTCTGGGTGAGGCGAGTCAGAGGCGACGCTAGTTTTGAAAAGCTTCGCACGAACCTACGATAGTAGCCCGCTAAGCCCAGGAAACTCCGAATGTCGCTAGCCGATGCAGGTCATTTCCAATCCACCACCGCATCAATCTTCTTTGGGTCCACCACGACACCTTCGGCAGAGATTACGTGCCCGAGGAATGTCACGCTACTCATCCAGAACTCGTACTTACTCTGCTTGGCGTATAATTTGTTTTCACGCAGAATCTGCAGTACCGTCTTCAAATGTTCCACATGTTCTTAACGATTCTTTGAGTAGACAAGGATATCGTCGATGAATACGACTACAAATTTATCTATTTGAGGTCGGAAGACTCGGTTCTTCAGATCCATGAACGCGGCAGGGGCATTCGTCAAACCGAACGGCATGACGAGGAATTCCTAATGACCATATCGAGTGTGGAAGGCAGACTTCGATATGTCGTCGGATTTGAGCTTCAATTGATGATAGCCTGAACGAAGATCGATT
Source organism: Iris pallida (assembly GCA_029216955.1). NCBI lineage: Eukaryota > Viridiplantae > Streptophyta > Magnoliopsida > Asparagales > Iridaceae > Iris > Iris pallida. The sequence continues at coordinate 3,090,494 of JANAVB010025798.1, forward strand.
TTTGAAAATATTGCCGTACCTTGCAGTTAGTCAAACAAGTCGTCGATTCGCGACAAAGGATACTTGTTTCGTACGGTCGCCTTGTTGAGTTTTCGATAGTCGATGCATAGCCACAACGACCCATCCTTCTTCTTCATGAACAGTACGGGTGCTCCCCACGGAGAGACGCTAGGGCGAATAAATCCACAGTCTAGCAACTCTTGTAATTGTACCTTCAGCTCCTTCAGTTCTGCTGGAGACATTCGGTAAGGCGCCTTCGATGTCGGCCGTGTATCCGGAAAGGTGTCGATGCTGAATTCAATTTCTCGATCTGGCGGCATCCCGGGCATCTCGTCAGGAAAAACGTCAGGAAAATCTGCCACAACATCAGTCTGCATTATGTTTGTATTATCCGTCCGCGTGTCTCAAACTGATGCTAAGTATCCCGTACAGCCGGAACGCAGCATACGCCTTGCCGAGATTGCCGATACCATCATCGTCGTCTTCGAGGCCGTACCACACGAATATGAGAACTCTGTCTTGCCAGGAAGATGAAACACCATTCTTTTCTCTGCGCACTCGATCGTTGCACGACAAGCACCCAACCAATCTATGCCCATGATTATGTCGTAATCTTTGATGTCTAGCACGACGGCATCCAAGGATAGATATCTTTCCCCGACACAAATGTGGCCATCCCTACAAATAAAGTTCGCAGGCATATCAACTCCAGACGGAGTGCTAACGCTGATATTTATATCTAGTGATTGCATGATTATTTTATTTTCTTTCGTAAAATCAGCAGATATAAAGCTATACGTCGCACCCGAATCGAATAGGACTAGAGCAGGTATATCTTTGTAGAGTAATATACCTGTTACAACCGTATCAGACGTGTACGCCTCGTCCCGAGTTAAGGCATAAACTCGGCCTTGAGCTCCGTGGTGTTGATTCTGTGGGTTCACAGGCACCGCATTTGCGCCTTGTAGTGTAGGCACTTTATATGGATTCAGAGTGTTCCTTAGTGGGTTGTGTTGATTCGGCTTCCCCGCCTGACAATATTGACTGAAGTGGCCTAGCTCGCCACACTTGAAGCATGTTCTCAGTCTACAATCGGGTGCTCGGTGCCCACGCTTGCCGCATCTGTTGCAATTTACTGCGGCAAAGTGACCACGATTCTCAGACGTCTTTGGGCGCTTTTGTACTCCCTATCCTCCAGCGTCATTAGGACGCTTGTTGAAGTTGTTGCGAACGACAGGCACCGCCCTTTGTGACATACGGTCGAAGATCCGCTCACTATCAAGTGCGGCTTCGTAGGACTCACGATATGTTTGGCATCGTTGGTTCATGATGTCCCTACGCAGTTCGTCGTTGAGGCCTTACTGAAAATACTCGCACCATTCTTCTTTGTTCGGCAGAAAAGCGCCGACAAATTTTGCAAGTTTCGAGAAGCTTGCATCATAATCTTCAACACTCATATTCTTCTGCCTCAACATCATGAACTCATCCCCTTATGTCGACAGATGGCACGAGGAACGTACTGCTCAAGGAAGGCTGTCTTGAACATTTCCCAAGAAATCTTTTTGTTGGAATCAGTTTTACAGATCTCTTGTTTCTTCGTCGCCCACCAGTCATGTGCTCTTAGTTGTAACTGCAGTGCCGCACAGGCCACCCTCTGGGACCCTTCGATGCAGAGGAGATCGAACAAGTCCTCAATCTCTGCGAGCCATCCTACTATCACGTCGGGCTCTGCTCGACCGTTGAACTTCGGCGGGTTCATTTTGCAAAACTCCTTCACCTTGAGCATGGAAGGAGAATTTATCATTTGTGGGAAGACTTCTTCCTCCTCGTCTTTTTCTTGATCACCGTACTTTCCCTCGAGTACCGCGTCCGTCTCCTTGGTATTGCCCGCCATCCTGCTCACTATCTGAGTCAGGGCGGCCATCTGCTTGTGCTGCGCATCAAATTGGGCTTTGAATTGCATCTGAAGCTGTTGCTGCTGCAGTTCCATCAACTGTAGCATCTTTTCTGTAGTCGTCTCGCTAGGGCCAGTACTTTTTGTGCTCGACATACTATCAACGGTTTGTGTTGTTGTGCCGACGATTTTCTTATCTCGCTTAGTCATTCCTACAAACAGTGTAAACCCGTTAGTATTTTTCAAAAATATTTACAGGCTTACCTGTATGGAACCTGTATTTCATGCAGCATGCCGACAAGCTTTCAATCGAGCCATCGCAACGGATATTCCAATAATGAAACATATTTCGAAAATCTGAGAAAACATAACTGTGCTCTGATACCAATTTGTCACGCCCCGAGTCGGCAACGTTCGTCCCCGATGTTAATTTTTGTCGATTCGATCGTCCTCGCTAAGGCGTGATGTCGTACGAGTCTGGAATTACACTCGTACAAGGAAGAACGTTACGTTGCATTTGATATAAATACGCCAAGTTGAAACTTCACAAATCACATCAGAATTTAAGACGCAGTATAGGAAGATAGAAATGCTTTTCATTCATAGCTTGCAACAAAGTGCAAGTCATAATTACATTGGATGCCGTTGCGGCTACATTGATTGAAAACAGAAAGAAAATGCATTCGACAAGTTGCCTGAACTACACTTGCCGTCCCACACATTCGTCCCTTTATACATAAGCCGTCGACTTGAATTGGCTTCAAAATACTTCAGTATAGGAAGAGCTTCAAAACGCCTCTCCGTACTTCAGCTTCGTTTTAGGTTGGAGCGCCCGCCGCACCTGGGGAAATTGGGGGAGGGTATTAGCACACTTGCTAAGTGGACGAGACGAACCAACTCGTCTAAACCGACTCTGATTGTTAGGGTAGGCATGCTTTTGAGTTGTCTATCTATTAGAACTAAATGAATTCAGTTCATATTCTATAGCCGTCTTTGAGTAATAAAGCATACAGTATAACATCGCAGTTTTTATATTTCTTACCACGGCCGTGCTCGTCCCTGCATGAAAACAGAGATAATATTTATCCTGCATAAGACAATAGGTGAGCATGCAACTATCTAATATGCGGTCATTGGGACTTAATCGAAGTTGGCATGCGATGCTACCCTTTCAGCCTAGGTTGCAAGCCTTACTGAAGGTCCTACATGCCTCGCGCCGAAGCACAATAAATTATTCTCCCTAGGACGAATCGGTTCCGATGCCCCGGATACCGTTTCGAGGAAAACGAACTCGTGCACAAGCTGTCTATGACCATGCCTATGTGCGAACAGTTTAATATATGCAACCAGTTTCATATAGCGCGGATAGTATCGAACGACATTATCATTTCTCGCAACTCATGCAACGATTCATTTTCCCCAAAGCCGTACACCGATTTAGCGTCCCGTGGGCACCAAATTGTCCGAGGCATCATAACCCATGATCGACGTTTCACATTATTTTGTAGCACGTGAAATAGTCTATCTTTTTACTAGAACCTTAAACTTTTCTGTTTATGTGAGAAAATTTTATTTTTCAGAGTAGATTACTCAAAATCAATACGTTTTTCCCGAGTTTTTGACCTTAGTGGATTGGCATGCAATTAACTTGGCATCGTTCGATTTGAATGAATTCGAAGCAAGGAATAAGTTTACGGGACAGTAGAAAAGAAGGGTCGAATCACCTACCGATTACTTTGCTTCGTGCCGGTCGTCCAAGCGCTACGCAACGTTAATCCTTAGTTACGCAAGCTCCTGCAATGGCACCAACACTTTGTTAGAATTCCTTCTTTTCCCCTTGCATCAAAATTTGTAATTGCATCCATGAAAACGACGCAAAAGCACTTCATCAAGCCCAGCGGCAAAGCTCCAAGAAAACCATATAGCGGTCTGGTCCCGTCGAAGGGACTCTTATAGAGAGCTCACTCGCCGAGACGCAGCCCGATGCATCTAGGACTTATTCCAACAGAATTCGTTCCATTAGTTGGATCGATTCTCGTAACTTCTGTCCGAATCGATTTGAATCGATGCCGCAAGACGTTATCGTTTACCAAGCTTAGCGATCGAGTCAGATGGCCATCTAAGTTCCCGACCGATCTGACTCGGCGCTAGCATGTTATGAAGTTCCATCGCCTATCGAAAGCGGGGCGTTACAATTGTACTATGAGAAGATCAATATTCTGGTATTATGAGATGTTTATTGTATTTTTATTGAGAATTGTACATATGAACTCAGCTCTGCATTTTCTCTTAAAAATTACACTGCTCGACCATTAAAGGTCGAACAAAAATCTTTTGTTCGACCATTACAGGTCGAACAACTCTTCCTACTGTTCGACAATGAGAGGTCTAGCATACCATTTATGTTCGACAATTACTGGTTGGACAACACCCAACTGTTCGACCATTACAGGTCGAACATCACCCTACTGTTTGACCATTACAGGTCGAACAACGCCCTTCTGTTCGACCAGTAAAGGTCGGACGTTTTGTACAACTGTTTTACCCGTAACTGCCGAACAGAAAAATTATGTTCGACCTGTACTGGTCGAATAGTACAATTTTGAGCAAAAAAATTAGCACATAATGGAAACATAAACTGAGTACATTTACAGAGTTCAAAATGAGCACATAATGGACACATAAACTGAGTACATTTGCAGATCTGAGTACAACTTCATATTTACAATTTTGAGCAAAATTCACATAAACTGAGTACATTTACAGAGTTCATAACAAAGCACAGAGTTCATTAACATAGTTCTTAACAAAGCACAGAGTTTCAGTAACATGAGCACAGAGTTTATAACAAAGCACAGAGTTCATTAATATAGTTCACAACAGAGTTCACAACATAGTTCATAACATGAATCTATGATCTTCGACGCCTTCGACTTCTACTAGTAGACGCCCCCTTCAAAGATTCTGGTTGTTCTTCAGGCGCGATCTTCAAAGTACGATAGGCGCCGACTAAAGCTGGGACTAGCATCGATGTGTCTAGACCCTCTTCGTTCTCTACCCATTGCTGGTAGACCGACTCTAAATACCCCCAAAGCATTTCCGATCATTTCCTATGGTTGTGGGCCTGCCTGGGTAGATGTAGTGCCGACTGCGGTAGAGACATTCTCCGGATCCTGGATGATGGGATGTTAAAACGTCCTATACCAATGCAGATAATCGTCTGAACACTTCCATGCAGGATTTGCAGCTCTCCCGCCGGCTTCGGTCGATAGTACATAGCTGTTCCAGAATCGGAAGTAGCCTCCCAAGACATCCTACGTCAGATTGTACTTTTGGCTCGTATTTTCCCGACGGACAATACTTGGAATCAAAGGAAAATTAGGTATCTTTTGGAGTAAGCCAAATTGTCGAAGCACGCGGTCGGGATGATACGACTCTACACAGTCAAATGCACGTATGCATCCGTGGTAGAAAGTGACATTGTCCCGAGGATAAGAGTCCCTCATCCCATTGTAGGGTGTCCAATTGACCTACATCATAAAAAAACATAATTAATAATACATAGAACACATTAATAAATAGCGTAAAAGAATGTAATAACACTCAGACTATGTACTTGGAGATTGTCCAGAACCTCCCTCAAGGCCAATACCCGGTCGGCAGTTTCTGCAGAATGAGATCTCTTGGCCCACCTCAAAGCAAGTGGATCGCCCAACTTATAATTGACATTATGGGTTGGCCTTGTGAAGGAAAAATACTCATATATCCAGGCCTAAAAAAATAAATATCAGACATATAAACAAAACATAAATATCCAATAAAAGAAGGAGATAATAACATGAAAACATACATATAAGAAGGAGAGATAGCTACCTCCAGTAACGTCAGATATCCACATATTTGTCGTACCCCACTCCGAGATGCTAAACCAAGCTGTCGATACAAGTATGCTAGAGCAGCTGCTCCCCAAGCATACTCATTGACGCGGTTGACCTTCTCTAGAAGACTGAGAATTTTTGTGTCCACACGTGTGCCACTCTTGTCTACAAATATTGTGCATCCAAGCACGAACCATAAATATGCATGGGCTGCACGTCTTCTTTTCCTCTCATCCCTACTAGTGAAATCTCCACTAAATCATGAACAGAGCCACTCAAGCCGGACCGAGCTACCTCTCTGGCCCTGAAGAGCATCGACTGCCTCCCTTTTTGTCACCCCCAATAATCTACTGATCATTTTCTTAGGTTCCTCTGGTCCCCTTGCCGACTCTGGTACAACCACAGGTAATCCACTAACCGGGAGTCCGGTAAGACAAAATACGTCATCCAACGTAATTGTCATCTCACCGAATGGCATATGGAATGAGTTGGTCTCCGGTTGCCAACGCTCAACAAACGCACAAATTAGATTTTTGTTCGGCGTCTTATATGAAATCCATCTCAAGTCTGGAATTTTAGAACGATGGATCAACTCCTTAAATTCATTACCCCTTTGACCAAACTTCCATGTCTCTTGGTCGTGTGGCACCAACACCTTAATAAGGGCCTTTCAATTCCATTCCAAATATGGAATGCCACATGAGTCTTGAAACTTGGGATAAGTCGGGGATCGTAAGGTCCATTGGGACAAGGGCCCGTCAATATATCACTGTCAACACCTTCTTCCTCATCTTCCTCAGCACGTGCTTCCTCATCATCCTCAGCACGTGCTTCCTCTTCTTCCTCATCATGTGCTTCCTCTTGTTCCTCTTCTTCCTCAACATGTTCCTCATCCTCTCCTTCTCTAGTACGTGCAGCTGCCTCTTCTTCTGTAGCACATTGCTCTTGCATTTGAATCGGAGAAACTGTTGCTCCTTCTTGAAGACTGCTACGTGCAGCTGCCAACTCTTCTAACCGATGCCTCCTAGTAGAAACTGTAGGTCGTCTCCTTATATATGTCATTCCTGCTAAATTAAATAAAATATCAAGAATTAAACAATCTATACAGTCAAAATAAACTGTTCGACCAATACTGGTCGAACTAATATATACTGTTCGACCATTACAGGTCGAACAAGTACCTACTTTTCGACATATGCAGGTCGAACAGAAGCAGTATGTTCGATCACGCAGGATCGAACTAATCGTCAGTGTTCGACATATGTCTGTCGAACGTCTGCACAAATGTCCGATTTCGTGTTGTCGAACGTACGATTTTCTGCCCGACCAACCAGGCTCGGGCAGAACAGTGAAAATCGAAAAAAAAATGAAAACGAAGATGTTCGTCCAAGAAAATGATGAATTTTTGAAACCCTAATTCAATGATCCTAAACGAAAGACACAGTTCGAAGTAATGGGGAGGTTCAATTTGAAAAACTCACCATATTGTTGGGATTGGGGTTCATCTTGGGATTGGTCTTCGGATTGGCCCGCCATTGAAACGAAACAAACTCCTTGTCGTTGAACGGGACTCCTTATCGTCGAACAAGAGGGGGGATGTTCGGCTGCTTGGTCTTCGGGAGAGAGAAGAGAATGGAGTATTAGTGGTGAATAGAAATAGGGTGTGTTGTTTTGTATAGAATGGGGTGTACTTAGGATTATTGGTTTGAGAAGAGAGGAGAGTGGGGTGTGCTTAGAAAGGGCATTTATGTCAAAGAGGGGGTGTGCTTAGTATGTTTTTAAGTTTTATTAAATATATATGGGGTGTACTTAGTAATTGGGGTGTCCTTAGCAAGTCTTGGGATGTGTATAGTCGGGCCTTTTTTGTGGAAAATCCTTATGAAAGTCCGCAGAGAGAGAACAGAAGCTGAGGTGGCACTCGCGCGCCGTACACCTGAGTGGAACGGGGCCCAACGGTATGAACTCACTGCAGCCGTCGACGATATGGGCGTCAAGGCTGGCTGCATGCTTGCAGAGGCACTCGCGATAGCCGTCGGTGTCCTCGGTGCCGAAGAAGAAGAGGTATCATCGGGTGGCAGGTTTGGGAGGGAGGAAGAGAGAAGGAGTCCCCCTTGCCGTTGTCGCCGGCGACGAAGGCGAGGATGTAGATGAGGGCGTAAAGGGTGAGGACGTCTACCCCCAGGTGCCTGCGGAATAATGATTCGGGATGAAATTTTCAGTGGTGGCGGTGGCGGTGGCGGTGATGGTTCGGAAGGGAGGAGGCAGAAGGAGAAGATCATTTTGTGGGATGGAAAATGTTAGATGGAGATTTTTGAAATATTTAGTACTGCCAACACCAAATACTTATTCGGTGGGATTTTCACAAGAATATACCAGAAGACCAAGGCTAATTTTCGAAGGCAATGGAATGTTAAAGTAAATATTTGGTACTCATCTGAGAGAAAATGGTGTTATTGTTAATTAAATAATGATTATACATTTACTACTAATCCTATCCATTATTTATTTAACATTAACAATTAAATACTAGATAATGTTAGCAATACAAAATATTAGCAACAAAAAGTATAACAAAAAAAGCGTACCAACCAAGGATAATTTCCATGCAATTTTAATTTATATTGCCATCTATCTATGTTAAAAAAATAATTTTTATTTTAGAAAGGTGCTAATATTTAATTTTCTAAATAAAATATTACAAAATTTAATTTTTTTTAATTAATATTCAATAACTAATTTAATGTAAATTAGTTGAAAAAAGGGGTAACCATACCTATATTCGTCATATCACCAACTAACATCCACTTTCAATATACCATCCAAACAATAAAACTCATTTTCTCGCCACTTTCAACAACCATTCAAATAACGAAACTTATTTTTCTTTCACTTTCATAGTTTTCAAATTACTGTTGGTGCTTTCTTCACATGGAGAGAGCTTGCTCTCAACATGCCTTATAAATTTTTAGTCCCACATCGAAAATGCACCATGAGTTATCTCAACATATATACTTGGTTGTGTTGTTGATAGATGCACATGGGGTGGTGACCCTAAGGAGGGAACCATGTGGGTGATTTTACTAGGAGGTAAGAATAAGGCTCCAAGGATTAAGCATTAATGCTTTTGTCATTCTCTTGGATTAATTCCATTTGGAGCTAAGCCACAAAGGGGCTTAGCGACTCGGACTCGGGCTCATGAGGCATAATGTGGCGTTTTGTTGGCGCACTTTACACTTAGCACGTTAGCAGTCATGTGGCTCATATGCGGCCTCATGCGGCTCATGTGGTCCATACGGCCCATGCGGTCCATGCGGCCAGGCTGCTGCTGCCGCATGGAGGGCTCCGCTGACTGTGCAAATTACAAGTCAGTTATGGAAAGGCTGATTCAATGCGATTAATTCAGATCTACTTTTTGTGGGATTTGAATTAATTTCGTTGCTATCTTTGTGGGATTTGAATTAATCTCGTTGCTATCTTTTTGGGATTTGATTCAATCTTTCCATAACTGAAGAGGCGGCTAGGGTTTCCACCCTCTCTCTATATATACTCTCTTCTGGCCTCCTTTGTGGCAACTATGAAAATATAAGTCAGAAAAGGAGAAAGAGAGAGAGAGAGCTGCTGCCTCCATCCGAGGAGTCAGAACAGAGGTGACTTCGAGCGTTCCACAAGTTCTTCAAACTTGATGGTTCCTGGAAGCAGATCGTGTGGGGCGAATCTTGCTTTGAGCAACGGTATTTTGACACCCCAGCATTATTCTTCTTCTCATCTCTCTCTAGATTATTGTAACTCGTTCTGTCCCAATTGCAACACGTTTGCAAGGAAGAACGAGAGATCTTCTCTTCTCTATTTTTCTTCTTCATTTTGTAATTGGGTTATTTGGTTTTTGTATCATCGTAGATCTTTGTTACATCTGTTTTACCATCTTTGATCAAGCCCCAGGACTAATAATCTCAAAGCAAGATCCTTATAGATGGAAAACATTATTGCTTCGCTCGTCCAATCGGACTACTGCAAGTTGGAAAAGTTCGATGGAGAGCATTATCAAGTCTGGAAGAGGAAGGTTTATCTAACTCTTCAACTCAAAGACGTTGATCATGTTCTGTTGGAGGAAGAACCTTCTGTTCCAGACACTGGATCTACTGTCGCAATCAATGCGGCTACCAAACTCCAGGCCAAATGGAGAAGGGAAAATAGCATCTGCAGGCTTCTCATCCTGAATGCTATGGAGGATTCCCTGACAGAATCCTACTCGAAGAAGGAACTTGCCAGAGACATATAGGAGTCTGTAGAAAAATTGTATGAAGAAGACAGAAACAGGAGCAAGATGTTTGTGGTTGAAAAATATCACAAATTGCTCTTTGAAGACGAGAAGTCCATGTTGCCACAGGTGAAGGAATTTCTGAAGCTACGTCAGAAACTGGAAGACGAAGAGATACCCTTTTCCGACAAGTTTGTCGTTGGAGGGATCGTCTCAAAACTTGCTGCTGGATGGAGTACCTTCTATGCAAGGATGCTCAGAAGGAAGCTAGACATTAGCTTGGGAGATCTACTTCAAGAGATCCATGTTAAGGACGAGATGCGTTCCCAACAGAAGGTGGACACTCTGTCCAAACAGTTGGCTAAAGCCAATCTAGTGCAGACGAGAGATCCCAAGGGGAAGCAGGCGGCTTCTCATCCCAAGAAGAAGGACTTCACTAATCTAAAAGTGAAGGGTCCTTCTTTCAAGCAACAGAAGACTAAGTCCCACGTGACTTGTTACAATTGTAGCAAGAAAGGCCACTACAAGAATGAATGCAGATCTAAGCCTAAACAATCAGAAAAAGGTGAGCCTAAGGTTTCATTGGTTTCTAACTTTGTTGCTATGATCGCACAGGTCACAACTGTGGGGGTTGACTCTGACTGGTGGATAGACACTGGTGCGACTTGCCATGTCTGTTCTGGTAAGGAATGGTTCGTCACGTACCAGTCGATATCTGAGAAGGTTGTCATGGCAAACCAGGCCCAAGCTGAAGTTCTGGGAATCGGGACCGTGGAACTGAAACTCACTTCTGGGAACACTCTGACGCTTCAAGGTGTGAAGCATGTTCCAGCGATTGCCAAGAACCTGATCTCTGGGAGCCTGCTCTGCAATGCAGGCTTGAGGATGGACATCAATGCTGGTCAGATGGTGATGTCCAAGAAAGGAACATACTTTGGGAAGGCTTATCAAACCGAAGGAATATTTAAAATTCAGCTTGTCGACCAGTTTGATGACATTAATGCAGTTGCATTTTCTGATTATTCTCTTGAGTTGTGGTATAATAGACTAGGACATGTTCATTGTAAAAGAATTAACAAAATGTCTAGTCTAGGACTTATCTCCAAATGTGGGGGTAAGGTGGAGAAGTGTGAAGTGTGTGCTCAGACGAAGATCACAAGGAAATCCTTTCATCGGGTCAATCGAAGCACAGATCTTCTGGAGTTGGTACACTCCGATATCTGTGACTTCAAACATTTCTCCACGAAGGCCGGGATGAAGTATTTCATAACCTTCATCGACGACTTCTCAAAATACGCGTTCGTCTACTTGCTCAAGTCTAAAGACGAAGCCTTCGAGAAGTTCAGAGAGTTCAGGGCCGAAGCTGAATGGCAGACTGGACAACAACTCAAGAGGTTGAGAAGTGATCGAGGTGGGGAGTACAGGTCTCATGAATTCGCATCGTTCTGCAAAGAACATGGAATCATATGCGAGACTACTGCTCCATATTCTCCTCAATCCAACGGAGTAGCAGAGAGGAAGAACCGAACATTAACAGAAATAATGAACTCAATGCTGCTCACTGCAGGTCTTCCAAAATGCTACTGGAAAGAAGCTGCATTAACGGCCACTTTCATTCTAAATAGAGTGCCATATGCAACTTCAGACGTAACTCCTCATGAACTCTGGTTCAAAGTCAGACCTAACTTGAATGTCATTCGAGTGTGGGGGTGTCTGGCGTATGTGAAGCTCCCAGATCTGAAGATTCAGAAGCTAGGGACAAGGACTACGAAGGCAATTTTCTTGGGGTATGCCGAAAAGAGTGATGCTAGGAGATTTCTTGATATTGAGTCAAATCATATCATCAAATCTCGCGATGCTGAATACTTTGAAGACAAGTTTGCAAAAGACAAAAATATTGTTCTTTCGGACATTCCGAAAAATGATATAGGTGCAAATGAGACTGAAATCTCATATGGGCCAGTAGTCCAAGAAGAAGCTGTTGTTGATGAAACAACTCTTGTACCAGAACTCGCAGAGCCGTCAGCTGAGCGAGCGAGGAGACCGAAAGATTTCGGAAATGACTTTGTCACCTATCATGTGGAAGCAGATCCGCTTACCTATGATGAGGCGATGAAGACCAGAGATGCTATCTTCTGGAAGGAGACAGTGAATGACGAGTTTGACTCTATCACCTCCAATAACACATGGATGTTGGTAGATCTACCTGAAGGAGAAAAGCCCATCGGATGTAAATGGATCTTCAAGAAGAAGATGAAGGCAGATGGAACTATTGACAAGTTCAAGGCCAGGCTGGTAGCTAAGGGATTTTCTCAGAAACAGGGGATAGACTACTTTGACACGTATGCTCCAGTAGCTCGGATGACCACCATCAGAATGTTAATCGCTCTAGCAGCTATACATAAGTTGGTGATACATCAGATGGATATTAAAACAGCATTCCTGAATGGGAAGCTGACCGAAGAGATTTACATGCAACAACCAGATGGATTTGTCGTCAAAGGTCTTGAAGACAAAGTTTGCAAGTTAGTAAAATTATTGTATGGTTTGAAGCAAGCTCCCAAAATGTGGCATGAGAAGTTTTACAAAGTTATTAGGTCAAACAGCTACAGAGTCAGCGAGACGGATAAATGTGTGTACATAAAGTTTGCTGATGGAAGAGGAGTCATCGTTTGTCTGTACGTGGACGACATGCTAATCCTAGGTACGGATATAGGCTGTGTCACAGAGACAAAGAAGTTCCTCTCAACCAAGTTCAGTATGAAGGACTTGGGGGATGCATATGTTATCTTAGGCATAAAGATCATCCGGACAGACACTGGAGTAGCGCTGTCACAATCTCACTACATTGAGAAGATTCTCACACGCTATGGGTATAAGGATCTTCCAGGGATCGATACGCCATACAGGGGTGATCAAAAGCTGAAGCCAAACTCGAGGGAAAGCGTCAGGCAGCTGGAGTATTCCAGCGTTATCGAAAGTTTGATGTACGCTACCACTGCCACAAGGCCTGACATAGCTTTCGCCGTGGGAATGCTGAGTCGGTTCATAAGCAACCCAGGGGTTGAGCACTGGAAAGCTGTGAAGCGGGTGATGAGATATCTCAAGAAGACTCAGACATATGCACTGCACTACAACGGGAATACGACAGTAGTGGAAGGCTTCAGTGATGCTAGCTGGTGTTCAGAGGTAAAAAGCGAGAGGTCCACAGGTGGATATGTCTTTTCCTTGGGTGGAGCTGCTATATCGTGGAAGTCGAAGAAGCAGACTATACTCTCTCGTTCCTCCATGGAATCTGAATTCAATGCACTTGAAACTGCAGCAGATGAAACAGAATGGCTTCGGAAGCTCATGTACGATCTTCCAGTGGTTGGAGCTCAGATACCGGCGATACCGATATACTGTGACAACCAGGCGACTGCGGCGGTGGCATCAAATGACCTCTTCAATGGGAAGAAGAGGACTGTGCGGTTGAAGTACAGGGCAGTACATGATCTTATCAAAAGAGATGTAATCGCAGTGGTTGATGTTCGGAGTCAGGAGAACCTGGCAGATCCATTCACAAAGGGCCTCAAGCGCCAGTTGGTCGACGACACAGCTTGTAAAATGGACTTGAAGGCATTCTGATAGTGTGTCTTTGTAATCCTACCATAAAGTTTTATGCTATTAGTTCAAAGAGAAATCTACTAGGCATCTAACTTTTGGTTCAAAGGAGGATCACTGACTGGAAAACTATCAGGTAACAGTGGTTACTTGTTCTCTGGAACATGGAAGGGATACGGACCCATAACCACTGTTGTCTACTATGTATTTTCTGCAGAAAAAATAGATCCTGTGGAAGGTTGGCTTAAACGCCTTAATGAGTTCTCAGGCAGAGTGAATGCCTGGTGTGCTTTACAGGAAGCACGGTAGAGCAGCACTATATGGAGTAAAACTCCATGCTACAGTGGGGTGACTCTACCATGAGGTTCCCAGGTAGGGGTAATGCCTCGGCTTTGTGTCATGACCCGCTACCTAAATTGTTGGGCCAGGCCGAGTCATGCCCAGCCTACGTTGAGATAAAACGTAGTAAGCTGTTCTAAAGACAACAGGATAAGACTAAATGTGCTAACAGTTCTATAAGTGAAATAAAGTCATAAATGCTCCAAACACAAAAGTCGTCTCATATAGTAAAATGTCCAAAGTACAAGTGATCTGAAATGTAAAACTGGATACATGTCCAGTTACAAAATATGTAGCCTAATACATGACTACTCTCAAAAGTCTAAAGCAAAAAGATAACTAGGCGAGGTTCCCCGCAGGAACATCCTCGTAAAGCAAAGCCGGGTCCTCGGCAGTAACCCCATAATATGTATCGCAGAGTAACTCCTCCTCAGTAAGGACACCTACAACGTTATCCTGTCAGGACAGGAGCAAGTACTGAATCTAACAAACTAGCATATGAAACATGGAAATGAACATAGGAGGAATAACTGGAAAGCATGGCATCACATAGTCTATCATGGCAAGGACACATATGTCATAGAGACAGATGTATATGTAATATTTAAAACTGTAGCAAGTATGTGATCGGTCAATAGATGTACAATGTACTGTGGTACATATAAATGAAATGTACATACGTACAAGTTAACAAGCATAGGTGTACATCCGTACAGAAATGCGGGATAATGGCCTGCGGCAAGGTATGCATATAAAATGCGACCTCGCTCGCTACTATAGGGGGGGTCATGATCACGTACACTACTATCAGTTTCCCCATAACCTATATTCTAATCATGTGAGAGATACATCAAGACTGTTCTAAGCATGGTAGTAATGGAAAGTACAACATGTGACATTTTAACTTGCTACCCCAAGGATCAACATTTAACATGGTTGGATTGGCAGTTCACTTATGTGACAATATGTAAAGTTTGTAGAAAGTACTTGCCTCTAGCAAAGCAAAGTAAAATAAGCTGCGATATAAGTGCTATGGATGTCCGGTAACTCGTCACTGTAGAAATAAATACAATAACTTAGTTTTTACACTAAGCTAAAACGCTAAGACACTAATTGGTGCGACACGACTTGTGACTGGGCACCTAGCCAAAATGATGACTTTGGCATAGGAGACCAATGTAGGGTGACACACTACTTTAACTAACTTTCTAGGGTCTTTACACTAGTGATGGGTGGGGTTCAACACGGTTAAAACTCAAAATAGCACAAAAAGTTACAAGTCGTAATTAATCAATAAATAAATCAAAATATCATTGAGTTCTAACAATTTTTGAGATAGACAAAAAGCTTAATTTTACTTAAATAAAGTACCAAAATGATCCTAGTTAATCATAGAAATTTATTATAATTTTTCTAGAATTTATTAACCAGTATAAATATTTTATAAAAATCAGTTTTCCTAAGTATACAGAAAATAAGTTTTGGTTCCATAAGCCAAACTAGTGGCAAAACTGTAATTTAAATACTAAAAAAATCATACTAAATTAGCTAAAGTAACATAGTATCTAAATATTATTTTTCCAGAATTTTAACAGTACTTTAAGTATTTTTAGAAATCCAAAAAAACATTGCACACAATTGAAATTAAATAATTAATTATCTGCGTATTTTGTCCATGTATATAATTTGAACCAAAGTTCAAATACAGGACCCAAGGCCATGAATCAAGTCCAATATAACTTGTACAGGTCTTGAATTTGTGAGAACACATTTGGGCCCAAAAACCCATGCTAGGCTTGGACACCAAATGGTTGCAGTAATTTAAATACACTAAAAAACAATTTGGTAAAAAGTGCAAAATAAATATTAATATTTTAATAAGGCAAAATTATGCATAGTAAAAATATACATACATATGTTTTAAAAGTACATATATATATATATATATATATATATATATATATATATATATATATATATATATATATATATATATACATATATATATATATATATATATATATAAGGAAAATACTTAATTTATAAAGTATATATATACATATACAAATATTGTATACATATAGGTATATTAATATATATATATATAGTAATATATACACATGGAAATATATATATATATATATATATATATATATATATATATATATATATATATATATATATATATATATATATATATATATGTATATAAACACAAATAAATATATATAAAAGTTTACTAATTATAAAATTATATATACATATATAATATACTGTAAAAAATACAGTACATAAAATATATATATACTAATATATATATATATATATATATATATATATATATATATATATATATATATATATATATATATATATATATAAATATATATATATATATAGAAAAAGAAAAAGGAAAAGAAAAGGAAAAGAAACAGAAAAAGAAACAGCAGGGGGCTCGAACCCGAGCCAAAGCGCGCGTGGGGGGATTTTTAGGTCGGGTTGGCCTGGCCAGGGGGTCAGCCCACGGCTTGTGTTAGGGGTTAGGTTTTAGTTAGATTTAATTAGGTTTGAAACAATTAACACATAAAAAAAAACTCGATCCTGTGTCCGGACAGTTAGGGACACAGGATTTCTACGTGTCCGTGCTATGCACGACACGCACGAACACTAATTCATGTGTCCAACTACTGGACGAGCATCCCCGTGTCCTGGCGAGTCTCCCACGTGAAATCGAGACACAAACGACACGAAAACAAACTGACACGTACGTGTCCGACTTCTCGGAGGAGTTTCGAGGGTGCTCAACGGCGGCTGAGGCGACGTGGTCGCGGCGGAGTGGCGGCGCTGGGGTCGGCTTGACAAGGCGAGTCGAACGGTGGTGGTGGCGACTGACGATGATGGATGGTGAGGCGGCGCTAGGGTTTCGCCGGAGTTGGGGTTTGGGTCTAGGGTTTTCGTCGGAGACGAAGGGCTGCGGTGGTTGTGGTGGGGCGTAGAGCTAGGGTTTGGGTCTAGGAAAGAAGGGGGGGGGTCTATTTATAGGGTTTTAGGGCGGTAGAACGGCCGGGAAAGGCGGGGAAAGATCGGGGTCGGTCGTCGGCGACGTGGCTGGTAGTCGGGGGCAGTTAGGGTTAGGAATTTGTAGGAAGCCCCCCAGTTTTTAGAAATTGCACACAGGCCCTTAACAGAGTATGAATGCAAATATAATTTGCATTCCACTTATTAAAACAATTCTAATAATTGCAAATTGATATTAAAACATTTAAATAAATTACAAAATAATATTTTTAATATATAAAACTTATTTAAAAATCATTTAAAAATTCTAGAAAAATTCCTAAAAATCTAAATAATTATTTTAAGACTAAATTGACACTAAAAATTAATTAACACTAATTAAAATAAAATTTGAAAAACAGGGGCTTATAAGTCTTCCTTCCTTGAAAAATTTCGTCCTCGAAATTCACAAGGATTGGAGACCCGACAATATTCTAACATAGCAAGCAATGCAACATATAACTAAGGTTATGATCGAAACTAACCTCTAAGGTATCAGGCGGGAACGGGTGGTTCCCTCGCAGCGGTTGGAACGAATAAGTAAGGGTATCTCTCCCTCATGTCCGACTCCCTCTCCTAAGTAGATTCACCTGGGGAGTGACGGCTCCAAGCTACTCGCACTAGGGGTATAACCTTGTTCCTCAGCCTCTTCTCTCTCATGTCTAATATCTTCACTGGCTGCTCAGAAACTGTAAGGCTCGGTCCGAGCTCCAACTCTGAATGATCTAGCACATGACTGGGGTCTGGAACATATCTCCTCAGCTGAGATACGTGAAAGACATCGTGAACTCCTGCTAGGTTGGGTGGAAGTGCAACCCTGTAAGCTACCTCTCCGATCCTGCCAAGTACCTCGAATGGCCCGATGTATCTGGGGCTCAGCTTCCCTCCTCGTCCGAACCGGATCGTCCCTCTAGTAGGTGATATCTTCACTAGCACCATATTACCGTCTGTGAACTCCATCGGCCTGCGACTAGCATCAGCCCAGTGTTTCTGCCTGTCCTGAGCTACTCTGTGCCTGTCTCAGATCATCCGACTTTCTCTGCTGTATCCGTGATCATCTCTGGCCCAAGCATAACTCTGTCTCCAACATTATCCCAAAAGAGCGGTGTGCGACATCGTCGTCCATATAGCGCCTCGAAAGGAGACATATCAATACTGGCCTGGTAGCTGTTGTTGTATGAAAACTCTACCAAGTGCAGATGGCTCTCCCATGATCCTCCGAAGTCCAGCACGCAGGTCCTCAGCATATCCTCCAGTGTCTGTATCGTTCTCTCGGACTGTCCATCTGTCTGCGGGTGGTACGCCATACTGAACTTGAGCCTACTGCCCAACTTCTCCTGCAAGCTCCTCCAGTAGTGGGATGTGAATCTGTTGTCTCTGTCCGACACGATGCTCACCGGCACTCCGTGTAGGCGAACTATCTGCTGCATGTATAGCTCTGCCAACTTCTCGGTGGAAAGCCCCACCTTGAAGGGTATAAAGTGCGCACACTTCGTCAGCCTGTCTACGATGACCCAGATGGCATCCTTCCCTCCTTAGGAACAAGGAAGCCCTGAGACGAAGTCCATCGTAATATGTTCCCACTTCCACTTGGGAATGGGTAACGGCTGCAACAAACTAGCTGGCCTCTGGCGCTCCGCCTTGACCTGCTGGCAAACTAGGCATCTCGAGATGAAACGCGATACATCTCTCTTCATCCCGTGCCACCAAAGATGTTCCCGTAAGTCACGGTACATCTTGTTAGCAGCAGGATGAATAGAATATCTCGATCGGTGTGTCTCCTGCAAGACTGCCTCTACCAGCTCTCCCTTCGGCATGCACAATCGGCTGCCACGCCTCAAGGATCCATCCTATGCTATAGTGAAGTCATTCAGCAATCCTGCTAATGCCTGGGCTCGAAGTCTGCGAAGGCTCTCATCTGTAGACTGTGCCTCCCTGATCTGCTCCATCAAACCTGACTGAATGTCAAGTGCCATCATCTGTATCACTGATCCCGGCCGAACTAGCTCGATGTCGAGCTTCTCCAGATCCTCCCACAAATGCCGATCAATCATCAGGTACCATGCTATCGGATGCCTGCTCAGCGCATCCGCCACCACATTTGCCTTCCCGGGGTGATACTGTAAATCGATGTCGAAGTCTTTCATCAACTCCAACCATCGTCTTTGCCTCATGTTCAGCTCTTTCTGCGTGAACACATACTTCAAGCTTTTGTGGTCAGTAAAGATCTCCACACGCTCTCCGTATAAGTAATGTTTCCATAACTTGAGTGCGAAGATCACCGCAGCTAACTCTAGGTCATGGGTAGGATAATTCCGCTCATGAGTCCGCAATTGCCTAGATGCATAAGCAATCACTTTTCCATGCTGCTGTAGGACACATCCTAGCCCCTTTCCAGAAGCATCGCTGTAAATGGTGAAACCTCCAGAACCTGAAGGTAATGTCAGAACTGGAGCGGTCGTCAGCCTCCTCTTCAGCTCCTCAAACGCTGCCTGGCAGTCCTCTGACCAGATGTACTCTGCGTCCTTCCGCGTCAGCTTCATCATGGGTTCAGCTATCCTAGCAAAGTCTTGGACGAACTTTCTATAATAGCCTGCTAAACCCAGAAAGCTCCTGATCTCTGAAACTGACATCGGAGCCTTCCACGTCTCAACTGCAGCAATCTTCCTGGGGTCCATCGAGATTCCATCTCCAGTGACTACATGGCCGAGAAACTCCACTCGGTCTAAAAGAACTCGCACTTCGGCAATTTGGCAAACAATCTCTCCCGTCTCAGAATCCCCAAAACTATCCGCAAGTGCTCTGCATGCTCCTCCGGCGTCTTCGAGTATATCAGGATGTCGTCGATAAACACTACGACGAACTTATCCAGATACTGGTGAAATGTCTTATTCATCAAGTTCATAAAGACAGCTGGCGCATTTGTGAGACCAAATGGCATCACCAGAAACTCGTACTGCCCGTACTTCGTGTTGAACGCCGTCTTCTGGATGTCTGCTGCCCTAACCTTCACCTGGTGGTACCCGGATCTCAAGTCTATCCTGGAAAATACTTTTGCCCTACTCAACTGGTCAAACAAATAATCTATCCTAGGCAGAGGATATTTGTTCTTGATGGTGATGGCATTCAAGGCCCGGTAGTCAATACACAACCGGACTGTACCATCCTTCTTAGGCACAAAGAGCACTGGTGCTCCCCATGGAGAAGCACTGGATCGAATGAAACCCTTTTTCAACAGGTCATCAATCTGCTCTTTTATCTCTATGGCCTCCTTGGGATTCACTCTATAGCAAGCCCGGGATACTGGTGATTAATCAGGCACTAAATCTATAGTGAACTCCACATCTCTGTCAGGCGGAAGTCCTGAAAGATCCTCTGGGAATACATTCATAAACTCCCTAATGATAGGGTGTGGCGGTGCTGCGTCCCCGACTGTCGCACAACAGTTCGACTCTAGGCTGATCTCCGGCCCTGTCCTCCTGACTCTGAATGGTGCTATGCCCGGGGGACTGAACAAAATACTACCCTCATGGCAATCTATAGATGCACGGGCATAGCTAAGCCAATCCATCCCTAATATGATATCATAACTGGGGAGTGGCATCACAAAGAATCGCCCCTCAAACTCTCTTCCGGCTATCATAATAGAGCATCTATAGCTAGCTCTAATAGGCACTGGTCCTCCTCCCGTCATTACTCTACTAATCTCTGCAGTAGGTGTAGATACTAAGTGATGTTCATGCATAAACTCTAATGACAGGAAGCTATGAGATGCACCAGAATCAAACAAGCATAGAGCTAGAAAAGTATGCAAATAAACATGACCTGTGATGACGTCAGCTAAGTAATCGGGCTCTGAAACCTGCTCCGGCTCAAGGGCTAGGCTATAAACCTTCCCCTGAGGTCCCTTCTGCTGCTGCAGATGCTGCCCAAACCTCTGTTGCTGAGTCGGGAGTGGTCCTCTAGGCTTCGCTGCGGGGCAGTCCCAAATCTGATGGGTGGCAGACCCACAGACCAAGTACTGCTTCAACCTCTTCCTTCAAATGAAGCTGTCGTGCCCTGGTCTTCCGCAGAAAGAACATATAGCTCCCCTCTGCTGCTGCTGCTGTCGGGGTCCCGGGGCTCTAACTAGCGGGGTCTGATGATGTGGTGTAGGGGGACGGTAAGTCTGCTGGGGCGGCGTCGGTGCTCTCTGCTGGAAAGCTTGACGCTTGGACGGTCCCTCATGATGTACAGAAGCCGGCCTCTTACTAGATAGAAGACGCTCCTCAATGCTCCGGGCCAACTCTAGGCTCTGGTAGTAGTCAGTCGTACCGTTCGCCACTATAAAAATGCCAATATCTGGAACTAGATCATGGAAAAACCTACGGGTCATCTCCTCTGGATCTGCAACCAGACTAGGAGCGAAACGGCTCAGGCGACTAAACTCTGCCGTATACTCGTCCACAGAACGGTTCCCCTGCTGGATGTTCGGGAATCGTAGCCCCATGGCTACTCTAGCAGTGGTCGAGAAGAATTTCTTCTTGAACTGGGTCTTGAACTGATCCCAAGTGGCTCTCCCTCTCGCAAACGACGACTCATTCCGGAACCAGACTCCTGCTAAGTCTATCAGCAGAAATCCCGCTGCCTCGATCTGGAGGTCATCCGACATCCTAACTTCCAGAAGCTTCCTCTCTACCGAATCTAGCCAGTCATCCGCTACTACTATGCCCTCAGTCCCTGAGAACTCCTTGGGATTCAGACCCATGAAGTCCTTGATCGTCCCCGCTCTCTGCCGTGGCTCTACATGTGGTGGGACTACGGGACGTCCCTCAGAACGCTCCATGCTCTGGCGGAGTAGGGTAGTCTGCTCCTGATGGGTTGTTAGGAACCCCTGAATCAGTGTGAGCAGCTGGTTCCCGTCGAGTGTGACGGAAGCCTGGGTGGGTATAGTGATAGGGGGTGGTGGAAGTATCGGGTCCTGCTGGACCTGTGATGTGGAAGGTAGTTGTGGTATCTAGGTTTGTGGATCTGTGGAGTGGAGGAATATGGTAGGTGGAGGTGTATCAGTCGACTGGTCAGCTGACTGGATAATGAGGGCCCCATTCTCGAGGGTAACATACTGGGATGAACGAGTAAGCACCATCTAAATTACAAAATAAAAGGACTTATGAGGACTTATTTAAAGTAAGCAATCATAGACAAGAAAATCTAATTATAATAGCAAACATGTCATGTTTTCCTATGTTGCAATCCTAGCATTCCTCTAGGTGTTCTAAGCGTCATTCCTAATATTGTCTAATTACCTTAAGTTCCTAATTGCAGGCATGCTTGGTACAATAACGTAACCAAACAGTTTAGTCAGGACCTGCATGGGCCACCACTAAAAACATGTCACGACCCGCTATCCAAATTATTGGGCCAGGCCGAGTCATGCCCAGCCTACGTTGAGATAAAATATAGTAAGCTGTTCTAAAGACAACAGGATAAGACTAAATGTGCTAACAGTTCTATAAGTGAAATAAAGTCATAAATGCTCCAAACACAAAAGTCGTCTCATATAGTAAAATGTCCAAAGTACAAGTGATCTGAAATGTAAAACTGGATACATGTCCAGTTAAAAAATATGTAGCCTAATACATGACTACTCTCAAAAGTCTAAAGCAAAAAGATAACTAGGCGAGGTTCTCCGCAGGAACATCCTCGTAAAGCAAAGCCGGGTCCTCGGCAGTAACCCCATAATATGTATCGCAGAGTAACTCCTCCTCAGTAAGGACACCTACAACGTTATCCTATCAGGATGGGAGCAAGTACTGAATCTAACAAACTAGCATATGAAATATGGAAATGAACATAGGAGGAATAACTGGAAAGCATGGCATCACATAGTCTATCATGGCAAGGACACATATGTCATAGAGACAGATGTATATGTAATGTTTAAAACTGTAGCAAGTACGTGATCGGTCAATAGATGTACAATGTACTGTGGTACATGTAAATGAAATGTACATACGTACAAGTTAACAAGCATAGGTGTACATCCGTACAGAAATACGGGATAATGGCCTGCGGCAAGGTATACATATAAAATGCGACCTCGCTCGCTACTATAGGGGGGTCATGATCACGTACACTACTATCAGTTTTCCTATAACCCACATTCTAATCATGTGAGAGATACATCAAGACTGTTCTAAGCATGGTAGTAATGGAAAGTACAACATGTGACATTTTAACTTGCTACCCCAAGGATCAGCATTTAACATGGTTGGATTGACAGTTCACTTATGTGACAATATGTAAAGTTTGTAGAAAGTACTTGCCTCTAGCAAAGTAAAGCAAAACAAGCTGCGATATAAGTGCTATGGATGTCGGAAACTCATCACTGTAGAAATAAATACAATAACTTAGTTTTTACACTAAGCTAAAATGCTAAGACACTAATTGGTGCGACACGACTTGTGACTGGGCACCTAGCCAAAATGATGACTTTGGCATAGGAGACCAATATGGGGTGACACACTACTTTAACTAACTTTCTAGGGTCTTTACACTAGTGATTGGTGGGGTTCAACACGGTTAAAACTCAAAATAGCGCAAAAAATTACAAGTCGTAATTAATCAATAAATAAATCAAAAGATCATTGAGTTCTAACAATTTTTGAGATAGACAAAAAGCTTAATTTTACTTAAAGTAAAGTACCAAAATGATCCTAGTTAATCATAGAAATTTATTATAATTTTTCTGGAATTTATTAACCAGTACAAATATTTTATAAAAATCAGTTTTCCTAAGTATACAGAAAATGAGTTTTGGTTCCATAAGCCAAACTAGTGGAAAAACTGTAATTTAAATACTACAAAAATCATACTAAATTAGCTAAAGTAACATAGTATCTAAATATTATTTTTCCAGAATTTTAACAGTACTTTAAGTATTTTTAGAAATCCAAAAACAACATTGCACACAATTGAAATTAAATAATTAATTATCTGCGTATTTTGTCCATGTATATAATTTGAACCAAAGTTCAAATACAGAACCTAAGACCATGAATCAAGTCCAATATGACTTGTACAGGTCTTGAATGTGTGAGAACACATTTGGGCCCAAAAACCCATGCTAGGCTTGGACACCAAATGGTTGCAGTAATTTAAATACACTTAAATACAATTTGGTAAAAAGTGCAAAATAAATATTAATATTTTAATAAGGCAAAATTATGCATAGTGAAAATATACATACATATGTTTTAAAAGTACATATATATATATAAGGAAAATACTTAATTTATAAAGTATATATATACATATACAAATATTGTATACATATAGGTATATTAATATATATATAGTAATATATACACATGGAAATATATATATATATATATATATATATATATATATATATATATATATATATATATATATATATATATATATATATATATATATATATGTATATAAACACAAATAAATATATATATAAAAGTTTACTAATTATAAAATTATATATACATATATAATATACTGTAAAAAATACAGTACATAATATATATATATATATATATATATATATATATATATATATATATATATATATATATATATATATATATATATATTAGTATATATATATATATATATATATATATATATATATATATATATATATATATATATATATATATATATATATTAGTATATATATATATAAAAAAAAAAAAAAATATATATATATATATATATATATATAGAAAAAGAAAAAGGAAAAGAAAAGGAAAAGAAACAGAAAAAGAAACAGCAGGGGGCTCGAACCAAAGCCAAAGCGCGCATGGGGGATTTTTAGGTCGGGTTGGGCTGGCCAGGGGGTCAGCCCACGGCTTGTGTTAGGGGTTAGGTTTTAGTTAGATTTAATTAGGTTTGAAACAATTAACACATAAAAAATAATAAACTCGATCCTGTGTCCGGACAGTTAGGGACACAGGATTTCTACGTGTCCGTGCTATGCACGACACGCACGAACATTAATTTATGTGTCCAACTACTGGACGAGCATCCCTGTGTCCTGGCGAGTCTTCCACGTGAAATCGAGACACAAACGACACGAAAACAAACTAACACGTACGTGTCCGACTTCTCAGAGGAGTTTCGAGGGTGCTCGACGGCGGCTGAGGCGACGTGGTCGCGGCGGAGTGGTGGCGCTGGGGTCGGCTTGACAAGGCGAGTCGAACGGTGGTGGTGGCGACTGACGACGATGGATGGTGAGGCGGCGCTAGGGTTTCGCCGGAGTTGGGGTTTGGGTCTAGGGTTTTCGTCGGAGACGAAGGGCTGCGGTGGTTGTGGTGGGGTGTAGAGCTAGGGTTTGGGTCTAGGAAAGAAGGGGGTCTATTTATAGGGTTTTAGGGTGGTGGAACGGCCGGGAAAGGCGGGGAAAGATCGGGGTCGGTCGCCGGTGACGTGGCTGGTCGTCGGGGGCAGTTAGGGTTAGGAATTTGCAGGAAGCCCCCCAGTTTTTGGAAATTGCACACAGGCCCTTAACAGAGTATGAATGCAAATATAATTTGCATTCCACTTATTAAAACAATTCTAATAATTGCAAATTGATATTAAAATATTTAAATAAATTACAAAATAATATTTTTAATATATAAAACTCATTTAAAAATTATTTAAAAATTCTAGAAAAATTTCTAAGAATCTAAATAATTATTTTAAGACTAAATTGACACTAAAAATTAATTAACACTAATTAAAATGAAATTTGAAAAACAGGGGCTTACACTTTGCAAGCCAAGTCATAGCGGTGTAGTACCGCAAATAGGCAGGTAGCCTAATGTTGTATGACGTAATTAAAGAGTTGTAGACAGCACTACAGAGGGGAGGATGGCCCCATGTTACAGTGGCACGACACCACGATGGGGTACCCAGGTAGGGATAAAGCCTCGACATTGCAAGCCATGTCGTTGCGGAGTAACACCGCAAGGAAGCCTTAGGCTTCATGC
Source organism: Iris pallida (assembly GCA_029216955.1). NCBI lineage: Eukaryota > Viridiplantae > Streptophyta > Magnoliopsida > Asparagales > Iridaceae > Iris > Iris pallida. Next base: position 3,116,510 of record JANAVB010025798.1, read on the forward strand.
TGAGTAGATTGGCACTACAAAGAGGTTGAGACCTCATGCTACAGTAGTATGACACTATGATGAGGTTCCCAGGTAGGGGTAATGCCTCGGCTTCAGGCTATGACATAGCGGCGTAGCACCGCAAGGAAGCGCAAGGCTTCATGCCATATCTCTTTAATAAAGAACTCACCTATAGTGTATGGAAAGAGATATCAGGCCGTCTCTTGAGGGTAAACTTGTAGACGCCCAAAATTATACACTGAAACCAGGATGGCACAGGGCCTTTAATGTGCAGCTAGAAGCACACGTAACTACACTTTGTGAGTGGGAAGAATTACAATTGTGGTGCAGAATTCAAGGCGTAGTTCATTCTTGTACCAAATTGTTATTTAACCCATGCGGGAAGATTCAAGTCGTCAGCGACATCTATCATAATACAAAATGGACAGTTACTGTAGGGAACGCTCAACCCTGGACACATATATATATTGTGATATGTGGGAGATTGTTGGTGCTTTCTTCACATGGAGAGAGCTTGCTCTCAACATGCCTTGTAAAATTTTAGTCCCACGTCGTAAATGCACTATGAGTTATCTCAACATATATACTTGGTTGTGTTGTTGAGAGATGCACATGGGGTGGTGACCCTAAGGAGGGAACCATGTGGGTGATTTTACTAGGACGTAAGAATAAGGCTCCAAGGATTAAGCATTAATGCTTTTGTCATTCTCTTGGATTAATTCCATTTGGAGCTAAGCCCCAAAGGGGCTTAGCGACTCGGACTCGGACTCTGGCTCATGAGGCGTAATGTGGCATTTTGTTGGCGCACTTTGCACTTAGCATGTCAGCAGTCATGCGGCTCATATACGGCCATGCGGTCTTATGCGGCATACGGCTCATATGCGGCCTCATGCGGCTCATGCGGCCATGCGGCTCATGCGGTCCATGCGGTCCATGCGCTAGGATTTCCACCCTCTCTCTATATATACTCTTTTCTGGCCTCCTTTGTGGCAACTACAAAAATATAAGTCAGAAAAGAAGAAAGAGAGAGAGAGAGAGAGCTGCTGCCGCCATTGCAAGTCCATCTGAGGAGTCAGAACAGAGGTGACTTCGAGCGTTCCACAAGTTCTTCAAACTTGCTGGTTCCTGGAAGCAGATCGTGTGGGACGAATCTTGCTTTGAGCAACGGTGTTTTGACATCCCAGCATTGTTCTTCTTCTCATATCTCTCTAGATTGTTGTAACTCGTTCTGTTCCAATTGCAACATATTTGCAAGGAAGAACGAGAGATATTCTCTTCTCTATTTCCCTCCTTCATTTTGTAATCGGGTTATTTGGTTTTTATATCATCATAGATTTTTGTTTCATCTGTTTTACCATCTTTGATCAAGCTCCAGGACTAACAATTACCAATCAAACGATTTTTAGAAACTCAAAATTTTTACGTACGTATCATGTATGCAGACTTCGTTTTTTTTTATTTTCTTACTTTTAATTATTTTTGTACAACCAAACAGGCTCTTGAGGCAGTTGGGTCATGGTGTCTGAACACTTGTCTCCACCTACTTTCATGTTTTACTTCATCTGAGGAACAAGCTGGTCAGGAACCAGAGTAATAATTAGAAGTTTTTTATTGTTATTATTATTTTATTATTATCTTTTCTTCGCAGAAAAGATCATTACCTTCATATGCTGGCAAGTTTATGGTTTGAATAAGTGTTCACTACGGCTGCAGCCTAGTTTCTTAGTGGACAGTACTACCAAAAATCTTTGAAATTGCAAGTCAAATGGAATTGCCCAAGTCATGATATGGTTGAACTGTATTTTCAGGGTTAGGTACAGGTATGGCTCAAGTTCATAAAATTGGATTTTGGAAAGGTTAGAAGGAAATAATAGGGATATTTTGTACAACCTCCCCTAAATAATGGGCTAATTTGCGAAATACCCCCTAAAGATCTCGAATTGGTAAAACCTCCTTTCCGTCAAGACGGTGTTTAATTTTGGGTGACGTGGCAATTGTTGCATACGTGGCCACAACTCTGTTTTCCAAATTTTATGAAATTTCCAAATTATCCTTCCTCCATCCCCCTTCCCCTTCTTCCTCCTGGAGCCACGTCCCCTTCGAGCACCCGGCCACGTTCGACACGCTCGCGATGGAGCCCCGCCGGAGCAGCCCACGTCGACCCAGTACGAGGAGCAGGCGTCGGGACCGGTCCAGTTGGAGGCCAGGTTGCCGTGGGCGTCGACGAGGGCGCGGAAGGCGGAGAGGGAGTCGGTGTCGCTGGTGGACGAGGAAAGTAGTGCCGTGTTCGACAACAACAAGAAGAAGAATGTGTGTGAGAGTTTAAGTTTCAAAATAAAAAATGTCCAACAGCTTTGAGCTTGGCTGGGCTGACTTTGGTTGTCTTTTTCGCTTGCTGCTTAATTTGTGTTTTCTCCTTACTGTAAATAGAATAATTTGTGTTTCCTCCTTACTGTAATTAGAATAATTTGTGTTTCCTCCTTTAATGGCAGAAATTGCCTCCTTCTCTAGAGATGAAGAAACACCCCCATGCTTGTAGGAACCTGATCTTTGGTAGACAAGTTGTACGCTGGAAGAGGATCAAGTGAAAGATGAGAAAGATGATCGGTATAAATAGGTTAGAGGAAAAGTAAGAGAGGAAGAAGATGACCGTTAGAGAGAGAGAGGAGAGAGAGAGGGGGAAAAGCCACGTACGCAGGGGTATTTTCGTCTGACTGGGAAAAGCCACACACGGATAGCCACGTCACCCAAAATTAAACACCGTCTTGACGGAAAGGAGATTTTACCAATTCGAGATCTTTAGGGGGTATTTCGCAAATTAGTCCATTATTTAGGGGAGGTTTTACAAAATATCCCGAAATAATATATTTGAGATTTCCCGGAAGGAGGTGGCAGCTTTGAGCGTTGAAGATTATTATGGATGTCACCTCGCATGACCAGGTGTCAATCATATTGCAGCCTAGCTGATGCAGGTACATCTTTATTTTGGAAAAAGGATATTTTTAAAAACATTTCAAATTTTATTGACTAATTCTAAGGGTATTCTAACTTTTGCTTGGGACTCATCTTTATTAGGGGACAGTCCAATTTGATAGAACTTTTACTTGAATAGCCTCGATTTTATCTGAGACTAGCTCAATTCCCAAATAATTATGGTTTCTCTAGAAACGGACACCGGCGGACGTGCGGGGTGTAGGAGAGCGGACACCGGCGGGGACGCGGGGGGTGGACGCCGGCGGGAACGTGGGGGCACGGTCGAGCTCTGGGAGGGGAGGGGGAGGAGGAGGAGGAGGAGGCAGAGGCGCGGAGGAGAAGGCGGAGGAGGAGGACGAGGAGGGGGAGAAGGGGGAGGAGGCGACGGCTACGGATTGGGAGGAGGAGGACTGTCAAAAATTTGACAGTTTCCTATTGGAAGGACTGTCAAATTTCTGTCAAATTTTTGACAGTCTTTCCAAAAGGAAGGACTGTCAAATTTTTGGTAGTCCTTCGCTGTCAAATTTTTGACAGTCCTTCATATTGGGAGTATTGTAAAATTATTTGACAGTCCTGAAAAAATTTGGGCCAACCCCAAGCAAAAATTTGGATGGTAAACTTGTAAATAATTTTGGAAGAAGTTGGACTAGCCCAAGCAAAAGTTGGGGTGCCCTTAGAATTAGCTATTTTATTAATGCTAGTTCAAATTTTTTTTTTGCAAGTTTGCCATTGAAAAATTGTTTCAGGCTAGTCTAATTTTTTTTCCGAATTGTCAAACAATTTGACAGCCCTTCTTATTGGAAGGACTATCAAATATTTAACACTTCTTTCTATTGGAAGGACCGTCAAAAATTTGACAGTCATTTTTATTGGGAGGACTATCAATATTTCGACAGTCCTAATTTTTTAGGACCGACAAATATTTCGACAGTCCTCCTCCTCCTCTCTTGACCTCCATCCTCTTTTTCTTCCTCCTACTCCTGCTCTATCGACCTCCATCTCCTTCTTCTTCCGCCTCCTCTTCGACGTTGGCAGCAGCAGCGACGGGGAGCGTGGGGCCAGGCAGGGGCGAGCGGGGGAGCGCGGGTGAGAGCGACGGTAGGGGTGGAGGCGGGGGCATGAGGCAGCCGGGGGACACGGTGTGGCGTGGGGGAGAAGGGATGTGAGCAGTTCCAAATTTTTTTGGAACTGTCCCAAGTAAAAATTGTACTATGCTGGACTGCCTTGAAGTAACGGCCTGTCCTGGAGTAAAATTTGGAGTGCCTTTAGAAATTACCTTGGAAAAACTACTTTGTGCTTGATAGTATGAGACAAGTTTGTCACATCAACAGAAAGACATGGAAGGCGGGCTGTTAGAAAGGAGAAGGGACATCCAGTGTTGTAAGAACCAAACCGGACCGACGGTTGGACCGGGTCTAACCGGTTTATGTCAAACAATTGGTCTGGTCCGACTAAAATTGGGTCTTTTAAAAAACGGTTGTTTTTTTTTAGAACGGAATTCAACCGGTGAACCGGCCGAACCGGTTCACAACTGAACCGACCAATTTTGTTTTTTTTTTGTTTTTTTAAAATTCAAAATAAAATATCATGTGAAATTTGGATAATTTGATTTTTGTTTTTTTTGTTTGGTTTTGATAGACCTCATAGATATAAAATTAAACCAAATCAACATTCTAAAAATCAAATCAAATCAAACCAAATTAAAAAGTAAATATAGACATTTTACCTATTTGAAGCAAACCAAATCTATTCTATCTGAACCCCGGTTTGATCTATACCAAAAAATTTCGGTCGGTCCGATTTTTAAAACATTGGAGACACCTCAATACTGTGGACCATATGTCATTGAAATTCTCTTTGATCCCGACAACTTTAAACTTTAAAGAGTTATGCTTTACACATTCTTTTGATGAAGTGAATGCTCATTTTTCAGTATAAGGTGTTAATGTGTGAATAAGACATGCCATTTATCACTTGTTCAGTTAGATTTTGGGGTACTGCAATGGGCTTGTAAATGTTCAGACTCTAAGGTACTTAAACTATTTTGCATAGTTTGCAGTATCAACCGATATCGATCCGATACGGTCGAGACTAATACGATTTGGCATGTCCCAATTCGATACTGACCGAACGGACATCGGAAATCTCTTTTCCGTTCAATTCGACAAAGAAAATTGAACAAAAAAGACCAATCATTAAGAATGCAAATGCATATAACAAGAAAATTTATCTATCGCATGTAAACCAATAATGGTGACTACTATTACATTTAGTTTCAAAATTACTAAGAGAAATACTGAAAATACTTCAAATTCTGTTTAATAATGTTAATATTTTATTAATAATTATTTGCTTTCCGATACCCAAAAAATCTGATACTCTATTTCGAAACCGCCGATACGACTGATCCTGATACTCATAAAAATGGTCCGATACCGCTACCTATAATATGAACCTTAGCATATTTACTTGCACACTTCAGTTGAACAAATACTGTGGACCATTTTATAATTGATAGTGATGACCACCCTCTTACATGCATTTCCTCCTCTCTTGCATAGGGGTGAGCATTCAGTTAATTCGGTTCAAACCGAATCAAATAATCGAAATTCGAATTGGACCAAAAATCAAATAAGCAAAATCGAAACCGAACCGAATTAGCCTATAACTGTATCAAACCGAACTGAATTAAATCGATTCGATTTTCGGTTTATTCGATTTTTTGGTTTTTTTGTGCTTTTTTTTCTCTCTCTCTCTATATATATATATATATATATATATATATATATATATATATATATATATATATATATATATATATATATATAAACTAAATATATATATATATATATATATATATTATATATATATATATATATATATATATATATATATATATATATATATAATATATATATAAACTATAATATATATATATATATATATATATATATATATATATATATATAACTAATATATATATATATATATATAAACTAAATATATATATATATATATAACTAATATATATATATATATATATATATATATATATATATATATATATATATATATATATATATATATATATATATATAGTTATATATATATATATATATATATATATATATTATATATATATATAAAACTAAATATACCTAAATTTATTTAGTTAAACTCAATGATACGAGATAATTGTACCGTTGGAAAGAAAAAAATAGAGGCATTTATTAAGAGTTATTGAAATGTGTATCATATAAGAATAACTCTGTATGCATAACAATATTTATCCATTATAAAATTTTGTAAACAAATCAATCATATATAATTTCTAGTTTCATATAATTTTATATAACAATTCAATTATATTCTCATATAGATTATCGTAAATTGTCAAACATAATCTCAAGATCTTTGGCATATGAAATCTAGGTAGAGTTAGTATATTTTTCTTTGTATCAAACATTTGTCATATAGAAACAAGTTCAACATTCCCATTTGTATTTGAGACAATCTAGTGTAACAATTTGTCATGTAGAATTAATATATTTTTTCTTTATATCAAATATTCATTGATCCTCGCTCTCATCACGAACTAGCTAAAGCCCATAATCTCACCGGCTGCCGCAGTTACTGTCATTATAGAAAATTGTATCCAATTTTAAGATACATGTAATCCAACCGTTTTTCATCCCGGGGTTTTAAAATTGAAGAAATTATGAGTTCCTCTAGGATTTTTTATATATTTCAATTTGCTATATAAATAGCAAAAATTCTATGGGAACTCATGAGATTCTAATTTTTCAAACTCTAGAATATGAAAAGTTGTTGAATTGTATTCATCTAATCCCTAGATTTTCTTAACCAGCTAAAGAGAAAAATTAATACACTTAGTGAAGTTTATATGTCACAGCCATATTATATAAGTTCTTGAATAATTTTAATGTCGCTATTAACAAGAATTCAAAGTCATGAAATAATACTGGTTATTGAAAGGACTCGACACATTTAAGGAGACTAACGAAGAGGAAGGTGTTATGGAGTGTTATCCGGACACAGTTGTTGGCGTCACTGCTTTCCACTAATTCTGAAAATTTGACCTTAAAAGTTTGACAAGAAAAATCCATAACAATAGCTAATTTAAATGGGAATAATACCTGTGCTCGCCATACACTAGGGGGTGTAGTTGAAAACCATACAACATTTGTTATACCATTTCTATTAATTGTAATATTTGATTTGATATAATTTGTGCAACAAATATTGTAACATTTATTCAAACTAGGGTAAAAAATGGGCCAAATAACCGCAACTTCACCTACAACAACATTTGCAATAATAATCAACGTCTATTTTGAACTATCCATCATACGGTGGCTCTGTTGAGCATAAATACCAACTCAATTTTCTCGCATCTGAAACATAACCAAACCAACACGCATAAGCCAACTCGAAGATTCTGTCGATTCTCATTCACTGAAGTTCATGCACATTTCTGTTCCAATATACCATGCCATCACCCACTGCTGATGCAATACAACAATCGACTTATCTCTTCATTCATATATATGTCATAATACACAAATAATCAAAGAGTGGATTTACATTATTTAATTAATTAAAAGATATAAATAAAAATATAAATAATACAATCATCATGAGTGACCGCTATAATTATTAATACCCACTACCACGGTAAATACTTACTATTCATTATCATGTCTCTTCCCACAATTTTTTTTTCATTTTATAAATATAAAATGGTATAAGTAATAATTATTTACAAATATCTCATCCCTCGAAAAAAAAAATCAAAAAATAAATTTCCCTTCCCCAAAATTTTATAAATAGCATAATAAAAAAATAGCATAATAAAAGTTATAAAATACAAAATATTTCCCTTCTCCAAATTATTATAAATAACTATTATGAAATATCTCCTAAAAAAATCTTGTTATACAACAAATTAGCATAAAAATTCACGTGCAAAGTGAATGCTAGTAAAAAAATAATACCTACAAATGAGTAAAACCAATTAACCAAATACCAATTACCAATATACAAGGTATCATTGGCTTCGAACCCAAACGTTCCAAGCAATAAATACGTCACATATCCTCCACAAACAATCTTAGATTATGATTAGATGGCCCTCCTTCACTTGTAGCCTCCCTCACCTCCTGGCTCCTCCTCCCATGATCTTGCTCTCTCCCTAATCTCCACTCCCCTCTCCCCCTCTCCCCCTCTCCCATGACCAAATCCAAGCACCTCTTCAGCTCCTCTCCCACTACCACTCCATCCTCATCAACCTGTCCCCTCACTCCCGTCCCCCAAGCCTTCGCTGCAAGCCTCGCCTTCGTCCCTTGGTCAGTCCACTGCGGGACTCCTACTACCGGCACTCCGCACGCCATGTTCTCCAGCATTGAATTCCACCCACATATATAGCATATAGTCGTTGACAATGTCTGCCACTTTTATTAGAGAAAATCCCATATTCCTACACGTACAAAACCTTATTCTTCGTCACACATGATAGGACATATATGAACAAACCTTATTCTCCGTACGAAATAGTAGTTGTAGCTGTGAGAATTATTTGGCAGCTTCAGCAGCCTTGAACATCAACTCCACAAACTTGTGGGTCTCTGGGATCACCGCCTTTACAGCGTCGTCGGCCCAAAACCGCTCTGTCCATTTGAACAACCGAGGTGTCTTGGCATTGTCGAGGAGCTTCACGTTGCACACTTCCTCGACCACCGCTATCCATCTCAAGCTGGAGCCGAGGGCGATGTCGACATAGCCGACGCTCTCCCCTCCGAAGAAGGCCTTTCCGTCGTAGTGTTTGGTGTACCCCTCCTCCAGAATCTGCAGGGCTGCAACGGCTCCTTCGGTCGCTTCTCTTTTAGCCTCTTCTGTTCTTGCTCTTACGATCACAAATAGCGAAGGAGTCAACTGTAATTTTAATTAATTAGAAAACACACACACAGAGAGAGAGAGAGAGAGAGAGAGAGAGAGAGAGAGCTCTTCAAGGCTTATAAGGCTGTTAGTATAATTTGATATGGGTGGTTAAGCGCTAATTGATTTTACAACACATTTGGAAAGTAGCACGGACACCAGACGAAGGCCAACAAAGTCCACACCTCTCAATTATAAGAACGTGTAAGTATGTGTGGGTTGTAATAAAAAAAAAGTTTTAAAACACCTAACTAAATATAAACCAATTTAATTGCACCAGAACACAAGTCAAGTGGTAATAAGAAAGTATACTTTTCAGTTGGTTTATGAGAACCTTGATTTATTTGGAAAGATCTTTGTGATTGATGTTCAGTCATTGTCTCTTGTCCCAAAAAATTTCGACTAAATTATTCTGTGACATTCCAACCATACCATTCGAACATTTTTGGCACCTTAATTTTTCATTGTTTGATTTTGTTACCCAAATTTTATAAAATATTTTTTTGAAGCGCACTTGAAGCACATTTCGTCAATTTTGAAGCACATCGAGATCACTTCAAAAAATATCTTGTAGTACAAAAGCGTAATTTGAATATATGTACTTTCAGCTTTTTTTTTTGAAGTAGTCCCGATGTGCCTCAAAAATGATAAAATGTGCTTCAAAATAATAATTTATAATTGGGATGCCGAAATCAAACAATATAAAATTAAGGTGACAAAAAAGTCCGAACACTATAGCTGGAGGACAGACAGGGCTGGCCCTGACCCAGGACGACTGCCCAGGACTCACGAACGAGAAGGACTATATATATATATATATATATATATATATATATATATATATATATATATATATATATATATATATATATATATATATATATATAAAAATAACATAGTAACTTATAGTGTAGTTGGTTTTGATTTAAACCTATCATGTAAAAAGTCATGGGTTCATGACCTTTTGGAAGCTTTTTTTTTTTTTCTTTTTTCTTCTTTAAATGGTTTCAGTTTTTTGTTTTGTTTAAAAAGGGGCACTATTTTAAATTTTGTTCTGGACTTTGAAAACCAATGGACCGACCTTGGGGACAGTTAGGATTATTAATTCTTTTTTTTTTTTTTTTGAAATCCCACGCACACACACTATTGGGAGACTCGAACCTTGCCGGTCCCTCCGGGTGTCCGCTCTAATACCACTAGGCTAGAGAGTTCGGACTTTATTTTATAAAATCTTATGCACTCTGTTTTAAACGGAAACCAAACTCTCCCATAGTAATAGTAATAAAAGCATGGTTTGACATTACAACAAATCAGCAAAAGCTAATCTTTACAACAGTATTGGTTTTGTGTGCTTTGCAAAATTATTCCAAAATGAAAAATATTGCTCAGAAAGTATAATATAAGCATTGGTTGAGAAAATGAAGAAGCATTGGCATGAGAAGAAAAATATCGTAATTAATTTTGGAGAGTTAAGAAGAATGTTACAAGTAGCATTATATAATTCCGGTAATTGATTAATACCTTGTCGTCAATGAAGACGGTCCAGAATCGAGCCAAGGCACGCTCGTAGGGATCGAGCGGAAGGATGGATGGTTTTGTGCTGTTGTTCCAGACCTCGTCTATGTACTGTACTATAATCATGGACTCGCATATGGTCTTGCCACCATGGATGAGCACAGGCATCTTCTTGTACACCGGGTTCGACTTGAGGAGGAGCTCGCTCTTCTTCCCGAACGTCTCTTCCAAGAACTCGTAGCCGACGCCTCTCATTTCCAACGCCAGCCGAGCTCTTATCACGAAGGGGCTGGCCCATAGTCCCACCAGCTTCACGTCTGCACTCACTGCCGCCATTGCTACTCTCTCTCTCTCTCTCTCGATGTGTATCTGAGTTTATTGAGTTCTTCTTCGGTCTCTATATATAGAGAAGTAGAAGTGGGAGAGTGGGCTGGCTACAAGAATTTGAAGTGTTGTTTGTAGAACAAGTATCAATTGAAAATATTATTAATTGTAAAAAAGTTCTAATTGAAGACATTGGTTCAAGGATCTACAACAACGAAGAGAAAGCTGCCAGACACTGTTATCCACTCACACTTGGGATGTCATTGCTTTCGTATTATGGTGTCCAGATTGACCGATGAAAATTCGTGTTGGACTTCTTAGGTCCATTCGTGTTGGACTTCTTAGCTCCGTTGGTTTTTTTCTTCATATATATATATATATATATATATATATATATATATATATATATATATATATATATATATATATATATAAGGTGTGGAAGTTTATCAAAGGAGGAACTCGGTTGGCGGAGTGGATGGCAAGTCGACACTTGAAGGGAGATAATTTTTGTACAGGCATATACAATAACAACTATTCTGTGACCTTCAAATCTATACTACGCAACAGAGCAACACTTAAATCGTGCATTCGACGGGTGATGCGGGTTGGCACTAGCACTGACTTATGGAATGATCCATGGGTGGAACTGTAGTGCCCTGCTCCGTGCAATGTATTTGGTTGGCTTGTTGGATGCGATCAGAATGTTGGACCGTGACTTGAGTTGGAAATCAGAGGATTAAGACTAATGCAGTCTCTCTTATCTGGCTAGACGGAACGAGTACTGGAACGTGGCTCGCTGGTGGAGCTATGTCCATTGGAAAATAGATGTGACCGATAAAGGAAGACCCTTTATGCAAGTGAGTGAAACTGTCCCTTCTCCCCTACTCCTTCATGCCTAATAAAATAGAATATTGTGTTGCTATGAATTGTTCCTGAATGTCCCATGTGTTAGATGCTAAATAATAGAGATGCTTATGTTGTGAATCGTTGAAATGAATAACACATGAACGTTGAATTGCTGAATGAATAACACTTGAAATGCTAATGTGACTTGATGCCTGAGAATGAATTGATTATGTCCCTTATGTTAATTCTGTTGAAACAAAAGAAACATGCACTTGAATAATGAGATGCTTTGTGAATGATAGAATGAGAAATGAACTGGCTATGCTATTGACCCAATGAAATGAATGAAACACTTGAATCATGTACACTCTGTGCATTACCAAAATATCTCATATTAGCGATGCCTAACAACGTCGCTAAATAGCAAAAAAACGTCGCTAACTTCTCACATCGACGTTTTTAGCGACGTTTCGGACATGTCGCGTTATTCATGGTCGCTAACTTGTAAAACATCGCTATTCGTCGCTATAGCGACGTCATTCGACGACGCTCGACGTCGCTAGTTTTAGCGACGTTTACCGACAAAAATGTTGCTAATTAGCGACGTAACATTTCGTTGCTGATTGTCGCTATCCATTCAGATTTTAGCGACGTTACAGTCAGAGATTAGCGACGTTTTTCGATTCTATATCTGGTAATTTTTTGGTTGCCATGTCATCATTTTTGCGACGTTACGATACTTGAATACCGACGTTCGGATACTTGAATTGCTGACCTGTACAGTTTGAGTACTTTTGAAATTAAATAACATTTAATCACCCTTAGCGATTGGTTTACATATAATAGATTGATTTTCTTCTTTTATATGTTTTTACAATCTTATTATGCTTTAAACCCTTGATGATTTGTCTTTTTCTTTAATTTTTTTTGCCAAATTGACCGAAAAAGAGACCCTCAATGAAGAGAAAGCTGCCAGACACAGACACTGTTATCCACTCACACTTGGGATGTCAATTGTAATCTCTTTCTTTTCTTCTTGAGTGTGGTGAGGGGGTTGAACCTATTAGGACAAAGGGTTCAACATTAGTTTTTGTCAATCTTGTAATTTCAACTGAGTTATAGAGATTGGGATTTGTCTAGGTGACGTAGTCACCGCCATATACTTGTCTTTATCTATGCTTGGTATCTGTTAGACGGGGGTTGGTTATTTCAGGTAGGTTGGCCTAAGTTTCCGTTGCGACAACGTCTCAGACACTGTATCGGAGCACAAGAGGGCGTATCTGATTTCTAACATCTAGTATCATGAGAGCTTTGGAGGTTCTTGCAATCATGTCTACGGAGCAGACTTTGCTCAGATGACCCTCCTCACTTGTAGCCTCCCTCACCTCCTCCTCCCAGGCCCACAATCTCTCATTAATCTCCACTCCTCCCTCTCCCATGACCAAATCCAAGCACCTCTTCAGCTCCTCTGTAATGACCCACTCCGTCCTAGCGGAACGCCGATTCAAACGGCAAGTGTAACGACTCAAACGAGCTGTCGACCCGAAGAGTTGGCATCGACCTGATGAAGAATCGATGCAAGGCTTACATTGGCCCGTCAAGATGAATCCAGGCTTAGAGTTTTAAAGGCGCGCTCGGAGTATCGCTCGGCCGATGCGAACATCGCTAAGGTGGGTGGCTCCGATGAACCCGTCTTTGCTTAGCCTAGACACATAACAATATGGACACTAATGCTAGAATCGCTAGGTGATAACACCGTGCATGCTAATAAATGACTCAACGCACCTAGCTAAGGGAATAATTCCATCTTGTATGCTTGTATAGAATATGGAAAGAAACTTGGAAAATGTGAACTCTCGCACCGCGCTTCACGCTCGTGCTAAGGCACAAGCTTACGTTCACGTCCCTTATGCGTTCAACAACGAAATAATGAATGGTTTACAATAATGAAACGGGAAGACTATCAACATAGTCATTCCGAGTAGAGTATAGCAACATTGAAAGACTATGAGAGCGATGGGTCGCCAAGGCGACTCCCGCACTGGGAGTTGCGTAACGAATGAATGAATGAATCAACGAATGAATGAATGAATGAATAAATACGTGAATGAATCGATGAACGAACGAACAAGTGAAAGAAAGAAAGAAAAGAAAGAATACATGGAAGATAAGAAAGGAAAGAATGGTTAGCGACAGGTGTGACGGGCACGTGCAACAGGGCTCGCTACCCGCGCTGCACGGACGCCAACCTGGTCGATAACGCATTATGGCTAAGGGTTAGCCTACGGCTCGGAGATAGCCGCTAAGTTAAAATGACAAGATAATACGAAATGGTCGTGGACAAACGACACAGGCGATGGGGGGAATACCGTGGCCGTGATGTGGAAGGATTCTGCGGCACGGGCGATGGGGGGGGAAACCGTGGTCGGCTTAGGTGGAATCAAAATGGGGCTTACGGGCTGCCTGGGTACGGGCTTAGGCATCGGGAGACGTAAGTGCAGGGTATTTTAAGAGACTTAACGGGGTATACCAGCCATCACCCTACGCTAAGTTGAGAAATACCAAGGGGAAAATGTCCAAAATGGCTTGTGAAGCCAGCGACCCATACATGTAGATTTAGTAGACTATGCTGGTGGCAATCCACGTGCAAGTCCTTGCATTGAAACAAGTAGTCTAAGTTAACTAAATGAAGTGCCTCCTGAATATGCTTGAAATGTAACATCGTGAACATGCTTGAAACGTAACACTCTGAATATGCCTGAGATGTAACACTCTGAATATGCTTAAAATGTAACACACCAAATGATAAGGAGTAATTCATGCAAGTGAGTTAGATGACGTGCCCACGACGTACTAGAACACGAGGCAGGGACACGCCCTTGATATTGAATGTTTACATGAATCTCGTTAAGTTACTACATGTGAATTGTTGACTAACTTGGTTTACTTTGGACAGGAAAGGCCGGACGGTAAGTATGGGTAAGTTGTGCATATATTTTCATGCGACACTTGTATTCGGCAACACGAGATAGGCTATGAGATATGCTATGAAAATGATCCCAAGGCAAGATTAGAAAGACAATGAATGATAGAGATGCACAAAAGAAAATAGAACATGTTTGGTAATGATAGCATTGTGGGCGAGCTAGCCTTCCCACCAGTGCATGACAATGTACTGATAACCCCACAGTCTGCTTGCAGGATGCAGGAGACGAAATTGGGTGCAGAGCTTCCCTCGAATGTGCTAAGGCGCGAAGCTATCTCTCGAGTCTTGGAGCGTTGCAAGGAGCTGATGCGCCATATACATGACATAATGTATCGGAACATCGCCATGAATCATTCCATATTGTAAGCCACTTGGCACGCCTTTTATGTTTCAGAGAGAGCTTGAGCGACTTGTATTATCGGCCTAGCGCCGCTTGTAAACTTCTTGAATATAATTAAAGAGTTCGAATTCGCTTCTACTTGTGTTCATTTACTTTCCACTGCAATGGCGACACTCTGTGCGACTCTGTGGCCTAGCTCAAATCGACCGTTTCTGGACTTGGCCTTGCACGGGCGCAACCTAGGCCCGTACGGCATCACGCCTTAGCGAGGACGATCGCTCCTACGGGAGCGGGGCGTGACAAATTGGTATCAGAGCACGGCTTTACGTCCTTGGACTTCACGTCGATTTCTCAGTTTTGAAAGCTCGTCGTTGGAGAAAGAAGTGTACGCTCTCTCTCGTTGTGCCTTGGGATATTCCATACAATAAGTCTAAATATTTTCAAAAGCTCGTACGGGTACTCGGTTGGACGGGATCGATAGGCAAAGGCCTTTATGCCACCACGATGAACTTGAGTTGGAAGAAATCGATGCTAAGAGTTAGCAAACGCAGTGCGTGCTTGAATAAGCTTACGCTGACAATAGAAAACGAAGTACACGAGACCGGAGTATAGTTCGAACAGGATGATTATGCATGCAGCCTTTTGGCTAAGTTGTGCGGAGTATCGCGCACCTAGACCTTCCGGTACAAACGAGATGCGAGCGAGATCGGTTATCGCTCGAACGGGAATAAGTGAGCGTGCAAACTCGAATATAGTCCACACGGGATAGCTATGCACACGGCCTTTTGGCTAAGTTGTGCCGCGTGTCACGTACCTCGACTTTTGTGTGCAATCGGGTTGCGAGCGATATCCAGTATCGCTCGATCGAGAACGGAGATACACTTTGAGTGTCTATCGATAGAAACGCTATCGAGTTAACGCTTAGGCGTACCCGAAAGATTGGCTTGGATTTTGAGGATTAGTGCGAACGACTTAGTACGTCGAGACGACGTGAGCGATTACACTAGAGATTCGTCGAACGAATCTGAAGGATGTCTTAACGCATGACGCGAACGTAATTGAGGACTAGATCGTATGGCTTGAATACGAGTGGTGTATGTGATAGGCTCGAAGAAGAATAAGAATGAGTGTCTCGAGTGGCTCAAACCCTGAGTGGTGTATAGACGTCATAGAAGTTATTCGGGCAAGACTAAAGGATATACGGATAGAACGAGTATGCCGACGAAGCGATGCAATCGCGCAAAGCCTTAGAACGTGTCACGCTTAGTTGACCGTGACATCAAAAGTCCTGAACGATATGTCGCTGGACAACTTGTCAATGGGCAACGCGAGTTAGAAAATGGTTCGGAATGATGAATGAAAATGAATGGTCTTGATCGAAGAAACTTAGAGGATCGCGCGTACGATTTCGGATTGATTCAAATGAATTACGACTTGATTTTGAACAACGATCTTGAAACTTGCTTGAGGAATAGCAGTTGAACTTGATCTTGAATATTAATTGAAATTATGGAATATCCAACTCGGACAACAGCATCAACGCACGACTCGAAATTGGTTGCAAAGGAAGATCGTCAGGTTACGCATATCGTCGATGGTATTGAGGCATATCAAAGATCGATATGCGATAACTCGGGGGTACTTTGACTCGGCGAATGACGATCGTGCAAAGGTCATTGTTCCGTTGGATGCTATACTTGGGATGTTAAAAATGTGTCAAGGAAAAGATAGACTTGGCTCGAGGATTTTCTAGTTGGACGCATGACGGTCAGACTGTCGAATTGATTTGGCTTGGATGAAAATGAGAATGCTTGGATTTGCTTCGTTGACAACCACAACGTTGACATTTTTGTCTTATGCGAGCGAAACTCTAGTCTCGCACATGCGTCGCGCCGGATTAGGACGATCACTGCGCGTGAGCGCTGATGTCACGCCCCAGAACCAGAATACTGGAGAGCGGGGGCAGACATAGCCAGCTACGTATATTGAAATAGAATACATCTCAACTATACGGTCACGGCTGTCTAGATATGAGGGTTTACTACAAGCCAGCAGTCTCTTAAGGTCAAGCCTATTGTCTCAATCTCAAGCAATTAACAGAGTTACAAGATATTAGAGCATCAAATATATATATATAAGGCGTCCCAAATATTACATATTGGATGATCATGAAGCTAGTCGTACAAAATGATAGGACTAGCAAGAGTTCAGTCATACATGATCAACCCTAGGATTTGTTAATCATGTTTACAGCCCGTAGGCAGACAGTAAGTAAATGTGCATCGAGCTAACAGGTGCTCGTCGGCTAAACGCCTCAAAAGAATAAATTTACATATAAGTGGGTGAAATAAAAAGGGAAAACCCACTCGTAGCCCGGGTTCCGTCTAGTGTTCACCATTGGGCTGGAAGCTTGGTAGATCCTCGGGAGCTGCTCCGAAATCTGGCCACACAAAACCAGCTGGGTCAAACCCCAGAAAGAGCAAGTGCCACAAAGGAGGCCACAAAATAAGAACAAAAGCCAGCATATCAGAACATAAGAAAATAATTACATAATAAAGACAATTATTAAGGAGAAACCTGGCAGGTGATATACGATGAGATAACCATGGAACTCTTCAGATAACCAGGTTACAACCCGTAAACCAAACAAGGACCGGGGTTGTAACCCTTCGTCTGAACGGAACTTGGTTTCTCCTACCATTTATCGGCAAGATAAAATACAAGAAATCAGGACCTGTAATTAATCATGATTAAGGTAAAGCACAAGTAGTCATGTCATGTCATAACCTTGTACAGGATCAGGACAGGACAAACGAGACTAGACTCCATCCAATCAATCACGGCCAAGCAAGTACTACGACTTACTACTTAACTAACTAGGGTTATCATAAGCCTAATTACTAACAAGATGCAAGTGAGAATTTCCCAGTCTCAAACCCTGCAGACTATCCAGTTATCCTTCCGCGGGTTGAGAGTTATAGGTGGGTACATCGCCCGGGAGATAAATGTACCCTTAGGTGACTTAGAGGGTGCAACACGCGACGGTGTGCTGGAAATGTGCTCTACTCGTCGGTAAGCTACAAATCCAATTAAAGCGCCCAGATAACGAGATTGCCTGTGACTGGAAATTCTCTATGAACTACACTTTGATATAGTCATTAGCCTGATCCATATTCAGTGTGAATCCCTGACCGTAGGAACCAGGGAGTCACGTCCTAGACATGATGCAAGACAAGACAAGTGGATTGCACAAGCAAGTAAGCAGGAACACCCACGGTGTCAAGTTGATTATACAAGTCAAGTTAGCCGTCGCAACAGCATCAAGTCAAGTCAAGTTACAAGTTACAAGTCAAGTCAGGTACAAGTCAAGAGTGCGCCGCCACAGGCCACTATCAAGTTATCAAGTATCAAGATTAATCATGTCAGGGTACTTGTCAGGAGTACGCCACGACGGGCCACTATCAGGTCAGGTTGGTCATGTCAGGAGTGCACCACTACGGGTCACTGTCGTGTTATGCTAGTTCCTTGTCATACCATGCCAAGTACAATAGTCAATCCAAACGTATTAAGTAAAATCAAGTTCATGACAAAAGGCGTAAGGATATAAAATGGACGTAAAATATCTAATAAAATACCAATATATATAGAGCTATAGAAGAGCCAAGCTTAAAGAAATAACAATTCATCATAGACAAGTGGGTTGTGCAAGGGGGTCAGGGGTTGGGCTGTGCAGGGTATGTACTGCGCATGGAAGAGCTGCACAAGAGTTGCCTTGTGCAAGGGTAGACTGCGCAGGAGTGGATTGCGCAAGGCTGGCTTGCGCAGAGGTGGATTGCGCAAAGGTGGATTGTGCAAGGGTGGATTGCGCAAGGGTGGATTGCGCATGGCTGGCTTGCGCATGGATGGCTTGCGCCAGCGCAATCCAGCGCAGCGCAAAGCACTGGCTGAGGTCATGCGCAATCGGCCCTGTGCTAAAGAGCACAGGCCGGGGGGGGGGGGTGCGCAACCGGCCATGCGCTAAAGAGCGCAAGGCAGAGGGATGTTCTTCCTGGCCGAGAGCAGGTCCAAGAACACCAAGAACTTCAATTCTTTATAACTTTGCCAAATCAAAACCAAATCTAGATTTTCAAAGTTCTAACTTGAGTAAAATCAAATTCTCTTCCACATGGAAGCATCAAAACAAGCAAAAATCAAAATTTAATAGATCAAAACCAAGGATTTTCGAAAATGGTTAAAACCTAGATCTAGAAGAATGAAAGCTCCAAATCACAAAATGTCAAGTTCTAAAGTTGTTCTCCATGGCCTAATCTAGCTAATAGACAAATAAAAAGTGGTTCTCATGTGGTGGCAAGGTGCACTTGCCTATAGGTGATGGTGTTGTGTGGAAGAAGGAAGAAGAAGAAGTTGAAGAAGTAAATAAAAAATAAAGAGGAAAGAGAAAAGTAGGTGGGGATTTATGATGGTGGGTTGTGGTGGAATGAGGGTGGAGAATAGGTTAAGGTGTTCCTCTCATGATGAACCAAACCAAACCCACAAAATAAAACCAAGTCATGGTCCAAAATCCATTTACGAGAAACCAAATCCACAAGTCGAGAAAATAAAATACGTGCCAAAATCAAATACGAGCATAAATACGAAATACAAGAAATGGGGGGTGACAGCTGATATGGTGATTCATACAGCGGGAGTGATTGAACTTAGATGGCGTGGCAATTTGATTGCTTCGACTTGTGGTTTGACACGAAGGTAAACTCGAGAATGAATCAGTGTGTTTGATGATTGAACTTAAGAATTTAGTAGGTCCAATTCGCGTATCGAGAGGGAGTTAGTCTAAACTCAAACAAGAGTTACGCTCCGATGAGAATGATTATTCTGCGGGAGCATTGCATGGTGATTCATGAACCACCGTGGATGATCAGACTCGCGTGAGATTGGGACGCAATGTATTATCGAGCTGGATGACCTCATGATCGAATACATGAATTGGTTAGAATGGATATGTGAAGTATGTCGATTAGGTGATTTGAATGGATTTGAATATGCGCAACGAATACATTGATGTGAATAGGTGATCGTGCTCGATGTTTAGAGATCTGAGTGACGCGAGCTTGGGTAGAAAACCCCCCATACCACCGACTTTGGTTTGACCCTAGGATTGGGGTCAGTGTTGGCATTATTGTTGGAGAACTATGATTCCAATCCTGCATTGACTTAGCCTCGAAAAGAAATAGCCTAGCGGTTAGACGAGACGCCCTGTTTCAATTGTTAGCAATCGAAAGATTGATCTTGAGGATTGGCATAGATGGATAGCATGAATCACGAATATAGGAAACCCTGCTCATGAGACTCGACAGACATACATATATTTCAGGGACGTCGGAGTATGTGCACGATGCGACTCGAGTGAGAATGATGAATTCTCTATCACGCGGTTTGGTGAATGCATGTATTTTGGGGACGCCTGGAATACGTGCACGATCTAACCAAGTGACACATTAAATTCCAAACGAGACTTGAGGAATAAAAGAGTGTCGAGAACTTAGAATCGTGTTAAAAGAAAGGAATGATACTAGTACGAGCGTGGCTCGAAATCGAAGAAACGTGTGAGCGGAGTGTGCGCGAACGACACCAAGATTGGCCCTAAACAAGCGAATGATATGGAATCGATATCGTGAAAGTAAAAGTTGGTATAACGAGTTGAACCATTGATAGGAAGATATGCTCGACGATAGTGTAATACTTAGTCTTTAATTGGACGGAAATTACTTAGACTTGGTCGACCCCGCTAAGAAGAAATCATACTGATTTCGTGGACAAGAACGCTTGAGAAGCGAATCGGGTCATCTCAATGACCGAGATAAACGAAAGTGAGTTTGCCTCAGCCCATGACCCTCGCATTTAACAAATTACAACGTGCCTCGTACGACCATTTCAGTCCCATGACACGAAGAAATAGCAACCAAGATGAAGAAACACTTGAATTGAATAAGTACCATCAACTCGAAAATGAATAAAAAGTTATTCAATAAAATCGACCAAAACGTATGCGACACAGAACTTAGAAAGGTATCGAGTATGGTTCGATGCCATCGAACGAGAGCGCCGTTCGATAGAATTGTCTAAAAAATACGACGACACGAGCTAAGAAATATGTAGCACCCAGTTTCCCAAATGAGGGTAATTTTAAAATTTTGTGTTTATAAATATTTTAATAATGATATTTAATTCATGATATGATTTTTGCTGATTTTAAATTATTTTAAAATTATTTAAATCAATGACTTGTGATTTTGACGTTTTGCTAGTGAAACCCTAGAGACTGTTTGACCTAGAGCCTAACCATGTGATTATGATATTTTAATATCATTTTTGGCCTAAGGATATTTTTTGCATTTGACCTCTTTGAATTATTTTGATATTATTTTATT
This sequence comes from Iris pallida, assembly GCA_029216955.1. Classification (NCBI taxonomy): domain Eukaryota; kingdom Viridiplantae; phylum Streptophyta; class Magnoliopsida; order Asparagales; family Iridaceae; genus Iris; species Iris pallida. Next base: position 3,137,880 of record JANAVB010025798.1, read on the forward strand.
ATTTATGATATTGTTTTGGGGTTATTTGAGTCGGGTTCGAATTTCAACTCAATCCGACTTGAAACGGGGACCCGGGGGTAGTTTGACTCTAGTGGGACCCACACACTAGTTAGGCATGGCCCATATGACATTAATTTTAGTCCACATGATAGAAATATTTTAGTTAGAGGTTAGACTAATTATTATGGATAAGGTTAGTGTGATTAGAGACTTTAGAATGACTAATTTAGTCCCAACCAATTAGCCCTTTCCTAATACTCATAGAATAGGTTAGTAGGGGCTTTTGGACTTTTCCTAATAGGACAAAACCACCTTTATGGCCAGCCACAATAAGGATAGGGTTGAGCCTCTCATTTGTCATTATCCATCTATTTTTCTCTCTCTTGTTCTTCCCCAAATTCCTAGAGAGCAATTCCTAGCAATTTTTCTACCAAATCCTTCCATTTTACCACCAAATCTTCTTCTTTCCTTCTCCATTCTAGCCAAGGAGGAAGCTACCCAAGTTTGGGAGGATTCGGAGCTCGTTCGTGTCCTTTTGGAATCTCTACGTGTCGGTGTCACTTCGGGAAGGTTTTTCTTCGATTCGATCTACCGGGAGGTATAAATCCCTTCTCCTTTTTATTTCCTCATGCATATAGGTCTATTTTGAACCCATAGGAATGACCCCCATGGTTGTATCTCCATTTGTGTCCATTTTGTGTCCATTTGGAGGTCATAGGAGTGTCCTTTGGGTTGTGGATGTGTTCATGTTACATATATAGATATATATATATATATATATATATATATATATATATATATATATATATATTGTAATGAGAGTGTATCTATATTTATATATGTAATAAATGGTTCATGATGATTATATAATCAAGTTTGTGAGTGTGGTTCCTCATATTATTATTGCTATTATTGTTGTGGATAATTAGGATATATATTGTGTATTCTTTTGGCTCAAACTATCTAAATCCGTCATGATTTTATCCACGTTTTTAATTTCAGCCATAACTTAGAAATGTCATAACTTCTAGCTCAAAGCTCGGTTTAATCTCCCTTTTTTTAAAAGAAGCGTATTGAAGTTAGCTTTCCAAAAACATGTATTAATAGGCCTAATTCTTTCTGTAACTTTCTGGAGAATTATTTGAGTGTCAGCTGTACGAAAGACAAACGCGTTCTCGGTGTTTTCGCGATTCCGGGAGTTTCCGAAACGAAAATACGATCCGTTTGAAGTTTTGGAAAGCTAACACATAGATCTATAACATACTTTAATCCTAAATTTTAATTCATGCTGAGATAGTACAGTATTGATTATTAGTAGGAGTTACTATTCGGCATATGTATTTTGTGCACCCTTGTGTGTAATATAATATTCTATTTGATTTTAACCCATGTTAATGTATATACATTATGTAACTAAATAGAGAATACAAGCATGAGTAAATGGTTAAATAAATGATGTACGAAGTGTAAGTATTCTATCTAATGTAAGCATGTATAAGTGTGACTTGTAATGAATATGTAGGTTCCATAGTATGTAATGTATGGTACATATAGTAGTGCAAGAGAATAAATGAATGATGAATGAATAAAAGCATGAATGTAATGTAATAATAGATATAATATATGAAATATACAAGTTAATGAGATATAATGTTCTATGTTAACACAAATCCTATATTACCTCATGTACCCCCTTACACTATGTTGACACTATCACACTTGACACATTGTTCACTTACACTTTGACACTCTTTGATATGTATACACTATGTATGCCCATTTAACCCTCACTTGCCCCTTTGCCATGTTTACATACACACACATAGCCTCTTATATAAGTATTTATGAATATAGTTAACTTAGCTATGTATGTATATTATATATATGTTAGCATATTGTGTTGTAATATATAAGTTTATATAACCATTTGAAATGCCATAATTATAGACCTAATGTTGAATACCAATATATGCATGTGTATATATGTGTAGACATATATAGTTTAAAGTAATAGATTACCTAGTGTATATTCAATGTGAATTCTTGCCTATTTGAGTATTGAATAATTGCATGCTATATAGAATTGGGTGTATGTTGGCTTGTATAGCCTTGTATTGATGTGTGCTTGCTAGAATAAGTCTTGGTTAGGCCTAGTAAGACTTGCTGGGTTAGGACATGACCTAGTTTGACCTAGTTTGACTAGTGCAGTTGACCAGAGTTGACCAAGAGTTGACTTTGGCCTAGTTTGACCTAGATTCATGTAGAATGCATTGTAGTACTTTATATTACCCTTCTGGACATGCTGTGACTTGTGCTGTTCTAATTAGGAGCCAGACACCTCTCCTCGGACAGTATCTTTACCTTGGACATTCAGATATCAGGAGAGTACATTCTCTGATCATTTTATATCCTGCTTAGAATTATTTCCTGCAGTAGATTACTTTACTTGTACTGTCACGTTGGTCACACGGATTGGTACTATATGGATCCTTTCTTGAGATGTTATCCTTAGGGAGCATTGGGTACTACATGTTCTGTGCATTTCACTTACATGACGTATCACTATGCTTCATTGGTTCTTTGATCACTTACGACATATACTCTTATGATCGTAGAGTCTTCCTAGAATCCTTATCCCATTTATGGGACTACTATGTATCACCTTCGGGGTCTATCACCTTCGGGGGCTGTTACATAGCATCATATAACATAACCTGGCTGGATCCTTGTGTATTGATTGGGGGTACGGGGGGAGTAGAAATGGACATGTGAATAATACCCAAGTAGTGTAGCATCAGAATCTCTTCCATAGTGTAGCATCAGAATCTCCTATGCCATTTACATGTCTATATTGTACTCTAACTCACTAGCCACATGTTAGTTCTTTATTTATAGTAGATATTTCTATTACAGCTCTCTCTCTGTTTACATACAACATTTCTTTCAGTACCTGTATCTTACTTTACTGCATGATTATATTTTCTAACCTACTATGAACTGTTGAGATGTAATGTGCTCGCTCCTGTCCTGACTGGACCTGTTGATAAATTTTACAGATAGCCTGGGACTGCCTGCTAGCCTAGAGGAAACACAATAGAGGTTGTTTAGATAGTTATTTCATTTTGTCTGGAGTTGTATTTACTTGTGGATTACTGTATTTGAGTTTTGAGATATATTTCTGGGATTATGTATCTTAGACACTGTCATGACCCGTACCCGTTTTTTTTAAACGGATACGAGACGTGACCAAGCCAGCCTACGCCGCAGTGTCGGCGGTAGAACGCTGTCACGGCCATGAAGATCAAAATCACAAACAATGCTCATTCACAACATTAATTTAATTTACAAAGATCACAAGTTTTACATTTATAGAAAAAAAATATAAACTTGTACAAATATGGAAAGACTACAACTCAACTATCTAGCTAGTCTCTAGGCTTTGTCTGCAAGTATTCCCGTCACTTCCCAAGCTAAGTGAATCCACGACTAACCTGAAAATGTTGGTTTCCAGTCAGGAATGGAACGAGCACAATTCACTGAATACAATTTCAAATAAAGAAGATGACTATAAAATGAAGGTTAGACATCAATTATGAGTTTTGAAAATAAATAGAAAATACAGAAAACCAATAGTAAATAAATAGACACAACAGACTTTCTCCAACTGCTAGAAGTACCTTTGATATGTGATCGGTCTCGGGACAATTATGCGACACTGTCTACACTGTCTAAAGTTACACTGTCTATACTGTCTAAGTTACACTGTCTACACTGTCTAAGTTATACTGTCTACATTGTATAAAGCTACACTGTCTACAGAAAATATTGCAATAAAGAAACACTGTCTACAAAATAATAATCACGATCTACACAATTTAAATGCAGTAATAATCATGGTCTACACTGTCTACTTTACAATAAATAAATCACTGTCTACACTGTCTACAAGAAATAAATAGATCACTGTCTACACTGTCTATAAGAAATAATGAATCACTGTCTACACTGTCTACACTGTCTAAGGTCAGAACACACATCGTTGGTACTTCCCATTCCTGACTCAACAATTTTAATAGAAAATAATCACATAACTAATGGCCAATCAATGAAATATAGTGAAAATCAATATCGAAATGCAGACAATAAACTGTACTCGCCTGTGATCCTGTGCTGGTGAAACCGATGATCCAAATCACTCAAAATGCCACAATAGTCAAAACCCGTACAACAGTCCCCGAAAGCTGAAATAGACAATACTAATAATCTCAGAATAGTCCAATTAGCTAGGATTGCCTGTCCTTAAGTCCAATTCTGGACATAGGGGCAAAACGGTAATTTTTGGGCCAAAACGATATCCGCCGTTGGACCAGTTTTGCACCGAAAAGCGTGCCAGATTCAACGGTCTCTAAAGTCGTCAAACTATATGTCTACGGATCCGATTTTCCGATATGAACCCAACCGTATGTCCAGAGTTGGATTCCGGCGGGCCGTGCACAAAATCGCCCGTTGAGTGGAACCGTGGGGCCCGCAAAACGGTAATTTTGTCAACGGTCTCAGAATTGGACCAAACTTGGCATACAGGACCAAAAAAATGATACGGTTCTGTTGGCGTAAGTTTCGTCTCGATCTAACGAGTGTGCACAAAGTAATTGAAGAATTTGCAAAGTGCACTATACGGTGAATTTTGACGGATACGCATCAAATTCGTCACGCACACGCGACCAATTTGAATTCCGTCAAAGCCCACACGACCACGAAGCTGTTACGCAGCTTTCGATGCCTTCGGTGTGCGACCACGTCGCCCGGAATGGCGGGACGGACGTGGTATCGGAGTGATTTTAATGTTTTCTAAAGTTTTATAAATAGGTTTTTCTCGAACTTTAAAAAATAGTTTGACAGCAATATAATCGATAAAAAATAATTCTATAAGTGGGGTAGCCATCTCAGTTAGGTTGTTTAAACATCTGTTCCAGTGGTTTCCCAAAATTCGCGATATCCTGATCGCAAATCGACCGCCAATTTGGCGTTTCAGGACAATTTCTAATATCCGAAAATCGAGTTTTTTCCTCGATTTGGAACTCAAATCTCGTCGTGTACATCGCAAATCAAAGTAAACTAAATGAAGAGAGATGAAGGCGTATAGATTGGGTTCAAACCTGTTCAAGTGGATCGGAAAACGATTGCACGATGGCGGAGAAATCTAGCCCGCAAAACGGGTCGTCAGGCCGCTGTGCTGCCGTCGCAGTTGAACGCGGCTGCTGCCCCCGCGCGTTCCCGACGGTTGTGCGGTGCTCCGGCGGGCCGAGGGTGCACGCGGGGTCGTCCAGGGGAGGAGGAAGGGTGGCGCGGCGGCCTGGCGTGGGTTCGACTTAGGGTTTTTTGAAGTTCATTAATATCGAACTCTCGACCTATCTACAGTTCGTTATATATATATCAATCTTCGGTTTGGATGATACTGTTGATCGAAAGAGCCCCTGGCTCTCGGACTGCAACAGAGCCTTAGGCTCTCGGGCTGGGCCTGCCAGCCTGGGCTTGGGCTGGGTGTTCACGTGATTTGCTGGGCTGGGGGCTCACGTGATTTGCTGGGCTGGGATTCTTATTCCTACCACTGCTACTGTTTATACTCTTCTATTTCCTCTTCTTTTTCTTTTTTTTTCTTTTTAATCTATATCTTTCTATTTATTATTTATACACTAATACATATATATTTATATATATAATCTATATACACATAAATACGAATGTATTTGTATACATATATATATATACCCGCATATACATATATATATAATATATATATATACAGCTACACATATACACATATATATATATATTTATACAGAAATATATTTTCATATATATATATATATATATATATATATATATATATATATATATATATATATATATATATATATATATATATATATATATATATATATATACATGCACACAATTACCTATATCCATATACCAATATTAATATATATATAACCTATCAATGTATATTTCTATACATATATATACACACATAAATATGTAATATATATATATATATATATATATATATATATATATATATATATATATATATATATATATATATATATATATATATATATATATATATACCCGTTTATTTATGTATCCTACCCCTATACAATATATAATATTGTTTCTGTATACATATATATATATCCTTATACCCATACATATATATATTTATATATATGGATAAGTATTCCATAACCTAAAATATTAATAATAATAACCTAAATTCACCATTTAGATAAAATAAAATAAAAATATTTTAAAATTCTCGGGAAGGGGAGCTACAAATCTACTCACCTTAAAATAATTTCGTCCTCGAAATTCTAACTCATAAACACGCCTAAGATTCAAAAATAAATATAAAGAATAAATCCACTACTACCACAGTCTCCTTAAATTTAATTTCTCGAAAATAATTGTATCCTCCTTCCAGCCATTTCATATCTACGAATCATCGAGGACTTCTACCCACCTTTGGTCACACTACTCCCTCAAGGCTATGTCCCTAAACTTTATAATCATCCAACTTCTTGCTAAAATTGCTACCAATAGATTACCTACTGTATATTGCATCTACATCCTCTCCCATCTATCAAACAACCCAAAAATTTTACAAGCAACAAATTTATACAAGTAACCAAGAAAAATTTGGTAGGTTCTAATAAGCATGGCCATTCGTCACTCTACAATAGGAAAGGTAGGAAGGTAAGAAAAAAATAATCGAGAGCGAATATAAAGCTCCCAAAGCGGTAGAGGGTATCCAACGACGCAGCTAAAAATGTTTACGAACTATTGACTTATTTGTTAGACTGGGTTACTCTAGTATAGTCAATTGCTAAATCAAAAAATCCTTCGCTTCTTAGAGGGTCTTACAATCCATGCAATACGAAAATTCCGTTCTCGAAATTCTAATTCCAGCAAGATTCCATAACGGAACGGAAGTTGAGAAATCAAAATTGTGGTCCTAGTGGGTTCTCTATCTGGACATCACTCGTTGGTTTAATGAATCTTGGGTTTCAATCTACATTGGCTGGACATGATCCCAATGATAAAACTCTTCCTACTAGATTAGGGTAACCTTGAATAGGGTTCCTTCCAAGTGGTTGAGCTAGTTACTAGTCGGGTTGGTTAGCTAGGTCCGTAAGCCTGAAATGCCCCTTCAGTGACTTTTGTATTTAAGTAGCACATGAGGCCTCAATTGGGTGGACACTAGTGGCATTGGCATAGTGGGCTTCGAGTAGATCACAACCATATATTGGATCGAATGAATTAAGTCGAGGTTGAGGCTCTAGTGGAAGTCGAAAAGTATACCGGTATTACGGTAAAGGTTATAGTTAGTCCTTTTGTCCTGAAAGTCGTACCATAAAAATAGAGTACAAGGAAACGGGTTTGAATGGGACATGATATACCTAGATGAAGATGGACTCGTCTAGATCTTACATGTGAAATTTGTTGGAAGATAACAGCTGGTCTCGTGCTCCGAATATTAATGGCACGGTCGGGGACACAAAATGATCTAAATGGAAAGTGGGACAACAAAGGGCACTAGTTATCATTCTAATGGTAATTATTTTTATCACTCGGTAAATCCTGGTATATCCTAAAAAGTTTTAGAAGACTTACGGTCTACCCACCTTAGAAGCTAGGACATAGTTTTAGGAATGGTGAGGTTTAGGAGGATTCCAAGGTCCAGGTACTTACCTCGACTCTTGTTAAAAGAGAACAAGGCACGACGTTACAGGATACCGTGGATATTGGTCATGTCAAGGATCGTTCTTCAATAAATAGAGAACGAGCGTGTACAACGACGCATGGTCGATAAAATAGAATGAACTATTCATCCATGGTTTACAAGAGTTATCGACGGGGTAACCAACGCTAAGGTAAAGCATATGAAAAGATTTCTAACAACTAAGTCGTGAATTTCTATTTGTGTCAACCTGCCAGACTATCGTCACAAGGGTTGTAGTGATGATGTATTGTTGTTGACAACTGGTAGGTCATAATATGACAGGGTATTAAAGCTATGGTATTGGCTAAGCTAGTGACTGTGGTATTCCAGCACTAGTTAGGTCTTAATAATAAAATTTACATAACTAGAGCAATTCTTGGTTGGAAACCACTCTCGGGATGAGTGTCTACCATAGTTACGATAAATGATTGTCCTTTCCCTTGTCCACTCATTAACTATGGGCTTTGGTCGAGGCAGGGTTGGGTTAAGGCTCAAGAGTTTCTAGTTAAGGCAAACTTCTGGCAATGATTAGAAGCTCACGACGTTTGGTTTCTTGAGAATAGATAGTCTCCTAGATTGAGTTCTGACTAAGGGTAAAACCCTAATCATTCTCAAATTCAGATGGCTCGAAAGTCTCAACAATAGTTTGTGGGTTGATGGAAGAACGAGTAACCCAAACTCATGACTGGCCGATGGTAGCTACACTTGTGCCTATCATTATTATTGCCAAGGAAATACTCTGTATCTCTCTACCATCATGAGCTTTCGTCCTTCCAAATCGGTGAAAGACAAAAAGAATAAGAATTCAAGGGAGATGTTACTGAATACAATTTCGTGATTCAAGGGCAAACATATAATTCAAGAGGAGTTATCAAGCAATCGCGGATGAGATCCTAGATACCTATATATCTCCATCCACGTAGTATAATTAAATGAAAGAGCGAACCAAATACATCATGGTTGATCAGACCATAATATACTGATTCTGATTAGACAATAAGTTAGCAGGCGTCCCCACTAAACATATGCCTCAAATCAAGCTCGAGAACAGAGTGAGCTTGCAAAACTAAGCTGTAACAGCAGCGTTTGTTTAGATAGTCAAATATAATTATGCGAGATTTTTAAAAGAAAGCACAAGTAGTTCGAGTTTTGTGAGAATCAAACCTTACTCGGTATCTTGCTTATATGGTCTTCCTACTATCTTCTTATCCACAAGGACTTGGTCAACTAATGGGTTATAGAACTCTGGATTCTATATTCTTGGTAACTTATTAGTGTCAGTCAATTACCTCGTCCATAGATCACAAGGACCACGGAATGCTAGGTCGGAAGACACGTTACCAACTTACAGAACTTCTACTAGTGCTGGCTTCAGGTCTTATGAGACATACATGGTATTGTCCTATCCCCCATAGTATCCTGAACTTGTAATCACGTCTGAAGTCATTTCACCGAGAGTTATGCCTCGCCCTTATACTCGGGCTGTGGTAAACCCTTGGGTTCATGTTTTCAGGGTGGTATGCTCTCTGATACTCTACCTTATATTGACATCAGGGTGACTACGGTTAAAGAGGACCCCTAACTATAATTTAGCAATATTCTATAACTTACAATTCTTCAAAAGGATTTCAATTCTATGGGTTGTGTCTCGCCAGTGTGCTGCTGGCTGCAGTGAACCCACATTCTCCACTCTCAAATAATTGACGACAGTGCACTGCTGTCTAGTCATTACGAGTCAACCATCATTCCTTTATCTGTAAAATTCCTGGGCTTCTAGGGACTCGAACAAGTCGACTATGTAATAAGGCATAATTATTTGTCCTATCAGTCATAATCTTTAAAATAAGAGGTTGCACAAGAAAGAAATATCTGAGGACAAAGAAATACAACATTCTAACTATTCCATTGTATTCAAATATTGGGGAAAAACTTGAACCGAAACTAACTCGAGGTCCGTATATGGATAATCTAATCAGAAATTATATAAAATAATAATCCTTAGGGCAAAATAGAGACTGAGGAGGTAATTCGGACTAAGATGTGAGGATGATATCTAAAGGACAAGGAGAATGAATTACACCATTTATCAAGGTTAAACTATTAATTCTAGAAAGTCCTGTATCACCAAGTGAACAATCTATCCACATTGGATCATGTTGTCGTATCAAAAGATAGTCGTATACCTATGGGGATTGACAAACTATCAAAATTAATAACTCCTCATCTAAATGGCATGGCCTAGACTACCCATCGGTAAATTTGTATAAGGGACTCCTAGTCTTAGTCATTCTCGTAAATTAAATTAATCCAAATTCGTGAATGAGCATTTCCTTGTCGTAGGCTCGCAATAGTACAACTAACTTAAGTACTATCACGAGTTCGTATGACTTGCGAAAACAGACCTGCATGGGCCACCACAAAAACTTGTCACGACCCGTACCCATTTTTTTTAAACGGATACGAGACGTGACCAAGCCAGCCTACGCCGCAGTGTCGGCGGTAGAACGCTGTCACGGCCATGAAGATCAAAATCACAAACAATGCTCATTCACAACATTAATTTAATTTATAAAGATCACAAGTTTTACATTTGTAGAAAAAATATAAACTTGTACAAATATGGAAAGACTACAACTCAACTATCTAGCTAGTCTCTAGGCTTTGTCTGCAAGTATTCCCGTCACTTCCCAAGCTAAGTGAATCCACGACTAACCTGAAAATGTTGGTTTCCAGTCAGGAATGGAACGAGCACAATTCACTGAATGCAATTTCAAATAAAGAAGATGACTATAAAACAAAGGTTAGACATCAATTATGAGTTTTGAAAATAAACAGAAAATACAGAAAACCAATAGTAAATAAATAGACACAACAGACTTTCTCCAACTGCTAGAAGTACCTTTGATATGTGATCGGTCTCGGGACAATTATGCAACACTGTCTACACTGTCTAAAGATACACTGTCTATACTGTCTAAGTTACACTGTCTACACTGTCTAAGTTACACTGTCTATATTGTATGAAGCTATACTGTCTACAGAAAATATTGCAATAAAGAAACACTGTCTACAAAATAATAATCACGATCTACACAATTTAAATACAGTAATAATCATGGTCTACACTGTCTACTTTGTAATAAATAAATCACTGTCTACATTGTCTACAAGAAATAAATAGATCACTGTCTACACTGTCTACAAGAAATAATGAATCACTGTCTACACTGTCTACACTGTCTAAGGTCAAATCACACATCGTTGGTACTTCCCATTCCTGACTCAACAATTTTAATAGAAAATAATCACATAACCAATGGCCAATCAATGAAATATAGTGAAAATTAATATCGAAATGCAGACAATAAACTGTACTCGCCTGTGGTCCTGTGCTGGTGAAACCGATGATCCAAATCACTCAAAATGCCACAATAGTCAAAATCCGTACAACAGTCCCCGAAAGCTAAAATAGACAATACCAATGATCTCAGAATAGTCCAATTAGCTAGGATTGCCTGTCCTTAAGTCCAATTCTGGACACAGGAGCAAAACGATAATTTTCGGGCCAAAACGATGTCCGCCGTTGGACCAGTTTTGCACCGAAAAGCGTGCCAGATTCAACGGTCTCTAAAGTCATCAAACTATATGTCTACGGATCTGATTTTCTGATACGAACCCAACCGTATGTCCAGAGTTGGATTCCGGCGGGCCGTGCACAAAATCGCCCGTTGAGTGGAACCGTGGGGCCCGCAAAACGGTGATTTTGTCAACGGTCTCAGAATTGGACCAAACTTGGCATACAGGACCAAAAAAACGATACGGTTCTGTTGGCGCAAGTTTTGTCTCAATCTGACGAGTGTACAGAAAGTAATTGGAGAATTTGCAAAGTGCACGATACGGTGAATTTCGACGGATACGTATCAAATTCGTCGCGCACACGCGACCAATTTGAATTCCGTCAAAGCCCACACGACCATGAAGCTGTTACGCAGCTTTCGATGCCTTCGGTGCACGACCACGTCACCCGGAATGGCGGGACGGACGTGGTATCGGAGTGATTTTAATGTTTTCTAAAGTTTTATAAATAGGTTTTTCTCGAACTTTAAAAAATAGTTTGACAGCAATATAATCGATAAAAAATAATTCTATAAGTGGGGTTGCTATCTCGGTTAGGTTGTCTAAACATCTGTTCCAGTGGTTTCCCAAAATTCGCAATATCCTGATCGCAAATCGACCGCCAATTTGGCGTTTCAGGACAATTTCTAATATCCGAAAATCGAGTTTTTTTCCTCGATTTGGAACTCAAATCTCGTCGTGTACATCGCAAATCAAAGTAAACTAAATGAAGAGAGATGAAGGCGTATAGATTGGGTTCAAACTTGTTCAAGTGGATCGGAAAACGATTGTACGATGGCGGAGAAATCTAGCCTGCAAAACGGGTCGTCAGGCCGCTGTGCTGCCGTCGCAGTTGAACGCGGCTGCTGCCCCCGCGCGTTCTCGGCGGTTGTGCGGTGCTCCGGCGGTCCGAGGGTGCACGCGGGGTCGTCCAGGGGAGGAGGAAGGGTGGCGCGGCGGCCTGGCGTGGGTTCGACTTAGGGTTTTTTGAAGTTTATTAATATCGAACTCTCGACCTATCTACAGTTCGTTATATATATATATCAATCTTCGGTTTGGATGATTCTGTTGATCGAAAGAGCCCCTGGCTCTCGGACTGCAACAGAGCGTTAGGCTCTCGGGCTGGGCCTGCCAGCCTGGGCTTGGGCTGGGTGTTCACGTGATTTGCTGGGCTGGGGGCTCACGTGATTTGCTGGGCTGGGATTCTTATTCCTACCACTGCTACTATTTATACTCTTCTATTTCATCTTCTTTTTCTTTTTTTTTTCTTTTTAATCTATATCTTTCTATTTATTATTTATACACTAATACATATATATTTATATATATAATCTATATACACATAAATACGAATGTATTTGTATACATATATATATATACCCGCATATACATATATATATAATATATATATATACAGCTACACATATACACATATATATATATATATATATTTATACAGAAATATATTTTCATATATATATATATATATATATATATATATATATATATATATATATATATATATATATATATTTTTTTTTTTTTTTTTTTTTTTTTTTTTTTATATATATATATATATATATATATATATATACATGCACACAATTACCTATATCCATATACCAATATTAATATATATAACCTATCAATGTATATTTCTATACATATATATACACACATAAATATGTAATATATATATATATATATATATATATATATATATATATATATATATATATATATATATATATATATATATATATATATATATATATATATATATATATATATACCCGTTTATTTATGTATCCTACCCCTATACAATATATAATATGTTTCTGTATACATATATATATATCCTTATACCCATACATATATATATTTATATATATGGATAAGTATTCTATAACCTAAAATATTAATAATAATAATCTAAATTCACCATTTAGATAAAATAAAATAAAAATATTTTAAAATTCTCGGGAAGGGGAGCTACAGACACTTAGACTTCTATCTCCTGTATCTCTTTTGGATTTCATGTTTATCTATCTTTATCATTCTACCTTAGATTGTGATTGAGTTGTACCTCTGTGTTGGCCTCCTTATGGAGAGTATTCATATTATGCTAGTTATAGTTCATGACCTAGAACAGCGTTCTACCGCCGACACTGCGGCGTAGGCTGGGCGTTGTTACGTACTCGTACCCTCACGGTGGGTGCGAGTCGTGACACGTTTTTAGTGGTGGCCCATGCAGGCCGAGTTTGTGTAGTGGTATTCGAACTAGAGTACCACTACAGCCTGCAGTAGGATTAGGATATATTTTGAAGGTACTCAATCACAAATAGGAACCCTTGAGAGATTCCTGGGACGACCCTTGAGAATCTTGTTTAACTCCGATTTAAAAACTCTTTTCTTTTTTCCTTGATTTGATTTATCTTTACTTTCTGCTATTGAATTTGATTTTGATAGATTATTATTGAATTTGAGTTTGTATTTATTGATTTTGATGAAGATTGTTGAAATTTGAATCTTGATGTTAGCTATAGCATCCGAGTTTGTAGTTATATGAGTTGAAGGATTTTGTTCATTTCTGAATTTTGATGTTCGTTGATAAATTTGATTTTTTTTTGTATTCATTGTTGATTTAATTTCATTTTTGGCAAGATGAAATTATATGGGCTAGGTCATCTAAGTTATGGAAATCTTGTCTTATATAGTCACATTAGCCAGCATGGTGAGGACATATAGTCTGATTTTGGATATATTTTTCGGGTGTAGAAATTTAAGGTTTTCGCAGTCAAGCTAGCGGCATCGCGAAAATGTTAAATACCATGATTCTAGAGGTATGTGCATAAGTCAAGGACTCTGTGATTATCGTAGCCTTGCTCACTAGTATGACGAAGATTTAGAGTACCATGATTTTGGATAGACGCATATGATTATCAGATTGTACCTTAAATATTTTCGAACATGTTTTTGCTACTTTTGTTTCAGTCATTCAAAAAAAAGAGAAGGAATTATTGTTGTTTTGTTTGTTTTGTTTCTCATTGTTTACTTAGGATGTAGCTTTAGCTATTTTTATAAACCTTGTGTAACTTCTTACAAAAATTTATTTCTTCTTAATACAATAAACCAATGATTTTGCTAGGCCTTATTTTGGATTTGGTATTATAATTCTTGTTTCAAAAAAAAATGGGTCCCTCTTTTAAATAGATAAGCAGAACAGATTCTATTATCATTCTTTTCCTGCCAATATTTTTACTGCCATCATTCCCTGTCTTATATACCAGTCCTGATTATATCAATTCCCTATCTCGTATATAATTCTGTCAGCTATACCTTGACAACTCTTGAATCTTCATATCATTTTGCCTGAGAAATGTTAAGGAAGTGACGTAAATTATGTAGCTCAGAGAAGACGTAACTGGTTATTTTATGATGATCTAAAGGAAATCAAATGTGGAGTGTTCTATGTGGAAACTTGAGATAGAAATGTGGTAAAGGTCTCGAATAGAATAAAGAGATGTATACTGCCAATCTGGAAACAATTACATTTAGAGAAATTTTGGGGTTATGAGATAGTTTATAGGTGTATTCAAAACTAATGAGGATATCAGAGGTCAACCTAGTTTTGAGAACTTAGAAAATCTTGGTTATTGATTATGGGGAAAAACTTTTACTCTGAGGCTATGTAGAAGGTTAATAATGGAAAAGAGAAGTTAATTGTGTTTAATAAGGATATTAAACAAGATGTTACGAGGAAATGACTAGGGATAGAGAGAGCACAAAGTTATGGAAGTTTAGAGATTGTTGTGAAATATTTTTAGGAGAATAATATTCAAGGGTGTATGTCGAAGAAAATACGGAAGTTGATTCTATGATGAAAGATAAGTTTTGTAAGGCCTAGAGATTTAAATTAAATAATACGAGGAGAACAATTTGAACAAGTTCAAGAAATTCGTAAACGGGATTTAGAGGTTTTGGGTCAAATTTAAGACAAGGTGAAAGAACTTAAAAATTTAAATAAATGGTTAATGTTGATTCCTAAATGTGAGGGTTGTGCTTCAAGAGTGATGTTTGAAAATTGGGAATTGCCTACGATAGTCATGGTAAGGGTTTAAGTAAAGGTTAAATTTTCATATGGAGACTGGTGAGGTAAAGATATGATTGGCAAGTTATGACCAGATGAACTTAAGAGTATCAGAAGCAGATGACTAACTCGATCTTCATTATTTTTGTGCATTAATTACCACCTCTTGAACTCCCACTTTCTAATTGAGATCCTTGACGTTCCTTATCGTGACTTTGATATTCGGAATGTAATACTAGCTGTTACCCTCCAACAAATCTTATATGCAAGACCTAGACGAGCTCACCTTCGTGTAGGTATATCATGTCCCACTAAAACCCGTCTTCTTGTACTCTATTTTCTTGATATGATTTTCTGGTCAACTGGCTAAACTATAACCTCTACCATTATACTAAATTTCTTCTTATTTCAATTAGAAATCCAGCCTTGACTCAATTCTTTCGACCCGACATGTGATGGTGTTCTGCTTGTTTCCTTAGATGCTTAACCTTGTACCTTATCTGATTACTTGACCCGTTGGTTAAGAAACTTGGACTATGTAATTCCTTTCATCATTACCACCCTTATATCTTGTGCTGCTAAATTAGCCTTAGTTTTGCAAGCTTATCTATCTTCGAGCTTGGTCATGACATATTTTATTGGGTGGCCACCCACTAACATATTGTCTAATCAGAACCGGTACATGATGGTCTGATCAACCTATTGCACTTTGGTTCGCTTTTTTCATGTATCAATCTACGAGAATGGAGACATAGTTAAACTTGACCCTAGAGTCTCATTCGCGACAGCCTTGACAATTCTCCTTAAAATCTTTTCATCGCCTATGAACCTCGTATTCGTACTCAGTCGAACTAAATTTAATCATGACCTGAACCTCCATCATTGGATGCTCGTGCTAATACTTTGATTTCATTGATTTCCCTTCTTGCCCAAATCTCGTTTTATCCCAAAATTGATCAACTTAGATCGTGTCAAGACAAAAATTTATTTGTGATTTGTTGTGCCTAAATTTTCAATTTTTGCCATTTTATGGAATAGTAACCTTTTAATAATTTCTTAGTTGCTTGTTAATGACCAATTTTCATATAGGATGGTAGACAGCCCTACAACCTTGATGATTGTTGTTCCCTTACCTTCCCAATTAGGACACCCTAGATTGTTTGTGTGTTGATACCATAGTACTGTTTTGACCTAGAATGATTAGTGTACCTAGGTGAGACTTCCAACTGCTACGGTATGCCCTGACCTTGTATACTATTCCTTCAAATTGCATGATTTAGAAAAAAAAAATTTAAACCTTGATTGTTGGGAGATAGGGACGTCACTCCATTAGTATCAGTTGTAGATATATATATATATATATATATATATATATATATATATATATATATATATATATATATGTTAGTCCTTGATGTGGGGATGTGTGTCTATAAACATGTAGCTTATGAGATTTATGAGAGATTATAGTATCAGCCTTGATGGGATGTACTAGTCTTTTGGTGAGCATAAATGTGTTATGAGAGATAGGGGCCTATATGTCTTAGTAATGATTCGTTCCTTTGGTAATAGAATGTATTAATAGATGGTTAATAAGAAGATAATAGTTTGAGCATACCTATAGCCTATGATCAGTTCTTTTTCATCCTTAGTTAAGACCACTTTAAAATAGGTCCAGTCCCTTGGATATAGGTTCCAGTCCATATTCTATTGAAGTTCCATTACCGTCGTACAGCAGAGCAGTATTGGAGGTATTCCTAGATTGACACTTTTTAGATGTCCGTTTATTATTCCAGTGTTAGGAAGTGTTACCTTAGATATTGGGTAGGTTAGAGGCTCTAGAAGGAGTACTATCGATCTTAAATTTCGAGGACGAAATTTTTCTAAGGTGGGTAGAGTTGTAGCACCCAGTTTCCCAAATGAGGGTAATTTTAAAATTTTGTGTTTATAATTATTTTAATAATGATATTTAATTCATGATATGATTTTTGCTGATTTTAAATTATTTTAAAATTATTTAAATCAATGACTTGTGGTTTTGACGTTTTGCTAGTGAAAGCCTAGAGACTGTTTGACCTAGAGCCTAACCATGTGATTATGATATTTTAATGTCATTTTTGGCCTAAGGATATTTTTTGCATTTGACCTCTTTGAATTATTTTGATATTATTTTATTATTTATGATATTATTTTGGGGTTATTTGAGTCGGGTTCGAATTTCAACTCAATCCGACTTGAAACGGGGACCCGGGGGTAGTTTGACTCTAGTGGGACCCACACACTAGTTAGGTATGGCCCACATGATATTAATTTTAGTCCACATGATAGAAATATTTTAGTTAGAGGTTAGACTAATTATTATGGATAAGGTTAGTGTGATTAGAGACTTTAGAATGACTAATTTAGTCCCA
Source organism: Iris pallida (assembly GCA_029216955.1). Lineage (NCBI taxonomy): Eukaryota > Viridiplantae > Streptophyta > Magnoliopsida > Asparagales > Iridaceae > Iris > Iris pallida. Next base: position 3,155,779 of record JANAVB010025798.1, read on the forward strand.
ACCAATTAGCCCTTTCCTAATACTCATAGAATAGGTTAGTAGGGGCTTTTGGACTTTTCCTAATAGGACAAAACCACCTTTATGGCCAGCCACAATAAGGATAGGGTTGAGCCTCCCATTTGTCATTATCCATCTATTTTTCTCTCTCTCTTGTTCTTCCCCAAATTCCTAGAGAGCAATTCCTAGCAATTTTTCCACCAAATCCTTCCATTTCACCACCAAATCTTTTTCTTTCCTTCTCCATTCTAGCCAAGGAGGAAGCTACCAAGTTTGGGAGGATTCGGAGCTCGTTCGTGTCCTTTTGGAATCTCTACGTGTCGGTGTCGCTCCGGGAAGGTTTTTCTTCGATTCGATATACCGGGAGGTATAAATCCCTTCTCCTTTTCATTTCCTCATGCATATAGGTCTATTTTGAACCCATAGGAATGACTCCCATGGTTGTATCTCCATTTGTGTCCATTTTGTGTCCATTTGGAGGTCATAGGAGTGTCCTTTGTGTTGTGGATGTGTTCATGTTACATATATATATATATATATATATATATATATATATATATATATATATATATATATATATATATATTGTAATGAGAGTGTATCTATATTATATATGTAATAAATGGTTCATGATGATTATATAATCAAGTTTGTGAGTGTCGTTCCTCATATTATTATTGCTATTATTGTTGTGGATAATTAGGATATATATTGTGTATTCTTTTGGCTCAAACTATCTAAATCCGTCATAATTTTTATCCACGTCTTTAATTTCAGCCCTAACTTAGAAATGTCATAACTTCTGGCTCAAAGCTCGGTTTAATCTCTCGTTTTTTTAAAAGAAGTGTATTGAAGTTAGCTTTCCAAAAACAAGTATTAATAGGCCTAATTCTTTCTGTAACTTTCTAGAGAATTATTTGAGTGTCAGCTGTACGAAAGACAAACGCGTTCTCGGTGTTTTTGCAATTCCGGGAGTTTCCGGAAACGAAAATGCGATCCGTTTGAAGTTTCGGAAAGCTAACACATAGTTCTATAACATATTTAATCCTAAATTTTAATTCATGCTGAGATGGTACAGTATTGATTATTAGTAGGAGTTACTATTCGGCATATGCATTTTGTGCACCCTTGTGTGTAATATAATGTTCTATTTGATTTTAACCCATGTTAATGTATATACATTATGTAACTAAATTGAGAATACAAGCATGAGTAAATGGTTAAATAAATGATGTACGAAGTGTAAGTATTCTATCTAATGTAAGCATGTATAAGTATGGCTTGTAATGAATATGTAGGTTCCATAGTATGTAATGTATAGTACATATAGTAGTGCAAGAGAATAAATGAATGATGAATGAATGAAAGCATGAATGTAATGTAATAATAGATGTAATATATGAATATACAAGTTAATGAGATGTAATGTTCTATGTTAACACAAATCCTATATTACCTCATGTACCCCCTTACACTATGTTGACACTATCACACTTGACACATTATTCACTTACACTTTGACACTCTTTGATATGTATACACTATATGCCCATTTAACCCTCACTTGCCCTTTGCCATGTTCATATACACACACACATAGCCTCTTAAATAAGTATTTATGAATATAGTTAACTTAACTATGTATGTATATTATATATATGTTAGCATATTGTGTTGTAATATATAAGTTTATATAACCATTTGAAATGCCATGATTATAGACCTAATGTTGAATACCAATATATGCATGTGTATATATGTGTAGACATATATAGTTTAAAGTAATAGATTACCTAGTGTATATCCAATGTGAATTCTTGCCTATTTGAGTATTGAATAATTGCATGCTATATAGAGTTGGGTGTATGTTGGCTTGTATAGCCTTGTATTGATGTGTGCTTGCTAGGATAAGTCTTGGTTAGGCCTAGTAAGACTTGCTGGGTTAGGACATGACCTAGTTTGACCTAGTTTGACTAGTGCAGTTGACCAGAGTTGACCAAGAGTTGACTTTGGCCTAGTTTGACTAGATTCATATAGAATGCACTGTAGTGCTTTATATTACCCTTTTGGACATGTTGTGACTTGTGCTGTTCTAATTAGGAGCCAGACACCTCTCCTCGGACAGTATCTTTACCTTGGACATTCAGATATCAGGCGAGTACATTCTCTGATCATTTTATATCCTGCTTAGAATTATTTTCTGCAGTAGATTACTTTACTTGTACTGTCACGTTGGTCACACGGATTGGTACTATATGGATCCTTTCTTGAGATATTATCCTTAGGGAGCATCAGGTACTACATGTTCTGTGCGTTTCACTTACATGGCGTATCACTATGCTTCATTGGTTCTTTGATCACTTACGACATATACTCTTATGATCGTAGAGTCTTCCTAGAATCCTTATCCCATTTATGGGACTACTATGTATCACCTTCGGGGTCGATCACCTTCGGGGTCTATCACCTTCGGGGGCTGTTACATAGCATCATATAACATAACCTGGCTGGATCCTTATGTATTGATTGGGGGTACGAGGGAGTAGAAATGGACATGTGAATAATACCCAAGTAGTGTAGCATCAGAATCTCTTCCATAGTGTAGCATCAGAATCTCCTATGCCATTTACATGTCTATATTGTACTCTGACTCACTAGCCACATGTTAGTTCTTTATTTATAGTAGATATTTCTATTACAGCTCTCTCTCTGTTTACATACAACATTTCTTTCAGTACCTGTATCTTATTTTACTGCATGATTATATTTTCTAACCTGCTATGAACTGTTGAGATGTAATGTGCTCGCTCCTGTCCTGACTGGACCTGTTGATAAATTTTACAAATAGCCTGGGATTGCCTGCTAGCCTAGAGGAGACACAATAGAGGTTGTTTAGATAGTTATTTCATTTTGTCTGGAGTTGTATTTACTTGTGGATTACTGTATTTGAGTTTTGAGATGTATTTCTGGGATTATGTATCTTAGACACTTAGACTTCTATCTCCTGTATCTCTTTTGGATTTTATGTTTATCTATCTTTATCATTCTATCTTAGATTGTGATTGAGTTGTACCTCTGCGTTGGCCTCCTTATGGAGAGTATTCATATTATGCTAGTTATAGTTTATGACCTAGAACAGCGTTCTACCGTCGACACTGCGGCGTAGGCTGGGCGTTGTTACGTACTCGTACCCTCACGGTGGGTGCGGGTCGTGACAAAATGGTAGGATGACCTGCACTCAGGAAGTCTCGAGGACGAGACTTATTTTGAGTGGTGTATTATGTAATGACCCGCTCCGCCCTAGCGGAATTCCGATTCAAACGGCAAGTGCAACGACTCAACGAGCCGTCGACCCGAAGAGTTGGCATCGACCTGATGAAGAATCGATGCAAGGCTTACATTGGCCCGTCAAGATGAATCCAGGCTTAGAGTTTCAAAAGCGCGCTCGGAGTATCGTTCGGCCGATGCGAACATCGCTAAGGTGGATAGCTCCGATGAATCCGTCTTTTCTTAGCCTAGACACATAACAATACGGACACTAATGCTAGAATCGCTAGGCGATAACATCGTGCATGCTAATAAATGACTCAACGCACCTAGCTAAGGGAATAATCCTATCTTGTATAGAATATGGAAAAGAACTTGGAAAATGTGAACTCTCGCACCGCGCTCCACGCTCGTGCTAAGGCACAAGCTTACGTTCACGTCCCTTATGCGTTCAACAATGAAATAATGAATGGTTTACAACAATAAAACAGGAAGACTATCAACATAGTCGTTCCGAGTAGAGTATAGCAACATTAAAAGACTATGGGACCGATGGGTCGCCAAGACGACTCCCGTACTGGGAGTTGCGTAACGAATGAATGAATGAATCAACGAATGAATGAATGAATGAATAATTACGTGAATGAATCGATGAACGAACGAACAAGTGAAAGAAAGAAAGAAAAGAAAGAATACATGGAAGATTAGAAAGGAAAGAATGGTTAGCGACAGGTGTGACGGACACGTGCAACGGGGCTCGCTACCCGCGCTGTACGGACGCCAACCTGGTCGATAACGCATTATGGCTAAGGGTTAGCCTACGGCTCGGAGATAGCCGCTAAGTTAAAATGACAAGATAATACGAAATGGTTGTGGATAAACGGCACGGGCGATGGGGGGAATACCGTGCCCGTGATGTGGAAGGATTCTGCGGCACGGGCGATGGGGGGAAACCGTGGCCGGCCTAGGCGGAATCAAAATGGAGCTTACGGGCTGCCTGGGTGCGGGCTTGGGCACCAGGGGACGTAAATGCAGGGTATTTCAAGAGACTTAACGGGGTGTACCAGCCATCACCCTACGCTAAGTTGAGAAATACCAAGAGGAAAATGTCCAAAATGGCTTGTGAAGCCAGCGACCCATGCATGTAGATTTAGTGGACTATGCTGGTGGCAATCCACGTGCAAGTCCTTGCATTAAAACAAGTAGTCTAAGTTAACTAAATGAAGTGCCTCCTGAATATGCTTGAAATGTAACATCGTGAACATGCTTTAAGTGTAACACTCTGAATATGCCTGAGATGTAACACTCTGAACATGCTTAAAATGTAACACACCAAATGATAAGGAGTAATTCATGCAAGTGAGTTAGATGACGTGCCCATGACGTGCTAGAACCCGAGGCAGGGACACACCCTTAATATTGAATGTTTACATGAATCTCGTCAAGTTACTACATGTGAATTGTTGACTAACTTGGTTTACTTTGGACAGGGAAGGCCGGATGGTAAGTATGGGTAAGTCGTGCATGTATTTTCATGCGACACTTGTATTCGGCAACACGAGATAGGCTATGAGATATGCCATGAAAATGATCCTAAGGCAAGATTAGAAAGAAAATGAATGATAGAGATGCACAAAAAAAAATAAAACGTGTTTGATAATGACAGCATTGTGGGCGAGCTAGCCTCCCCACCAGTGCATAACAATGTACTGATAACCCCACAGTCTGCTTGCAGGATGTAGGAGATGAAATTGGGTGCGGAGCTTCCCTCGAACGTGCTAAGGCACGGAGCTATCTCTCGAGCCTTGGAGCGTTGCAAGGAGCTGATGCGCCATATACAGGATATAATGTATCGGAACATCGCCATGAATCATTCCAACTTATAAGCCACTTGGCACGCCTTTTATGTTTCAGAGAGAGAGCTTGAGCGACTTGTAATATCGGCCTAGCGCCGCTTGTAAACTTCTTGAATATCAATAAAGAGTTCGAATTCGCTTCTACTTGTGTTCATTTATTTTTCGCTGCAATAGAGACACTCTGTGCGACTCTGTGGCCTAGCTCAAATCGATCATTTCTGGACTTGGCCTTACACGGGCGCAACCTAGGCCCGTGCGGCATCACGCCTTAGCGAGGATGATCGCTCCTACGGGAGCGGGGCGTGACATTCTCTCCCACTACCACTCTATCCTCGTCAACCTCTCCCCTCACTCCCGTCCCCCACGTCTTCGCGGTGAGCCCCGCGTTGGTCCCTTGGTCAGTCCACTGCGGGAATCCTACTACCGACACTCCGTAGGCCATGCTCTCCAACACCAAATTTCACCCGTAGTGCGTCACGAAGCAGCCGACGGAGGCGTGCCGCAAAACCCTCGCCTGAGAGCACCACTCCACCACCATCCCTCCCTCCCCCTCCAACTCGACTCCTTCCTATCTGCACTTTTCCCTCACCACCCAAATATAAGGCTTCCTGCTGCCCCTTAGTCCCTTCAAAACCTCCATCTGCCGCTTCTTCACTACGGAGATGCTCCCGAACGATACCTATACTACGGACTTCCCATCTTCCCTCACCACCAACAAATGTTTCTTATATCATCACTGATAGGATGCATTATACATGAAGGTACGTACTTCTTTATAGAAGCAGATAGAAGATATATATGTAGAAGATAAGAAATGAAAAGCCAAAGTATGAGCTATATGTTAGAAATTTAATGTACCATGTCGATTCATGAGATGAAGAATATAAATTAAATTGCGAAAGCGTACCTGAATTCATTGCTAGACTTGATGGATCTTGAAGCGATCGTCCTTTTGTGGGGTTTGGTCTTCCAACCCGCTACGACCCTTAATAACAAAGATGAAATCTTTGTTCCTCTCTTTGTTGATTGAGATACATAAGAGAATAGAGAAACCTTCTCTTCGGTGGCCATATGAGTTGGGGAATATAACCCTAATGAATACATATATTTATATATTTTGATATTTCTAGTTTGGTCCCTCATCAAATTATATTTATATCCGGTATCTACACATTATTTCCATGACAATTATACCCTTAAGCCAATTTTCTAAATAGACCACTTTAATTTGGCTTAATTATTTAGATAGCCCAACACAATTAATTTTACATGTGTGGCCTCTATTATTGAATAATTCCAACAATCTTTCACTGGGCCACATATGTAACCTTATAATTGTATTAACCTTAGTGAGCTCATAAATTGCTATCTTAATCCTTAGGGTATATCCGGACAATCTCGTCCATTAACCATATCAACATAGGATCAAAGCCGCATTCGTCACATATAGCGTAACTAAACCATCAATGGTCACATATACCAATATTGCTAAATGACATAGATCAATCATGGATGCGTAGCATAAAAATTATACGTAATGTGATCAATACATGTCTATTTTCAACTGGTCCTCCTTAACTATAGTGAGATCAATACTTTAACATAATAAAAATAGAATAAACTAAATCTTCATATATCTGTTCAGATAAATATCCAAAATACTTTAATACATAAATGTGTCCAAAACCAAATAGCACCCAAATACATAAAATACAAACTTCCACTATATTGTCATATACTTAATTGAGATAACACCCATATGAGCGGTATGCTCATGAAAGACCCTGGGTGATAATACTTTTGTGAGCGGATCCGCTAACATGGAGTTTGTCCTAATGTGCTATATGGACACTTTTACCATTCTGAATTCTTTCCTTCACAACTAGAAATTTTATGTCAACATCCTTTGACTTATACAAGTTCTTGTTGTTATTAGAATACAGTACTGCTGATTTATTGTCACACCATAATTTTATGTGGTCTTTCAACACCGTACTGTAGGCGCAACCTTGTGATAAAATTTTACAACCATATTCCCTGAATAAATGCCCCACATCATGTTATAAACCTTGCTGCCATGGTGGAAGAAATTATGACACTACTAAAATATGGTATATTAGCGACGTTGTTTAGCGACGGAACAAAATACCGTCGCTAAATATGTAATATAGCGACTCCCTTCTATTGACATCGCAAATCGTCGCTGAATAGCGACGTTCAGCGACAGTAGATAAACTACGTCGCGGAATAGCGACGTTCAGCGATATATTATTAAAATATATCGCCATTGTAGAAGCATGGAAAATATCAGAATAATGATCTATGCGGCTCGGATCAGGAGAACCCCATGCGGCTCATACATGAATGGTCCCATGCGATTCAGAGAGACTCTTAGTCTCATGCGGCTCGTTGCAGGAGAGTCCATGCGGCTTACATAGGGACAGTCCTATGCGGTTCAAAGAGCCCCCTAGCCGCATATGGTTCAGAAGTACATACGGCTCACAAAGACCAACAGAGATATGCGGCTCGATCAACGCCACGTGTCCCCATGGGACCCCTTCACATAGCTGGCCATCGAGCAATGGCCCTATTTAATGCTCTGCCGTGATTTAACAACTGACGGCTCTGACATGAAGTGTCATAATGGCCCTGTCATAATGACAGACTCTTTGGGAACAGAAGAAAATCTTCAACACGATCCGAGATTGCCACATGGCTACCCCCATGCGACTCACTTGAAGAATAGCCCCATGCGGCTGGCAAGAATCATCTTCCTGCGGCTCACCAAGAAGCCATCCTATGTGGCTCGTGAGTATTATATACTATGCGGCTCACCAAGAAGCCATCCCATGCGGCTCGCAAGTACTACACCTATGCGGCTCACCAAGAAGTTATCCCATGCGGCTGGCAAGAATCATCTTCCTGCGGTTCACCAAAAAGTCATCCTATGCGGCTGGCAAGAATCATCTTCCTGCGGTTCACCAAAAAGCCATCCTATGCGGCTCGTGAGTACTATATCTATGCGGCCCACCAAGAAGCCATCCCATGCGGCTCTTGAGTACTATACTGATGCGGTTCACTAAGACGCTGTCTCATACGGTTCTGACAGGATCCACCATTAAGACACGTGGCATAGATTCAATGGCTTCCACGACTTAACAGCTGATTATGGGATGTAGATCAATCAGAGATTTACCAGATCCCAATGATCATATTTAACGTTATCCTCATAACTAATGAGATCAGGTCATATCATTCCTGATCAAGCTAATGGGACACGTGGTGAGAGATCCAAGCTTGACACAGCCAATCATGAAGATTTAAAGCAATCAGCATTAATTATTCACATAATTCAATATTATCTCCATTTATGGCCAGATCCTTCACGCCTAAAACGAATGGTCCAGATTGATTATACATCAGGCCGCCGCCACTTTGAGAATAGGTAATCATCCAAACCCTAATGATGCCTCCACTATTATAAATAGCAAGGTGCCATTCCCTTGTAAAAATATACACGATCAGAAGGAGAGAGACAAAAAGAGCTTTCCCCCTAATCAGAAAGAAAATACACAGAGAAAGAGAGAAGTCAGAAGAGCAACCAGAGGAGAGCAAGAAGAGCATTTCTTCATCAACGCCAACCATCTCTTCACAGGAGCCAAGGTTGCATACCGATCGTCCAAGGAGTAAGGCAGGGCTGCCGTCGCCTTCCCGAGCCTCTATCGTCACCCCCCAGAATCTAAAATAAACAATTGTACTTAGATTGCTGTACCTAGGTTTTCGTCCTTAGGCTTTCTTTGTACAAGCGAGTTTGTAACGTGAAGTAAAAGTCCGGTCCTCCGATAATTGTTCTATTCTTTTATATTTCATGGCAAACACGATGGCGACTCTGCTGGAGACAAATTTCTCCACGGCTGAGGAGTTGGTCACGCAGTCGGATGCAGCCAAACTTGGCTCCACGCAACAAAAGATGGTCGTCCGCTTCGACCAACAGGCGTTTGAAGAGATGCTCTCCGAAGGAAGCGCTGGCCCGGTCCAGAAGCGCACCCGCACGACAAAGGCTCGCAGAGAGTGGAGGCCAAAATCATTTGCTCCTCCCCAAGCACTCGACGGGATACCCTCTGTTGCTCAAGACGGCGAGAAGGACTCTTCTGCGGCCCCACTTCAGACCGTAGATAACTCTGCTATCCCCAAGTCCGACAGAAGAAAACACTATGATGCTGGACTTGCAGGGGCAAAGAGGAACTCTACGCGAACCGAGCCGCATAGGGGTGCTAGCCGCATGGAAAAAGCTCATGCGGCCACATCCGCTAGCCGCATAAAGAAAAATCATGCCGTCACATCTGTCAGCCGTATGGCTTATGCGGCTACAGTTGCCAATCACATGGATGAAACTCATGCGGCTATGGAAGTCAATCGCTTGCAGAAAACCCATGCGGCCACAATTGCCAACCGTATGCGACCAGCCTGCACGGTCGTGACTCCTAGTCGCACAAAAACAACTCATCCAATAGCAGAAGACAACCGCATGCAGACAGCCTGTACCGTACTCAATTCTAGCTGCATAGCGTCCATTCCACGCTCCTCTCTATCAGTCTTCGACCGTCTCTCGTACGGTCCTGGCTCTGATGGTTCTCTAGATGATAAGCCAGACTCTGTGGTATTCAACTTGGACTCCTTCTATTACGCACCCGCAAGTGCTAAAAGGAGGAAGTCTAGGGCAGCGCGGGCTCACCAAGCCCAGTCAGCTGCCCTAATCTGACCACCGGGGCATCTCGCTGATTATCACGCGGGCCTCTGATGGGAAGTTGTACAAAACTACTCGGATCCAGCCCCCGGCGATAAACGGACAGGGTGGTTCCTCTGACCTGCGTGAGGATATCCTCCACAAGTGCAAGAAAAGAGATGGGGCTTCGGTGTGCAAAGAGTCCTCGCTTGGACGTCACTGTACCCAATCGTCAACTGCTGTTGCAATAATGCGGCAGTGACGAAAGATCGGCCGTCAGTCTTCCAAAGACTACAACGTCCGAGCTCAGAAAACGAGGCACCTCTTATTGTCTTCTGTAATTCCACTCAGAAAGCCCTCGCCGAGGGGAGAGGGAAGAAGGCAAGCATCTCCACCCCGAAGACCTCAACTACTACAGCTAAAAAACTGTTGTCTAAACGGTTGTCCTCCACCGGAGTATTCCAACACACCCATTCAAAGACGAAATCTGCTACAGTAGGAAATTCATCATCCACATCGCTGGGGTTGAGGGTAGCAGTCCTCCGAACATCCACAACAATCCGGTGTTTCAAGGAGACGAGCCCGGGGAAACAACTCTCCCATCAGACGTCGATGTCCCCGAGGACATCTATGACTCTCAAGACGAAGCAAACTCTGAGGCTGGGGTTACTGTTCCCTCTGAGTCCGAACCAGAAGACAATATTCCCACACATCTCGATGACTTCTCGGTACATGGGTACGACTCGGAGGGCACATCCTCCACCGTTCCTGTCACGACCCGCTCCCAATTTTGGGATACGAGTACGTGGCCAAGTCCAGCCTACGCCGCAGCATCGGTGGTAGTACGCTGTTTATGATAACAATGGTCCACAACAAGCACAACACGCATATATATCATCCACAACTAAGCCAGCAAAAATTACTAAAATATCCAATAGTCTCAATATTATAAATATGAAATAATCCACTACAACTTAGAATGTCTTGGGAACAAACCCAGATAGTAGAAAATAAAATAGACAACTAAACTCCATAACTATAACTACTAACTAATGTGAATCCATAAGGAAAAAAATATGCTAATTCGCATCAGTGCTGGAACCGGGTACGCCAGTGACATCAGTGTCGCCAACATACTCACCGTAGACCTCGGGGCAAATCTCTTCATCTAAAGCTGAAAAATAGTTATCCAGTCAGGATTGGAGCAAGATCACCATAACACTACATTACACAATATAGTATACAAGCATGAAGGAAAGATAAAAGGAATTTAACTGAAGATAAGTATAGGCATGACATTGTATGATAAGAAAGTACCTTTGAGACATGATAACAATATGAAGGTAGACTTTGACATACCACTAAGACATGATGACAATAAGAAGGTAAACTTGACGAAAGAAGAACAATAGACGACATGGCAACAATAATTAAGTCACGTGTACTGTGTGTTTTAGAATACCAACTTTCAGCATGTAGACGGCTTGGGATATCCGTCAGTCATACGTGTGGTGCATGACTGATATTATGCAATCAATGTATAGGGGGTCTGTATTCAATTCGTTGACCACATGCTTACTTGTCGTATTCCTCCGGCCGACTCACTCACAATACATGTCCACTATGATAAACATTAGCAATACGATAAACTGTAAACAATAGGAAACAATGAGTAAAAGATGAACATGTATATATCCTAACAATTCTAACTCTCGTGCACAATATTAATCATGAGCAATGACAATCATGAACCAAAGGGAAGTAATAGTGAAACGACGACACGAAGATACATGCAGCATAAAATAAAGGAAACATAGGTCATAGTGATACTTGCCTGCTCCGATAGATGATAAATTCACAATTCAAGACGTCGTAGTCCGATCTACCCCGTCACATAAAAACCACAAGTTAGATCAACGATTCCCACTCTAAAAATCCTAGAAAGTGGCTAATGGGTTAAATCAATTAATACTATTCTAATCCTGGAATAAATCATCTAAAATCCTATTTTAACCTATTTAATTCTGAAATAACAATCTACACACAAAAATTTGGCCAAGAAAATACACGGTTCCAAAATCGGGACTCGTGGCACGCAAACCGAGACATATTGTTGACTTACTAGTCAAACATTATGAATTCAAGTTTGAGTGTGCGACATAATAGATTTCAGCGCCATGAGTGCACTGGAATCGACCGTGCCACAAAATCACGATTTGGTCAAAAGTTATCGCCATTATGGCTAACCATGACCAAATCGATGAACCGTTGACCAAATCTGACTTCTATGAATAAAATAAAATATTAGATGAAACTCTGAATTTCTGGAAAAATTATATGTTGTAGAGCTCGGTGTCAGCTTTCCAAAACTTCAAACGGATCGCAAAATGGAGTTCGAGATTGCTCGGAATCTCGAAAACCGTGCGACGTGTTGATTTTTGGACAACCGACACTCAAATAATTCTTCAGAAATTGAGTTCAAAATACCCGAAAACAAATTATATATTCAGAAACCTAACCTCGATACGCTTCCAATAAAAAAACGGCGCACAAAAAGGACGTCTAGATCGACGGCAATCGCTCCGCGAAGTCGAAGAATCCCTATTGAACTCTCCACAAAAAGCTGCTAAAAATTATAGGGTTTTCGAAAACCTAAACAACTAATATATATATATATATAGGTAAAGAGGAGTCGGTGGCTGCGGCTTAAACGCGGCTGGGCGGGACACGTGGCACGATCCTGTGCCTCCCGCCCAGATCGGATGGCCAGCAATTGAGTCGGCTGAGCGGCTAATCCGAGCTCGGCTCGGATTAATAGTATGACTCGGAGACCGAGTCCTAGCTCACCCGCGCTGACGGGTAGGCCTGCCACGTGCGCCCGAGCGGCTGACGGGTGGGCCCCCCGCTCGGCTGACTGGGTATATGATTAGGAAATGGATTTTTTTAATAACAGAAAATTAAATAAAAATCAGAAAAATCCCAAAAAATTCCCAATAAATCCCAGAAAATTTCTAAAAATTCCTAGAAAAATCTAGAAAATAATTTAAGGGTTCTAGAGTCCAAATAAATTATTTGGCCTCAAATATACCCTCGGGTGCTCTCCCATAAATTCCTAGAAGCTTAAGAAATAATGAAACAATATATAATAATTATCTAAAAATCTTCATAAATTCCCAAAATTTCTAAAATAATAAAATAATATTCTAGGGACTATTTAGAGGCCCCAGAGGCTATATACAACCTATTATCCTTATATCTAACCTATAGGCTTAGGCAAAAATTCTTACGATCCCAAATCAATTCCTAATTATGAAAATTAAATTCTAACTAAAATAAAATAAAAAAAATCTCCAAAATAGAAAATAAATTCTAGGAACCCAAATGCTACAAACTATCCCCCTTAAAAGATTTTTGTCCTCAAAAATCAAAACATCACAATGGCATAGTATAATACATAACTCTTACAAGCAATAAATTCTTAAGCTAAGTCACGGAGAGATAATGGCTAGGAACATAAGGGGACTAACAACTAACTAAGCATGCATACCAACTAAAACTAAGGAAGGCTTTCATGGAAACATATTTAAGTTACCTATATCTTGGGGTTGAGTTACAGCCATAAATGCTTGTCCTTGACGTTGTGCTCCTCCAGACTGCTGTTGTGGAACTGGCCTATGAGCTGGTGCTGCGGGGCATTCTCGCACTTGGTGGTCTGGTGCTCCACAAAGGAGACAAAGTCCTAACCTCTTCCTACAATGGTCCCACTTGTGTCCTTCTCTTCCACAATAATTACACTTAGGCTTGGGTGGGATAGGCTGTTGTTGTGGCTGGGATGATACCACCCTAGTTGGAGGTTGATGCTGGATTTGAAGGGTCTTCTGAGAATTATTAGGACGTTTTGATGAATCTTGATTACTACCATCTCTACCTCTTTTTTGGGAAGCTAATTTCTGTCTTAGGATAGATTCTTGACGCCTAGCTGCATTCAAGATATCTGTATAGGATGTTGGGTCTACTGACGCTGTTAAACTCTGCAACTTGTAATTCAGCCCAGAATGGAACTTCTCCGCCTTCTCTTCTTCTGTAGACACAAGAGTAGGAGCAAAACGACTCAAGCGACTAAATTCTGCATCATATTCGTCCACTGTCATACTCCCCTGCTCTAGCTGTATGAACTGATCCCGCAGCTCCTTTCGAACAGTGGTGGGAAAGAACATGGTATTGAAGAGGTCCGTAAATTCTTCCTATAGCACATTCTTGCCCAACCGTCTTTCTTGTGCTGCCCACCAATGATGTGCATTGTCCTTGAGCTGCAACTTCACTGATTTTATCTATTTCTCCGGTGGCAGCTCTGATGCCTCTAGTAGTGTCTCTATCTCCACTAGCCAGTTGGTGACTTCTATAGGTTTCTCCGAGCCAGTAAAGGGAGGTGGGTTCATCTTGCAAAACCCATCAATAGTACCCACACGACCTTGTCGTGTTTCTACGCTCCTTTCTAGAACATCTGCATGTCTCTGCTGAGTCTCCATCATGCCTTGGAGTATCGTAAGGATTTGAGCTCCATCCATAGTTACTCCTTGGGTTGGGACTGTTGGTGGTGGTGGTGGAAGATCCTCAGCACTAACCCTATCTTGTTGATGGTTAGAAGGCTCTACGAACTCAGTACTCTCTGCTGTCGATCCCTCGGGTTCGGAAGTAGCATAAGGGTTAGCTACCCTTTTCCTCCTACGGATCGCACTGCGCCTTGTCTCAACCATTGCAAACTAAAAGGAAAAAAAGGATATGGTTAGAACGGTAGATACAAACATATCGAAGAAATCACGGACGGAATCAAGCAAGATGCAAATTAAGAGACAATAAGATCCTAAGATAAAATAGACTCATAAGGTTGGAGATCCTATTTGTGGATGATATAACCTCCTAACTTCAAATCTATTCGCAGGCTCGTAGTAGTACAGCTAACTTAAGCACTACCACGAGTTCGCAGTCTTTTGCGAAATTGGACCTGCATGGGCCACCATAAAAACTTGTCACGACCCGCTCCCAATTTTGGGATACGAGTACGTGGCCAAGTCCAGCCTACGCCGCAGCATCGGTGGTAGTACGCTGTTTATGATAACAATGGTCCACAATAAGCACAACACGCATATATCATCCACAACTAAGCCAGTAAAAATTACTAAAATATCCAATAGTCTCAATATTATAAATATGAAATAATCCACTACAACTCAGAATGTCTTGGGAACAAACCCAGATAGTAGAAAATAAAATAGACAACTAAACTCCATAACTATAACTACTAACTAATGCGAATCCATAAGGAAGAAAATATGCTAATTCGCATCAGTGCTGGAACCGGGTACGCCAGTGACATCAGTGTCGCCAACATACTCACCGTAGACCTCGGGGTAAATCTCTTCGTCTAAAGCTGAAAAATAGTTATCCAGTCAGGATTGGAGCAAGATCACCATAATACTACATTACACAATATAGTATACAAGCATGAAGGAAAGATAAAAGGAATTTAACTGAAGATAAGTATAGGCATGACATTGTATGATAAGAAAGTACCTTTGAGACATGATAACAATATGAAGGTAGACTTTGACATACCACTAAGACATGATGACAATAAGAAGGTAAACTTGACGAAAGAAGAACAATAGATGACATGGCAACAATAATTAAGTCACGTGTACTGTGTGTTTTAGAATACCAACTTTCAGCATATAGACGGCTTGGGATATCCGTCAGTCATACGTGTGGTGCATGACTGATATTATGCAATCAATGTATAGGGGGTCTGTATTCAATTCGTTGACCACATGCTTACTTGTCGTATTCCCCCGCCCGACTCACTCACAATACATGTCCACTATGATAAACATTAGCAATACGATAAACTGTAAACAATAGGAAACAATGAGTAAAAGATGAACATGTATATATCCTAACAATTCTAACTCTCGTGCACAATATTAATCATGAGCAATGACAATCATGAACCAAAGGGAAGTAATAGTGAAACGACGACACGAAGATACATACAGCATAAAATAAAGGAAACATAGGTCATAGTGATACTTGCCTGCTCCGATAGATGATAAATTCACAATTCAAGACGTCGTAGTCCGATCTACCCCGTCACATAAAAACCACAAGTTAGATCAACGATTCCCACTCTAAAAATCCTAGAAAGTGGCTAATGGGTTAAATCAATTAATACTATTCTAATCCTGGAATAAATCATCTAAAATCCTATTTTAACCTATTTAATTCTGAAATAACAATCTACACACAAAAATTTGGCCAAGAAAATACACGGTTCCAAATCGGGACTCGTAGCACGCAAACCGAGACATATTGTTGACTTACTAGTCAAACATTATGAATTCAAGTTTGAGTGTGCGACATAATAGATTTCAGCGCCATGAGTGCACTGGAATCGACCGTGCCACAAAATCACGATTTGGTCAAAAGTTATCGCCATTATGGCTAACCATGACCAAATCGATGAACCGTTGACCAAATCTGACTTCTATAAATAAAATAAAATACTAGATGAAACTCTGAATTTCTGGAAAAATTATATGTTGTAGAGCTCGGTGTCAGCTTTCCAAAACTTCAAACGGATCGCAAAACGGAATTCGAGATTGCTCGGAATCTCGAAAACCGTACGACGTGTTGATTTTTGGACAACCGACACTCAAATAATTCTTCAGAAATTGAGTTCAAAATACCCGAAAACAAATTATATATTCAGAAACCTAACCTCGATACGCTTCCAATAAAAAAACGGCGCACAAAAAGGACGTCTAGATCGACGGCAATCGCTCCGCGAAGTCGAAGAATCTCTATTGAACTCTCCACAAAAAGCTGCTAAAAATTATAGGGTTTTCGAAAACCTAAACAACTAATATATATATATATAGGTAAAGAGGAGTCGGTGGCTGCGGCTTAAACGCGGCTGGGCGGGACACGTGGCACGATCCTGTGCCTCCCGCCCAGATCGGATGGCCAGCAATTGAGTCGGCTGAGCGGCTAATCCGAGCTCGGCTCGGATTAATAGTATGACTCGGAGACCGAGTCCTAGCTCACCCGCGCTGACGGGTAGGCCTGCCACGTGCGCCCGAGCGGCTGACGGGTGGGCCCCCCGCTCGGCTGACTGGGTATATGATTAGGAAATGGATTTTTTTTAATAACAGAAAATTAAATAAAAATCAGAAAAATCCCTAAAAATTCCCAATAAATCCCAGAAAATTTCTAAAAATTCCTAGAAAAATCTAGAAAATAATTTAAGGGTTCTAGAGTCCAAATAAATTATTTGGCCTCAAATATACCCTCGGGTGCTCTCCCATAAATTCCTAGAAGCTTAAGAAATAATGAAACAATATATAATAATTATCTAAAAATCTTCATAAATTCCGAAAATTTCTAAAATAATAAAATAATATTCTAGGGACTATCTAGAGGCCCCAGAGGCTATATACAACCTATTATCCTTATATCTAACCTATAGGCTTAGGCAAAAATTCTTACGATCCCAAATCAATTCCTAATTATGAAAATTAAATTCTAACTAAAATAAAATAAAAAAAAATCTCCAAAATAGAAAATAAATTCTAGGAACCCAAATGCTACAAACTATCCCCCTTAAAAGATTTTTGTCCTCAAAAATCAAAACATCACAATGGCATAGTATAATACATAACTCTTACAAGCAATAAATTCTTAAGCTAAGTCACGGAGAGATAATGGCTAGGAACATAAGGGGACTAACAACTAACTAAGCATGCATACCAACTAAAACTAAGGAAGGCTTTCATGGAAACATATTTAAGTTACCTATATCTTGGGGTTGAGTTACAGCCATAAATGCTTGTCCTTGACGTTGTGCTCCTCCAGACTGCTGTTGTGGAACTGGCCTATGAGCTGGTGCTGCGGGGCATTCTCGCACTTGGTGGTCTGGTGCTCCACAAAGGAGACAAAGTCCTAACCTCTTCCTACAATGGTCCCACTTGTGTCCTTCTCTTCCACAATAATTACACCTAGGCTTGGGTGGGATAGGCTGTTGTTGTGGCTGGGATGATACCACCCTAGTTGGAGGTTGATGCTGGATTTGAAGGGTCTTCTGAGAATTATTAGGACGTTTTGATGAATCTTGATTACTACCATCTCTACCTCTTTTTTGGGAAGCTAATTTCTGTCTTAGGATAGATTCTTGACGCCTAGCTGCATTCAAGATATCTGTATAGGATGTTGGGTCTACTGACGCTGTTAAACTCTGCAACTTGTAATTCAGCCCAGAATGGAACTTCTCCGCCTTCTCTTCTTCTGTAGACACAAGAGTAGGAGCAAAACGACTCAAGCGACTAAATTCTGCATCATATTCGTCCACTGTCATACTCCCCTGCTCTAGCTGTATGAACTGATCCCGCAGCTCCTTTCGAACAGTGGTGGGGAAGAACATGGTATTGAAGAGGTCCGTAAATTCTTCCCATCGCACATTCTTGCCCAACCGTCTTTCTTGTGCTGCCCACCAATGATGTGCATTGTCCTTGAGCTGCAACTTCACTGCTTTTATCTATTTCTCCGGTGGCAGCTCTGATGCCTCTAGTAGTGTCTCTATCTCCACTAGCCAGTTGGTGACTTCTATAGGTTTCTCCGAGCCAGTAAAGGGAGGTGGGTTCATCTTGCGAAACCCATCAATAGTACCCACACGACCTTGTCGTGTTTCTACGCGCCTTTCTAGAACATCTGCATGTCTCTGCTGAGTCTCCATCATGCCTTGGAGTATCGTAAGGATTTGAGCTCCATCCATAGTTACTCCTTGGGTTGGGACTGTTGGTGGTGGTGGTGGAAGATCCTCAGCACTAACCCTATCTTGTTGATGGTTAGAAGGCTCTACGAACTCAGTACTCTCTGCTGTCGATCCTTCGGGTTCGGAAGTAGCATAAGGGTTAGCTACCCTTTTCCTCCTACGGATCGCACTGCGCCTTGTCTCAACCATTGCAAACTAAAAGGAAAAAAAGGATATGGTTAGAACGGTAGATACAAACATATCGAAGAAATCACGGACGGAATCAAGCAAGATGCAAATTAAGAGACAATAAGATCCTAAGATAAAATAGACTCATAAGGTTGGAGATCCTATTTGTGGATGATATAACCTCCTAACTTCAAATCTATTCGCAGGCTCGTAGTAGTACAACTAACTTAAGCACTACCACGAGTTCGCAGTCTTTTGCGAAATTGGACCTGCATGGGCCACCATAAAAACTTGTCACGACCCGCTCCCAATTTTGGGATACGAGTACGTGGCCAAGTCCAGCCTACGCCGCAGCATCGGTGGTAGTACGCTGTTTATGATAACAATGGTCCACAATAAGCACAACACGCATATATATCATCCACAACTAAGCCAGTAAAAATTACTAAAATATCCAATAGTCTCAATATTATAAATATGAAATAATCCACTACAACTCAGAATGTCTTGGGAACAAACCCAGATAGTAGAAAATAAAATAGACAACTAAACTCCATAACTATAACTACTAACTAATGCGAATCCATAAGGAAAAAAATATGCTAATTCGCATCAGTGCTGGAACCGGGTACGCCAGTGACATCAGTGTCGCCAACATACTCACCGTAGACCTCGGGGTAAATCTCTTCGTCTAAAGCTGAAAAATAGTTATCCAGTCAGGATTGGAGCAAGATCACCATAACACTACATTACACAATATAGTATACAAGCATGAAGGAAAGATAAAAGGAATTTAACTGAAGATAAGTATAGGCATGACATTGTATGATAAGAAAGTACCTTTGAGACATGATAACAATATGAAGGTAGACTTTGACATACCACTAAGACATGATGACAATAAGAAGGTAAACTTGACGAAAGAAGAACAATAGATGACATGGCAACAATAATTAAGTCACGTGTACTGTGTGTTTTAGAATACCAACTTTCAGCATGTAGACGGCTTGGGATATCCGTCAGTCATACGTGTGGTGCATGACTGATATTATGCAATCAATGTATAGGGGGTCTGTATTCAATTCGTTGACCACATGCTTACTTGTCGTATTCCCCCGCCCGACTCACTCACAATACATGTCCACTATGATAAACATTAGCAATACGATAAACTGTAAACAATAGGAAACAATGAGTAAAAGATGAACATGTATATATCCTAACAATTCTAACTCTCGTGCACAATATTAATCATGAGCAATGACAATCATGAACCAAAGGGAAGTAATAGTGAAACGACGACACGAAGATACATACAGCATAAAATAAAGGAAACATAGGTCATAGTGATACTTGCCTGCTCCGATAGATGATAAATTCATAATTCAAGACGTCGTATTTCGATCTACCCCGTCACATAAAATCCACAAGTTAGATCAACGATTCCCACTCTAAAAATCCTAGAAAGTGGCTAATGGGTTAAATCAATTAATACTATTCTAATCCTAGAATAAATCATCTAAAATCCTATTTTAACCTATTTAATTCTGAAATAACAATCTCCACACAAAAATTTGGCCAAGAAAATACACGGTTCCAAAATCGGGACTCGTGGCACGCAAACCGAGACATATTGTTGACTTACTAGTCAAACATTATGAATTCAAGTTTGAGTATGCGACATAATAGATTTCAGTGCCATGAGTGCACTGGAATCGACCGTGCCGCAAAATCACGATTTGGTCAAAAGTTATCGCCATTATGGCTAACCATGACCAAATCGATGAACCGTTGACCAAATCTGACTTCTATGAATAAAATAAAATATTAGATGAAACTCTGAATTTCTGGAAAAATTATATGTTGTAGAGCTCGGTGTCAACTTTCCAAAACTTCAAACGGATCGCAAAACGGAGTTCGAGATTGCTCGAAATCTCGAAAACCGTGCGACGTGTTGATTTTTGGACAACCGACACTCAAATAATTCTTCAGAAATTCGAGTTCAAAATACCAGAAAACAAATTTTATATTCAGAAACCTAACCTCGATACGCTTCCAATAAAAAAAACGGCGCACAAAAAGGACGTCTAGATCGACGGCAATCGCTCCGCGAAGTCGAAGAATCCCTATTGAACTCTCCACAAAAAGCTGCTGAAAATTATAGGGTTTTCGAAAACCTAAACAACTAATATATATATATAGGTAAAGAGGAGTCGGTGGCTGCGGCTTAAACGCGGCTGGGCGGGACACGTGGCACGATCCTGTGCCTCCCGCCCAGATCGGATGGCCAGCAATTGAGTCGGCTGAGCGGCTAATCCGAGCTCGGCTCGGATTAATAGTATGACTCGGAAACCGAGTCCTAGCTCACCCGCGCTGACGGGTAGGCCTGCCACGTGCGCCCGAGCGGCTGACGGGTGGGCCCCCCGCTCGGCTGACTGGGTATATGATTAGGAAATGGATTTTTTTAATAACAGAAAATTAAATAAAAATCAGAAAAATCCCTAAAAATTTCCAATAAATCCCAGAAAATTTCTAAAAATTCCTAGAAAAATCTAGAAAATAATTTAAGGGTTCTAAAGTCCAAATAAATTATTTGGCCTCAAATATACCCTCGGGTGCTCTCCCATAAATTCCTAGAAGCTTAAGAAATAATGAAACAATATATAATAATTATCTAAAAATCTTCATAAATTCCCAAAATTTCTAAAATAATAAAATAATATTCTAGGGATTATCTAGAGGCCCCAGAGGCTATATACAACCTATTATCCTTATATCTAACCTATAGGCTTAGGCAAAAATTCTTACGATCCCAAATCAATTCCTAATTATGAAAATTAAATTCTAACTAAAATAAAATAAAAAAAAATCTCCAAAATAGAAAATAAATTCTAGGAACCCAAATGCTACAGTTCCTTCCATCACTACTCATGTAAGGACGGTGTTCATGACGGACAGCAATCAAGGTGGTTCCAGTGATCGCCAACGCATCGACAGTCTCGAAGCCATATTACTTGCTTTGGTCAAGTCTGTAGATGAGATTAAAGCAGCCCTTCTAACACTGCAAGGAGGGATGCCTGGCCAAACAAGTGCGGGTCCCGCGATCAATGCAGACTCGAATTCGGCGGCACCAAACCCGGGCAACAATCCTCCCGAAATAACAGCCCCTACCGCGACAGATGAGGCCAGAGAAGTAAGAAGAGAGGTTCAGGAGCTCTGAGCCAGGTTCTATGCCCGAGAAAACGCTCAAGACCTCAGAATTCGGCAACCATACCCTGCTGAATGGAGGGATGTTCCATTCCCACCAAAATATAAGCCGTTCAATATCAACCCGTATGATGGCAAGGCCTCAGCAAGTCGGTACATCACTTACTTCGAGGTCACCACCGACCATATGCCCCATGATGATGCTATCCTCACTCGATTATTCATTGGGGCATTGGAAGGAGTCGCCTTCGACTGGTATCGCAATCTGCCGGACAACTGCATCTACTCCTTCGCCGGCTTCAAGCGCCTGTTCTTGGAGAGATTCTACGAAGTAGGGCAAGACGTCACCATGTCCACCCTCATGGACGTCGTCCAAGGAGATAAGGAGTTGACAAGGAACTACATTGAGCGGTTCCGCCAAACCGCCATGAAGCTGCCCTCCAGAAATCCAGATTCCTCTTTGATTGAAATTTACCAAAAGAGACTGCTTCCAACAATCAGTCTCTGGATGGGCGAAAGTCAGTTCAAAGACTGGAAGACGTTCATCATCAGCGCCACAAGCGCCGAAGAACGATTGAAGAAGGCTCGCCAACTGGGATTGCACATCTCGGAAGGAGAAAACAAGGACAAGCGTCCCAACAACGATAATTGGGGTAGCCCCTCCAACAATCAGGACAGCAAGGAAAAGCAGACTATGGTGGCCAATACAGCACAAAAACCTGAGCCGAAGCTAGCAGACAAATAATGGCCGCAAATTACTTACTCCTTTGAAGACGGTCACGTCAAGCCCATCTTGGACATGCTCATACAAGGGGACAGGATTCAGCTTCCTCCACCAAGACGGGAACCGCGGCCAGCAGAGATGGAAAATCCAAAATACTGCCATTATCATCACTATGTCCATCATGCTACACATGATTGCTACCAGCTGAAACGGTACATATAAAACTTCATCGATTCGAACGTGCTAGCCATCGATTTCGAAGAGGTAACCGTGGCGGCCAATATGGTGTCCGTACAATTCGGCAGCTTTCCTCCGACGGAGACTCAAGACGGGGTGGTCCCCGTCCCTTTAGCCACCATAGAAATTACCAATCTTCCACCTCCCCGAGATCAGGCTGCCGGTCTAGTACCCCTCATCACATCTCGAGGTGAGGTCATGTGGATCCATCCAGACTTGGTGTCAGAAGTTACTCGACCCGTACCGTCTTCCACCGACAAGAAGAAAAGTGAAAAGGTCAGGACCTGCCACACAATTTCGGCAGACAATGAGGAAGCTACAGCCGTCGTCACACGGTCCGGAGCACAATCCTAACCTGTGGTTGACAATCCAGCTAAAAACCATCAACCCACTACAACTGATGCTCCGGGACCGGCTCAGCCTTCGGCGATCGACAAGCCTAGGCCAAGGGAGACTCGCTTCGACAAATCCCTCCGAAAAGAGGCAGCCCAAGGGCTAGAGAGGCCCTACAACTTTGACATCTTAGCGCAATTGGCTAACACACCGGCCAAGTTATCACTGTACGAACTCCTAAGGCTCTCCAAGTACGTTCGTATTGCATTAAGCGAAGCACTCCAAAATGCCGATGTCTATCTGGCTCAATCCAACCTCACCGGGGAGGACTCACCTGTGGATCTCCAGGACAGTGCCTGTACGGGAGCAATGCCCAACATCGTCTTCACTCCGCCGGACATGCTCATCAAAACCAACCTGCACGATCGCCCACTATACTATACTGGATACATCGGCGACGTAAAGGTGGATCGGATGCACATTGACCCAGGCTCTTCCATAAGCATCATCCCGAAGGGTCTGCTACACCATCTCCGCATTCCAATGCATCGCCTGACACCTACAAGCACCGCCATCAGCGGTTTCAATTCGGGCAGGAGCTACCCTATTGGAAAGATTCGTCTGAAGTCTCAAATTGGCGACCTCCAATCTGAAGTCACCTGCTACGTCATCGATGCAGACACTTCTTACAACATCCTCTTAGGGCGCCCGTGGATACACGATTATATGATCGTGCCTTCCACGCTGCACCAATGCTTCAAATATGTCGACAAACACGGCTTCGTGAAGACGAAATTTGCTGACATCGATCCCTTCAAATGGGTCGAATCTTACTACTCGGACTCCTGCCTATACGAAAAGTCGAAGAGGCACCTTGATGAAGGAAATGAACAAGCTGGTATCGAAACGGCCATGGGATCAGAAGGACCTCTGACGATCCACCTCCAAGCTCGTAAACCGGGCAGGTCCGCACCCCTTACCGCCACTCTGCGGAAGGACGCGATCAGCCTCTCGGCGCAGATGATAATCCGGCTACCAAGGTCTGGTCAAGTACCGAGATCCACAACGGGGCCACTAACAATCAGACTGCCGAGAGTCGGTCAGGCCCAAATGGAGAAGCCCAATCCCTCCGACAAACCACTGACGATACGCCTTCCCAAGAAGGGTCGTCACCCCGATGCGAGGTCCGACACTTCTAGCGAACCGGCCACTCCCCGCTCCACATCAAATGCCAAACTGGGGGTCGCTAGTCTGCCAACAACTCCATGCTTTGCTCCATCAACTGAACCACTGACAATCAAGCTTCCCAGGACATCCTCTCAGTCTTCATTTACATAGGGGGTAGCCGAAGAGGAACCAGAGCTAGCCAAGTATGTGGCTGCCCACACTGATGTCCCCTCCGCAGATGATGTAATCCCCTAGAAAAGATACCTTACTTCATCAATAAAGGGTTATCTTTGAACTACACCGAGCTCAATAAGCTATGTACAATGTATGCTAGGGAACACGGTATAGGCACTCACCTGCACACACAAGTGACAAATGTGTACACCGCGATCCAGCTTACTCCAGTAGAAGATGCTTACCGAATAATCGAGGGAGGGGATCATCCGATCATCTTTGGCAGGACGAACAACCCGCATCCCCTCACCATAGAGGAAGTCGACCTCGGGTCAGACGCCGGAAGACTGCCTCTGTATCTCTATAGCCCTCAATCCAAATATCTTATGCAGAAACAGGGGTATGATCTAGAGACGATGCCAGTTTTGAACTATGGCACTGGGCGACGATTACCTTTGAAGCCACCAGTCCCGGCGGGCAAACCACGAGACTACTATAGCAAAACTTGATACGGGTTGGGGTATGTAACGCCTACTACAACCCCTGAGAGTTCAGATGAAGAATGCGACTGGCAGTCACATTCAACCGGGTCACCAACTTCGGACTCTGATACCAGCATCGGAGATGTGTTCAGACAAGTCATGACAGTCAACATGGCATTCGTCGACGCTTACGAAGAAGATGAAGACATCCCCGAAATCCTCGAGCTAGAGCCGTAGGCCCAGTAATTAGATGCACAATGGGAAAAACGGTTCAAACAGAGAAAACCTCCTACTGAAGATAAGGTCATACAAGTGGATCTGGGCTGCGAATCTTCTCCAAAACCAATTTTCGTCAGTAAAAGCCTAACAGACAAAGAACGGGAGTCGCTGCTGGAACTTGTCAGAGAATACATTAATGTATACGCCTGGAGCTATGAAGACATGCCAGGGTTAAATCTCGACATTGCTCTTCACAAACTCAACATTCGGCCAGATGCGAAGCCGGTCAAGCAACAACATCGACGCTTCCGCCCAGGCATCATGGACGCGATCGAAGCCGACGTTAACAAACTGATAGCCAGCGGCTTCATTCGTGAGGAGCAACATCCTGATTGGGTCGCCAATATAGTACCCATCCTCAAGAAGAATGGGAATATTCGAATCTGCATCGACTTTCGCAATCTGAACGAGGCAAGCCCCAAAGATGAATTCCCCCTTCCTATCACAGACATCATGATCGACAATACCTGCGGCTTCGAACGTATGTCATTCATGGATGGCTTCTCAGGGTACAACCAAATCAAAAGGTCTCCTGGTGACGAAAAGCATACATCATTTCGAACACCAATTGGCACGTACTGCTACACAGTCATGCCTTTCGGTTTGAAGAATGCCGGTGCCATCTATTAAAGAGCCATGAGCATCATCTTCAGGGACCACTTATGCAAGACAGTGGAGTGCTACGTTGATGATTTACCCGTTAAGAGCCGCTGTAAAGGAGACCATCTGCAGGATCTAAGGACGGTATTCGACCTAATGCGAGCACACAATTTGAAAATGAACCCTACGAAGTCCTTTCTGGGCGTATCCAGCGGGAAGTTCTTGGGCTTCATCATCACTGCAAAGGGTATCCATGTAGACCCTGAGAAGACAAAAGCAATCATGGAGATGGGTCCCCCGAGAAATCTCCCGAACTCAGAGGCCTCCAAGGGAGGCTAGCTTACATCAGGAGGTTCATTTCTAACCTCTTCGGGCGATGCCGACCGTTCACGCACCTCATGAAGAAATGAGTCTCATTCGTATGGGACGAGGAATGTCAACGTGCTTTCGACAGCATCAAAGAATATTTGTTAAATCCTCCAGTTTTGGTGGCTCCAGTTCCTGGAAAACCATTCCTGCTCTATGTACGAGCAATGGAACACTCCCTCGGGGCTCTGCTGGCACAGAACAATGATGCAGGCCATGAGCAGGCCATATATTACCTCAGCCGAATGATGATTGGGCCAGAGCACCAATACACCGCTGTGGAGCAGGAATGCCTCGCCCTGGTGTTCGCCATTCAGAAAATGCGACACTATGTCACCGGATAAACGATACATGTGATCTCACGAATCAACCCTCTCAGGGTCCTCATGACTAAACCAGGGGCACTCAGCTCTCGCCTCGCTACGTGGGGAATGTTGCTGTCCCCTTATCATATGATCTTCGTCCCACAAAAGGCAATCAAAGGTCAAGTCCTGGCAGACTTCTTAGCAGCCCACCCAGGCTCGGAGTCCTCCAGGATAGATGAAGAGATCCCAGATGAGGTCGCCAACTCGCATGCAACCTCTCACGAGAATATATGGCGAATGTTCTTCGACGGTGCTTCGAGGACCGGACCTAAAGGTAATATCGTCGTCGGAGTCGGGGTAGTGCTAGTCCCCCCTACCGGATTGGTGATCAACCGCGCTTATTCCCTCACAGAGCCCTGCTCTAACAATGTGGCCGAGTACAACGCTCTGGTCATTGGTCTCCAACTCGCAAGAGAGCTGGGGGTAGAATACCTTGAAGCATACGGCGATTCCCAACTGATCGTCAATCAGATCCGGGGCTCATACGAGGTCCGTCACGAAGACATGGTCCCCTATCACCAAATAGCAATTGACATCATCTCGTCGTTCGAGGGGTTCTTCATCGAACATGTCCCCAGACTCCGAAATATCGAAGCCGATGCCCTAGCTGGTCTTGCCGCTTCCCTAGCAGTTCCGAATTATGATCGCCAATCAGTGGATGTGATAGGTCACGAACTGGTCTGTTCCAAGAACAATGTACAATTCGTGGCGAGTTATTCTGCATAGACGATCGAGGATGCCCCAGATTGGAGACAACCATTCATCGACTTCGTCGTCTACGACATCCTGTCCGAGAACCGAAAGGAAGCTACTTCCATCAGACGGCATTCTCTCAGATTCTTCTATGATACAGAGACAAAAATGCTGTATCGTTGCTCCTACGACGGATTACTGCTTCGGTGTCTGTCAAATACAGAAGCCAAGGAAGCCGTACGAGAAGCTAATGACGGTGTCCGCAGGGCCCACCAACCTGGCCCAAAGCTACAAGATCGCCTTCGTCGAATGGGCTACTATTGGCCCACAATGGTGGCAGACGCGATAGACTATGCTAGAAAATGCAAAGCCTGCCAAGTCCACGCGGGCTTCATTCACCAACCATCAGAGTTTCTACATCCGACAGTGGCATCCTGGCCATTCGAAGCATGGGGAAGGGATATCATTGGTCCAATCACCCCACCTTCCTCCCGAGAACATCGCTTCATACTTGCGATCACTGATTACTTCTCCAAATAGGAGGAAGCTGTCCCACTCACAAAAGTCAAGACTTCAAACGTGATCAGCTTCCTTAAGCATCACGTTATCTACCGCTTTGGACTGCCCCAAAGGATCATCCATGATAATGGTCTGCAGTTTGCAAGCCACGCATTCTATCGGTTTTGCGATAAGCACCGTATTCAGAATGTCGCTTCGACACCGTATAACCCGGCAGCAAACGGGTTGGCAGAGGCATTCAACAAAACAATCATCAAACTCCTCAAGAAGTTTGTCTCCTCCAACAAACGCGACTGGAACGAGAAGCTCGGTGAATGCTTATGGGCTTATCGCACCACAGTTCGAACAGCCACCGGGAATACACCATTCTCCCTGGTGTACGGGAGTGAGGCAGTCCTCCCATTGGAGACTCAGATCCCCTCACTACGCGTCGCCCTCACACATCAATTAACGACAGACGAAAATCACCATCGCCGGCTACAGGAATTGGAGGCACTAGACGAAAAGTGCCTCTTGGCTCAGCAACGAATTGAGCTATACCAGGCACGCATCTCCGGAGCCTTCAACAAGAAGGTCAAAATCAGAACATTCCAGGTGGGCGATCTCGTTCTGGCAGTCCGGAGGCCGATGGTCATGACACACAAGACCACCGGCAAATTCCAGCCAAAGTGGAAAGGCCCATTTATCATTGAGGCAGTATTCTCCAACGGTGCTTACCGCCTCGCAAAACAAAACGGAGACTTGCTCATGTTGCTCGTCAATAGCAAGTTCCTAAAAAAATATTATGTCTAAACGACATTCTCTCTAGATCATCGAGTCATGTACCCGCTGGTACCGCTGAACTCACATCCACAATATTTTAGATTATCGAGTCATGTACCGGCTGGTGCCGCTGAACTCACCTCCACGTTTCCTTCAGATTATCGAGTCATGTACCCGCTGGTGCCGCTGAACTCACACTTTCTCAATATTCTAAATTACCGAGTTATGTACCCGCTGGTGCCTCTGAACTCACATTCCGGTCACTCTTTCGGATAGTAAGTCACGTATGATTATACCTCTTAACTTTCTTCCTAGAAGAGATCCTCCCTCATGATCTACTACCCACACTCCCAGTGTACAAAAAGGGTAACCGATCCACAAATTTCCGAAACGGCCATGTCCTCATTACCTCTGAGTCGTTTTCACTTCCACCAAAAATAAACCGCCCCCTCGCATAGGACTTCCACGTTCTCCTACCTCTGAATCGTTCTATGTACCCCCTCTTCGTTGAGCCCACTCCTGCCATGTCCTCATTACCTCTGAGTAGGAAGGCTCCGTCGAAGAAACCTTCATGCTTGCCATGTCCACATTACCTCTGAGCAAGTATGTTGGTTCCCTTTCAACCTATTATCTGTACCCACAACCGGAGTACGACAAGGATAATAGGTCCACAAATATCCTCTGTTGACCATAAATGTCCTCTGTTAACCACAAATGTCCTCTGTTGACCACAAATGTCCTCTGTTGACCACAAACGTCCTCTGTTGACCACAAATGTCCACTGTTGACCACGAATATCTTCCCTGAAGTCTCCCCTGCCATGTCCTCATTACCTCTGAGTAGGAAGATTCCACGGTAAAACCCTCATGCTTGCCATGTCCTCATAACCTCTGAGCAAATATGTTGGTTTTCCTTTCACCCTATTATCCGTATCCTGAACCAGGGTACGCCAAGGATAATAGGTCCACAAATATCCCTTGCTAAGCTTCTTAGCATAAATCCACCATCTCACCATGCCCCGGGAGCCCAGCTGCTCTACGGCATTCTTTTTCCCAATACCGAGAGCACCCATGACGACTTTGCCATGGCTGTTCCGGACATCCTGACCAAACTTGTTATCCGTACCTAAAACTAAGGTACGCCTAGGGTAACAGGTCCACGAATAATCCTCCAGCAAGTCCAATTCCACAAACGCCACAAGTACAAGAAAGAGAAGATGAGTTGAAACATGCTCATTTATTCAAAAGTCAAAGTGCTATATCATTTGGGATCACATCCCTTACAAAAAGAAAAGAAAAAAGAGAAGCAAAAGAAAACAGAAAGTTGATCACTGCTTCGGGGTACATAACGCCCTGAGACGGTCCGTCAGCAAGGCAACCGACCGCTCAAACCTCTGGGTAGCTCGACGCTCTGCCTCGTGGGTCAGCACCTCGTCCTTCAGTTGAGCATGGGCTTGCCAGTTATCCTCGAATCTCTTAAAGGCCCGCTCTAAGTTAACAGAAGATCGGGAAACCTTCTTGGCCTCCCGAACGATCGACTCCTGTTCCGTCTGAGCAGCCTTTAGCTCTGACTCTAAGAAGGCCAACTCCTTCTGGAGTGCGAGAATTCGCTCCTTTGTGTCAGCAATTCCACGAGAAGCAGACTCTTCCCGGGCACGACAAGCCTGACTCCGACGACCCAGCCTGTCATACGACGCGGAGAACTTGTCAAGGTCTCCCTGTACAACTGGCACGACAGTATCTCGAGCGAGCTTGATCCTATCCCGAGCAGCAATGAGGAAGCCCCGCTCCCGTTCAATCGCAGCAGGCAAGCCCGCCTGCCGTATCGCCAGCAATTGGGTCACCAGCTGATCAGCCTCTGCTAATTTAGGCTCCAGGAGTGCAGCCAACCCCACCCCGCCAGGAAGAGACTTCAAAGTTGCAACCTGACCCCGAGCGCACCGCAGAGACAGAGTAAAAGGGGTCCCCCGTTCCACAGCAGCATCTACGCCCCTCTTTAAATGGCGATAGAAGCTGTCGACCACATCCTGCGTCACCTCGTCCAGAGCCTCCGAGGAGGCCGGTGTCAACGGGAGTGTAGCCGGCAACGCTGAAGAAGACGCAACAGAATCTGTCGCCCCTGCCACAAGAGAAACAAACTCCGTACGGAAGGACGCATGAACAGCGGCCAACTCCTCTTCAGCGGCCCGCAGAACTTGAATGCTCGGCAGGGCCGAGAGGTCAATCTTCGGAGCCGTATGATCAACAGAGGATGAGGTGGAGACCATCGCCAGCTCCATTCCCATCTGCCCGGGGCTGGCAGGAGGCCCCTCGACATGAGACGGCGAAGGAGAGGAAACGCTCCGTTCTCCCAGATCACGGCAGACCGAGCCTTCCCCAAGAACATCCGCGGTAGGAAGTAAAGGGTCAGGACCTGTAGGGCCAAGGCAACCATGAATCGATTTGACCCGGAGGATATGTTGATAGAGCAAATAAGCCCCCTCACTAGTCAATATTTGGCTTATCTTACCAGTGGAGGAGTATGGAGGCTGAAGGTCGCCTACAGCCACCGTAGCCTCTTCACCAACAGTCTTCGAGTCAGGTATAATAGGCTCCTCCATCCCGACACCCTCGGGAAGGGATGCAACGAGATCGGCATCACCCTGTTGAAGTTTAGCGATCTCGGAGACGGGCCCGAGGAGACCCTCATCACCCCGGGCCGAGGCCTCAGCAACCTGGGAGCTTCCAGCCGCCGCTAAGAGAGCTCCCGCAGAAAGGACCACGGTACACATGTCGCTAATCAAAGCAGCATGGGCCGGATCAACGCCAGGGGTAGTAGACGGTTCAGGAGAGCCTGGTTCGTCAGACGCCTACAAAGAAAAAATGATCAAGTTATATCTTCAAGAAAAAAGAAAACCACAACAAAGAGATGACTCTGACTGGGTCTTACCTCCGGAACATCGTCTGCATCTCCACCCTTCTCGGTAATAGGTAATTCACGAGATCTAACGGCAGCTCTCTTCACGAAAAAGGTCGATCTGCTGTCAGAAGACTCATGTCTGACTCGTTTATGTGAGGGACCAGACACAGCGGGAGGCCGTTCTTCCCTTACTACTTTCTCTTGTATAGCAAGTAACGGATCCTCCGCCAGTTCATCGGGTGTGGGAAGCGGTTGATCCGGTACTTCTTCACCCCCACCAGAAAGGGAGTCTCCGCTATCATGGTCATCATCCTCCTCAGCCGACTCAGAGGGCTCTGATTCAGGGAGGGGAGTCAGGAGCGCTAGTTGCTTTCTAGCCTTGGCCCCCTTGGGCTTCTCATCTAAACCGGTACCCACGATGAAGCTGGTACTCGGATCGAAATTAACAGGAGACTTGTTCGCCATAACATGATACAAGGCAGCCACGTACAAAATTTCCTTCGGCGCCTTAGCATCGGGGACCGAGAAGCTGGCCCGAGTATGATAAGCGTCATAATAATTCTACGCCCTGACACCATCAAGGACGCTACCTTCAAAGCCCAAGCAAGGGTTGGGACAGTCAAGGCTATAGCCAAATTGGCGGGAAAACCTACTAGGTAGGTAGGGCTCCAGGTACACGTTATCACGGTTGCGATAAACCAAATGCGCGGGGCGGTTGTTGCGCAACCAGATGAGCATATTCGAAGACAAAAAGTGAGAAGGTTCGGTACCATCAAGGTATACACTCCTCACTTCCTCATCAGAAAAAGGAGGAATAGACACAAAAAAGTCACATCCATCCACCCTCGCCAGCGCCCTCCGACAAGCTGGCATAGTATTGTATTCCCATGACCGGCGATGGCATTTGAAAAGGAAAGCGTCTTCATCTGTAGCATCTTCCGCTATTCCAGGTCCCATCAAAGACTTGTAGTGCATCGCCAACCACCCCATCAAATAGTGGAAAGGCAGCTCTATGCGCTCAAAATCCAGTACCTTATTGCGCGCAATAACCTTGGACGAAAATGTGCGAAGACCATGGTGTATGCTGCACACCATAGCAGGAAGGAGGGCCAGTCTAACTCCAAATACCAGTTTAACGGCAGGGAGGATAAAGTGGCGACCGATCCTCTCGATAGAACCTACTCCCCCCGAGTCTACGCAGTTCCGTAGCCATATCATTAAAAATAGCTGAGAGAGTCAGTTTGACTCCCGAATATGTCGCTCTTGGACCGCGACTTCTTGACGCCCGATATCAGGTCCTTTATCTCTCCCTGGGTGTGAGGGGTTCGAGGAGTAACCCCACTAGAAGGATCAATTTTAAAAAGATAATTGACCCAGGACGTGGTGTGGGGAGCGGTCCCTTCCGAGCTATCTACCATTTTTATAGCCATCTGGTGACAAGCACTATGATGGCACAACAACTCCTGATACACCGTAACAAAACCTGGGAGTCGTCGGTTCAAGTCCACGAACTCCTCGTTCGACGGGGTATACACCTCGAAAGGCTCATTCCCCCACGGAAGTTTGGAGACAGTATACATCTCATGGAGAGCAAGCCCCAACTCCCCTCCGGGTGCAAAGAACGTCCCCGTTCACCGATTATACATCTCTAAGAGCGCCACGAACAATGGTTTATTGATAGGAAGCCCGTGACAAGTGCCCCGAATGGCATGATAAAGTCCCACCTCCCGCAAGAATGTTTCGTAGGTCTGCAGAACCCAAGTGGTCAACTGGGCCCACGTAGAGGTGGGGTTTACCCTGTTCAGCAATGCCAGCCTACCAACAGGATAAGATTTTTTGCGAGCAAGTCGATTCAGGAATGTATCAGCTTGAGTGAGTGTGAAGTTGGGACCGTATACTGTAGGGTGTGAAAATTATGACACGCTGACATAAGACTCAGCCAAAATCATACGCTCAAGGCTATACGCTCAGTCAAAGCCATACGCTCAAGGCCATACGCTCAGCCAAGGCCATACGCTCATCTAAAGGCCGTACGCTCAGTGGATATTTTATTATTTCCTGAGATGACAGCACAGCATGTATTTAATGAAGGATGAATCTGACACTTCGTCTTTCGTGCAAAGACAGCTGCCCTATGAAGATTAGCCGTCGTATAGGTTTTCGAGAAATGATTTTGTCTCTTATGAGGACAGCTCAGCAGCTATCATAAATGCACATCCATCATTACTGTCATTTCTGACAGTCTGTCAGCCATCATATCTGTAGCACGACGTTCGAGAGATATTTGTCAGTATTTGAAGATATGGCATATTTGAGAAGATTGAGGACAGCCACGTGTCTACTCCCTCATTGCCCAACCAAGTGAGCGTATGGACTCCATATGACTCCTTGTCAACCAAGTGAGCGTATAGACTCCATACGACTCCTTGTCAACCAAGTGAGCGTATGGACCCCATACGACTCCTTGTCAACCAAGTGAGCGTATGGACTCCATACGACTCTTTGTCAACCAAGTGAGCGTATGGACTCCATACGACTCCTTGTCAACCAAGTGAGCGTATGGACCCCATACGACTCCTTGCCAACCAAGTGAGCGTATGGACCCCATACGACTCTTTATCAATAAAGTAAGCGTATCAGCCTTATATGGCTCTATGCTGCCCAAGTCAGCGTATGCAAGACATGTGCCTTCAAAAGCTAGCGTATGACTCCTCTTCAAAGACAGCGTATTACAGCAAAGGTATCCAGGATGACTTTCAACGTACAGTCAACACACGTTCTCACGTGTCCTGTACTCGGTTACCCACTTATTCAGAAGTTATGCAACGTGGCATTCATGCCATCAATCTCTCCTAGATATATTCCACTACTTTCAACCGCACTCCAACGTGTCTCCACCAGAATTTGCCACGCGTCCCTGCAGTTATGCACACGTCAAGTAACTGACTGAGCGTATGCTTCAGAACAGTTATCCAGAACTCTATAAAAGAGAGTTTCTTCATCTTCATCAGACAGAACAATTAATTCAGAGAGAACAAAGAGATTGCCCAGTTGCTGTCCAAGTTCTTCGAAGTTCGAGTTTTCTTCATCGCATCGTCCAAGGGATAAAGTAATCGTCTTCTAGATTAGATTCCTACAGTTGTAATTTTCTCAGATACAAAATAAATAAAGTGAATTTATTTATGGAAAACAAATTGGTGACTCTGCTGGGGAAAGCTGTCTCCTCCAATGAGATAGCAACAACTCAATGCGATACTTCATCGATCGGTTCGATGAAGAAGACGATGGTCGTACAATTCGACCAATCTGCTTACGAAGAAATGCTCAAGGCGAAGGAGGGCCGAATTGCTTCCTCCGCTCTACCTGCTGCCAAGAAGAAGGGATGCTCTGTCTATGTCCCTAAGTCTTCTTCGACAGCCCGAGACACTTCTGTCACTTCTCACACTGACAAGAACACGTCTTCAACTTCAATGAAGCACACTCCGGCTTCCCTGAACACGACAACAGTGGCTTCTCCTAGTCACGCTGACAAAGTGGGTTCTTTAACCAAGTCAGCGTGTCCAAGGAAAACCATCTCTGGATATGTTAAAGTCTCTTCTCCTTCTACTCTTACGACAGCAGTCGGCTCTTTAGCCATTGATGACTCTGTGCGTATGGCAGTCAAAGGGCAGTGTACGGCGAAGGCAGCGTACAAAAGCCAACAGAAGGAGCGTACGCTAAGCCAAAGCCGGCGTATGCTAGTAAAAAGGCAGCGTATGACCAGAAGTCCAAACTAAAGTCAGCGTATGCTAACAGATACAGTCCTTTGAATGTTTCTCAAAATCAGGCTGGGGGTTCTCTTCCACAGAACATACAAATGATTCCCCCACAACTTGCACATCTTGTACAACCAAGGAGAAAGACTCTTTAGTCAACTCCTCTACTCCTAAGGACTTTACCTCTGGAGTTAATTTGACTAGTACTCTTACTAGATCAAACAAAGGAAAACGCCTTTTGGCTACTTTCTCTAAAGATGGATTGTTACCGACTCCTAGTCGGAATAATACCCATCTTCCTTCTCTCAAAATTTCTCGATCTGAGAAAGGCAAATTACAAGTATCCAAGACTGATACCAAAGTCATATCTCCTACGGATCTTCGTAACAAGCTTAATCAGAATCATCTCAGTTCCACTTCTGGTATTAAGAAGCCTGATCAAACTGAGACAATTATACTAGACTCTGATGCAGAATATGCCAAGAACTATGTGGCTCAAATTAATCAGTCTTTATACACTCAAGAACCGAGAAGACAGAAGAACAAAAGACAAGTTTCTACACAGAAACTATCTTCAAGTACTTCCCAATCTGTTCCTACGGATCTCCGGGAGTATTTGCAAAATAAACAGAGAATTACACTCCATCTGGCCATGACATTGCTCATATTTGCTATGAAAAGCATGGTTGCAACTTCCAACCTCGGGTTGTAATCCAGTGCTGTTGTTCACCAAAAAGACGATCTATTTTCGAACGGATTCAATATAAACCAATATTGGATGAAGATGAACCTCTTTATGCTTCTGTCAATATAACTTCCAGAAATATTGGGGGTAGCATACGGTCTGATGCTATATCAGATTCTGAAGATGGTGTTTATCTCGGCACCCGATCCAGGACCGGAGCCTTGGTCAGGGTCTCTTCTTCTTCTCATCCAAGTGGTAATCCGGAGATCACAAAGGACTTCCTTGGAGAGTCCAATTTTCCAGTATTGATTCCTGTAAATAGTCCCGGGAAAGATATTGACTCACACAGTGATGATTCAGAACGGACTGTTTCATCGTCTATTCCTCGAATGATTACCACTTACATGGTGGATGGCAATCATGAATCTTCAACTAGCACTGAAGCTCATGAGCAGAGGATTTCTTCCTTGGAACAACAGTTACGAGCTATGGTAGATATATTGAATGCTATGCACACTCTTATGCAAGCTCAGCATCAAACTCAGCAAGTTCAACAAACAGTACCACCAGTGGTATTAAATACTCCTGTTACCCCAAATCTGGAACCCTCTACTATTCCAGGGGTACAATCTAATGTTCCTGTACAAACCACTCCAAGTCAGTCTGGAGATGGGGGTGGTACATATGCTGCAGTCCCTCCTCCCAATTACACTCAACAAGTTACAACTCCACAATCTTCCGGAATTGTTACTGAAGAGTTAAGGAATCTCCGAACTAAATTTGAGGCATTTAAACAAAAGGATGGTTTACAAAGGTTAGGTATCAAGCAACCTTACCCGATAGAATGGAAGCAAGTATCATATCCTCCTAAATACAAGCCTCCGACTATCTCTTTCTTTGATGGAACTACCTTTCCAAGTCAATTCATTAATCATTTTGAAGTAATGACTGATCAGTTGCAACCAAGCGATGCCCTCCTCACTCGGGTGTTCGTCGGATGTCTTGAAGAAAGAACTTATGAATGGTATAGAAGTCTCCCGGATGGGTGCATTACTTCATTTGCTGGGTTCAAACAAATATTTCTTGAACGATTCTATGAAGGGCTCAATGACATGACCATGTCAGCCCTCATAAGAATTAAACAGAAAAATAATGAAACCACTGAGGACTTCATTGAAAGATTCAGAAGAGAAGCCCTCAAAATGCCTCTTGGAACTCCCGATGCTGTTACTATCGACACTTGCAAGTCGAATCTCTTACCAATCATCAGTATATGGACAGGGTCCACTCAGTTTCAAGATTGGTCTTCTTTCATCGTCAGTACCAAGGCTGCTGAAGTCAGTGCTGAGACCTTCAAAGGCCTAGGGGTACAAATGGCTCCCAAAGAATTAAATTAGAGTGCTAGCAATAGTACTCGATCCAATAATCGTAAAGGAAAAGAGGCTCTTGAAGTCAATCTCCAGAGCAATAGTCAAGAGGTAAAGACTACCCAAGCTACTCCAGCTCCAACAAATCAACAACAGAGACCTCCTCGGCCGAAGGAAGAATATTCTTTCGATGATGACGATGTTCAGGGTATCTTTGAATGCTTGCTCAAAGGTAACAAAATACAATTGCCAGAAATCAAAAAGCCTGATGAAGCCAACAAAACAGATCATCCAAAATACTGTCCATATCATAGAATGCTGGGTCATACAATTCGGTCTTGCTATGTATTAAAAGGAAAGATCTAAGAGATGATTAAATCAGGAGCTGTGACACTGACACCCAAAGACAAGACAGTCACAGCAAATGTAATTTCAATGCAGTTCGGTGACTTCCCTCCTTTAATGGTGGAAAGTGGGATTGTTCCTATCCCCAAAGCAACTCTCAAAGTGGTGAACATCCCACCAGCACAGAATGAAAGACTTGTTCCTATCACAACTAAGAAGGAAGAGATCATGTGGATCCACCCGGATTTAATGACGGAGAGTGAGACGTCTTCCTCTTCTCTTCGGAAGACTCCTTTGTCTAAAAAGAAGCTCGGAAAGACTAAGTCATGCAATGTGACTTCTAGTTTCACACCCGATTTTTATCTAACCTCTAATTTCATCTTGGCAGGAAATTCACGCCCTACGGAGATAAAATCTGTACCTCAATCTGAAGATAGGTACAAGCCTGCATTTCATCTATACAGTTCACAATCTCGTGAATTAATGGCGAAGATGGGTTATGATCTAGCCACTGCTCCTGGTTTGAACTCAGGCAAAGGACTCCGATCACCTTTAGCCATCACTATGAGACATAATCAATCTCGTGTTGGTCTCGGTTTCTGGAATGAAGCTCTCATCAAGCATAAAAGAACCAAGAGCAAGATGAAGAATTGTAACATGGTTTCCATAGACCCTGAACCAGAATCTGAAGTCGAAGTTCATGCTGGAACTCGATCAGGAAAAATATATCTGAAAGATTATGCTGACATTCCTGGAGAAACTCCTGATGTCCCTCCGGTTTCAGCTCCAACACCAGTCTCTACTGAAGAGCCTTCAAATGTTCCTGCTGAGACAGTTCCTTCTAAACCAACAGCAGCTGACAAAGGCAAACAACAAGTTCGCTTCGATAAACCATTGAAGAAGTCATCTCCGATAGGACTTGAAAAGCCTTATAATTTTGATATATTGGCTCAACTAGCCAATACACCAGCTAAATTATCAATCTTTGAGCTCTTACGCCTCTCTAAAGCGACTCGAGAAACTCTGAGTGAAGCACTGCTGCAAGCAGAAACCTGCCTAACTCTCCTCAAGAAGTTGGAAACAGAACCTGTTTCTTATTGCCATAATGTTTTGGAATTAATTCCAAACATTACCTTTACGCAGGACGATATGCTGCTAGAGGATAATCGACACGACCGCCCTTTATATCATACATGATATATCGATTCTATGAAGGTTGATCGTCTACTGATTGATCCAGGATCTGCTCTCAGTATTATGCCGAAGGCTATGCTAGATGCACTGAAGATACCTGTGCATAGTCTTTCCAGCACTATCACTACCATTTTGGGATTCAATCAAGGAAAAAGTGAGCCTTTGGGCAAAATTCGCCTCAAATTTCAAATAGGCGATCTTCGCACTAAAGTTACTTTCTACATCATCGACAATCATGGTTGCTCATACAATGCTCTATTGGAGAGACCATTCTTGCATGAACATAATATCGTTCCTTCGACTCTTCATCAGTGCTTCAAATATGTTGATGATAATGGAGAAGTTCAAAAGGAGGTTGCAGATCTCTATCCTTTCAAAGGAGTCGAAGCTTACTTCATTGACGCTCGCATGTACAAAGATGAATACTCAAAAGTCTTGCAAGCTATGGATAATGATGATGAGATGTCAAAAGTCGATACCTTTGTTATTCCTGTAAAAGGGCGTATCACTCCTCCGCAGTCTGCCCAAGCTCCACAAGGCTCACTGATAATTCCTGTCAGTGGACGTACTACTTCATTATCTGCCCAAGCTCCACAAGGCTCACTGATAATTCCTGTCAGTGGACGTACTACTATATCGTCTTCCCAAGCTCCACAAAGTTCGCTGATAATTCCTGTCAGTGGACGCACCACTCCCCCTCCATCTTCTCAGGCTAGACCCGATACTCTAGTCATTCCAGTCAGTGGATGTACTACTTATCCACGATCTTCTTCAAGGGAGCTCACCTCTTCTGAGCCTTTTGTTATCGATCTTAATCGAAACAAAACTTCTGATCGCTCTTCCTCTCCCCCTTTTGTCATTAATTTGACTAAGTCTGATAAGGCTCAGCCTTCTGTTGTAAATATAGTATCTAATATTAATGAAGCATCTCCTTTGCAGTATATTGATGTCTGTAATCATGTACAAAGTTATTTACAATTGCTAGATAGCTTAGAGCCACTAACTATAGGAGTTGTTCAAACTCTTCATACAGATGTATCGTTAGAGTCTATACAAAAATCGTACTTCGTGGTTCCTATTCGAAAGAAGGGAGAAAATCCAATATTCTTCTACAAAGGACCCCAGAATCCTTCTAATCTGGAAGAAGATGACAAAAACGACGATACTGGAAGGTTACAATTACGTCGCTATAGTCAACAGTCCAAAAATATCATCAAGAATATGGGTTATGACTTCAGAACCAGCCTCAATAATGGAAAAGAAAGAAGAATGCCTGTTCGAATTCTTCCATTAAAATATGGAAAGAC
Organism: Iris pallida; assembly: GCA_029216955.1. Taxonomy (NCBI): domain Eukaryota; kingdom Viridiplantae; phylum Streptophyta; class Magnoliopsida; order Asparagales; family Iridaceae; genus Iris; species Iris pallida. The sequence continues at coordinate 3,196,076 of JANAVB010025798.1, forward strand.
AAAATGTGGTTTGGGTTACATTGCTCCTACCTCCTTTATCAACATAGTCCATGAAGATTCAAAATTCGATGAAGACGAACGATCTGAAGATGAACGATCTGAGTCTTCCGATTCCATTTCTTGGGATTCTGACACAAGTATTGGCGATCTCCATCGCTCTATTCTATCCATCAATATGGTCTCTGTTGATGGCCCGCAAGAAAATGATGAAGATGAGGATGATTTTGAAATATCACCCGAATCAGAACAATGGGCTCAAAGATTAGATAATCAATAGGAATTCAGGTTCGAGCAGAGAGAACCTCCTACTGAAGATAAAATGATCCAAATTGATGTTGGTGAAGAGGGGTCCCCTAAACCAATATTCATCAGCGAAAGTCTTTCAGAAACAGATAAACAAGACATGATCAAGCTTATTCATGAGTATATCGATGTCTTCGCCTGGAGTTATGAGGATATGCCAGGATTAGATCCAAAGATTGCAATGTATAAACTTAATATCATGACAAATGCTAAACCAGTCAAACAACAACAGCAACAATTTCGTCCAGACATTATCAATGCAATTGAAGCTGAAGTCAACAAGCTTATGGCTTCCGGATTTATTCGAGAGGAACAACATCTTGAATGGGTGGCTAACATCGTTCCTGTCCTTAAAAAGACCGACAAGATTCGAGTCTGTATAGACTTTCGCGATCTCAATGCAGCTTGTCCTAAAGACGAGTTTCCTCTTCCAATTACCGATGTCATGATCGATAACACATGTGGTTTCGAACGAATGTCATTCATGGATGGGTATTCAGGATACAATCAAATCAAAATGTTTCCGGACGACGAGAGACATACTTCCTTCAGAATGCCGATCGGTACATACTGTTATACAGTGATGTCGTTTGGTCTCAAGAATGCAGGAGCAACATATCAGCGAGCAATGAGCACTATATTCCGTGAACATCTTCGGAAAATAGTCGAATGCTATGTTGATGATATTGCAGTCAAAAGTCGACAAAAGGAGGATCATATCCAAGATTTGAAGACTATCTTTGATTTAATGCGTCAGCATCAACTTAAAATGAATCCTACTAAGTCCTTCCTGGGCGTCTCTAGTGGCAAATTTCTCGGCTTCGTCATTACCGCTAAAGGTATACACGTGGATCCCGAGAAGATCAAAGCCATTCAAGAGATGCGTCCTCCACGCACCTTAAAAGAGCTACGAGGATTTCAAGGAAGAATTGCTTATATCAAGAGATTCATTTCCAACTTATCAGGACGCTGCAGACCATTCAACAAACTTCTGAAGAAAGGTGTATCGTTCGTCTGGAACGAAGAATGTCAAAAAGTATTTGACGATATCAAACAATATCTCATGAACCCTCCAGTTTTGGTACCTTCCGTCTCGGGAATACCATTCCTTCTATATGTTCGAGCCATAGATCATTCTCTTGGTGCATTACTCGCCCAAAAAAATAAAGATGGCCATGAACAGGCTATTTATTATCTCAGTCGCACAATGACAGGCGCTGAACCGCGTTATTCTCCAATCGAGAAAGAATGCCTAGCATTAATGTTTGCTGTTCAGAAAACGTGACATTATATTATCGGTCAAACAATTCACGTCATTTCCAGAGTGAATCCCATCAGGATTATGATGAAGAAACCCGGTATTCTCAACTCCAGACTAGCTAATTGGGGAATCTTGTTAGCTCAATACGACATGTACTATATTCCTCAAAAGTCAGTTAAAGGACAAGCTCTTGCTGATTTCTTGGCAGCTCATGCAGTTCCAGAAGATTCTAAATTATATGATGAGATTCCAGATGAAGTTCTGGATTCAAATCTGGTTTCTGAAGAAATTCCTACCTGGCGTCTATTCTTTGATGGAGCATCTAGAATAGGTCCTAATGGCAATATTGTCGCCGGAGTTGGGATTGTTCTCGTATCCCCAGAAGGACTAACTATTCAGAGGGCTTATTCTCTGGATCAATCATGTTCAAATAATGTAGCCGAATACAATGCGTTGCTCATCCGTCTTCAACTTGCTAAACATCTAGATATTCAATATTTGAAAGTTTATGGAGACTCCAAGCTTATCATCAATCAAATCAGAGGAACGTATGAAGTTCGTCATCAAGATTTGATACCTTATCATCGAGCAACACTCTCTATGGCCTCCTCCTTTGAAGGTTTCTTTATTGAACATGTTCGACGAGCCTATAATGCAGAAGCTGATGCTTTGGCTAATCTTGCTGCTGTATTAGCCATACCAATCAGATGTCAGCAAGTAATAGTAGTTTACAACCGAGAACTATTCTGCGTTGAGAATAATTTGGCTTTGGTTTTTCCCCATAATCCAGACAAAGATTCTCTCAACCTTGATGCTGAATTAAAGTTTGACAAAGTGTCCTCATCTTCTTCCGATTCTACTATGGAATATGTCTTTTCTAATAAAACAGAAGCCACAATTGAAGACTGGAGATGCCCGTTTCTAGACTTTGTATTATACGACATACTTCCCGATAATCCGAGTGAAGCAGCGGCTATTCGGCGTCGATCTCTCAGATTCTATTATAATCATATTACGAAGACACTATATCGTCGGTCCTACGACGGTCTTCTCCTCCGATGCATCGCTGGTGAAGAAGCACAACAGATTATCCGTGAAGCACATGATGGTGTTTGTGGAGTTCATCAACCGGGTCCTAAACTTCAAGATCGTATCCGACGTATGGGTTATTATTGGCCCACGATGGTGGCTGACGCCATTCAATATGCTCGAAAATGTAAAGCCTATCAAATTCATGCGGACTTTATCCATCAACCGTCAGAATTCTTACACCCAACAGCGGCATCATGGCCCTTTGAAGCTTGGGACATAGATGTTATTGGTCATATTAACCCACCATCATCAAAAGGACATCGGTTTATTCTAGCAATAACCGATTACTTTTCCAAATGGGCTGAAGCAATCCCGTTATCTGAAGTAAAAACTTCTAATGTTATTAACTTCGTCAAACATCATGTCATCTATCGATTTGGTGTTCCTCGGCATATTATCCATGATAACGGACCGCAGTTCGTCAGTCAGAAATTTACTCGATTCTGCGACGACCATCGGATCAATAATTTAGCTTCTATAGCATATAATCCAGCAGCTAATGGATTGGCAGAAGCTTTCAATAAAACGATCATCAAACTCTTGAAAAAGTTCGTTTCTTCCAACAAACGCAACTGGAGCGAGAAGCTTGGTGAATGTTTATGGGCCTACCGCACCACAGTTCGCAATGCGACTGGATGTACGCCTTTCTCTTTGGTATATGGGTATGAAGCTGTTCTTTCCCTTGAGATCCAGATTCCTTCTCTGAGAATTGTAATCTCCAATGAACTTACAACAGAAAACAATGATCGTCTTCGACTTCAAGAATTGGAAGCTCTAGATAAAAAACGATTGTATGCTCAACAAAATATCGAGCTGTATCATGCCCGAATCTCAAAAGCTTTTAACCGGAAAGTCAAAGTCAGAGCATATCAGAAGGGAGAACTGGTCCTTACTGCCAGACGTCCTATGACCATGACACATATGAGCAAAGGCAAATTTGACGCGAAGTGGGAAGGCCCATTCGTAATAAACAAAGTCTTCTCTAATGGAGCATACCAGCTTGCCTCTATGGATGGGAAAATCACGATGATGCCGATCAATGGCAAATTCTTAAAGAAATATTATGTATAATTGTTTCATCATTCTCCAGCAAATATAAAATCAAAGTTAATTCTTTTCTACAAAAGTTATTTCGATATCGTTATCCCCAGAGGAAACTGATATTCTACCACGTATCATTTTTCCAGAGAATTTGATATTTTGTCTTATTAGATCCCCAGTGGATTTAATAAAAATCTTGTATAGAAAATTATGTCCATATTACCTCTGAATTTTCTATCTCAGTATGTATCATATTTTCTATTCTATGAAAATGATATCTCGTCTTTTGATTTCCGAGTCCAAAGATTATGGAGAATAGAATCCAAAGATATCTTTATATCTGAATTCTGTTTCTCTAATCAAGTATTAAACTAAAATTATCTTTGGTTTAATATCATGATAGAGTTACAAAATTTATTTGTATATTCTATTTTATTGAAACATGTTATGTATTATTTACCTCTGAACATGTTTTCTACAAAAATATCATCCACAGAATTGAATCAAGTCAAAATATTCATTTCAATCAAAATCAAAACATTGATTACAAATGGGTTTCAAAACTTCAATACATGATAAATGTAAAAGATCTATTTAGGAGGAGCAATTATCTCCTGAATACGAACGATTATATTATTTATCTTTTCTTCATGAGCTTTCTTGATTCGCTCTGCTGTTTCAGCTCCAATCATCCGTTGGTCATATTCCACAATAATAGAGCTACGGCGATTGGTCTCTTCAATCTGATTGGTTTGCATCAATTCTCGCTCTTGCTGTAAAAGTTTATAGCGTTCAGCTTCAGATTTACGATCAGTAGCAATCTCTGATTGGTCTTTTTCTACGGAGGCAATTTGCTCCTGAATACGAGCTAGCTCTTCCCTCAACTTTCTAAGCTCTTCAGCTTTTGACGCTTCATCTTTCTCTAGGCGCTCCATATTCTGACGAGTACTTATTATTTCTTCGTCTTTCGCCATTAACTCTTTAGAAGACTGAGCGAGGAATTCTGTCAGAGCAATGTGCTGAGCTTGAGCTTCATTCTCCAATTGAGTAATCTCAGCTGCAGTCAGAGACTCAATATCCTCCTTTTTAATCTTCCAGTATTTATGGATGTTTGCTTCTAAATCATTCAGGAGATGTTCAAAAAAGACACATTGGGTCTCATAACCAGCCTGTCTCAAAGCTGAAAGTGGAAAACTAGTCGCCTCTCGAAGACTCGAAAAGGGCATAGTCTCATCCTTCATAAGTCGTCTCGAGAATGTATCCAGATATGAATAAATAATATCTGAATACATCCCCATGATCTTTGCTATCCCTGTGTCAAAACTGGGAGTCGCAGCAATAGTAGAGGAAGGAGCAGGAGGAGCCTCTATTCTGGGAGCTGAAGAGAGTGCTTTTGGAGAACTCGGCAAATATGAACTCCCCTCACCCACATCAGTTTGGACAAGTGGGGCTTGAGTAGAACTCATAGCCGGTGCAGTTCCTACAGCTGTTGGAATCAAAGAAGCATGATCAAAACTAAAAGACAATAAAGCAGAGACAAGACAAAATTTTGATGAATAAAATATTACCTGGAGCTGGTTCATATTCAGTTTCCTTCGGATCGTTCAGACCGGCTCGTAGTCTGTTCAGAGTGCTTTCTGACACGGGATTTATTTCACTGCTGCCCGCCCCAGAAGTACTCGGAACTTGAACTTCTATTTCCATATGCCTCTCCGGCTCTGGTGTCAATCCTGAGTGTTGACCAATTGTCTTCAGTACATCAATTGGAGTTTTAGACGGTGATTCATCGTCTATCTCCATGTCTTCTTCTCCAAAAGAATGAGACGACGGTTCATATTCAACTTGTTCGCTCTCTGAAGCTTCAGCAATTGGTTTGAGAGAAGTGGCTTCCTTCACTGATTCTCCCGAAATCAGTAAGTCATTAGCTGTTTCAGTCTGATGTTCGGCCTCTACCGCAGGTTGACTAATTACCTGCACATCATCGACCTTTGGCGGAATTGATCCTATATCAGAAGGCATGGATGACCCAGCAGGTTCAGGAATATCTTCTTCAACAGGTTCTGTCTTTACAGAAAAATCAAAGGCAGCTTATTTTTCTGAAGCTAATCGCATAGCACGATCGGTGGGACTCTCTGCATCGAGACAAATTACGGATTTAGTTTTTGAAACTATCACTTTCCTTCCTATTCTTTTTGTGAATGGAACAGTAGGATAATTGTCTTTTGGATCACTACCTGCTTTATTAGCATCTCTGACTCGATTGGAAGCAGGAGAAGTCCCTGGAATGGTAATTCCTCTTCGATTTCGAGTCTCTGCTCGAGTGACTCTTGGCGTAAGATGCCAATATTCTAGCTCCTCTCTGATAGGTGACCAGATATGGCATGGAAAAGGTAGCCCCTGTACCTTTAGCAATGTAATATATTTAAGCTCTGGCACCATCAATCAATCCGCCTTGATAAGCAAAACACGTCGTTGCATTGCCCACATGCAACTGATCATAACCAAATTGCCGAGCAAACCTGCTCGAAAGATATGGTTCCAGATAAGTGATGTTGTCGCGGCGGCAGATTAAATGAGATGGCCTGATCCTCTTCAGCCATTCATGTTGAATCTCATCTAATTCATTGCCACCAATGCCATCAATCAGCCTCCCAGGCATGGTTTCATAACCAACAGGTGGAGGAACACAAGTGAAGCTCCAGGGTTCTCCCCTGTTTAATATAGTTCTGCAATCTGTCAAAGTGTCATATTTCCACTTTGGTGTGTGTCTGTATCTTTCCAGAAAGGTGTCATCTGGTCTAGCCATCCCAGCATCCAGGAGAGATTCAAAATACAGAAGCAGCCACCCAAATAAATATATAAAGGGTATTTCTACCCGAGGAAAGGATGTAAGGCTCTTCTTTGCCAAATCGAACATTCTGTCTGTATATGCCCTTAATCCAGCATTAAGACGGCATGTTATTGCTGTCAGTAAATCCATCTTATACCCAAAAACCAGACGGACTGCTGCGAAGACAACTCCTCTGTGCATCCTGTCTGCTGAACAGGTGCCAGGAACTATGAATTTTCTCAGCCAGAGAGATATAAATCTAGCCAGATGACCCTCAGCAGATAATTCTCGGCCACCCTGCTTAATATAGGTCTCAAACCTATCACCGGCTTTATAGGTGCCTTCGTCTTCCTCAATGACAATGTCGTCATGAGTGGTGTCCCGGATGAGCCTGTCAATCTCAGTTTGATTCAGAGGTTTAAATTCACCGACATATTGCTCAGTCTTCTTCTTTTTCTGAACTTCATCAGTACGGCCTTGAAATAAATAGGCCATCCATTTGGAAGAATAACAGTTGGAATCTCCTTCTCCACCTTGTCCTTTATAAAAAGCCTTACAAATACTGTAATGGCACATCAATTCTTCAAAGACATGAAGAACCAGTGGGTTGGCTTCGGAGATCTTATTCATTTCATCAACGAAAGGGATATACTCTTCATATGGCAAATCTGCTGTTGGCAGCTGAGAAATATATGCCATTTCATGAAGGGCGAATCCCATCTCGCCTCTTGGGGTCATGAAGGTGCCGGTACGGTAGTTATACCTCTCCGCTAATGCCAAGAACAAATCCGGGTTTGGCCTAAAACTATTAGCAGTGCACTTAATGGCATCATATAGGCCTATCACCTGTAACTGTTCACCAAAATTCTTCAGAATCTATTTCACAAGAGCAGTCCATCTGGTATTTTCCGGATTTACCAGACCAGTCAGCCTCATAGACTGTTTTGGGTAGATGGCATTTTCCAGTTGAGCAAATTCGTTTGCAAAGATTGGAACTCTGACTGGCTTCAGCAGTGCCGAGTCCTCAGGAGGGATGGTGGTAGGTAGCAGTCCTCGTAAAGCTGTGACATATGGTTCAGTACCACTGCAGAATCTTCCTTGACGATATCCTATCTACCCAGCCTTTGCTTGTCGGGATGGAGTGATATCCCACTTCATTTGTCTTTGATAACTCGCATGAAATAAACGAGCTATGTTGATGCTTTTTGATAAACCAGTCAAATACATTGGCTGATTTACATCACCATCCCTATAATAACAGTATGATACTTTATCCAGAGCAGGCTGAGAGTTTATGTCAATAGCATCTCCGAAAAGAAATGCTGGCTTCGAGTGGGTAACACCATCCACACTCTGTAAAGGCAGTCCACTCATCAGGTTCAGCAAAGTGTCATTTTTCTGATTGGTCAAAAGAGCTATTCTTGTAGAAGGTCCATCGAATTGGAGAAAACGAACATGTGATAGGTCACTTCTATAGTTATTTCCTACACATCCTTCAAATTCTGACTCCTGAGCCAGAATATCCACTGCAAAAGATGAATAAAACCTTAGAAATCTTCAATACAAAGAGATGGCAAAGTTCAGCATACGCTCAGTTTTCCTTAAGCGTATGGCAGACTCAAGATTCAGCATACGCTCAGTTTTCCTTAAGCGTATGGCAGACTCAAGGTTCAGCATACGCTCAGTTTTCCTTAAGCGTATGGCAGACTCAAGGTTCAGCATACGCTCAGTTTTCCTTAAGCGTATGACAGACTCAAAAGTTCAACATACGTTCAGTTTATCCTAAGCGTATGACAGATTTAGAGATCACTTTTTACGCTCAGTCTATCTTAAGTGAATGATTTTAAAAAATTCAGTTTATATTCAGTTTGAGCGTATCAGCGTATGGTTGACAAGATGATCATCAAAAACATACGCTAACACAGGAGTTAGCGTATCTCAGTGAGACAACTCGCCATAGCGTATTCTTTCAAGACAGCGTATTTTGACATTTCTATCAAAAATATGCGTATCATACAGAATACGCTCCAAACATATTTTTCGTATAAACAAAAAATATGGGATACGGCTAAACCCTAAAGAGGGAAGCATATTTTCTGACGTATTTGACCCTAAAAAGGGGATACATTTTATGATTTTGTTCTAACCAGAGCCCTAAATAGGGGATAGTTACTGTTCCTCATCATCATCCTCACCATAGAGAGGCTTCAATGGGCGTTCACTTCGTCGAACGCGCTCATTGGTAGTCTTCTTAGCAGCGGCGGCGGCGGGCTGAGATGACTCCGCAGGAGCCTTCCCCTTTCCCTTCGCAGCAGCATCAACCTTGGGGGCCATTGATAAAGCTTGAGTCGAAGAAGAAGAAGTTGAGTCTTGAGTTTCTTTTTCTCTCTCGAAGATGAATGCAAAAGTAAAGAAATAAATTAGGTTTTGGAAGACCTATTTATAGAAGAAAAGAAGAAGTTCAAACGGCGAATATTCTTTAAACAGAATCCCTAAAGATTTGCACTAATATTGAGGAAGATAACAAACTCATGCCAGCGTGTCAGGACTTATTCCCACTTTAAGTTCAAAGTAATTTCGAACTTTTGAAATTCATAAAGTTCGAAAACTTTGAAGGGGGTCTTGTAGGGTGTGAAAATTATGACACGCTGACATAAGACTCAGCCAAAATCATACGCTCAAGGCTATACGCTCAGTCAAAGCCATACGCTCAAGGCCATACGCTCAGCCAAGGCCATACGCTCATCTAAAGGCCGTATGCTCAGTGGATATTTTATTATTTCCTGAGATGACAGCACAACATATATTTAATGAAGGATGAATCTGATACTTCGTCTTTCGTGCAAAGACAGCTGCCATATGAAGATTAGCCGTCGTATAGGTTTTCGAGAAATGATTTTGTCTCTTATGAGGACAGCTCAGCAGCCATCATAAATGCACAGCCATCATTACTGTCATTTCTGACAGTCTGTCAGCCATCATATCTGCAGCACGACGCTCGAGAGATATTTGTCAGTATTTGAAGATATGGCATATTTGAGAAGATTGAGGACAGCCACGTGTCTACTCCCTCATTGCCCAACCAAGTGAGCGTATGGACTCCATACGACTCCTTGTCAACCAAGTGAGCGTATAGACTCCATACGACTCCTTGTCAACCAAGTGAGCGTATGGACCCCATACGACTCCTTGTCAACCAAGTGAGCGTATGGACTCCATACGACTCCTTGTCAACCAAGTGAGCGTATAGACCCCATACGACTCCTTGCCAACCAAGTGAGCGTATGGACCCCATACGACTCTTTATCAATAAAGTAAGCATATCAGCCTTATATGGCTCTATGCTGCCCAAGTCAGCGTATGCAAGACATGTGCCTTCAAAAGATAGCGTATGACTCCTCTTCAAAGACATCGTATTACAGCAAAGGTATCCAGGATGACTTTCAACGTACAGTCAACACACGTTCTCACGTGTCCTGTACTCGGTTACCCACTTATTCAGAAGTTATGCAACGTGGCATTCATGCCATTAATCTCTCCTAGATATATTCCACTACTTTCAACCGCACTCCAACGTGTCTCCACCAGAATTTGCCACGCGTCCCTGCAGTTATGCATACGTCAAGTAACTGACTGAGCGTATGCTTCAGAACAGTTATCCAGAACTCTATAAAAAAGAGTTTCTTCATCTTCATCAGACAGAACAATTAATTCAGAGAGAACAAAGAGATTGTCCAGTTGCTGTCCAACTTCTTCAAAGTTCGAGTTTTCTTCATCGCATCGTCCAAGGGATAAAGTAATCGTCTTCTAGATTAGATTCCTACAGTTGTAATTTTTTCAGATACAAAATAAATAAAGTGAATTTATTTATGGAAAACATATACATTCATGAAAGAGCCTGGAGCCAGACCCATCATGTACCGGAGGACGGAATCCTTACCCGCGTACGCTGATCGCATGTTCGGGTTATAATGGATGTTGCCCATCAACATCCCTGATTGGGTAGGAGTTAAGTTACACACCATCTTTCTGTCCAGCAACACCATATTGAACCATGATAAAGGATAATGACGTTCCATGAGAGGAATATGGATCGCCACCCCATCCAAAGAAAAATCCCAGCTCTCGAAAATCTCTAATACTCGGGGATTCTTTATGATTAAAGCATCCCCAAAAAGGAATAAAGGCTTCAGGTATAATCCATCCAGCTTCGCAGCATTCATCATGGAACGGAGGTAATGGAGGGTCTGATTCTCGATGGCGTTCAACCTCTCCGAAGGCTCTGGCGGAGAATTGATTCAACACATGCTTAATTAAGTCGTCAAGACGCACGCCCAAGGCGAATTTGTTTGAGCCCACTATAAGTTCCCCCGCAGGATTTACTGGCAGATTCACTGAAGATAAAAACAAAAGAAACAAAGTCAAAAAAGATAGCTGAAACACAAACTACGTGATACTTATGCGGCTTAGCGCAGTATAGCCTCATGCGGTTCAGTTTAAAAAAGTTTATACAGGCCAGCCCGAATGAGCTTATGCGGTTCGGTTAGAAAGGAGCATATGCGGTCCAGTTCGGATGAGCCCATGCGGGTCAGTCCGAATGCGCTTATACGGCTCGGTTCGAAAGGAGCATATGCGGTTCTATGCGGTTCAGTGCGGATGAGCTTATGCGGTTTAGTTCAAATGAGCTTATGCGGTTCAGCCCGAAATTGGCTTATGCGGCTCAGTTTAAAAAAGCTCATGTGGTCCAGGCTAAGTGAGCTTATGTGGCCCTGAAGATGAAGTAGTTATGCGGCTGCAAACAATAAGTTTCATGTAGCTCAGACCTAGGTCATATCCCATGCGACTAGAACATGAGTCGGACACGCAGCATACTTGGCAATACAGGCTCGCGCATAAAATATGCGGCATAGCCGTGACAGTTTATGTTGATGGTCCTACCAGCGATAGACGGGTGAACGTCGGGGTAAAAAACAGGCACGTCAGCCGGCGGAGGAGCCGCCACGTTCGCCGCCATCGATGAAGACGCGGCCTTCTTGCCCTTCGCTGCCGCAGACGACGACGCGGCCTTTTTGCCCATAGCAGCGGTGGTCTTCTTGGGAGCCATTGGCAATCGTTGATGAGAGAAGACGAAGAGGAAGTCGACAACAAGGAGTTCGAGCAAAGAGGAGAAGGTAAAGAAACCCTCAAAGAGTAAAATCCCTCCTATTTATAGGCAAAGGAGGCCCAAAAAATTAAAACAAATGCCTCGATCCACGCACCGCCTAAAAGAATAAAAGAAGAACGCTTCGGTCAAAACAAAACTGACCCTTGGGATCCTCTCCCAAGAGGCGGCGAATCAAGGGCATTTAATGCAGAAGATTTACACACGTGGTTGGGACACGTGGCAAAAAGTCTATGCGGCCTAACAAAGCTCATACGGCCAGATAAATTCATGCGGCTGAATCATCTATGCGGTTAACAAAGCCCATGCTTCTTATTCAAAGTATTTCAATTTTGTAAATTGAAAACTTTGAAGGGGGTCTTGTAGAAGCATGAAAAATATCAGAATAATGATCTATACGGCTCGGATCAGGAGAACCCCATGCGGCTCATACAGGAATGGTCCTATGCGATTCAGAAAGATTCTTAGTCTCATGCGGCTCGTTGCAGGAGAGTCCATGCGGCTTACATAGGGACAGTCCTATGCGGTTCAAAGAGCCCCCTAGCCGCATGTGGTTCAGAAGTACATGCGGCTCACATACGACCAACAGAGATATGCGGCTCGATCATCGCCACGTGTCCCCATGGGACCCTTCATACAGCTGGCTATCGAGCAATGGCCCTATTTAATGCTCTGCCGTGATTTAACAGCTGACGGCTCTGACATGAAGTGTCATAATGGCCCTGTCATAATGACAAACTCTTTGGGAACAGAAGAAAATCTTCGACACGATCCAAGATTGCCACGTGGCTACCCCCATGCGGCTCACTTGAAGAATAGCCCTATACGGCTGGCAAGAATCATCTTCCTGCGGCTCACCAAGAAGCCATCCTATGCGGCTCGTGAGTATTATATACTATACGACTTACCAAGAAGCCATCCCATGCGGCTCGCAAGTACTACACCTATGCGGCTCACCAAGAAGTCATCCCATGCGGCTGGCAAGAATCATCTTCCTGCGGTTCACCAAGAAGTTATCCTATGCGGCTGGCAAGAATCATCTTCCTGCGATTCACCAAGAAGCCATCCTATGCGGCTCATGATTACTATATCTATGCGGCCTACCAAGAAGCCATCCCATGCGGCTCTTGAGTACTATACTGATGCGGTTCACTGAGACGTTGTCTCATGCGGTTCATAGATATCATGCGGTTCTGACAGGATCCACCATTAAGACACGTGGCATAGATTCAATGGCCCCCACGACTTAACAGCTGATTATGGGATGTAGATCAATCAGAGATTTACCAGATCCCAATGATCATATTTAACGTTATCCTCATAACTAATAAGATCAGGTCATATCATTCCTGATCAAGCTAATGGGACACGTGGTGAGAGATCCAAGCTTGACACAGCCGATCATGAAGATTTAAAGCAATCGGCATTAATTATTTACATGATTCAATATTATCCCCATTTATGGCCAGATCCTTCACGCCTAAAACGAATGGTCCAGATTGATTATATATCAGGCCACCGCCACTTTGAGAATGGGTAATCATCCAAACCCTAATGATGCCTCCACTGTTATAAATAGCAAGGTGCCATTCCCTTGTAAAAATATACACGATCAGAAGGAGAGAGACAAAAAGAGCTTCCCCCCTAATCAGAAAGAAAATACACAGAGAAAAAGAGAAGTCAGAAGAGCAACCAGAGGAGAGCAAGAAGGACATTTCTTCATCAACGCCAACCATCTCTTCACAGGAGCCAATGTTGCATACCGATCGTCCAAGGAGTAAGGCAGGGCTGCCGTCGCATTCCCGAGCCTCTATCGTCACCCCCCAGAATCTAAAATAAATAATTGTACTTAGATTGCCGTACCTAGGTTTTCGTCCCTAGGCTTTCTTTGTACAAGCGAATTTGTAACGTGAAGTAAAAGTCCGGTCATCCGATAATTGTTCTGTTCTTTTATATTTCATGGCAAACAGCCATATATTAAAATGTTGCGACGTTTAGCGATGTCAACTGTTGACGTTGCTAATTTTTTTACTTAGGGCACAGTTCTGTTTCCTTTTTCCCCCTCACTCGAAAATTTTATATTTTTTATTTTCCCTCGAGCTCTAGGCGATTCCCTCCCCCCTCCGGCGACTCCCTCCCCCCCCGGCGACTCCCTCTTACCCCGACGACCCCAACCCCCCCGTCGAGCTCCTCCTCCTCGAGCTCCTCCTCCCCCAATCCGAGCTCCTCCACCTTCTCTCCGGTAAATCCTAACACTCCTCCTCCTCTTCCTTCTCTCCCCCCCACACACATGGACACACACACACAGACACACACACACACACACACACACACACACACACACACACACACACACACACAGCTATTGTGTGTGTTTTGAATCCATAGGTTCAATTTTGAGGCTCTTTTGAGTCCTCATTAGGAAGTTAGGATGGGTTTGATATCACCCATGGAGAAATTCCAAGAGTGGCTAGGATGATTTTATGCCCAATAGTCTATTTTGTCTTCTAATTTCAGATTTGTATATGTTAGGAAATAGATTAGCCATGGTTAGGATGTCCCAAGTGGTTTTCATTTGAATACATGTGTTAGTATCTATGTATTTTTGGCCTACAAGTCATTTTTGTAGGTGGATACATGAATTTTGGTATATATTATATATGTGGAATGATTTGGGGGGTTATTGTACATATATATTGATATGATATATATATATATAAATAAATAAATATATATATATATATTGGTGTGTGTGTTGGTAGTGCCTTGAGGTGGTAGTGCACTTGTGAGTGTGCTTGAGAGTGGTGTTAGTTCGTATGTGTGTTTTGTTAGTGAGAAGTGAGAGAGTTAAGCGTGTTATGTGTTGTAGAGAGGAGTATGTGTGTTTGAGTGCTTGTGAGTGTATGTGATGTAGGGAGAATTTAGATATAGGATGTGAGGGTGTTAGTATGTGTGATAGAAGGGGGGATCATAGCATAATGGCTGCATGATGGAGCAGCAGCAGCTACAAGTAGCTGCAGTGGCAGCTGCAGTATATGACAGCAGGGTAACAGCATGCAGGATGCACCTGCGGCAGCGGCTAGGCAGCAATTGCAGCAGTAGTAGTTGCAATAGGCAGCGGCAGCGGCTAGTTCCTATATATATGTATTAGAGATAGATGTTAGGATATCTAGGATACATAAGATGTTAGAGGATACGTTTAGTATCCTAAGTTAGCCAATTAATATGTTAGAGTTAAGGTAGTATCCTAGGATTCTAAGTAGTATCTTAGGATATTGGTTGATATTATATTCAAGTCTTGTCAATAATGTCTTTGACTTTGTCATGGGGTCTTAGATATCGGTTGTAGGTGACATTATATATATGGTCTGGCGATATCGAAATGAATCTAGTGTGTCTGAATAAGATATCGGTTGTAGGTGACATTATATTTATGGGGTCTACTTGACTTTGTCATGGGGTCTTAGATATCGGTTGTAGGTGACATTATATTCAAGTCTTGAAAATTGATGTTAATTAAGACAATTTTCAACTTGACTCCGACGATATCGAAATGAATCTAGTGTGTCTGAATGAGATTGACATCAGTAAGAATCGATAGCGTATGTGTACACGTTGGATACACAAGAACTTATGTGCGATATAGCATGGTTATTAGTAAGTATCCGCTACTAATGTGTGTCCCTATAATAAGACATAATATACGAATTTGTGTCTATTGGATAATGTGTGTGCATCTTTGCAGAATTATTTTCAAATGGATATAAATTACTACTTGCAAAATCGTTCATGGATGTACAATCGTCGTCCTGATGATATGTGTGGTGTGCGAGATGAATACATAGCGGGAGTAGAGCAGTTCCTGCAGTTTGCTAAGGCGTTCCCTCAGTATATGGACGGCACCAAAATTAAGTGTCCGTGTGTGAAATGTCATAACGTGAAATATTATCCAGAAGTGGAGGTGACATATCATTTGTACTCGAGGGGTTTCACGCCTAATTACTATCAGTGGACCGCACACGGAGAACTTGTGTCTTTAGCATCAGAGCCGGGGCCTTATGTTGAGCCGTATATGCATGCGAGAACAGATTTTGTTTCTGATAATCATGCATACGACGACGGGTGCGTGAACATGGTTTTCGATACTGCGGGACCTAGTTTCGTTCATGATGCAACTGAGGAGGAACCGAATGTCGATGCTGCAAAGTTCATGGAGTTGCTGAAGAATGCAAGGGCTCCATTATATCCTGGTTGTGAGGATCATTCACCGTTGGAGGTGGTTACAAGACTGTTGAGCATTAAGTCAGATTTTAACATATCGCAAGAATGCTAGAATCGAGTGTTGGAGTTGATTATAGAGATCTTGCCGGCGGGTGCTAAGTTACCTAAAGACTTCTATCGGTCTAAGAGGATGGTGAGATCGCTCTGAATGTGATACGAGAAAATCGATTCTTGTCGCAATGGGTGCATGCTGTACTACAAAGACGACAAGGACGCAGATGTGTGCATATTTTGTGGTGCTGATCGCTATAAGACAACTAGTACAGGAAGGTCTACCGGTGCAAGAAGATCGACCGATTCAATGCACTACTTGCCTTTAACGCCGCGGTTGCAAAGATTATTTATGGTGAAAGAGACGGCCGAAAATATGAGTTGGCACATGCGGGAACAGATTGAAGGAGTGTTGGATCACCCATCCGATGGAGAAGCGTGGAAGCACTTTGATCGAGTGTATCCTGATTTTGCTTCAGATCCGCGTAATGTCAGGTTGGGGATATCTTCTGATGGTTTTACTCCTTTTAGTCTTTCGGGATCCCAATATTCGTGCTGGTCTGTGATTGTCACTCCGTATAACCTACCGCCTTGGATGTGCATGAAGACTCAGTGCATGTTTCTAACCGTTGTAATTCCTGGTTCGAACAATCCCAAGAGGAACATTGATATGTACTTACAGCCTTTGATAGATGAGTTGAATCAGTTATGGTAAGTAGGCGCTAACACGACGATGTTTCCAGGAAGCAGAATTTTTAGATGAAGGCAACCCTTATGTGGACCATCAACGACCTTCCGGCCTATGGAATGTTATATGGATGGAGCACACATGGCCGTCTCTCATGTCCGTATTGCATGGACGGTAGTAAGGCTTTTCGCTTGAAACACGGAGGAAAATCGTGCTTCTTTGATTGTCATCGGCAATTTCTGCCAAAAGATCATCCGTTCAGAAGGAACAAGAATGCATTCCGTGCCGGCGTTGTAGAGATTATAACTGGACAAAGAGGAGCATATTCTGGGATCTGCCATACTGGAGTACCAATCTGATCAGACATAATCTTGATGTCATGCATATTGAGAAGAATATGTTTGATAACATAATTAATACTGTGATGGACGTAAAGAAAAAAAACAAAAGACAATCCCAAGGCCAGGTTGAACTTAGAAGAAATATGCAAACGCCCTGTGTTGTATTTGATAGAGCAGAATGGAAAACAGTTCCTGCCGAAGTCAATTTTTTCGCTGGACAAGGAGGATAAAGTGAGACTTTGTCAGTGGATCCAGGGCCTAAAATTTTCAGACGGATATGTGTCAAATATGAGAAGATGTGTCGATCCGAAGGAAAACAAATTGACGGGTATGAAGAGCCACGACTGTCACGTATTCATGGAGAGGTTAATTTCGATTGAATTTCGGGAATTCTTACCGCATGCAGTTTGGGATCCATTGACGGAGCTTAGCATATTCTTCAGGAATCTTTGTTCTAAGAAATTGCTCGTTGATCGTCTAGAAAAGCAAGAGAAGGACATTGCGGTAACTTTGTGCAAGCTAGAGAGGGTGTTTCCTCCTGGATTCTTCGACTCTATGGAGCATTTGTCGATTCATCTATCCTATGAGGCACATGTTGGTGGACCCGTCGAATATCGATGGATGTACCCGTTCGAGCGATATTTGAATCACCTAAAAAGAAAGGTAAAAAATAAGGCATGGGTCGAGGGTTCTATTTGTGAAGCCTATGTTCTCGAGGAGATTATAAACTTTTGTTCGATGTATTTCAAGCCTCATGTTGCAACTAATAGAACGAGAGCTTCCAGAAACGACGACGGAGATCATGAATGTAATGATACAATACTGAAGGTATTCAATGCTCCAGGAAAGCTATCGAATAAAATAAAGAAGAGATATCTAAACGATGATGAGCTAAGGGCTGCTCAGGTGTATGTATTACTCAACTGCGACGAGGAGGAAGTAGAGAAATTGGAGGGATAAGTAATTAATACGTCTACATTATTTTAATAGTGTTGATTATTATACTATTACATTAATTGAATGATGTTGTTTTCAGCATATTTAATGATGATGTGAGGTCAGGTAGGCCACACATAACAGAAGAAGAACTAGAAAAAGAAATGAGGCATTATTTTCCATCATGGTTGAGTGCATATGTAAGACTTGAGAACTCTGTAATTACCTTTCTGTATATGCACTTGATTGAGAATGAGCTTAATTTTTTTTTCATGGTATTTAGGTCGATCGTCCATACGCAAGACTTGAGAATGAGTATATTAGAATGCTAGCCAAGTGACCAATTTATGCTGCAAAAATATGGCCAAGCTACTGTGTTAATGGATTTAGGTTCAAGTCAACAACTTGTCCAATCAGAGACAACTTTGTGGATCTCGACTCCACCAAAAATAGCTGTTTGTGTATCAGATCTTCGAACTACAAAGATATTGATACAGGCAACGATTTCTATGGCGTGCTACGGGAGATTGTGGAGCTGACATATAGTTATGGAATAGAGCCTGCTAAGATTGTGTTATTCAGGTGTGATTGGTTCGATCTGATTGAAGGTCTAGGTTGGAAAGTAGACAAGCACGGTCTTGTGGATATAAACTATCGGCGTCGATATTAAGCCTATGAACCATTTGTCCTATCTAGTCAGGCTCAGCTCGTGTACTTCACAATTTATCCTAAACGGAGAACAATAAGATCGGACTGGTGGGCAGTATGCATGACCAAAGCTATAAATACCTTTGAGGTTGACGATATAGCTTATCAAGAGGATGAACTACCTCTTATAACAAATATTATAGAAGTGGACACGACGGAAGTTCCTTATTACACATCTAATTGTGTAGAAGAAGTAGAATTATTTAAAGAGGAAGATGCAGATAAAAGTGAAGATGTAGAGGAGGAGAAAGAAGAAGAAGAAGAAGAAGAAGAAGAAGAAAAAGAAGAAGAAGAAGAAGAAAAAGAAGAACGAGATGAGCTAAACGAACTAGATGAATTTTCATAAGAGGATTAAATCTGTACGTTTGTTTTATCATCATATTTGACACTTTAGTGACACTTTTATCATATAAATCTGTGACACTTTAGTGACACTTTTATCTGTGACTATGATAATTTTCAAAAATCTGTGATGTCTATCATATAAATATGAATTTTTGTTTTATTGTCATATGTTATTATCAGGTATGACTAGACCATCTGGACGACGTGGAGGATTTTATATTAGGCAGTCCCGTCTGCCTCGGGCTGGGGATGGAGATTCCGTACCCTCATTCTCATCTTCGAGTACGCCATTGTACCGTTCTGTTCCCGGTCCATTATCGGGACATGGCAGTTCCAGCAGGTTGGCGACTCCTCCCTCGTCGTCCAGCATTCCTGATCCCGCATCCAGTATTCCTGATCCTACGTCCAACATTCCTGATCCCGCGTCCAGTATTCTTCCTGCCAACGGCTCCATGTGGGGGAGCCAACGCCGAGCATATGGAGGACGGTGATCAGACTGATACTGTCCAGGCAAGAGGTGAGAGCGACCCTCCATGCTTTCTCCCGGGCGAGATGCGTATGGAGATTTGGACGGACGGGCCTACGAAGTAAGTTAATTAGTTAATATATATTTCTCAAATGATTATATATACATATATATTCATAAAAATTATTATTGTACAGATATCGGTCTCCTGCAGTACAGAGACAGCTAGGGGTATTTCTAAGGCAGAACTATGGTGGGCCTTGGATTAACTACTCAGATGCTCCCGCAGATAGGAAGGCCTTTTAGTTCGCTCACTTCAAGGTAAAAAATTTGTTTATTTTTTAATTTTAATAATCATTTGTGTATATTGTACAACTTTTTTATTTTACTTCTTGTAGAGGACCTATTTCTATCCACCACACCGGGCGACGAAGAACAAGGGACAGTTTTTTGCTGTCGCAGGCAAGCTCATCCGTGATACGATCCATGACCAGAAGTCTCATGATCGCTCCGGACAGTCGATCCATAATTGGATCATGCTAGAGTAGTGGACTGCGATGAAGGCTAGATTCTGCGAGCCCAGGTACCATAAGCGGTCTGACAAGGCCAAGGTGGCGCGGTCGAGCGTCGGTAAGTGGTGTGGTGGCTCCATTCCGATGACGGAACATTTTCGTCGTCTGGTACGTTTGCTATGACGGACATCATTTTATATATAGTTGGATAGAATGTTTAATACTAATAATAGATAATATATTTTAACAGGTAAAAAAGGGTGAGGACCCCAATATGGTGACCGTCTTCCTGGTCTCCCATCGGAGGGCTGGGGAGTTCATTGACGAGAGGGCGACGCAGGCATATGTATTCATTTACTATAATTTAGAAAACATAAAAATAGATATCAATATAAACTTTAGCAAACACTTATACGTTAGCAAACATTGTTCTGGGCCGAGTTTGTTCGGCTACAAGAGGAGGCGACTGTTGCTGCTAGTGCGCCAGCAAAGGGAGGGGCTGGTACTTCCTTCCAGCCATCTACAGCGTCATCGCCGGACGAGCTCTGGATGATCACCGTTGGCGGTCTTTAGAAGGATATATACTACGGTACGGGATCCTACGGTGCCTATTTGGCTTCAGAGTCATCCCGGGCCCCCTCTGCGAGTGCGCAGTCTCTAGCTTCGCAGGCGTCATCACGAGCTCAGGATATTCGTCGTCAGATCGATGAGATGCATCGCGAGTTGTAACAGCAGATTTCTGATCACCTTACCGCAGAGTGGCGATCCGACCCTCCGATGATCACCGGACGATTTGATGTGGTCGAACACAATATACAAGAGCTGATGAGTCTGCAGCAGGCTACAGCTGCCAGCTTGCACACGCTCACCGAGTCTATACAGCGCACAGAGCGTAGACAGGTCGAGCTGGAGGGATCGCAGAGGACCATGTCTGCCTCACTCACTCAGGTATCGGCTTCGATTGAGGAGAGTACTCAGAGGATGGTGAGTTCCCTTGCTGTGCATGGTGAGCGACTGCGAGAGCTGGATCAGATACGTCCTCCCGATCCATCGACGGTGCCGACTCCAGACGTTGTACTGCCTCCTACTGCCCCTGTGCTGCAGCTCACACAAGAGCAGTATGAGTACATGCTATCCCAGATGTGCGGCACGGGTCCTCAGTGATCCAGTAGATTTTTTTTATCATCTTTGTATGTATTGTCCATATGGGCCTATTGACTGTTCTGTACACTGATTTTCATTCTTATTTGCCCTTCATTGTGGACATGTATGTTTGTTGGATATTTACTTTGTGATATTTACTTTGTTGGTATTTTTATTGTGATATTTACTTTGTGATATCTGCGACTGAGATGATAAATATACCTACGCTGGGTTATAAGCGATGATCTGATATACAAAGGAGGTGCTGCCCAAATTTTTAAAAAATATAATGTGTATTTTTGTGATGATGTGTGTCTGTGTTTACAGTGTATGTGAAATACAGTGTCCGGAACCATCGATAGTTTCGATTACTGTTGTATGTTTTATCTTGGACAGAAAGAGCAACTGTTCAGGGTGTACTTCTGAGAGCTTTATTTTCACAACCTTCACTCTCTCGGGATGTCGTACAGGATCTCGTGAAGGACGTGAAGAGGAAGCTCTGAGAAGTGCACCATGAACTGTTGCTCTTTTTATCCAAGATAAAACATAGAACAGTAAGCAAAACTGTCGATGGTTCGAACAATGTACTTCACACACACTGTAAACACATACACACAGCATAACAAAAATACACATTATATTTTTTAAAATATTTTTTTATTATTCTGCGACGTATAGCGACGGATAGCGACGTATAGGTACGTCGCTAAATAGCGGCGTTGCATCGCTAACCGTCGCAATCCGTCGTTTCACTGTAGAATACTGTCGTCGCTAATACGTTGTTGTACGTCGCTAAGATGCTGACGTGGCAGGTATGCCATGTCATCACATAAATATATCTGGACGTCGCTAATACGTCGTACTACGTCGCTAATTTTGTGACGTCAACGTTGGTCGCCCTCTGTCGCTAATTTTGCGACGACACAACGACATTGTGGTGACGTCGCAAACAGCGACGGAGGGCGACGAATGTGTCATCTGCGACTAGGTTTTTCGCGACCGTCATTTTCTGTCGCTAAATATGTCGCTAAATAACTTTAGCGACGTAAATGCCTTAATTAGCGACGTATCTGGACGTCGCTAATTTGGCTTATTTTTGTAGTGTGAGTGCACATTTGACACTCATCCAAAATATATCTTCATTAGTCAGCATAACTTGATGTGGATCTCCTGCTGTGTTGGCATCAAATAAAATTGGAGTCGGAATACCTTATGATCTCCAGAATTATTCGATCTCCTACAAAGAGCATATAATTTTTTGTTCTCTATTAATTACTTAAGTAGTTTTACTGCTACCTAATGATCCATCCATATTTGCTTAAATATCTGCCTAACATCCAAATATGTATGTAATATCCTGACGCGTACATACTTGAGCATACATTAGACTCCCTACAAATGATCATGAAGGAAAAATCTATTGTATTTTCTTAATTTTAAGGCTAACCTTAGGACATTTGATTGAGACCGAATTTGTCTCCTTTAACGAGATGTGTCACCTGGTTTGCATTAAATACTTTAATCAATATACAAAACTAGAAAATTATTCCTACTCCCACTGAACTTGTGATACACACAATCTTTAACAGTGTTCATCTCAAAACCAAACGAGATAATCACTTGAAGTACCTTTGACGAGAAGCTTGCTTGAGTTCATAAATAGATTTTGTCAATTTGTAAACCATATTCTTTGGGTCTTTCGACACAAAATTTTCTGGTTGCACCATATAAACTGTTTCATCAATGTTACCATTGAGAAATATCGTTTTGACATCCATTTAATGTAATTCAAGATCAAAATGTGCAACATGTGCTATGATTGTTTTAAAGGAGTTTTCAAAGATACCGAAAAAAAAACTCTTTAAAATCAATTCCAAAATTTTGAGTAAAGTCATTAGCTACATGACGTGCTTTATACCTCTCCACATAACCCTTCGAATCCTTCTTGGTTCTAAATATCCATTTGTAACCAATGGACTTAATAACTTTTGGTAATGGGACAAGTTCTTAAACTTTATTGTCTTACATGGACTTTTACTCCTTATTTATTGTATCAATCCACTTTGAGAACTGGAACTTTCCATGGCCTGATGGAAGTTGATTAGATCATCTTCCAGTATCCACAGTCTTCCTCACGTTCCTAGAGAAATATGACAATATTATCCAAAATTATATTTCTCCTTTTTCTGGTGGACCATCTTAATATTACCGGTTCTTGAGGTTGTTGAGTTTGTTCCTTAGGAATAATTACCTTATCTTGAATGGGGTGCCGCTACGTTGTCGTTGTTGAGGTATCTCAACAAAGACTTATAGAGGTAATTCGACATTGTCTTATTGAGGCTCCGAATTCACTTCTTGATCATGACAGGTATAGAATCCTGCATATCGTCAAAAGTGATAGTAGGAATCATAATTGATTCCTTCTCAAAGACAATGATCCTGACTTTATTTCTCTCCCAAACTCAACATCCTCAAAAACTGTTACACTTCTCGTCTCAATTTTTTTTTGTATGGGATCGTATAATTATTAACCCCTTGATTTGTTAGCATAGCCAATAATGTAGCTGCTTATAATTGAACTTTGGTCTGTATTTTCTTTACACATTAATATAGATATTAAAGTCTATAAAGTCAATAAAATCCAAATCTCATCAGACACAAGTCGTTCAACTAACCTAATCGCTTATGTCAAAATGAGACTAAAAAATTATTGTTAATTTTGTGTTTAGTATCACATAACTCCACTTGTAAGGTTTCATTGTAAGAAACAATAGTTTCAAGTGAATATAGGTTATCATAAACCTTAAAGGAACCGTTACCAATAATATTTGGATTTAAAGATAGACTAAACTTATTATTTCCAAATGAACAATGATAACCGAATTTGTCCATTAAGGAAACTGAAACTGAATTTCGTCTAAAAGACGGTACAATAAAAGTGTCTATCAAATCCAAATAATAATCGGTTTCTAATAATAACCTAAAATGTACTATTGCTTCCATTTCTACCGATTTGTCGTCACCCACATAGATGTATCTTTCACCATCAATTGGCTTTCGGTAGCTCAGGTAACCTTGTCTAGAACACTAATGTGATACCATAATCTAACCACCATGAGTTTCTTGGTACTAAAGCTAAATTAACCTTAAAACAGACTAAATTTAGAAATGTACTTTTCTTTATACGTCATGCATGGTACTTTGTACATTTCTTCCTTATGTGTCCCACTTGTCACAAAAGAAGCAACCTTTAGTTTTATATTGTTGTTTCATTTGAGCTTGACCCTTAGCAGCTACTATATTCCTTTTTTTTGTCCTTAAAGTTTATCCCATTAAACATAAAATTTAAATTCTTATTGGCAGATATTCTAGCAACATTAACTGTAAAGAGAACAAAACAACAAAAAATGCCATGCTCTAATTAATAACCAAAGAGTAAAATATAGTCAAACAAATTCAAATAATGGTGAACCCTATCTCAAGATACCTAGTACATCATTAATATCAAGTCTTTGGACATTGATATTAACTGTAAGTGGTACTCTTGGTGTAATGATCAAACGTTGACAATAAGTCATGTCAAATAATAAGCCTATCTTTGGATCGGGTTATTATTCACATGTAAACCTTACAATTGTCACACATTTATCACTACAAGTATGTGTGTAATTCGGCTAAGTATTAACCTTCCTTTGGGCCTACTAATACCCGCATGAATATACACACACAAACATCCGACATCCCTCATGAGCTATCTACGTAAGAGAGGTCACTTTGGCGACATCTTGTTTCAATGAGCCTACTTAGAATATTAGACAACTATTGCTAGTCACAAAAGGTACCAAAAATTTGAATGTTGACCAAATTTTACAAAACTGAATCATGTCCAAATCCTTCTGCTTATTTAAATTAAATAAACATAAATTCTTATGTACTTGCATATTTTTAAATTTTAAATAATCAATAATCAACAGATTAGATTCCATTGAATATCATGCATCAAAAGATTATACCAAATAATCTATAAAGATTACACCAAAAATTTATCTACTACAAGATAAACATGTGAATCTTTTGCATGATTTAAAACATGAATTTTTTATCTGACTAAGATGAACATTATCAATATAATAAAATTTATGTTATAATCTAGTCATCCTAAATATATGCAAGAGAAGTAATAGAAAAATAATATTGCATACTAATGATTCACTTTAACCATAGTTGTATATGTAACCAAAAGAAAATAAATCCAAACTTTAGTATCAATCAGAACTTATAACCAACAGTTGTGCGAATTGCATGGAACCAAAATATCTGATGCACAGATTTTTTTTCTATCTTTACTAATGTGCCAATCAAAAGGGAGAACCAACATAATAAAGCAAGAAGTAAATAATACATAATTTCCGAAGAATTGAAGAATGGTCCCAAGATATCAATTTCATATCCAAACACACAAGCAAAGATTCCTCCATATACTTATAATTGGACAACAATATTATTAATTTATTACTAGATGCCATACATCTATTCTCGATCTAAAGCTCTTTCATGCTAGTTTTGTATTGTTGGCTTTTAAACACCAGAAGCATAAGCCGCTGAATCCATTCCAAAAGTTAAAAAAAAGGGTTAATGGACGAATAAAATATTATGCTTCTTTGAACAAAGGAAACAATTGACCATATTGAATCAAATCGGTCAAATTAATGGATCTCAACTTCAACTAAATTCCAAACTTATATAAAAGACAACTTTTTTTTATTCAAATACCACATAATATATATACATATATATAATTAATGTGCTGCTAATAGTCCAAGGCGCCAGGTTAAGGCTCTGGTCCGAAAGGGCATTGCTTTTCAGTATACTGTTACAAATCTCCCACTTATACTTAAAGCCATGCTGCTACACATCTGACTCCCATTCCCTCAACATGACTGTCAAAAGCCTTAGCTGGTAAGCTCTTTGTAAAGGGATCAGCTAGGTTGTCGGTTGATGCTATCTTGATCACAGCAACTTTTTCTTTCTTTACGAAATCTCGTATCAGGTGGTACTTACGCTCAATGTGTTTGTCTGTCTTATGGGCTCGGGGTTCCTTCGAGTTTGCCACTGCACCACTATTATCACAATAAAGTGTAATAGACTTAGGCAAACTAGGTACCACATCTAAGTCCAACATAAAGTTTCTGAGCCAAACCGCTTCTTTGGCTGCCTCAGAGGCTGCCACATACTCGGCTTCTATGGTGGAATCAACAATACATTTTTGCTTGATACTCCTCCACACAATGGCTCCACCTTCTAAAGTAAACACATAACCTGAGATAGATTTCCTGGAATCCTTATCTGACTGAAAATCTGAGTCTGTATACCCCAAAGGAACTAAACTATCTGCCTGGTAAACTAGCATATACTCTTTAGTCCTTTTCAGGTACTTCAAAATATGCTTTACGGCAGTCCAGTGCTCTTGTCCTGGGTTAGACTGATATCTGCTGACCATGCCTACGGCAAAGCAGATGTCTGATCTCGTACATAGCATTGCATACATTAAGCTTCCTACAGCTGAAGCATAAGGAACTGCCTTCATGTTCTCTATCTCTTTAGGTGTCCTCGGACACTGCTCCTTTGATATAGCAATTCCATGTCTAAAAGGTAAGAAACCTTTCTTAGAATTTTGCATACTAAAACGAGTTAGTACAGTATCGATATAGGAAGCTTGGGATAAGCCCAACATCCTTTTCTTGCGATCTCGTAGAACTTTGATCCCAAGGATGTGACCTACTTCTCCCAAGTCCTTTATATCAAACTGTTTGGATAACCATACCCTTACATCAGATAATACCTTCACATTGTTTCCAATGAGCAAGATGTAATCCACATAAAGTACTAGGAACACCACCACGTTTCTGTCACACTTTCTGTATACACATGATTCATCCTGACATTGATCAAATCCATAGGATTTTATCACCTGATCAAAATAGATGTTCCAAGATCTGGAAGCTTGCCTAAGTCCATAAATGGACTTTTTGAGCTTACAAACAAGATACACCTGGCCCTTTTCAATGAACCCGTCTGGTTGCTTCATATAGATGTCTTCCTCAAGACTTCCATTAAGGAAAGCGGTCTTGACATCCATTTGACAAATCTTATAATCGAGATGAGCTGCAATAGATAAAAGAATCCGAATAGACTTAAGCATGGCTACAAGAGAAAAGGTTTCCTCATAATCGATACCCTCTATTTGAGTAAAACCTTTTGCTACAAGCCGAGCTTTAAAGGTTTCAACCTTACCGTCTGATCCTCTTTTTCTCTTATAGACCCACTTGCATCCAATGGCTTTTACACCAACGGGTGGTTCTACAAGCTCCCAGACCTGATTAGAATCCATAGATTCTATTTCAGATATCATTGCTTTTTGCCAAGACTCTGCATCTTTATTTTGGAGTGCTTCATTGTAGGTACATGGATCATAATCTTGTTCCTCAGGGACGAAGTCTGATGACTCTCCCAAGAACATATATCTATCAGGTTGTATCACAACCCTCCCACTACGACGAGGCACTATCGGTTGTGGTGTAACATTTGTGACATGTTGTACAGTTATTTATGGTTCATCCTCTTGTACTGTTGGTACTGAAGTACTTGGTGTCTTACATCTTAGTTCTTCTAGAACAACTCTACTTATGGGTTTACGGTTCATCACATAGTCTTCCTCTAAGAATCGGGCATTGGTGCTAACAATGACCTTATGATCCTTAGGACTATAAAATAAACCTCCTTTCGTTCCTCTTGGATAGCCTACAAACAAGCGTACTTCTGTATGAGATTCCAACTTATCTGCTTTCCCATTCAGCACATGTGCTGGACTACCCCAAATGCGAACATGTTTCAGACTAGGCTTACGCCCAATCCACAGCTCTGTGGGAGTAAGAGGTACTGACTTAGAAGGAACCAAGTTCAAAATATAAGCTGCAGTCTCTACGGCATATCCCCAAAACGAATCTGGCAAATCCGAATAACTCATCATTGATCTAACCATCTCCATAAGAGTTCTATTCCGTCTTTCGGCTACACCATTCTGTTGGGGCGTTCCAGGTGTAGTCAATTGGGATACAATCCCAGCCTCTGATAAATAATCCCTAAACTCTCCAAAGAGGTACTCGCCACCACGATCTGATCGTAATGACTTGATATATTTTCCATGACGTTTCTCCGTTTCAGCCTTGTACTCTTTGAATTTCTCAAAGCACTCAGACTTATGGCGCATCAAATAAATGTATCCATACCTTGAATAATCGTCAATAAATGTGACAAAATATTCGAAGCCACCTCTAGCTTGGATAGTCATGGGTCCACATAAATCAGAATGAACTAATTCCAACACATCTTTGGCCCTATACCCCTTTGCCGTAAAAGGCCTTTTGGTCATTTTACCTTCCAAGCAGGATTCACAGACTGGTAGTGCCTCCACTTCCAATGAACTCAAAGGTCCATCTTCAACCAGTCTTTGAATCCTTCTTAGGTTAATATGCCCCAATCGTAAGTGCCAAAGATATGTTTGGTTCATACAAGAAGGTTCTTTTCTCTTATTTAAGTTAGATGACATATTATTCATTTCCATAAGTTGTATTGTGGGCGAAATAGGATTAATGACATACAAATTATCAACCAATACACCAGAACAGATAAAATATTTATTCTTTCTAATAACAATATTGTCATTAAAATAAACTGAATATCCATCCTTAACTAACATAGAAACAGAAACTAAATTCTTTCTAAGTGAAGGTGCATAAAGACAATCTCTCAATATCAAAGACTTATTTCTACCAAAAGATAAAGTAACATCTCCTAATGCAACGACCGATACTTTTGTAGCATCACCCATGAACAAGCATATCTCTCCATCACTGAGCCGTCTGGTTTCCTGGAACCCCTGCAATGTATTGCAGACATGATTAGTGGCTCCTGTATCTACACACCAGGTGCCGGTAGATAACACCGCTAAACATGTTTCAACTACTAGTAAATGAGATATACCTTATTTGTTCCCTTGTTTGAGAAGTGGACAATCAGTCTTCCAATGTCCTGACCCTCTGCACTTGAAACATTTGCCTTTCGGCTTTTTCATCGTGCCTTGAGGTCCCATGCCCTTCTTTGCTAAGTTTGTCTGTTTCTGAATGTTATTCTTCTTCTTACCGTCTTTTGGCTTAGAAGTAGAAGCCTTTTCAGAAACAAAAACATGACCACTCTGCCTAAAGAGAGATTCAGCATCCTGTAGCTCTTTTGCAAGTTCTGCCAAACTATACAACCTTTTGTTCATGTTGTAATTAAGGCAGAAATTGTCAAAACTTTTAGGCAGAGTCCAGAGAATAATATCGACCTGGGTTTTCCCATCGATTTCAGCACCAAGGATCTCCATCTCATTCAGATGACCCATCATCTTGAGAACATGATCCCTTACTGGTGTGCCCTCAGCCATTTTTGTATTCATCAAACATTTCATAGCAAACTGCCTAGCTGCTCTACTCTGATGTCCGAAGAGTTCCTTGAGGTTATACATCATGTCATAAGATGTGGTCATAGCCTGATGCTTGTTGCAGTACATTTGACATAGATGCCAGAATGTAATACCGCGCCATCTCGATCATCTGCCTTTTTCCACTTCTTATAAGCCTCTTTGACCTCTTCATCAGAGTTAGCCTCAGGCTTAGGTGGGCATTCCTCAACAAGTACATATTTGTACTCCTCAGCAGTCAGAACAATGTCCAAATTACGTTTCCAGTCAATATAATTAGGTCCAGTAGGTTTGTTTTCTTTAAGAATCACCATAAGTGGACTGAAAGAACCTATTTTTTTTGAAATCCTGAGAATCACATAAATAAAATTATGTAGGGTAAAAAAACTTTTTGAATTAACTAAATATTGATTCCCTCAAAACAATAATAAGAAATTCACCAACACCTTGAACACCATGAATTTAGCATGCCACGATAGTGTGGACGTATACAAATTCAACTTTGTTCAAGTAGATTTTTCTTATTAATTTTACTATCATGTCAATATAACTTTATGATAAATAAAATTAATATGCTGGTCTTGCTCTGGTCATACAAATAATAGCAGTGACTCCGATGGGGAGGATACCATTATTTGTATCTAAGTGTATACCATTACTTAATACTAAGTCCATTACCTTGTAATGAGTTCCTTCAGATGGAGAAGTGAACACATACTAGGTAACTTTCTACAATTATCCCTAAGGAAGTTTGTACTGGTGATCCATAATTATACTCATCCGATATGAAGGAAAGCACTAAAGCCAACACGCAAGTATAATTACATCACCTACAAACCAGTAATGGAGACCATATGATTTATACTAAATAAAAATTCTCTCCCACTTAGTTATTTAACAATGAGGGTTTTTCTACTAGTTGATATTATGTCCATGTTGTCCATTATTAATGTAGGCTTGGTTTTTAAAAAAAATAACCACACAATAATAAACATACATAATTAGAAAAAGCAAAATGACAAAAATAAGAGAAAATATTCAACTATTATGGTCATCTTTGCTGCTCCGTCCTCAACTATCCGAATCCAAAATCTGGCGCTGCGCAGATCTATACGGGGTTCGACCTGCCCGGTCAGGTCGCGGGGTTCGGGGTGGGGCCCAATTTTTTTTTTTTAGGTTTTGGCTGTCGATTCCTTCATCGAAAATCATCTGTCTGCCTCTGGATTGCTCAAAACCAGCATCTCGTTCGGCATCAGAAACAGCCACCACCGCCATCACGATTGATAAAAAATAATTAAAATTACATCAATCCTATGCCTCCCGAAGGAGTTCACACATAATCTAGATTGAAAAATTAAATTAATAAGCACGATCAACCCTCGTGATTTTAATTACATCCACAGCAACAACAACATCCACGACATGTCCGTGGTTTAAACAACACAATCAAAAAATATGCATTGGACCATAATAGTTGGATCTAAGATGCCTGCAAAACCGAGTTAGAACAGATCTACATCTACCGACTATTACATAGCGCAAGTTTTATTGGACAACATGGACGTATCAATCAATACGTAGATCCAAAGTAGCTCTGATACCAATTGATGGAACTGGGGATTCCTAGGACCCTTTCTTTAGTGTGCGTATTGATCGATAGAAAGTTAAACATATCTAATACGTGTTCTAACCCTTCATAGGCGGAAACTAGGGTTCACGAATTACACCTGCGACGGAAAGGAGACAAGTAATTCCTGGTAATCTCGAGCGGACGACCCCAAGATCTTCTGCACTATTCCTTCCTCGAGTTGGACGTCGTATGGGCGACGATCTCCCAACTTTTTTTTTTCCTTGGCAGCACTCTCTTTCTCTCCTTACGTGAATCACGAATTTAGAGAAAATTTTAGATTTCTGATCATTAATCTGGCGGCCAGAGAATAGAGGATATATATAGGCTACAGCAGGGACCATGAGGAGAAATTAGGGTTAGGCCTCTTAACGGATCTGGATATCCCGTGTTCAGCCCGAACACACAATCCAGACCCATTAACAATAGCTCGATCCACTAATAAGCTATTGTTGCACTACCTCCCTAATCCCAAATTATGTTTGTGGGCTCCTTTTATTATATGCTCGTTTGGCTCCCCATGTTAAGATATCGTATGTCCGTCGATCAAATTAAGTTACTGACAACTATATTGATTCAACATCTTTTATCCTTAAGTAGTACCGCTCAACTTTATTTGTCATGTCGGATATAATCCACCTGCAGGGTTTACATGACAATCCTTATGAGCTCCTTAAGAGGACATCATCAACCCGATGTATCGGGACATGGATTCCATTTATAATCAATAGCCCATCATACATACAATGTTATTACCCAATTCATAGAGATTGTTGATCCATAATGAATCTCACTCTTTTATGAATCAAAGTAATGCACATTGCATATATATGTCCGTTATTATATCCGGATTAAGAGTACAAGCATCCATAATAACAGAGGTATTTGTTCTCTTATGTAGTCAGTAGAAAGAGAACAACCTCAAGTGGTCCTGTTCAATACACACAAAGTGTACTAGTGTAAACCTATAATCAAGATAGACTAATACCAGATTACACTACAACCTTTCCAATAGATTGTCCAAGTCCATCTAGGTTGTGAACTATTTATATACTCCATAGGAAACTGATAATATGATCTTCTGTGTGACACCACACACCATATTATCTACAATATAGAATATCAGACATTTGTATTAACACTTGCAACAAATACAATATGTAAACATTTGCCCATATGATTCTTATTCAAAATTTAAGGAAATAAGGTTACTACAAAAGTGATGCGTTTAGTATATAACCCTAACACGTTTGTCGTAGATTTTTGGCTTAAGTCATAGTTTTTTCTAATTTATTCGTCCTTTATGAATCATAAAATTTAATGGAACAATCAGAACCCTAAATTAAATTAGATCCAATGATCTAGGGTTTCTGAATCAAACAAAAAATTAAATTCTAAAACTTTGATCTCATAAATCAAACATGTAGGCTCTGATACCACTTTTTAGAAATTTAATGTACCATGTCGATTCATGAGATGAACAACATAAATTAAATTGCGGAAGCGTACCTGAATTCATTGCTAGACTTGATGGATCTTGAAGCGGTCGTCCTTTTGTGGGGTTTGATCTTCCAACCCGCTACGGCCCTTAATAACAAAGATGAAATCTTTGTTCCTCTCTTTGTTGATTGGGATATAGAAGAGAATAGAGAAACCCTCTTTTCGGTGGCCGTATGAGTTGGGGACCATAACCCTAATGAATACATAAATTTATATATTTTGATATTTCTAATTTGGCCCCTCATCAAATTAGATTTATCTCCGGTATTTACACATTATTTCCATGACAATTATACCCTTAAGCCAATTTTCTAAATAGACCACTTTAATTTGGCTTAATTATTTAGATAGCCCAACACAATTAATTTTACATGTGTGGCCCCTATTATTGAATAATTCCAACACTATATTGTTGGCTTCTCTCGGTGCATAAATTTAGTGACGTATTTGTAACGTCGCTAAATTTACGTCGCCAATTAAGCAGATTTTAGTAGTGATGCTCCAACTTGAGGGGGGGTGTTAGATTGTTAGATTATATTTATTTGTAATGTAAATATGGCCCATAAGCCTAAATGTAGACACTATATATATTATAACAAATTCTTGCAATGAGAACAAGGCATTATTATTTCCTACAAATAGTGTGGACCATATGCCATTGAAATTCTCTTTGTTTCCGACAACTTTAAACTATAAAGAGTTATGCTTTACATATTCTTTTGATGAAGTGAATGCTCATTTTTCAGTATAAGGTGTTAATGTGTGAATAAGACATGCCATTTATCACTTATTCAGTTAGATTTTGGGGGTACTGCAATGGGCTTGTAAATGTTCCAGACTCTAAGGTACTTGAACTATTTTGCATAGTTTGCAGTATCAACCGATATCGATCCGATATGGTTGATACTAATACGATTTGGCATGTCCCAATTCGATACTGACCGAAATGGACATCGGAAATCTCTTTTTCGTTCACTTCGACAAAGAAAATTGAATAAAAAAGACCAATCGTTAAGAATGCAAATGCATATAACAAGAAAATTTATCTATCGCATGTAAACCAATAACGGTGACTACTATTACATTTAGTTTCAAAATTACTAAGAGAAAACACTAAAAATACTTCAAATTATGTTTAATAATGTTAATATTTTATTAATAATTATTTGCTTTTCGATACCCAAAAAATCTGATACTCTATTTCGAAACCGCCGATACGGACGATCCTGATACTCATAAAAATGGTCTGATACCGCTACCTATAAAATGAACCTTAGCATATTTATTTGCATACTTCAGCTGAACAAATATTGTGGACCATTTTATAATCGACAGTGATGACCACCCTCTTACATGCATTTCCTCCTCTCTTGCATAGGGGTGAGCATTCGGTTAATACGGTTCAAACCTGAATCGAACCAAATAATCGAAATTCGAATTGGACCAAAAATCGAATAAGCAAAATCGAAACCGGACCGAATTAGCCTATAACCGTATCAAGCGGAACTGAATTAAATCGGTTCAATTTTCGGTTTATTCGATTTTTTAGTTTTTTTGTGCTTTTTTCTGTTAATATATATAGTAACCAAATATATCTAAATTTATTTAGTTAAACTCAATTATACGAGATAATTGTACCGTTGGAAAGAAAAAATAGAGGCATTTATTAAGAGTTATTGAAATGTGTATCATATAAGAATAACTCTGTATGCATAACAATATTTATCCATTATAAAATTTTGTAAACAAATCAATCATATATAATTTCTAGTTTAATATAATTTTATACAACAATTCAATTATATTCTCAAATAGATTATTGTAAATTGTCAAACATAATCTCAAGATCTTTGGCATATGAAATCTAGGTAGAATTAGTATATTTTTCTTTGTATCAAACATTTGTCATATAGAAACAAGTTCAACATTCCCATTTCTATTTGAGACAATCTAGTGTAAGAATTTGTCATATAGAATCAATATATTTTTTCTTTGTATCAAATATTCATTGATCCTCGCTCTCATCAGAACTGGCTAAAGCCCATAATCTCACCGGCTGCCGCGGTTACTGTCATTATAGAAAATTGTATCCAATTTTAAGATGCATGTAATCCAACCGTTTTTCATTCCAGGGCTTTAAAATTGAAGAAATTATGAGTTCCTCTAGGATTTTTTTTAATTTCAATTTGCTATATAAATAGCAAAGATTCTATGGGAACTAATGAGATTCTAATTTTTCAAACTCTAGAACATGAAAAGTTGTTGAATTGCATTCATCTAATCCCTAGATTTTCTTAACCAGCTAAAGAGAAAAACTAATACACTTAATGAAGTTTATATGTCACAGCTATATTATATACGTTCTTGAAAAATTTTAATGTCGCTATTAACAAGAATTCAAAGTCATGAAATAATACTAGTTATTGAAAAGACTCGACACATTTAAGGAGACTAACGAAGAGGAAGGTGTTATGGAGTGTTATCCGGACACAGTTGTTGACGTCACTGCTTTCCACTAATCCTGAAAATTTGACCTTAAAAGTTTGAAAGAAAAATCCATAACAATAGCTACTTCAAATGGGAATAATACCTGTGCTCGCCATACACTAGGGGGTGTAGTTGAAAACCATACAACATTTGTTATATCATTTCTATTAATTGTAATATTTGATTTGATATAATTTGTGCAACAAATTTTGTGACATTTATTCAAACTAGGGTAAAAAATAGGCCAAATAACCGCAACTTCACCTACAACAACATTTGCAATAATAATCAACGTCTATTTTGAACTATCCATCATACGGTGGCTCTGTTGAGCACAAATATCAACCCAATTTTCTCGCATCTGAAACATAACCAAACCAACACGCATAAGCCAACTCGAAGATTATGTCGATTCTCAATCACTGAAGTTCGTGCACATTTCTGTTCCGATATACCATGCCATCACCCACTGCTAATGCAATACAACAATCGACTTATCTCTTCATTCATATATATGTCATAATAAAAAAAAAAATCAAAGAGTGGATTTACATTATTTAATTAATTGAAAGATATAAATAAAAATAAAAATAATACAATCATCATGAGTGACCACTATAATTATTAATACCCACTACCATAGTAAATACTTACGATTCATTATCATGTCTCTTCCCACAATTTTGTTTTTCATTTTATAAATATAAAATGGTATAAGTAATAATTATTTACAAATATCTCATCCCTCGAAAACAAAAACAAAAAAAAATCAAAAAAATAAATTTCCCTTCTCCAAATTTTTATAAATAGCGCAATAAAAAAATAGCATAATAAAAGTTATAAAATACAAAATATTTCCTTTCTCCAAATTGTTATAAATAACTATTATGCAATATCTCCTAAAAAAATCTTGTTATATAACAAATTAGCATAAAAATTCACGTGCAAAGTGAATGCTAGTAAAAAAATAATACCAACAAAATGAGTAAAACCAAATACCAATTGTCATGACCCGATCCCAAATAATTGGGTCGAACCGGATCATGTCCAGCCTGCACCGTTGTTGAGACGACGGCAGTAAGCTGTATCCACTATTGCAGGTAATCACAACAACAGCCACATATTTGTCACAACTCAATATTCGAGAATTTAAAACTTTATTCAATATTTAAATAAATACAACTGGAAAGTAAAAGAACTGAATTAAATGCTGAATTCAAATAACAAAAATTCCAAACAACAAATCTGAAAACAAAAAAATCTAGCTAAGCGTTCAGCTCGTCGGCCTCAGGTCCTGCGTCCTCCAATGGAGACTCTGGCAATACCACCGGATACAGAACTGGGTCATAATAGCTGTTGTATAACAGCTCATCATCCTCAAAATCCCCTAAAAATGTTATCTCCAGTCAGGAGGGAGCAAAGTACAATTCATAATAATCCAACAATTAAAATAATAATGGAGTTATGCACTTTTAAATAATTTGAAATAAACAGTTCTCCAGCAGTTAAAATATTGTGATGTGAATAGGCAATGAATATGACCGGCTTGGGTTGTACAGTTGTATCATATTGATACGATATGGCTTATCCCCGTGTGTATGAGGGGTAAGCTAATACAGTCATTATACTATTTTGGATGTGGTCATACTCATTACACTACTCCCCCAGTACCCAACAGTCAATCAGTCAGTGCTCTCAGAGAGAGTTCCGTGTTGCGTCGTGGTTTAAACTTGCAATAAAATAATTATTAAATAATTGTAAACTAACACAAAATGTACTTGCCTTTGTTTATGACTGGAAACGGTGTTGGTTCCGGGAAGATGCTAGGTTCGTCTCCGAGATCCTACAGTTGGAGAACTTGACTTAGAACTATTGTGAAACCAAGCTAGGTGTGCTAGTTGCAATCTCTAGTAGCAGGTCCTAGCCAGATTTTAAGTTTGTTTATTAATCTACTGCTAATGGTTTACGACGCGTGCTACGTTGGTTCTTATTTAGTTGGATAGCCAGTTTCTGGTTTTACTTGGAAAAATCGTCGTTACCGGTTAATTCGCAAAACTTTGTATTTTTAATATTATACATATAAAATTACCTTTTCTTTCAATGATAAAACGTGGGTTTTGTTAATTATCAATATTTTAATCAAGTTATTTTATCGTAAGAAATTCTTATTAATTTATACAAAATATTTAATAGCCATTTATATAACTAAACGCCTAATTACGAAGAAGATAAACAAACCAGAAAATAAAGGAAAAATCAACCAAGAAAATAAATGAAAAACCTAGACTACGCAATACAGGGGCACAGCTGACAGAATAGAAATCTGGGCTTATGCCCTTACAAACTTTACATAAATTAAAATAAAAGAAAATTAGTTAGCTCTGACAAATATCCCGTATTTTAAATATCGAAAACAAAACTAAAAATAAAATAAATAAAATCTTAGGAGTCTCAGACTTGGTCCAATAATCACTATTTGTTGCTAATGTCTCAACGTCCGGGTAAAACCGATTTCGTTTGCATTTCGCTAGGGCCCACGGACCGGTATGGTCGTCGCCCAAAAATCCATTTAAATAAATAATTTTCGAAAACAAATTTGAAATTTATTTCTAAAATTTTATAAAAATTTGGGCAGCATTCCCTCTATATTCGGGATAACCCAAAACTGGGAAAATGCGCCGAAACACCCATAATAAAAGTCCCAAACCAGGGAACACACCAGATAAACCATCATTCACCAAATAAATATACAATAAAATCACAGGATATTTCCGAATGAAATCGAAAAACCCAAAATAGTCACATAACCAGAGAATACTAGTTTCGGGAACTCCGAAACTAACTCGGGATTCCAAACACAGAACAGAACATTTTCGAACCAACTCGAAATTTTTTGAGAAACCACAGAATGTTTTCGGAAACTCCAAAACTACGACGTCCACCTAAAAACCAAATTTTCGGGAAGGAATCGGGGACCAAGTCTCATCATCAACTACGTATTAGAAAAGGGGACGCAAAATTATACCTTGGGTTGCTCGGCTAGAGCTCTCAGATGAAAATTTTAGAAGAAAACCAGTTTCTGCGGAATCGGGAAAGTCCGAATACGCGGACAGCAAAGGACAGCTGCGGAACGGGAGATCGGGGTCGAGATCCGGCGCGGGGCACGCTGCTAGCAGCGGGGAGAAGCGCTGTGGGCGCTGGACAGGGGCCGAGAGGGGAAGCCGGAGGGGAAACGGTGCCGGAGGTGGGCGGCCAGGGGCGCGCGGGCGCGGGTCCGGTAAGGGAGGCCGGGGGCGGCACGCGGAGGCCGGAGGGGTTGGACGGGCCGGCAGCGGGCGGCCCGGAGGTGGACGGAGCCGCGGTGATGCGCGGCAGGGGTGCAGCGCCCGAAACGGCGCCGGAGCTCGGGGGTCCGGTGGGAGACCGGAGCTAGGCGACCGGGGTTGGGGCCGAGCGGAAAGGGGCTCGGGTGGGGTGCTCTGGAGGGGAGTGAGGTGGGTTCTCTTTTGAGAGTGGGGGAAAGAAAGTAATGAGAGGGAGAGAAGAATGTGTTGGGGGGAGTGTGCTGGAGTTGAGTCGTGTGAGAGAGAGTGGGAGTGGTGAGTTTAAGTAAGGAAAAGTGGGTTTGAAATATAGGGGAAGTTGTGGAGGAGAGAAAGAAGTGGGGAGGGCCTGTAGAATAGGAAGGGGTGTATGGCCTGGTCGTGGGTGACCAGGCCAATAGGTTTGTATATATATATATATATATATATATATATATATATATATATATATATATATATATATATATATATTAATAGATAAAAAATAATAATCAGATTTAAAAGAAGTAAAAGAATGGCTTTGAATCAGGATTGGATTTTCGGAAAAACTGGTCCAGGCTTGTAGCACCCAGTTTTCCAAATAAGGGTAATTTTGAAATTTCGTGTTTATAATTATTTTAATAATAATATTTAATTCATGAGATAATTTTTGGTGATTTTAAATCATTTTAAAATTATTTAAATCAATGACTTGTGGTTTTGACGTTTTGTTAGTGATACCCTAGAGACTGTTTTACCTAGAGCCTAACCATGTGATTATGATATTTAATGTCATTTCTGGCCTAAGGATATTTTTGCATTTGATCTTTTTGAATTATTTTGATATTATTTTATTATTTATGATATTGTTTTGGGATTATTTGAGTCGGGTTCGAATTTTATCTCAATCCGACTTGTAACGGGGACCCGGGGTAACTTAGACTCTAGTTGGACCCATACATTAGTTAGCCATGGCCCTCATTTTAATTAGTCATGTTAGAAAGATTAGTCATAATCCTAATTATTAGGTTAACCATTTAGAGTTTTTATTTTGACCCTTTTACCCCCAAACCCTAACCAAAATTGTTTTAAACACTTGTAACTATGGGAGGGGCAAACTTGTAATATTCAATGGGGGGGATAACTATTGTGGCCGGCCCTAATAGGACTCCCATCTCATTTCCTTTCTTTGAGAAGTCTTCTTCCCCAAGTGCTCTCAAGCTCTCCCAAGGAAGAAGCCTTTCTCCTTGGATTTTCTCTCCTTTAGGTAATATTTTCTTCTCTTTTATTTCTCCATTTTGCATTTAGGAAAGTTTTAACCATAGGAATGACCCCTATTGTTGTATCCCTATTTTGTGTCCTCTTGTGTCCATTATGTGTCCTTTAGGGATTTCTATTGTATTATTGTTGTATCTTGTGTTCATGGGAAAAACCCCCAAACTTGGACACACTTTATATTTAAAATATTGACTAAATGAATTAATTCATATTAAATCTCAGATTTGAATATGTAGAGATGTGTTCTTGAGTACTTTACATTTCATTCATGTATCTCTTATAGATGTGTTCATGTAACATATATAGATTTGTGTATGTATATAAAAAATATATATATATATATATATATATATATATATATATATATATATATATATATTTAAAATATATATATATATATATATATATATTATATATATATATATATATATATATATATATATATATATATATATATATATATATATTGTAATGAGAGTGTATCTATATTTATATATGTAATAAAT
This sequence comes from Iris pallida, assembly GCA_029216955.1. NCBI lineage: Eukaryota > Viridiplantae > Streptophyta > Magnoliopsida > Asparagales > Iridaceae > Iris > Iris pallida. The sequence continues at coordinate 3,236,396 of JANAVB010025798.1, forward strand.
GGTTCATGATGATTATATAATCAAGTTTGTGAGTGTGGTTCCTCATATTATTATTGTCATTATTGTTGTGGATAATTAGGATATATATTGTGTATTCTTTTGGCTCAAACTATCTAAATCCGTCATGATTTTTATCCACGTTTTTAATTTCAGCCCTAACTTAGAAATGTCATAACTTCTAGCTCAAAGATCGCTTTAATCTTCCGTTTTTTTAAAAGAAGCGTATTGAAGTTAGCTTTCCAAAAACATGTATTAATAGGCCTAATTCTTTCTGTAACTTTCTGGAAAATTATTTGAGTGTCAGCTGTAAGAAAGACAAACGCGTTCTCGGTGTTTTCGCGATTCCGGGAGTTTCCGGAAACGAAAACGCGATCCGTTTGAAGTTTCGGAAATCTAACACATAGATCTATAACATAATTTAATCCTAGATTTTAATTCATGCTGAGATGGTATAGTATTGATTATTAGTAGGAGTTACTATTCGACATATGCATTTTGTGCACCCTTGTGTGTAATATAATGTTCTATTTGATTTTAACCCATGTTAATGTATATACATTGTGTAATTAAATAAAGAATACAAGCATGAGTAAATAGTAAAATAAATGATGTATGAGGTGTAAGTATCCTATCTAATGTAAGCATGTATAAGTATGGCTTGTAATGAATATGTAGGTTCCATAGTATGCAATATATGGTGCATATAGTAGTACAAGAGAATAAATGAATGATGAATGAATGCAAGCATGAATGTAATGTAATAATAGATATAATATATGCAATATACAAGTTAATGAGATGTAATGCTCTATGTTAACACAAATCCTATATTACCTCATGTACCCCCTTACACTATGTTGACACTATCACACTTGACACTTTGTTCATTTACACTTTGACACTCTTTGATATGTATACACTATGTATGGCCATTTAACCCTCACTTGTCCCTTTGTCATGTTCACATACACACACATAGCCTCTTAAATAAGTATTTATGAATATAGTTAACTTAGCTATGTATGTATATTATATATATGTTAGCATATTGTGTTGTAATATATAAGTTTATATAACCATTTGAAATGCCATGATTATAGACCTAATATTGAATACCAATATATGCATGTGTATATATGCGTAGACATATATAGTTTAAAGTAATAGATTACCTAGTATATATCCAATGTAAATTCTTGCCTATTTGAGTATTGAATAATTGCATGGTATATAGAGTTGGGTGTATGTTGGCTTGTATAGCCTTGTATTGATGTGTGCTTGCTAGGATAGTCTTGGTTAGGCCTAGTAAGACTTGTTGGGTTAGGACATGACCTAGTTTGACCTAGTTTGACTAGTACAGTTGACCAGAGTTGACCAAGGGTTGACTTTGGCCTAGTTTAACCTAGATTCATATAGAATGTATTGTAGTGCTTTATATTATCCTTCTGGACATGTTGTGACTTGTGCTGTTCTAATTAGGAGCCAGACACCTCTCCTCGGACAATATCTTTACCTTGGACATTCAGATATCAGGCGAGTACATTCTCTGATCATTTTATATCCTGTTTAGAATTATTTTCCTGCTTTAAATTACTTTACTTGATACTGTCACGTTAGTCACACGGATTGGTACTATATGGATCTTTTCATGAGATGTTATCCCCCTCGGAAGCATCGGATACTGGATGTTTTATGCGTTTCACGAATCATCACGTATCTTTATGCTTCCTCTGATTCACGAATCGCTTGTGACACATGTACTCTTATGTTCACAGAGCCATCATGAATCACCTTCACGTATCACTCATTTTATGAGCCATGTGAAGTTTCACGAATCTTAACATAACTTGAACAGATCCTTGTGTATTGATTGGAGATGGAGGAGTAGAAATAGACATGTGAATATTATCCAAGTAGCTGTAGTCATGAATCACTCTCTTAGCTGTAGTCATGAATCTCCTATGCCATTCACATATTTATATTGTACTCTGACTCACTAGCCACTGTTAGCTCTCTACTTATAGTAGATATTTCTATTACAGTTCTCTTTCTCTGTTTACATACTGTATTTCCTTCAGATCCTGTATCTTACTTTACTGCATGATTATATTTTCTAACCTGCTATGATCTTTTGAGATGTACTGTGCTCGCTCCAGTCATGACTGGATCCGTTGATAAATTTTACAGATAGCCTGGAGGTTGCCTGCTAGCCTAGAGAAGATAGTAGAGGTTGCATAGATAGCTAGGGTTTTTGCTTATAGTTTATTTTCAGTCATCTTGAGTTTTATTTATGGATTACTGTATTTGAGTTTTGAGATGTATTCTGAGTTTGTACCTTAGACACTTAGACTTCTATCTGTTGTATCTCTTTTCGATTTCATGTTTTATCTATCTTTCTTTATGATCTACCTTAGATGTAATTGAGTTTATATTCTGCTATGTCACCCCCATTCGGGGAGTATAAACTATTTAGTCTTATACAGTTAGATGTGTTGAGACCTAGAACAGCGTTCTACCGCAGACACTGCGGCGTAGGCTGGGCGTTGTTACGTTCTCGTGCCCTAACTCTAGGGTGCGGGTCGTGACACATTTTTAGTGGTGGCCCATGCAGGACGAGATTCGCATTAGTGCGATTTCGTAGTAGCGCAACGACTTAGTTGTACTACTACGAGCCTACTATAGGATATATAAATTAAGATGTTAGGATGAGAGGATACTCAATCACTGTTAGGATTCCTTGAGAGATTCCTGGGATGACCCTTGAGAATCTCATTTTGAATTCCGATTTAAACTCCTTTTCCTTGTTTTGATTCACCTTTTTCCTTGATTTGAATTTGATTTTGTGGATTCATTATAGAACTTTGAATCCTGGTATTAGTTGATAATTTTGATAGAATTTTGTAGTTGTTGATTTAATTTTGTATTTAGATTAATATTTTCAAATCCAAGGTACTCAATCACACTTATGATTCTTTGAGAGATTTCTGGGACGACTCCTGAGAAACTCATTTTGAACTTCAATTGGAATTTCTTTTCCTTTTGTTTGGATTCACCCTCATTCCTTGCTATTGAATTTAAGCTTGATGGGTTCCTCTCGTTTGAACCGATGAGAAGAAACATATCTTCATTATTCTTTCTCGCCATTATTTCCTTGCATTCTTATTTACCTCTTATCTTAAACTCTGTCTCATTACATTAATTAGCCATATCTTGTCGTCCCTACCAGATGTACTTCGAAATCCTTGAATCTTCGTATCTTTTGCATGGAGAAGGCTAAGGAAGTGACGTAAATTATGTAGCTCAGAGAAGACGTAACTGGTTATTTTATGATGATCTAAAGGAAATCAAATATGGAGTGTTCCATATGGAAACTTGAGATAGAAATATGGTAAAGTTTTCGAATAGAATAAAGAGATGTATACTGCCAATCTGGAAACAATTACATTTAGAAAATTTTTGGGGTTATGAGATAGTTTATAGGTGTATTGAAAACTAATGAGGATATCAGAGGTCAACCTAGTTTTGAGAACTTAGAAAATCTTGGTTATTGATTCTGGGAAAATCTTTTACTCTGAGGCTATGTAGAAGGTTAGTAATGGAAAAGAAAAGTTAATTGTGTTTAATAAGAATATTAAACAAGATGTTGCGAGAAAATGACTAGGGATAGAGAGAACACAAAGTTATAGAAGTTTGGAGATTGTTGTGAAATATTTTTAGGAGAATAATATTCAAGGGTGTATGTCGAAGAAAATACGGAAGTTGATTTTATGATGGAAGATAAGTTTTGTAAGGACTAGAGATTTAAATTAAATAATACGAGGAGAACAATTTGAACAAGTTCAAGGAATTCGTAAACGGGATTTAGAGATTTTGGGTCAAATTTAAGACAAGGCGAAAGAACTTGGAAATTTAAATAAATTGTTAATGTTGATTCCTAAATGTGAGGGCTGTGCTTCAAGAGTAATGTTTGGAAATTAGGAATTGCCTACGGTAGTCATGGTAAGGGTTTAAGTAAAAGTTAAATTTTAATATGGAGACTAGTGAGGTAAAGATATGATTGGCAAGTTATGACCAGATGAACTTAAGAGTATCAGAAGCAGATGACTAACTCGATCTTCATTATTTTTGTGCATTAATTACCACCTCTTGAACTCCCACTTTCTAATTGAGATCCTTGACGTTCCTTATCGTGACTTTGATATTCGGAATGTAATACTAGCTGTTACCCTCCAACAAATCTTATATGCAAGACCTAGACGAGCTCACCTTCGTGTAGGTATATCATGTCCTACTAAAACCCGTCTTCTTGTACTCTATTTTCTTGATATAATTTTCTGGTCAACTGGCTAAACTATAACCTCTACCATTATACTAAATTTCTTCTTATTTCAGTTAGAAATCCAGCCTTGACTCAATTCTGTCGACCCGACATGTGATGGTGTTCTGCTTGTTTCCTTAGATGCTTAACCTTGTACCTTATCTAATTACTTGACCCGTTGGTTAAGAAACTTGGACTATGTAATTCTTTCATTATTACCACCCTTATATCTTGTGCTGCTAAATTAGCCTTAGTTTTGCAAGCTTATCTATTTTCGAGCTTGGTCATGACATATTTTATTGGGTGACCACCCACTAATATATTGTCTAATCAGAACCGGTACATGATGGTCTGATCAACCTATTGCACTTTGGTTCACTTTTTCATGTATCAATCTACGAGAATGGAGACATAGTTAAACTTGACCCTAGAGTCTCATTCGCGACAGCCTTGACAATTCTCCTTGAAATCTTTTCATCGCCTATGAACCTCGTATTCATACTCAGTCGAATTAAATTTAATCATGACCTGAACCTCCATCATTGGATGCTCGTGCTCATACTTTAATTTCATTGATTTCCCTTCTTGCCCAAATCTCGTTTTATCCCGAAATTGATCAACTTAGATCGTGTCAAGACAAAAATCTATTTGTGATTTGTTGTGCCTAAATTTTTAATTTTTGCCATTTTATGGAATAGTAATCTTTTAATAATTTCTTAGTTGCTTGTTAATGACCAATTTTTATATAGGATGGTAGACAGCCCTACAACCTTGATGATTGTTGTTCCCTTACCTTTCCAATTAGGACACCCTAGATTGTTTGTGTGTTGATACCATAGTACTGTTTTGACCTAGAATGATTAGTGTACCTAGGTGAGACTTCCAATTGCTATGGTATGCCCTGACCTTGTATACTATTCCTGTAAATTGCATGATTTAGATAAAAAAATTTTTTTGACCTTGATTGTTGGGAAATAGGGACGTCACCCCATTAGTATCAGTTGTAGATATATATATAGGTTAGTCCTTGATGTGGGAATGTGTGTCTATAAACATGTAGCTTATGAGATTTATGAGAGATTATAGTATCAGCCTTGATAGGATGTACTAGTCTTTTGGTGAGTATAAATGTGTTATGAGAGATATGGGCCTATATGTCTTAGTAATGCATCGTTCCTATGGTAATAGAATGTATTAATAGATGATTAATAGGAAGATAATAGTTTGAGCATACCTATAGCCTATGATCAGTTCCTTTTCATCCTTAGTTAAGACCACTTTAAAATAGGACCAGTCCCTTGGATATAGGTTCCAGTTCATATTTTATTGAAGTTCCATTACCGTCGTACAGCAGAGCAGTGTTGGAGGTATTCCTAGATTGACACTATTTAGATGTCCGTTTATTATTCCAGTGTTAGGAAGTGTTACCTTAGATATTGGGTAGGTTAGAGGCTCTAGAAGGAGTACTATCGATCTTAAATTTCGAGGACGAAATTTTTCTAAGGTGGGTAGAGTTGTAGCACCCAGTTTTCTAAATGAGGATAATTTCAAAATTTCGTGTTTATAATTATTTTAATAATAATATTTAATTCATGATATAATTTTTGGTAATTTTAAATTATTTTAAAATTATTTAAATTACTGACTTGTGGTTTTGACGTTTTGCTAGTGAAACCCTAGAGACTGTTTGACCTAGAGCCTAACCATATGATTATGATATTTTAATGTCATTTCTGGCCTAAGGATATTTTTGCATTTGACCTCTTTGCATTATTTTGATATTATTTTATTATTTATGATATTGTTTTGGGATTATTTGAGTCGGGTTCGAATTTCATCTCAATCCGACTTGTAACGGGGACCCGGGGTAACTTAGACTCTAGTTGGACCCATGCATTAGTTAGCCATGGCCCACATTTTAATTAGTCATGTTAGAAAGATTAGTCATAATCCTAATTATTAGGTTAACCATTTAGAGTTTTTATTTTGACCCTTTTACCCCCAAACCCTAAGCAAAATTGTTTTAAACACTTGTAACTAAGGGAGGGGCAAACTTGTAATATTCAATAGGGGGGGGGGGGATAATCATTGTGGCCGGCCCTAATAGGACTCCCATCTCATTTCCTTTCTTTGAGAAGTCTTCTTCCCCAAGTGCTCTCAAGCCCTCCCAAGGAAGAAGCCTTTCTCCTTGGATTTTCTCTCCTTTAGGTAATATTTCCTTCTCTTTTATTTCTCCATTTTACATTTAGGAAAGTTTTAACCATAGGAATGACCCCCATTGTTGTGTCCCTATTTTGTGTCCTCTTGTGTCCATTATGTGTCCTTTAGGGATTTCTATTGTATTATTGTTGTGTCTTGTGTTCATGGGGAAAACCCCCAAACTTGGACACACTTTATATTTAAAATATTGATTAAATGAATTAATTCATATTAAATCTCAGATTTGAATATGTAGAGATGTGTTCTTGAGTACTTTACATTTCATTCATGTATCTCTTATAGATGTGTTCATGTAACATATATAGATTTGTGTATATATATATATATATATATATATATATATATATATATATATATATATATATATATATATATATATATATATATATATATTCTAATGAGAGTGTATCTATATTTATATATGTAATAAATGGTTCATAATGATTATATAATCAAGTTTGTGAGTGTGGTTCCTCATATTATCATTGTCATTATTGTTGTGGATAATTAGGATATATATTGTGTATTCTTTTGGCTCAAACTATCTAAATCTGTTATAATTTTTATCCACATTTTTAATTTCAGCCCTAACTTAGAAATGTCATAACTTCTAGCTCAAAGCTCGGTCTAATCTCTCGTTTTTTTAAAAGAAGCGTATTGAAGTTAGATTTCCAAAAACATGTATTAATAGGCCTAATTCTTTCTGTAACTTTCTGGAGAATTATTTGAGTGTCAGCTGTACGAAAGATAAACGCGTTCTCGGTATTTTCGCGATTCCTGGAGTTTTCGAAAACGAAAACGCGATCCGTTTGAAGTTTCAGAAAGCTAACACATAGATCTATAACATACTTTAATCCTAAATTTTAATTCATGCTGAGATGGTACAGTATTGATTATTAGTAAGAGTTACTATTCGGTATATGCATTTTGTGCACCCTTGTGTGTAATATAATGTTCTATTTGATTTTAATCCATGTTAATGTATATACATTATGTAATTAAATAGAGAATGCAAGTATGAGTAAATGGTTAAATAAATGATGTATGAGGTGTAAGTATCCTATCTAATGTAAGCATGTATAAGTATGGCTTATAATGAATATGTAGGTTCCATAGTATGTAATATATGGTGCATATAGTAGTACAAGAGAATAAATGAATGATGAATGAATGCAAGCATGAATGTAATGTAATAATAGATGTAATGTATGCAATATACAAGTTAATGAGATGTAATGCTCTATGTTAACACAAATCCTATATTACCTCATGTACCCCCTTACACTATGTTGACACTATCACACTTGACACTTTGTTCACTTACACTTTGATACTCTTTGATATGTATACACTATGTATGCCCATTTAACCCTCACTTGCCCCTTTTTCATGTTCACATACACACACATAGCCTCTTAAATAAGTATTTATGAATATAGTTAACTTAGCTATGCATGTATATTATACATATGTTAGCATATTGTGTTGTAATATATAAGTTTATATAACCATTTGAAATACCATGATTATAGACCTAATGTTGAATACCAATATATGCATGTGTATATATGTGTAGACATATATAGCTAAAGTAATAGATTACCTAGTGTATATCCAATGTGAATTCTTGCCTATTTGAGTATTAAATAATTGCATGCTATATAGAGTTGGGTGTATGTTGGCTTGTATAGCCTTGTATTGATGTGTGCTTGCTAGGATAGTCTTGGTTAGGCCTAGTAAGACTTGCTGGGTTAGGACATGACCTAGTTTGACCTAGTTTGACTAGTACAGTTGACCAGAGTTGACCAAGGGTTGACTTTGGCCTAGTTTGACCTAGATTCATGTAGAATGCATTGTAGTGCTTTATATTACCCTTCTGGACATGTTGTGACTTGTGCTGTTCTAATTAGGAGCCAGACACCTCTCCTCGGACAGTATCTTTACCTTGGACATTCAGATATCAGGCGAGTACATTCTCTGATCATTTCATATCCTGTTTAGAATTATTTTTCTGCTTTAAATTACTTTACTTGATACTGTCATGTTGGTCACACGGATTGGTACTATATGGATCTTTTCATGAGATGTTATCCCCCTCGGGAGCATCGGATACTACATATTTTGTGCGTTTCACGAATCATCACGTATCTCTATGCTTACTCTGATTTACGAATCGCTTGTGACACATGTACTCTCATGTTCACAGAGCCATCATGAATCACCTTCATGTATCACTCATTTTATGAGCCATGTGAAGTTTTACGAATCTTAACATAACTTGAACAGATCCTTGTGTATTGATTGGGGATGGGGGAGTAGAAATAGACATGTGAATAATATCCAAGTAGCTGTAGTCATGAATGTTTGCCATGAAATATAAAAGAACAGAACAATTATCGGAGGACCGGACTTTTACTTCACGTTACAAACTCGCTTGTACAAAGAAAGCCTAGGGACGAAAACCTAGGTACAGCAATCTAAGTACAATTGTTTATTTTAGATTCTGGGGGTGACGATAGAGGCTCGGGAAGGCGACGGCAGCCCTGCCTTACTCCTTGGACGATCGGTATGCAGCCTTGGCTCCTGTGAAGAGATGGTTGGCGTTGATGAAGAAATGCTCTTCTTGCTCTCCTCTGGTTGCTCTTCTGACTTCTCTCTTTCTTTGTGTATTTTCTCTCTGATTATTAGGGAGGAAGCTCTTTTTTGTCTCTCTCCTTCTGATCGTGTATATCTCACAAGGGAGTGGCACCTTGCTATTTATAATAGTGGGGGTATCATTAGGGTTTGGATGATTACCCCTTCTCAAAGTGGCGGCGGCCTGATGTATAATCAATCTGGACCATTAATCTTGAGCGTGAAGGATCTGGGCCATTAATGAGGATTATGCCAAATCATGTCAGTCATTAATGTTGATTACAATAAATCCCCATCATGATGATTTGCTGATATCTACAAATCTGAATGAATCAATTTAATTCATTCTCTTGCCATGTGTCCCAAATCATTGGGATCTGACCCAAGATTTGATTACCTTTAGGACACGTGTTCTATTATCGTTGTTGAGCCGCATGAGGAGGTTTCATATTTGGGCCGCATGAAGGTCGTCATGACTGAGCTACATGAAAGGTTTCATGACCGAGCCGCATGAATAGTCTCTTTACTCGAACCGTATGAAGGTTGTCATGACCGAGCCGCATGAATATGTTCATGACCAAGCCGTATGGGAGTCTTCATGGTCGAGCCGCACGAGAGTCTTCATGGCCGAGCCGTATGGGTTTCTTCATGGCTGAGCCGCATGGGGGGCCTTCATAGTTTGAACCGCATAGATTTCTTTGCACTGGCCGCATGAACTCGTCTAGTCTGGCCGCATGGACCTGCCTCGAAGCTTAGTAGACAGCACCGTATTCGTGAATACTTTCCTTATTTCCTAGGAAAATTCTGCTTTTCGTGTCAGTCATTATGACAACTTTATGTCAGGTCTGTCATCTGTCAGCTGTCAGCCGTCAAAATATTAAATGCGTCCAGACGTTGAGCACAGCTGTTTTGAATGCCACGTGGCCTCTCTCTCTGAGCCGCATGGAGTTTACTCGAGTTGCCTATGTGTTTGAGCCGCATGGGACTCCTGAGCCGCATGAAGCTCTTCTGATTTTGAGCCGCATGAAGCTTCCTGGGTTCTGTGCCGCATGAAGAACGTTTCATGACCGAGCCGCATGAAGGACGTCTCATAACCGAGCCGCATGAAGGACGTCTTATGATCGAGCCGCGTGAGGAATGTCTCATGACCGAGCCGTATGAAGGTCGTCTCATGACCGAGCCGCATGAGGAATGTCTCATGACCGAGCCGCATGAAGGACGTCTCATGACCGAGCCACATGAGGAATGTCTCATGACCGAGCCGTATGAAGGACGTCTCATGACTCGCATGAGGAATGTCTCGATCAGTCCGTGCACTCGCTTTGTGGGCCCGGGTATCCCGAACACACGAGTGCGTAGGTATCATGTTTGCTCCCTGATGTGGGGCTAATAGAAACACTTGCCCTCGATCTTTGTTGGGAGACTCTTGAGAACCACTCTATCCGTTTCCGCCGGGGGCTGGACACGAGCGGCTCTGTACAACTTTCCATCAGAGGCCCACTTAGCGGGACGCTCTTGATGGTCAGAGGTTGGGACAGCTGACTGAGCCCGATGTGCCCGTACTGCCCTAGACTTCTTCTAATTAGCACCCGAAGGTGCGCAATAGGAAGAGTCCAAGTTTGGAAGGAGGGAAGAGAAGTTGGTGCCCTTTTCAAAGGAAGAAAGGGGGCTCTATTTATAGAATGGAGTGAGCCCTTTCTTCTTCTCCTTTCCGATGTGGGACTAAAAGCAATATTTTTTATGCTTCTACAGGACCCCATTCAAAGTTTACAAATTGAAAATTTAGAATACTTTGAATAAGAAGCATGGAAAGTAGAGTTGTTTTGGTGTGGAGATCCTATCAGAGGTAGCATGGACGTGATAGGTCTGGGTACTTCCACTAGAGATCTTGTGTGGACTTATCATCCTTGGCGTACCTTGGTTTTAGGTACGGATAATAAATTGAGAGAGAAAACCATCATATTTACTCAGAAGTGGTATGGACGTGGTAAATATAAGGTTGATGGTAGAGCTTTCCTACTCAGAGGTGATATGAACATGGTTGGAGTGAACTCGAATGAGGATACATAGAACAACTCAGAGGTGCTATCAACGTGGAAGTTCTATGCATTGGGTGAAAGAATGCTATAGAGCAGCTGGGCTCCAAAAGCATGTGATGATGAGGAAAGATGCGGATTTACTAGGGGACCTAGTACGACATTTGTGGTCAACAGAGGACATTTGTGGACCTATTATCCTTGGCATACCTTAGTTTTAGGTACGGATAATAAGTTTGATAGGGATACCTAGATGAACTCTGCGGTAAGGCTGATATGGAGGTTCTTGGTATCAGGTGAAAGAATGCCATGGAGCAGCTGGGCTCCAGGGACATGATGAGAAATTTGCGGTCAACAGAGGACATTTGTGGTCAACTGAGAACATTTGTGGTCAACAGAGGACATTTGTGGGCCTATTATCCTTGGCGTACCCTGGTTCAGGGTACGAATAATAAGAGGAGAGAGAACCAACATACTTACTCAGAGGTAATGAGGACATGGTAAGTACAGAGGTTTTACCGTGGAGTCTTCCTGCTCAGAGGTAATGAGGACATGGCAGGAGTAGATTTAGCGGGGAATATTTGTGGACCTATTATCCTTGGCGTACTCCGGTTGTGGGTACAGATAATAAGTCGAAATGGAATCTTCATACTTACTCAGAGGTAATGGGGACATGGCAAGCATGAAGGTTTCTTCGACGGAGCCTTTCCACTCAGAGGTAATGAGGACATGGCAGGAGTGGGCTCAATGAAGGAGGGTACATAGAACGACTCAGAGGTAATGAGGACATGGAAGTTCTATATAGGGGGTGATTTATTTTTGGCGGAAGTGGAATGACTCAGAGGTAATGAGGACATGACCGTTTTGGAAATTTGTGGATCTGTTACCCTTTTTGTGCACTGGGAGTGCGGGTAGTGGATCATGAGGGAGGATCTCTTCCAGGAAGAAAGTTCAGAGGTATGATCATACATGACTTGCTATCTGAAAGAGTGACCGGGATGTGAGTTCAGAGGCACCAGCGGGTACATAACTCGATAATTTGGAATATTATGAAAGTGTGAGTTCAGTGGCACCAGTGGGTACATGACTCGATGATCTGGAAAATTGTGGATGTGAGTTCAGCGGCACCAGCGGGTACATGACTCGATGATCTGGAAAATTGTAGATGTGAGTTCAGCGGCACCAGCGGGTACATAACTCAACGATCTGGGAAATTTAGAGGCAAAATGTGAGTTCAGCGGCACCGGGGGTACATAACTCACCAATCTGGGAAATTTGGAGGCGGAATGTGAGTTCATCGGTACCAGAGGGTACATAACTCAATCATCGGGGATTTTTTTTTTGGATGTCATTTCGGACGTAATACTTTTTCAGGAACTTGCCGTTGATGGGCAACATGAGCAAGTCTCAGTGTGAGCAGCCACATATTTGGCCAGCTTCGACTCTTCTTCGGCAATCCCCTGTGTAAATACAGACTGAGAGGATGACTTGGGCAAATTGATTATCAGGGGCTCCATGGGTGGAGCAGAATGTGGGGTCGTTGGCGCACTAGCCACCCCCAGTTTGGTGTTCGGTGCTAGGCGGAGAGTTGTTGGCTAGCTAGAAGTCCCAGACCTTGCATCGGGGTGACGACCCTTCTTGGGAAGGCGTATCGTCAGTGGCTTGTCGGAGGGATTGAGCTTCTCCATTTGGGGCTGACCGACTCTCGGCAGTCTGATTGTTAGTGGCCTCGTTGTGGATCTTGGCACTTGGCCCGACCTTGGCAACCGGATTATCATCTGCTCTTCCTGCGCCGAGAGGCTGATCGCGTCCTTCTGCAGAGTGGCAGTAAAGGGTGCGAACCTTTCCGGTTTGCGAGCTTGGAGGTGGATTGTCAGAGGCTCTTCTGATCCTGTGGCCGTCTCGGTACTAGCTTGTATATTTCCTTCATCAAGGTGCGTCTTCGACTTTTCGTATAGGCAGGAGTTCGAGTAGTAAGATTCGACCCCTTTGAAGGGATCGACGTCAGCAAATTCCGTCTTTACGAAGCCGTATTTGTCGACATATTTGAAGCATTAGTGCAGTGTGGAAGGCACGATCATATAATCGTGTATCTACGGACGCCCCAAGAGGATGTTGTATGAAGTGTCTGTATCTATGACGTAGCAGGTGACTTCGGATTCGAGGTCGCCAATTCGATACTTCAGACGAATCTTCCCAATAGGGTAGCTCCTGCCCGAATTGAAACCGCTGATGGCGGTGCTTGTAGGTGTCAGGCGATGCATTGGGATGCGGAGATGATGTAGCAGACCCTTCGGGATGATGCTTATGGAAGAGCCAGGATCAATGTGCATCCGATCCACCTTTACGTCGCTGATGTATCCAGTATAGTATAGTGGGCGATCGTACAGGTTAGTTTTGATGAGCATGTCCTGCGGAGTGAAGACGATGTTGGGCATTGCTTCCGTACAGGCACTGTCCTAGAGATCCACAGGTGAGTCCTTCCCGGTAAGGTTGGATTGAGCCAGATAGACATCGGCATTTTGGAGTGCTTCGCTTAATGCAATAGGAACGTCCTTGGAGAGCCTTAGGAGTTCGTACAGTGATAACTTGGCCGGTGTGTTAGCCAATTGCGCTAAGATGTCAAAGTTGTAGGGCCTTTCTAGCCCTTGGGCTGCTTCTTTTCGGAGAGATTTGTCGAAACGAGTCTCCCTCGGCCTAGGCTTGTCGGTCGTCGAAGGCTGAGCCGGTCCCGGAGCATCAGTTGTAGTGGGTTGATGATTTTCAGCGGGATTGTCAACCACAGGTTGGGATGCACTCCGGACTGCGTGACGACGGCTGTAGCTTCCTCGTTGTCTGCCGATATTGTGTGGCAGGTCCTGACTTTTCTACTTTTCTTTTTGTCGGTGGAAGATGGTGTGGGCTGAGTCACTTCTGACACCAAGTCTGGATGGATCCACATGACCTCCCCTTGTGATGTGGTGAGGGGTACTAGACCGGCAGCCTGATCTCGGGAAGGTGGAAGATTGGTAATCTCCATTGTCGCTAGAGGGACGGGGACCACCCCGTCTTGAGTCTCCGTCGGAGGGAAGCTGCCGAATTGTACGGACACCATATTGGCCGCCACGGTTACCTCTTCGAAATCGATGGCCAGAGCGTTCGAATCGATGAGGTTCTGGATGTACCGTTTCAGCTGGTAGCAATCATGTGTAGCATGATGGACATAGCGATAATAATGGCAGTACTTTGGATTCTCCATCTCTGCTGGCCACGATTCTCGTCTTGGTGGAGGAAGCTGAATCCTGTCCCCTTGTATGAGCATGTCCAAGATGGGCTTGACGTGTCCGTCTTCGAAGGAGTAAATGATTTGCGGCCATTGTTTGTGTGCTGGCTTCGGCTCAGGTTTTTGTGCTGTATCGGCCACCATAGCCTGCTTTCCCTTGCTGTCCCAATTGTTGGAGGGGCTACCCCCATTATCGCTGTTGGAACGCTTGCCCTTGTTTTCTCCTTCCGAGATGTGCAATCCCAGTTGGCGAGCCTTCTTCAGTCATTCTTCGGAGCTTGTGGCACTGATGATGAACGTCTTCCAGTCTTTGAACTGACTTTTGCCCATCCAGAGACTGATGTTGGAAGTAGTCTCTTTTGGCAAATTTTAATCAAAGAGGAATCTGGATTTCCGGAGGGCAGCTTCATGGCGGTTTGGCGAAATCGCTCAATGTAGTTCCTCGTCAACTCCTTCTCCCCTTGGACGACGTCCATGAGGGTGGACATGGTGACGTCCTGCCCTACTTCGTAGAATCTCTCCAAGAAGAGGCGCTTGAAGTCGGCGAAGGAGTGGATGCAGTTGTCCGGCAGATTGCGATACCAGTCGAAGGCGACTCCTTCCAATGCCCCAATGAATAATCGAGTGAGGATAGCATCATCATGGGGCAGATGGTCGGTGGTGACCTCGAAGTAAGTGATGTACCGACTTGCTGAGGTCTTGCCATCATACGGGTTGATATTGAATGGCTTATATTTTGGTGGGAATGGAACATCCCTCCATTCAGCACGGTATGGTTGCCGAATTCTGAGGTCTTGAGCGTTTTCTCGGACATGGAACATGGCTCGGAGCTCCTGAACCTCTTTTCTTACTTCTCGGGCCTCATCTGTCGCGGTAGGGGCTATTATTTTGGGAGGATTGTTGCCCGGGTTTGGTGCCGCCGAATTCGAGTCCGTATTGACCACATGACCCGTGCTCGTTTGGCCAGGCGTCCCTCCTTGCAGAGCTGGAAGGACCGCTTTAATCTCGTTTACAGACTTGACCAAAGCAAGTAATATGGCTTCGAGACTGTCGATGCGCTGGCGATCACTGGAACCACCTTGATTGCTGTCCGTCATGAACACCGTCCTTACATGAGGAGTGATGGAAGGGACAGTGGAGGATGTGTCCTCCGAGTCGTACCCAAGTACCGAGAAGTCATCGGGATATGTGGGAATATTGTCTTCTGGTTCGGACTCAGAGGGAACAGTACCCCCAGCCTCAGAATCTACTTCGTCTTGAGAGTCATGGATGTCCTCGGGGACATAGGTGCCTGTTGTACCTGATGGGAGAGTTGTTTTCCCGGGTTCGTCTCCTTGAAACACCGAATTGTTGGGGATGTTCGGAGGACTGCTACCCTCAACCCCCAGCGATGTGGATGATGAATTTCCCACTGTAGCAGATTTTGTCTTTGAACGGGTGTGTTGGAATACTCCGGTGGAGGACAACCGTTTAGACGACAATTTCTTAGCTGTAGTGGTTGAGGTCTTCAGGGTGGAGATGCTTGCCGTCTTCCCTCTCCCCTCGACGAGGACTTTCTGAGTGGAATTGCAGGAGACAACAGGAGGTGCCCCGTCTTCTGAGCTCGGACGCTGTAGTCTTTGGAAGACTGACGGCCGATCTTTCGTCACTGCCGCATTGTTGCAACAGCATTTGACGATGATTTGGGTGCAGTGACGTCCAAGAGAGGACTCTTTGCACACCGAAGTCCCATCTCTTTCCTTGCACTCGTGGAGGATATCCTCACGCAGGTCAGAGGAACCACTCTGTCCGTTCGCCGCCGGGGGCTGGATTCGAGTAGTTTTGTACAACTTCCCATCAGAGGCCCGCGTGATAATCAGCGGGATGCCCCGATGGTCAGAGGTTAGGGTAGCTGACTGGGCTTAGTGAGCCCGTGCTGTCCTAGACTTCCTTCTTTTAGCACTTGTGGGTGCGTAATAGGAGGAGTCCAAGTTGAATACCACAGAGTCTGGCTTATCATCCAGATAACCATCAGAGTCAGGACCGTATGATAGACGGTCGAAGACTGATCGAGAGGAGCGTGGAATGGACGCTATGCGGCTAGAATTGAGTACCGTACAGGCTGTCTGCATGCGGTTGTCTTCTGCTGTTGGATGAGTTGTTTTTGTGCGGCTAGGAGTCACGACCGTGCAGGCTGGCCGCATGCGGTTGGCGATTGTGGCCGCATGGGTTTTCTGTAAGATATTGACTTCTATAGCCGCATGAGTTTCACCCATGTGATTGGCAACTGTAGCCGCATAAGCCATGCGGCTGACAGGTGTGACCGCATAATTTTTCTTCAGGCGACTAGCGGATGTGGCCGCATAAGCTTTTTCCATGCGGCTAGCACTTCTATGCGGCTCGGTTCACGTAGAGTTCCTCTTTGCCCCTGCAAGTCCAGCATCATAGTGTTTTTTTCTGCCGGACTTGGGGACAGCAGAGTTGTCTACGGTCTGAAGTGGGGCCGCAGAAGAGTCCTTCTCGCCGTCTTGAGCAACAGAGGGTATCCCGTCGAGGGCTTGGGAAGGAGTAAATGATTTTGGCCTCCACTCTCTGCGAGCCTTTGTCATACGGGTGCGCTTCTGGACCGGGCCAGCGCTTTCTTCGGAGAACATCTCTTCAAACGCCTGTTGGTTGAAGCGGACGACCATTTTTTATTGCGTGGAGCCAAGTTTGGCTGTATCCGACTGCATCACCAACTCCTCAGCCGTGGAGAAGTTTGTCCCCAGCAGAGTCGCCATCGTGTTTGCCATGAAATATAAAAGAACAGAACAATTATCGGAGGACCGGACTTTTACTTTACGTTACAAACTCGCTTGTACAAAGAAAGCCTAGGGACGAAAATCTAGGTACAGCAATCTAAGTACAATTATTATTTTAGATTCTGGGGGGTGACGATAGAGGCTCGGGAAGACGACGGCAGCCCTGCCTTACTCCTTGGACGATTGGTATGCAGCCTTGGCTCCTGTGAAGAGATGGTTGGCGTTGATAAAGAAATGCTCTTCTTGCTCTTCTGACTTCTCTCTTTCTCTGTGTATTTTCTCTCTGATTATTAGGGGGGAAGCTCTTTTTTGTCTCTCTCCTTCTGATCGTGTATATCTCACAAGGGAATGATACCTTGCTATTTATAATAGTGGGGGTATCATTAGGGTTTGGATGATTACCCCTTCTCAAAGTGGCGACGGCCTGATGTATAATCAATCTGGACCATTAATCTTGGGCGTGAAGGATCTGGGCCATTAATGAGGATTATGCCAAATCATGTCAGTCATTAATGTTGATTGCAATAAATCCCCATCATGATGATTTGCTGATATCTGCAAATCTGAATGAATCAATTTAATTCATTCTCTTGCCACGTGTCCCAAATCATTGGGATCTGACCCAAGATTTGATTACCTTTAGGACACGTGTTCTATTATCGTTGTTGAGCCGCATGAGGAGGTTTCATATTTGGGCCGCATGAAGGTCGTCATGACTGAGCCACATGAAAGGTTTCATGACCGAGCCGCATGAATAGTCTCTATACTCGAACCGCATGAAGGTTGTCATGACCGAGCCACATGAATATGTTCATGACCGAGCCGTATGGGAGTCTTCATGGTCGAGCCGCACGAGAGTCTTCATGGCCGAGCCGCATGGATTTCTTCATGGCTGAGCCGCATGGGGGGCCTTCATAGTTTGAACCGCATAGATTTCTTTGCACTGGCCGCATGAACTCGTCTAGTCTGGCCGTATGGACCTGCCTCGAAGCTTGGTAGACAGCACCGTATTGGTGAAGATTTTCCTTATTTCCTAGGAAAATTCTGCTTTTCGTGTCAGTCATTATGATAACTTTATGTCAGGTCTGTCATCTGTCAGCTGTCAGCCGTCAGAACATTAAATGCGTCCAGACGTTGAGCACAGCTGTTTTGATTGCCACGTGGTCTCTCTCTCTGAGCCGCATGGAGTTTACTCGAGTTGCCTATGTGTTTGAGCCGCATGGGACTCCTGAGCCGCATGAAGCTCGTCTGATTTTGAGCCGCATGAAGCTTTCTGGGTTCTGCGCCGCATGAAGAACGTTTCATGACCGAGCCGCATGAAGGACGTCTCATGATCGAGCCGCATGAATGACGTCTTATGATCGAGCCGCGTGAGGAATGTCTCATGATCGAGCCGCATGAAGGACGTCTCATGACCGAGCCGTATGAGGAATGTCTCATGACCGAGCCGCATGAAGGACGTCTCATGACCGAGCCGCATGAGGAATGTCTCATGACCGAGCCGCATGAAGGACGTCTCATGACTCGTATGAGGAATGTCTCGATCAGCCCGTGCACTCGTTTTGTGGGCCCGGGTATCCCGAACATACGAGTGCGTAGGTATCATGTTTGCTCCCTGATGTGGGGCTAATAGAAACACTTGCCTTCGATCTTTGTTGGGAGACTCTTGAGAACCACTCTGTCCGTTTGCCGCCGGGGGCTGGACACGAGCGGCTTTGTACAACTTTCCATCAGAGGCCCACTTAGTGGGACGCTCTTGATGGTCATAGGTTGGGACAGCTGACTGAGCCCGATGAGCCCGCGCTGCCCTAGGCTTCTTCTACTTAGCACCCGAAGGTGCGCAATAGGAAGAGTCCAAGTTTGGAAGGAGGGAAGAGAAGTTGGTGCCCTTTTCAAAGGAAGAAAGGGGGCTCTATTTATAGAATAAAGTGAGCCCTTTCTTCTTCTCCTTTCCGATGTGGGACTAAAAGCAATATTTTCCATGTTTCTACAATAAATCACTCTCTTAGCTGTAGTCATGAATCTCCTATGCCATTCACATGTTTATATTGTACTCTGACTCACTAGCCACTGTTAGCTCTCTACTTATAGTAGATATTTCTATTACAGTTCTCTTTCTCTGTTTACATACTGTATTTCCTTCAGATCCTATATCTTACTTTACTGCATGATTATATTTTCTAACCTGCTATGATCTGTTGAGATGTACTGTGCTCGCTCCAGTTTTGACTGGACCCGTTGTTAAATTTTACAGATAGCCTGGAGGTTGCCTGCTAGCCTAGAGGAGATAGTAGAGGTTGCATAGATAGCTAGGGTTTTGCTTATTGTTTATTTTCAGTCATCTTGAGTTGTATTTATGGATTACTGTATTTGAGTTTTGAGATGTATTCTGAGTTTGTATCTTAGACACTTAGACTTCTATCTGTTGTATCTCTTTTCGATTTCATATTTTATCTATCTTCCTTTATGCTCTACCTTAGATGTGATTGAGTTTACATTCTGCTATGTCACCCCCATTCGGGGAGTATAAACTGTTTAGTCTTATACTGTTAGATGCATTGAGACCTAGAACAGCGTTCTACCACCGACACTGCGGCGTAGGCTGGGCGTTGTTACGTTCTCGTGCCCTAACTCTAGGGTGCGGGTCGTGACAAGGCTCGGTCTCGCAAACAAAAATCCAATTTATTATTTTGAAAGTAATTTTCGAACCCACAATATAATAATAATAATAGCAATAATATTATATATTAATAATAATAAATTATAAATCATAAAACTGGGTTTCACAATCTTCCCTCCTTAGAAAATTTTGTCCTCGAAATTAAAGACATGGTTAGGGAGTACCTCAAGTCTCAAACAGGTATGGATACTGCTCCCGCATCTGGTCTTCTCACACCCAGGTAGACTAGCCTGGTGAGTTATACCGCCACATGACTCTGACTATCGGCGTCACATAGTTCCTGGTTCTCTTCTCGCATTTGTCCAATATTGCCACTAGCTTCTCTAGCACTATGAGGCTGGGTCCAATTTCCATCTCCGAATGGTCCAAGATGTGGCTCGGGTCCGGGATATAGCGTCTCAGCTGCGAAACGTGGAAGACGTTGTGGACGCCTTCGAGACTTGGGGGTAGAGCCACCCGATAAGCCACTTCTCCAATCCCGTTGAGTACTTCAAAATGACCAATATACCTGGGGCTTAGCTTTCCTGCTCAGCCGAAATAGATGGTTCCTCTGGTAGGAGAGATCTTCACAAACACACTGTCACCTTCTTCAAACTCCAAAGGCCGTCAGCTGCTATCGGCCTAATGCTTCTGTCTGTCCTGGGCAATCCTGAGCTTGTCTCTAATCATTCTTACCTTCTCTGCTGCATCGGTCACCATCTCAAGTCCAAGCAATACTCGTTCTCCGACGTCATCCCAAGCAAGTGGAGTGCGGCAACGACAACCATAGAGTGTCTCGAACGGTGTCATACCGATGCTAGCTTGGTAGCTGTTGTTGTAGGAGAACTCTACCAAGTGCAAATGGTCTTCCTAAGGCCCTCCAAATTCCAAGACGCAGGATCTCAGCATGTCTTCTAGCGTCTGGATTGTTCTCTCCGATTGTCCGTCAGTCTGGGGTTGGTAGGCGGTGCTGAACTTCAGTTGTGTTCCCACACTGTCATGTAAACTCTTCCAAAAGTGAGGTAAATCTAGTATCTCTGTCAGACACAATACTTACCGGAACTCCATGAATCTGGTAGATGTGTCGTATGTACAGTGCCGCCAACTTTTCGGTGGATAGACCAACCTTGAAGGGGATAAAGTGAGCTGACTTCGTCAGTCGGTCCACGATAACCCAAATGGCATCCTTCTGTTGACACAAAGTCACAGTCAAACAAATATCGATAACATTGACTAAATAATACTTGTAAAAATTCAATACGACACACGACGTCCACATCAAGCTCAAGTCAGACGACAGCCCGATCTTTGCATTTCAGTTTTATATGAGTCTGTATTTTATACTTTTATTGAGTTTAGACTGTTGTAGACTGTGTCATGCTGAGCTCTTGAGACTTGACCAAAAGCCTATCCAAATCCATAAACTCCACCATCCAGAAATAAGCCCACAGGTCCCTTAGAACCATTCTGTGCTCTGGAGACAGAGTTCGGGCCGAACTCTGCCTCCACACAGAGTTCGGGCCGAACTCTGTCCCCTTAAAATCAGCAACCTAATTTTTAGGGTTAGCTGGTTGCAAGTTGTCCAACGGCCAAATATTTAAAATTTCTACCCGAATTCTGGCCGAATTCTGCCTACAAAAACCCTATAAAAAGGCCAAGAATTCTCTCATTTCAAATCATCCAATCTTCTCTTCTCTTCTCTCTTGAAGCTCAACTAAGCCATACCCTTCCCATCTACTAGCCACAAGCATCTTAAGTCTCGAGTGCTCAGCATCTCTCAGTTAGGAGTCTTGTGCAAGAGTTGAAGAAGTCGCTTGGAAAATTCCAAGCAATCGCCACTGCGATACTTTGTAAGAAGTTGACGTGCTCTTCTGAAGAAAAGGCACGGGTTGTTAACTACTATTTCACAAATAGTGGATTTAATCTTGAGCTAGAGTTCTCAGGCCTGGACTAGTCCTCCACGAGGCAAACCAGGTTAAAATCGGCTGTGTTTGCGTATGCTCTCTTTCTTCTTACTTTAAATTTCGCATTTACTCTGATTAGTTTTGTTTGTGATAGAGTTGAATTTTTAATTGGTTATTATCTCTATAAACTCTATTCACCCCCCCTCTAGAGTTGCCATCTGTTCTTCAATTGGTATCAGAGCTCTGTTCTCTTTACAAGGATTTACATCCTAGAGCTGATCCATGGCAACCATACAATCCTTGATTCCAATCACGATGAAGGACAGTCCACTCATAGGCCTCCCCTATTTGATGGAACTAACTACACGTATTGGAAAACAAGGATGAGCTTTTATCTCAAGTCTCTAGACTTTGACCTGTGGACTATCGTCACTGACAGTTACAAAAAGCCCGCCAGGATAGTTGTCAACGGTGATCTCATTGAGAAATCACATGAAAAACATTCTGACGAGGAGAAGAAACAGGCAAGTCTAGACGCGAGAGCTATTAATGCTTTATTCTGTGCTATAGATAGGAATGAGTTCAATAGGGTATCCACATGCACCACATCCCACGAAGTATGAAAGCTTCTAGAAGTGACGCATGAAGGAACCACCCAAGTCAAGTAATCAAAAATAAGCCGTCTCACTCAAGAATACGAGGCCTTCAAGATGAAGCTAAACGAGACGATCACGCAGATGTTCACAAGATTCCTCGATATCATCAACCCCCTGTCCTCGCTTGGGAAACAATATTCAAATCACGAGAAGATTTGCAAGCTACTTAGGGGGTTACCAAAAATTTGGAACCCTAAGGTGATAGCCATCATAGAAGGAAACGATCTCACAACCATGTCCATGGAAACCTTGATGGGAAAGCTAATGACTCATGAGCTTGACCTCAAGGACTTCGAAGAGCCTGCTCCTAAGGCTAAGGAGATCGCACTCAAAGCTCACCGACGGAGGGCTGAACCCGAAGAGACGGATGACGATAACTCAGAAGATGATGATCAAGCCCTCATGGTTCGTAACTTCAAGAAATTTCTTCGCTTTAACCAAAGAAAGAAGGAACCACAAAAAGATGAAGAAGAAGAGCCTACTTGCTACGGTTGTAAGAAGACAGGACATGTCCGAAAAGACTGTCCATTCTCAAAGAAAAGCAACCGCTATGAGAAGACATACAAGAAGACCTCTTCAAAGAAATATGCCAACACAAGCATCTGGCATGAAAGCGATGCTAGTGACTCCGAGGAAGAAAAGATCTCTCCTCAAGATACGGCTAATGTTTGCCTAATGGCAACATCCGACAAGGTATCTAACGAAACTCTTGACGACTTCACTTTTGATGAACTTGGCGATGCTTTCACTGATTTACTTAGTGACCATAAAAAGGTCATCGGTAAATACAGATAAGCCAAGGACAAAATCAAAAGTCATGAAGTTGAAATACAAAGACTTTCTCTTTTACTTGATAATATTAGAGACACTGCACCCACGGATGTCACCGATGAGGTATCTAAGCTTAAAATAAGCTTACATGATGCCGAGGTACGTATTGAGCAACAAACACTAGAAATCACAACGCTCAACACGGAGCTTGCAGAAGAAAAGAATAAACACAAGATCACTATTACTAAGTTGCATGGTTTGAATGCAAAGATTACTGAATTGCAAGCTGTCTCTAAGAAACTAGAGACTAAATTGGGAAAACAGGTTGCTCAACCTCAAACCCAATCACATGAGACACACACAAAGCATGACACTACTCATACTAGTAAACCACGTCATACTCATGCTGCTCACAATCATGCTTACATATACACACAGTTTCACAAACCTCATGCACATAGAAATAGTCATCATATGTCACATAAACATCATGCTACACACAGTCATTATCATGTTGCACAAAGACACAATCAACATCACTCCACATATAGACAATCTCATTATGCCATGCCATATAGACAATCTCATCATGCCATGCCATATAGACAATCTCATCATACCATGCCATATAGACAACATCACCATGCCATGCCATATCAACATCATCACCATGCTGAATCTACATATCATCAATATTCTTATAGACATCATCAGCATGCTCCTAATGTGAATAGAAATGCTACATGCACTTATTGTGGTCTACATGGACACATATTACCACAATGTAGAATCAGAAGATTAGTTGATAAAAAGATATATGTATGGTTTCCAAAAGCTAACTTTTCAGGACCCTCAAGAACTTGGGTACCAAAGGTCACATCTACTCTTGATGTAGGTGGACCTTCCCTCCTCAACTAAGAGTAAGTGGATTCTCGATAGTGGATGCTCGCGGCATATGACGGGAGACGTACATCTTTTCGCATCACTATCGATGAAGAAAGAAGGATATGTATCCTTCGAAAATAACCTTAAAGGGTATATTATAGGTAATGGTGTTATTGGCTATCCTCCCTCTCCCGTAATAAAGGATGTCTGCCTAGTGATCGAGTTAAAGCATAACTTGCTCAGCATCAGTCATCTTGCTGACCATGGTTATGACATTAACTTTGGACCAAAACAAATGCCTAATATATGATAGGTCAACAGGAGACATTGCTTTTGAAGGGGTAAGAGAGGACAATATTTATATTTTTTATTTGTCTCTAGATACTAACCATGCAGGTAGATGCCTATATGCTCACAAAGATGAACGGTTACAATGGCACCAGCGTCTTGGTCATGCCAATATGGATACTATATCCATGCTATCAACCAAGAAGCTAGTTAGAGGATTGCCCGATATCACATTCAAAAAGGACACCGTATGTGCCGAATGTGAGTTGAATAAGGCAACCAAATCATCTTTCCATTCCATAAACTCTGTAAGCACTACTAGACCCCTGCAACTACTTCATATGGATTTATTTGGTCTTAGTAGAGTAGCCAGTCTTGGTGGAAAACTCTATGCATTTGTTATTGTTGATGATTTTTTAAGATTTACTTGGGTTTTTTTTCTTACTTATAAAAGTGATGCTATTTTAGTTTTTAAGATTTTTGTCAAGAAAGTTCAAAACGAAAAAGGCTACATGATCACTCGAATCCGAAGTGATCATGGAGGCGAATTCGAAAATTCTAATTTTGAAAAGTTTTGTGATTCCAATAGTTTTGATCATGAGTTTTCTTGTCCTAGAACTCCCCAACAAAATGGTGTTGTGGAGCGGAAGAATAGGACTCTTGGCGATATGGCTAGAGTCATGTTAAACAAGTTTTCACTTCCGAAATACTTTTGGGCTGTAGCTGTCAGTACAGCATGCCACATTTTAAATAGGGTACTTATTCGTCCTATTACGAAAAAGACACCCTATGAGCTTTGGTTTGGGAGAAGCCCAAATGTTTCTTATTTTAGAGTTTTTGGCTGCAGATGTTTTATCCTTAACACCAAAGACAACTTAGGCAAATTTGATGCCAAAGCTGACGATGGTATTTTCCTTGGCTATGCCGCCAAGAGTAAGGGATATAGATTTTTTAACAAACGCTCTTTAATTGTGGAAGAGTCTACAAATGTGACTTTTGATGAAGATAACAGTGCAGCAGCTACTCTTGATGATGATGTTGATCCATCAACGTCTACTCCAATGAACACCACAACCGAAACAAATTCTCTGGAAAGCTTGCCTAAGAAATTCTCTTTCAAGCCTTCTCATCCAGAAAATTTGGTAATCGGTGAGGTTTCACGAGGAGTAACTACTAGATTATCATTAAGAGACTCTATTGCTAGCACTGCCTTTATTTCCCAAATTGAGCCTAAAAACATTTCAGAAGCTTTCAATGATAAATTTTGGATTTCTGCTATGCAAGAAGAACTCAACCAATTCGAAAGGAGCCAAGTATGGGAACTCGTTTCTAGACCGGCTAATCACTCAATTATTGGTACTAAATGGGTTTTTAGAAACAAAGTAAATGAAGATGGTTCAGTCACACGCAACAAAGCTCGTCTAGTAGCCCAAGGATACAACCAAGAGGAAGGTATCGACTACGATGAGACATATGCTCCTGTTGCTAGATTAGAATCCATTCAGATGCTTTGTGCATTTGCAAATTTTCAAAATTTCAAATTATTTCAAATGGATGTTAAAAGTGCTTTCTTGAATGGTTTTATTAAGGAGGAAGTTTATGTAAAACAACCCCCTCGCTTTGAAAATTACAAATTTTTCGACCACGTGTTCAAGTTAAAGAAAGCGCTATACGGCCTCAAACAAGCCCCCAGAGCTTGGTATGAACGGCTTAGCAACTTCTTACTTGAGAAAGGTTTTTCAAAAAGGGAAATTGACACTACACTTTTCATAAAGTCTCTGAAGGACACTATTCTTTTAGTTCAAATATATGTAGACGATATTATTTTTGGTTCTACTGATGAAACCCTTTGTCAAGATTTTGCCAAGTGTATGCAGACCGAGTTTGAGATGAGCATGATGGGAGAGCTCAACTACTTTCTTGGGCTACAAGTCAAACAAATGTCAAATGGAACCTTCATCTGTCAGTCGAAGTATACAAAGGACATGCTGAAGAAATTCGACCTTGATAACGTCAAACCAATCAGCACTCCTATGGCTACTTCAACCAAGCTTGAACCAGATGACAGTGGCAAACCCGTAGATCAACGTAAGTATCGAGGTATGATAGGCAGTCTACTCTATCTTACTGCTAATCGCCCTGATATAATGTTTAGCGTTTGCCTGTGTGCTAGATATCAAGCAAATCCTAAGGAATCACACATGACCGCAGTTAAGCGTATCTTTAGATACCTTAAAGGTACGGTTACAGTGGGCCTATGGTATCCCAAGTCAACATCATTTGACCTCATTGGTTACTCTGATGCTGATTTTACGGGATATAAGGTCGACCGTAAAAGTACGAGCGGTACGTGTCATTTATTAGGAAAGGCTTTAGTCTCTTGGTTTAGCAAAAAGCAGAATTCTGTCGCACTATCCACAATAGAAGCTGAATACATAGCAGCTGGGCGTTGTTGTGCACAAATTCTGTGGATGAAGCAAACCCTTGAAGACTATAATTTATCTTTCATGCATATTCCTATCTTTTGTGACAATACCAGTGCTATAAACTTGACTAAGAACCCTATTTGTCATTCATGCACAAAGCACATTGAAATTCGACACCACTTTTTGCGTGGTCATCAGCAAAATGGCACGATTAACCTAGAATTTATTGACACTGATCATCAGTTAGCTGATTTCTTCAAAAAGCCATTATCCGAAGAGCGCTTCAATTTCCTTTGTCGTGAACTTGGAATTTTAGATGAAGCCGTCATAAATTAAAATACACCTGCATAAATATCGATTATATTGTGATTCTCTTATGATGAACTTGCTATGAGTACAAGCCGAAAGGGCCCTTCTGACAACAAGGCGTAAAAGCCTAAGCGACACGGTGCACTAGTCCTCAGGACTACCGCTAGCTGGGATCCGGCCCCTGCAACTAACTCATGGCAAATTCAAAATATTGAATTATAATATAACTCCTTGTTTATTATACGGTACATTTTGATTTATCACTTGCTGATATGCTATTTTTCAATTTCATATTGCTATCTTTCTACTTCTACTATCTGGTTTATTAAATTTCTTAATCATTTTTCTTTATAACTTATCTTGATTTCCCATACTTAACCAATTTTTCATCCTTTCTGCCTGATTTCAGTTCTGGGACAAGGACCCAGAATTCGGGCCGAACTCTGCCCTTATCAGAGTTCGGGCCGAGTTCGGCCTCCCTGTTCCAGAATCGGGGACAGGTTCCAGCCGTTGATCAAAACTTGATCCAATGGTCCTGATTCACTCCGACCAAGAGAAACCCTTCCCTTATATTCGGTTTCTCTTCCTCCTTCCTCTTTCTTACCACCTTTTCTTCTTCTCCTCCACTATTTTCTCAAAACCCTAACCCTAATTTCTTTTCTATAGTG
The DNA here is from genome assembly GCA_029216955.1 of Iris pallida. Taxonomy (NCBI): domain Eukaryota; kingdom Viridiplantae; phylum Streptophyta; class Magnoliopsida; order Asparagales; family Iridaceae; genus Iris; species Iris pallida. The sequence goes on from JANAVB010025798.1 coordinate 3,264,212, forward strand.
CTCCATTCTTTTCCATATTCAAGGAGAAGGGCTATTTTCCAATTCTCTTTCACTGTTCATCATTTATTTGAGGTATAACTTACTTTTCTTCTCTATTTCATTTTTCTCTATTTTGTGCTATGGCTCCTCGCTTGTTCAACCGTGGAAAGAGAATTCGGACCGAGGGAGCGTCCTCATCGAATCCTCCTCCTTCCGTTGAGCAACCCGTTGAACAACAACAACAACCTCATCCATTGTTCAACCCTTAACGTCCACGTGATCCAAACACCTACGACGATCGACTTTTTATATCACTAGATGCATCCAATGAATGGTTTAGTGATTTTCGGACACGTCCGGTGTTTGCGGGACACCCCATAAACTTCACACTTTTCTCTCATTATGATGCACTCTTTCATGACCTATGTCTTGATGAACTTGTTACTTCTAATTCGGTCATATATCGTAGTGCCATACAAATGTTTTACTGTAACTTGACTCATGATGATACTCACATCTACTCCCGAGTTGCGGGCATTGATATCGCCTTTGCTGATTCTGATTTGGCTGAGTATCTTGAACTTCAAGAACTCGATACTTGGGATAAGCTTGTTGAAGCTCGATCGTTCCACTTTCTAGATGGAACTTTCCTTGAGAGCTTCAAGGAAGACTTATGTGCCCCAAACATTTGTCCTCGTAAGCTTATGGCCAAACATCTAAACCCTTACTACTATGAACTTCATCGGATTGTTTTCAATACCCTTCTACCCAAGGCCGGCTCTACCGATGAAGTCACCTATTTTGAGATATCAGCTTTGTATCATCTCCACTATCGCATTCCTTTTAATCTTCCACGTACCATGATGGACTGGATGATTAATTGTAGGAAGAAACCACGAGCCTTGGTTTATCCCTTATATCTTCCTATGGTCCTTCGTGCATTCATTGTACCGCTTCATGATTGTCCTTTCTTGCCTGCTCCTGTCTTCTTATCTAAGGCACGACGACTTCAGGCAGTCGTAGCCTCTCCTGCCACTTCTGAGCATTCCGATGATAAGGAGCCCGACGCCCCTCCACTTGGACATGATGCGCCACCTCCTCCTGCTACTCTTGACTCCATCCAGACTATGCTCCGAGATCGCTTTACCTTAGAGGACGATCGCTGGACTCAGATGGACTACCGTACTACCCTGCAGATGAGTGTCCTCAGCAACTCGCTGCACGATATTCGGTATTCCATGTCCCGTCATCCTTCTATGCCCATTTCCATGGAGCGGGATTCCGGTCGCGAGGGATATCGCATTGACGATCCCTGGGTCATGTGCTACCTGGATCCGGATGCTGCTATTGTGGACCCCAGCCGTTCCTTCACTGATCCTTCCGACTCTGCTGGGCCTTCTCGTGCTCCATGATGGAGATGGCTTCCACTAGATGATGCTGCTGCTGATCATAGTTTATGTTTTATGCTTTCCAGTTTTTCAGTTGTTTAGTTGGATTTATGTACTTGGTTTTGTTTTAGTTGTGATGACTCTTATGATTACTCTTTATGTTTTAGTTGTGATGACTCTTATGATTATCATAGCTCTCTTACTGTCTGCTCGTTATATTCATCAATATGCAGTTTCTTCTCTTTTGGTGTGTTTTTACTTGCTTATATTGCTAAATGCCAAAAGGGGAAGAGATTTGTATATTTTGTTTTTGTATATATGTGCTTTTGGTGCTTTTTGGGAGATATTCCTTATCAGGCCAACAGGTTCAACGCATCATTTACGGAGGAGCTATCTTATTTAGCTCGGCACCGATTATGGGGGAGCTATGCTTTTGTCATTAACTGTGTCCAGGTATGAATATTGAATATACAATTATTATTTTGTCAATTATCAATATGGGGGAGATTGTTGACACAAAGTCACAGTCAACCAAATATCGATAACATTGACTAAATAATACTTGTAAAAATTCAATACGACACACGACGTCCACATCAAGCTCAAGTCAGACGACAGCCCAGTCTTTGCATTTCAGTTTTATATGAGTCTGTATTTTATACTTTTATTGAGTTTAGACTGTTGTAAACTGTGTCATGCTGAGCTCTTAAGACTTGACCAAAAGCCTACCCAAATCCATAAACTCTACCATCCAGAAATAAGCCCACAGGTCCCTTAGAACCATTCTGTGCTCTGGAGACAGAGTTCGGGCCAAACTCTGCCTCCACACAGAGTTCAGGCCGAACTCTGTCCCCTTAAAATCAGCAACCTAATTTTTAGGGTTAGCTGGTTGCAAGTTGTCCAACGGCCAAATATTTAAAATTTCTACCCGAATTCTGGCCAAATTCTGCCTACAAAAAACCCTATAAAAAGGCCAAGAATTCTCTCATTTCAAATCATCCAATCTTCTCTTCTCTTCTCTCTTGAAGCTCAACTAAGCCATACCCTTCCCATCTACCAGCCACAAGCATCTTAAGTCTCGAGTGCTCAGCATCTCTCAGTTAGGAGTCTTGTGCAAGAGTTAAAGAAGTCGCTTGAAAAATTCCAAGCAATCGCCACTGCGATACTTTGTAAGAAGTTGACGTGCTCTTCTGAATAAAAGGCACGGGTTGTTAACTACTATTTCACAAATAGTGGATTTAATCCTGAGCTAGAGTTCTCAGGCCTGGACTAGTCCTCCATGAGGGAAACCAGGTTAAAATCGGCTGTGTTTGCGTATGCTCTCTTTCTTCTCATTTTAAATTTCGCATTTACTCTGATTAGTTTTGTTTGTGATAGAGTTGAATTTTTAATTGGTTATTATCTCTATAAACTCTATTCATCCCCCCTTTAGAGTTGCCATCTGTTCTTTACCTTCCCTCATTGGGATCGAGGTAGTCCCGACACGAAGTCCATCGTTATTGTAGAAGCATGGAATTTTTGAACCCGAAAGTCTATGCACCAGACTACATGTGCCAAAGCTTGGACAAAGGGCTTCACAGTAAAAAGCAACAAATATAGACATCGAAAGAGGACTTTTTATTAACATATAAAAGTCTATTACATGTCTAAGGAAGATTGTACAAAGGGGAATTTCTACAAAGAAAGGATCCTAAGTCTACAAGCCAGCAGCCATTATGCGCCCTCAAGTAGGCGCAGCAATCAACATGTGCCCTCAGCCAGGCGCATCCCACCATGCGCTCTCAGCAAGGCGCATCCTTTCAGCAGCTCAGTTATGTGCATCCTTTCAACAGCCCAGTTATGTACCGCTCTTCCAGCCAGGCTCACCTGATAAATGCTTCGACTAATGAAACATTTAAACCTCTGGCTGGAACCAAAAAAGAGAAGTACACCGTAAATCTGTGGCCAGGGGAGGCTTCGAAAAAGCCTCTAAAGGCGAAGGAAGACCGTGATAGAAACCACGGCTAAAGGAGCAGCTTTCAACACAACCAGAATGGGCTACACCCATTTTGAAGGAAGAAAGAGCCTAGCACCGCCATTCCGATCTACGGTTCTTCCGGAGTAACAGAGACAAGGCCCGAGCATCCCTATCTTTGGATGCAACAGACACCTTCCGCCTGCCTCGGAAGTCCTCGACTCCATCTTTTGGATGTAACAGACACCTTCAAGTGCATCAACGAAGACACTGCATCGCATCTTTACCCTCGGGAGCATCTCGTCAACAGAACGCATTCGAGCACATAAGTTCATGTCGGAAAGACATGAGAGAACGAGAGGCAAACCCTCTCTCCATACCACTATTTATTGGTCGGGCAAATCAAACCCATGCGCCAAGTGGATGGCTCTCCGAATTCCGTACAATGAATTTGCATTAAATGGATGAACCAGACGCTTCGAATTCAGCGAAGTCAAAATGGCTATTTAAAGCACTGGAAGAACGTAACAGTTGTACCATCAAAAGACATCTCATGAAGCGGATGCGCCGGCTAGACCGTACATCACACAGACTCGCCTTTCTATATCAAGCGCATCATACAGACGCGCCCTTCAGTACCAAGAGCATCATAGGGATGCGCCCCCATGCGTCCCCATACGCCTAGTAGAACGCCAACCGAAGCGCCCACTCAGCTGTCCATCGAATATCACAAACATTAAATGCTGAACTGACAGAGTTGGCAGTACGCCTCCCAAAGTCTGAGCAGTCGGCAGCTTTTTCAGAAGACGAAGCATCGCCAACGTCAGCATCATTATTACTCCTCTCTGACGGCTACTGCCACGTGGCCACCCAACCATCTCGCATGCGCCTCCGCGGCCATGCGCCCAAATCTGCATAAGCCTCAAAAGCTGTGCGCCTCAGACTTTTCACTGATCCCTAAAGACAGAAGGAAAGTCACTGTTACGACCCTGCATGTGCCTCAAAAGCCATGCGCCCTAGACTTCTCCCTGATCCCAAAAGACAGGAGTAAAGTCACTACTGAAGCTCTGTATGCGCCTCAAAAGCCATGCGCCCAGAATGGTTTATGACTCCTAAAGGTTACGAGCCAAAGTCTCCTCATGCGCCCAATCCTAGGCGCATCCTACCAGATCATTCCTCCCCACCAAATCCGAGATCGCTGAGCCATGGGTCGACGACACGTGTCCTTTGACCCGACTCATCCAAGATCTCAGCAACAGAAAGATCTTCTTCTCCGCTACGTGCCGGTTCACAACAGCAACATAAAGAAGTCAACCCCCTTGATCAGGGCGCATCGTCCATGCACCTCCATCAGCAATCAATACGTGGCATCCCCGCGTATAGGCGTATCCTACATATGCGCGCACGAGCAGCCAGCCTGCAAAACTATAAATAGAGGGATCATTTTATTCTTTTACACGCGCGGATCAATCTACGTGCATACATATCAACCTCCACAGCGAACAGACAGAGACTTCGCACTTCCATAGAGGCAGATACAGATACTCGACGTCTTCATCCTCTCAGTAAGCTCCAGCACCCAGAGCAATCCAGACCTTCAGAGAACCGATAACCGTCGTCAGATCGTCAACGGAGTCAATGCATTACCACTCACTCCATTGGCACAAGAAACCCAGAATTAAACAAAAGTGTACTTCTAGGACTACGTCTAAGTCCTATATTGTAACACTGTTCTATTTGTATTAAAATTTGCGATCAAAGAATTTTAATGGCAAACAAGCTGGCGACTCTGCTGGGGACCTCTTTCTCCTCCAACGAGAAAGCTGTGTCGTAATCTGACGACGTGAAGGTGGGCTCCTCCCACAAGACGCTGGTCGTACGCCTCGATCAACGGGCGTATGAGGAGTTTATCTCTGAAGGAAGTGCGAGTCCTTCGAAGTGGCTGCCAAAGCCGAAAAAGACCTACCGAGTCTGGGTGCGCAAGGTCGACGCCTCGGGCACCACCACCGAAGGGGATGTGCCAGTCCAGCCTTCCCTTCCTGCTGACGTCCTCAGCAACCAAGATGTGCCCGCTGGTGCAGGACATCTCTCGGGTAAACGTGCGGCTAACCACGTTCCCCAGCCATCTCCCTCTCAGACGAGGAAGGTGTGTCGACGGAGCAGGGGCGCAGCCAATGCCCCGTACATCACCTCTGATGCGCCACAGAAGATCTCTGTCTTTGACAGACTCACTCGCTGTAGTGGCGAGGAGAATTTGGATTCTGAGTACTACGCACCCCAGCGGCCTGGTACAAAGAAGTCCAAGGCAGCATGGGCCATGCTTCCCAAACGTGCTATGCCAGCAACAAGCCGGAAGCATGCGCTCACAATCATGCGCGCTGCTGATGGTAAGTTGTACAAGGTCGACTCGAGTGTTGCGGCGCCGATAACGAGCCGACCTTCAAAGCCCTTGTCTCACTTGGGCGCATCTACTGCGTGCACAACTAAGTCAAGCAAGGCAAATCCAGTGGTCTTGAACTCCCGTGCCTCCTTCGGTGGTGCGTTTGAGGTCCGTTCAAGTCACTCCAAATGCTGTGGTTCCCCCACTATTGATCGGGATACCTGTTTGGTATTAGATCAGGGGACGCAGCACTCACTTAACCACCCCGGCGCTTGGCCTTGCCATGCACTTGCAGGGGGTGCGAAGGTGGCACTCTCCTCCAACGATCTGCGTAACGTGATTACTCACAAGCGTCGATCAGGAGAATTAACTGACAAGCACGATACGCCTCTCATAGGGTATACTTGTGCTGTGGTCACCATCAACTGCTGTTGCAAAGCGACAATCCTACCAAGGCAGTCGGTGTTCTAGCGGCTACAATCATCGATACCCCTCCGACGTCGCCTCGGAAAGAAGGTGTTAACAGAAGAGAAACCAATGGTTGCTTCATGCAACGTGATCTCCAACTCCTCATCAGTCCGAAAGGCGACTGGCAGTCTCTCTTCCTCGTCCAAGAGCCAACCGAGGAAAACCAAGACAGCTGTCTCGTCCTCTGGAGTGTTCGAAGGCACTCGAGCGAGGAAAAAGTTCTTGGAGGAAGCTGGGGGTAGTCAGACCCTTGTCGAGCCTCCTTCCGAAGACGAGTGTGTCTAAAGCACACTTGGGGCAGATCCTCGAGGCGAAGTCAGCCTCCCGGAAGCCCCTGAAGACAATGATATCCCCCAGAACATAGCTGGGGGTAGCCTAGCATCTGCGGACCCGAGTTTCGGAGATGAAGAGGCCCTTCAAGACGGAGCTGAGGGTAATCAGGCCCTTGCAGATGCGCCTGTGGTGAATGTTCTCCCGAACATAGCCGGGGGTAGCCCAGACGAAGCTTCAGGAGAGGCAACTCCCCTACAAGGAAGTGAGGCCGAGAGTGAGGCCTCAACTCATCCATCCACTCCCGGCCGCATTATGACAGTGAACGTGACTGAGGTTGATGTCGAGTCTGATGCGCCGCCAACAGACCTCGTCCAGCGCATAGATACCTTGGAGGGAGGACTCAAAACCCTCTCTGCCTCCATGCAAATACTGACTCAGGCAGTATTTGAGATACGGTCAGCTTTGACCAGGATACCTTCTGCCGGTCCCGACCCAGGAGCCAACGGAGAATCGAGTGTACCCCTTCAACAGGTACCCTCGGACGCAGATCGCCGAGAAGCACCTCGGACGTCAGAGCCCTCAAATGCTCAACATCCGGTGGTACTACCTTCCTCGACTCCCAGCTCCACAGAATACGTGGTTGAGATGATCAGGGACCTGCGCGAGCGCTTTGAGTCCAAGACGAGACAAGAGGAGCGCTAGAAAATGGGTATCCCCCAGCCTTATCCCTTCGAGTGGAACAAGGTGGTTTATCCTCCAAAGTATAAACCACAAACACTGATGCCGTACGACGGGAAGGACTCTCCTCGTCGCTATCTGACGTATTTCCAGTCTCAGACAGGACATCTTCCGAAGGAGGACGCGCTTCTTACCAGCATATTTATTGGGGCACTGAAAGGAGTAGCATACGACTGGTACTGCAGCCACCCCGACAATTCAATATCTTCCTTCGACGACCTGACGTGCCTCTTTCTCGACCGTTTCTACGACGGTGGGAAGGACATGACAATGGCATCCCTTATAGAGATACGCCAGAAGGAGAAGGAAACAGTTCGAGTGTTTATCGAACGCTTTCGACAGGCCTACTTCAGACTACCACCGGGCATGCCAGAACATGCACTTCTCTCGTCCTATAGCATGAACATGCTGCCTGCAGTCAAGCTCTGGCTTAACTCTACTCCTCCTCCCGACTGGAGCTCCTTGATCATTGAAGCAGAAGCCGCAGAGAAGAAGACAGCCAACGCTCGTCTTCTGGGAGTTAGTTTTCCTGCCTTCGAGGATAAGGGAAAACGGCCTGCAACCAACAACCCCGGACGAGAAGCAAAGGGGAAACAGGTATTGACTGTCAATGCCTCCAAAGGTGCATCAGTACCTACTCAGAAGCCTCCACTTGTACCAAGGCCGAAGGAGGTTTATTCGTTCAACGACGAAGATACCCTGCAGCTCTTTGAGATACTGAAGCAGGGTGACAAGATCATGCTTCCGGACCCTAATCGTCCCGATGAGGTTGGAAAAGTGGACAACCCGAGGTACTGTCACTACCATCGGTTTGTCGGACACCCAACCAAGGACTGCTATGTCCTCAAGAATTACATCTAGCGCATGATCAATGCGGATATAATCTCCGTCGACTACGAAGAGAAGACGGTGTCAGCCAACGTGGTGTCACTCCAGTTTGGCACCCTGCCACCGACTACAACACAGGATGGCGTTGTCCCCATCCCTAAGGCGACAATGGAGGTGGTTAACTTACCACCAACCCGTGACAACGTGAGTGGACTCATCCCACTCACCACATCTCGACACTACAAAAATAAGTCAAATCAGCGACGTATTTAGCGACTCCGTGAAATTTTGTCGCTAATGTTTGGGATTTTAGCGACGTTAATATAAGACGTCGCTGTTTGTCGCTAACAGCGACTAATAGCGACGTCTAGCATCTAGTTTTGGGCGCGCGTCGCTAAACGTTTCATATAGCCAGCGAGGGTTTCCTTTTCGATCATTTCACAATTTTTTTCCTCCAGTTTTGGGCGCGCTCCTCCTCCGCGATGCTCCTCCGGCGATTTCCCTCCTCCTCCGCGGCGCTCCTCCGGCGATCTCCCTCTTCCGGCCTCCTCCTTCTCCTCCTCCTCCTTCCTCAGGTAGCTCCTCCTTCTCCTCCTTCTCCTCCTCCTCCTTCCTCTGGTAGCTCCTTCCCAGTTTCTTCTCGTCTTCTAGCTCTCTCTCTCTCGCTTCTAGTTCGTGTCCATGAGAGCGTGGACTCGCTGCGGGGGACACAAGACTGACAGTGGACTCGCTGCGGGGGACACGAGAGCGTGGACTTGCTTCTAGTTCGTGTGACACCTATTTTGTTGGTTTGGACACGTCGTGTCCCACTGTGTGGACACGAGATTCACAGTGTGACACCTATATACTGAAAAATCTCATTTTTTTTGGGCATATCAACTGTCAATTTGATGTTTTGGGTGGATTCGAATTCTAATTTAGGGTTCGAGCCCTATTTACTGATACTGGGAGTTTTTTTGGGCATTTTCAGGGTTTTGAAATGATGAATTAATTGACTAATAATTATTATCGAGCCCTATAAAATTTCAGCTATGTCACGAAGGATGGATATACTAATCCTGTGAATGAGTTTTCTCCTAAGTATTCTCGACAGTTGAGTATGATTTAGCTCACTGACATTACTGAAATATGGGATAATTAGACTTTCTGTTCAGTATCCTTTGACCAAATTAAGTTGACCTGAATACCATATTTTAAATCCTAAATCTATGGCACGACATCGTGATCAGGACATAGTCCCTGCAGCCATTCGACTAGCGAGGCAGAAAACTATGTAGCCGTAGATAAAGTTGACTGTCCTTCGACCCTCATCCCTCCACAATGATGATACGACAACCTATCACTATATCTTATATATACAGTAATAGATGACGTCTTAGTATTACATTATGTGAGTTCATCTTGATTCTGTTACATTCTTCAGATACTACATACGATAAGAACATATACTACACCATATGTACAGAACATAGATGATTCACACTAATGTATGCTAGAATGAATTTTAGGGTTGTGTTCTGAGCCATCCGTTCTGCTACTTGGCAAAAAATTGAATTTATTGTACTTTATCTGCTTTCAAAAATGTACTCAAATTACATGATGGTTCCTTTAGTTAGCTTGCTTATGTTACAATTATATTAGCTTGCTTACCAGATGGCACCCATGACCCGAGGAGCGGCACATCGTTTGAGGGAAACAGTGAATACTGAGGTGGCTCCTCCTACAGTTAAGGAGGAAGTGGCACCGGTTGCTAGTGAGACCGGGAGTTCTATTCATCCAGCACCGGTAGCTAGTGAGACCGAGAGGACTCTTCATGTAATCCTTGTAAGGGACGACAGCTCTCCTCGCGCCAAAAATCTTGCTTTTTTGAGTTGGTTGCGTGAACGTATCACTGAGCGTTTGCGTGAGCAGCGTGGTTCTCATTAGCTATTAGTACTTATTTGTATTGGACTATTTGTATTGGGTTGTTTTTGTATTAGACTATTTGTATTGGACTACATATATGAATTAGTACTATGTCAATCTCTGGATTGTTTTGGACTACGACATGGTGATCAGGACATAGTCCCTGCAGCCATTCGACTGGCGAGGCAAAAACTATGTATCCGTAGATAAAGTCGATTGTCCTCCGACCCTCATCCCTCGGCAATGATAATACGATAACCCAACCGGAGAGGATAATCTGAGAGATCAATCTGAGAGGGACGTATACTCTCAGAGATCACCTTTACAAGAATTATATCAGTAGTGGGATCGAGTGTTGGAGGAGATATTATCAAAGTATACGTCCTACTCAGATGGGTCTCTCACCATTACTAATTTTTCCTGACAGCATGGTGGATATGCTCCGTCCACAGATTCTTGCTCCGAGCCAAAACTTTGTCCCGGAGCTCAAGTGAACATCTTTGGTGTAGAGCTCGAGTGAGAGGTTCCTGACAGCATGGTGGCCTCCTTTGTTAAAGTATCCGTGCTCATCCCACATTGGTTGTGGGACGAGCACGGATACTTTAACAAAGGAGACCACCATGCTGTCAGGAACCTCTCACTCGAGCTCTACACCAAGGATGTCCACTTGAGCTTTAGGACAAAGTTTTGGCTCGAAGCAAGAATCTGTGGACGGAGCACATCCACCATGCTGTCAGGAAAAAATAGTAACGGTGAGAGACCCATCTGAGTAGGACGTATACTTTGATAATAACTCCTCCAACAATCGATCCCACTACTGATATTATTCTTGTAAAGGTGATCTCTCAGAATATACGTCCCTCTCAGATGGATCTCTCAGATTATCCTCTCCGGTTGGGTTGTGTTCTGAGCCATCCGTTCTCACAGAGGGTCCTATTTTGGATTCTATATTTTGTATTTTGGTTTCTGTATTTTGTATTTTGGTTTCTGTATTTTGTATTTTGGTTTCTGTATTTTATATTTTGGTTTCTGTATTTTATATTTTGTATTTTGGATTCTATATTTTGTATTTTGGTTTCTATATTTTGGCTCCAGCTCCATTTGTATTAATCTACGGTACGACATGGTGATCAGGACATAGTTCCTGCAACCATTCGACTGGCGAGGCAGAAACTGTGTAGCCGTAGATAAAGTTGACTGTCCTCCGACCCTCATCCCTCGGCAATGATAATACGACAACCTATCAGAATCATCAACTCTCTTTCGCTTCTTGGATATTGACCCAGCTTCCAATCTCTCATTTCCCTCCGGGTCCATGTTTGCCATTAAAATTGTTTTGATTGAAATCTTAATACAAACAGAACAGTGATACAATATAGGACTTAGATGTAGTCCTAGGAGTACACTTTTGTTTAAGCTGGGTCCTTAGTGCCAATGGCGCCAGTGGTAATGCGTTGACTCCGTTGACCGGCTGACGACGGTTATCGGTTCTCTGAAGGTGTTGATTGCTCTGGGTGCTGGAGCTTGCTGAGAGGAGGAAGACGTTGAGTGTCTAGAACTGCCTCTCGGTGATTCTTTCTGTGTTGTGAGTCTTCTGTTCTGAGTCTCTGTGTGTGTGTGAAGGAGATGACCCTTCTATTTATAGTTTTGCAGGCTGGCTGCTCATGCGCGCATGCAGGATGCACCGGTGTGGGGATGCCACGTGGAGGTTGCTGATGGAGGCGCACGGATGCTGCACCCTGATCGAGGGAGAGAACTCTTCATACTGCTGTTGTGAGCCGGCACGTAGCAGAGAGAAGATCTTTCCGTTGCTGAAATCTTGGATGAGTTGAGTCAAAAGACACGTGTCGTCGACTCATGGTTCGAAGATCTCGGATTTGGTGGAGAGGAGTGATCTGGTGGGCTGCGCCTTGGATTGGGCGCAGGAGGAGGCTGCGGCTCATAACCTTTAAGAGTTACAAACCATTTGGGGCGCATGGCTTTTGAGGCGCATGCAGGCGACTTTCTTTCTGTCTTTCGGGATCAGAGAACAATCTGAGGCGCATGGCTTTTGAGGCGCATGCTGATTTGGACGCATGGCCGTAGAGGCGCATGCTGATGGTGGAGTGGCCACGTGGCAGTAGCCGTCGAAACAAAGTCATGATGATGCTGACGTTGCCGACGCTTCGTTTTCTGAAAAGCTGTCAACTGTTCAGACTTTGGGAGGCGTGCTGCCAACTCTGTCAGTTCAGCATTTAATGTTGGTGATGTTCGATGGACAGCTGAGTGGGCGCGTCGGTTGGCGTTCCACTCGGTATGGAGATGTGTGGGGGTGCACCTTCTGTAATTCGCCGAGTATTGTAAGGCGCGTCTGTGTGATGCGCCTGATGCCGAAGGGCACGTCCGTGTGATGCGCTGTCTGGCTGGCGCATCGGACATGTCTTTTAATGATGCGGTTGTCTCGCTCTTCGAGTGCCATAAATAGCCGTTTGGCTGAATTCAAGACGTCCGGTTCATCCATTTAATGTAAATTCATTGCACGGAATTCGGAGGGTCATCCACTTGGCGCGTGGGTTTGATCTGCCCGGCCTATAAATAGTGGCATGGAGAGAAGATTTGCTTCTCATTCCCTCACGTACTTCCAACATGAACTTGAACATGCGGGTGCATTCTGTTGACGAAGTGCTCCCGAGGGTGAAGATGAGACGCTGTGTTGTCTTCGATGCACTTGAAGGTGACTGTTACATCTAAAAGACGGAGTCGAGGGATTCCGAGGCAGGCAGAAGGTGCCTGTTGCATCCAAAGATAGGGATGCTCGGGCCTTGTCCCCGTTATTCCGGAAGAGCCGTAGATCGGAATGGCGGTGCTAGGCTCTAGCCGCGGTTTCGATCACGGTCTTCCTTCGGCTTTGGAGGCTCTTTCGAAGCCTCCCCTGGCCACAGCATTTGCGGTGCTCTTCTCTTCCTTGGTTCCAGCCAGAGGGTTAAATGCTTTGCTTGGCGAAGCACTTATCAGGTGAGCCTGGCTGGAAGAGCGGCACATAACTGGGCTCTGCTCGGCCAGGTGAGCCTGGCTGGAAGAATTTGGCTGAAGGGATGCACATAACTGAGCTGGATGCACATGATTGAGCTGCTGAAGATATGGTGGGATGCGCCTGGTTGGAGGCGCATGATGTCTGCTGCGCCTGATGACAGCGCATGGTGACTGGCAGCACATGATGACTGCTGCGCCTAACTGGAGGTGCGTGGTGGCCGCTGGCTGTAGACTTAGGATCTTTCCTTTGTAGAAATTCTCCTTTGTACAACCTTTTCTAGACATGTAATAGACTTTTATAAATAAAAAGTCCTTCTTCAAATGTCTATACTTATTGACTTTGCTGTGAAGTTCTTCGTCTGAGTTCTGGCGCATGTAGTGTCTGGCGCATGGGCTTTCTGTTTGTGAAATTCCATGCTTCTACAAGACCCCCTTCAAAGTTTTCAAAACTTTTGAATAAGTTTTGGAATACTTTGAATAAGAAGCGTGGAGGTCAGGGCGCATGATTTCTGGGCACATGCCTGTTCGGGCGCATGCTCTTCTCAGTTAATGATGATGGTGCCTCGGTAACCGAAAAGATTGATGATGATCTTTTGGTTTTATTTGCTGCTATCCTTGCACAGAACCCGAGGCGACGGCTGAGATCATACGTCATCTGTTCACGCGTGCGACCAAGCCCTATAAATAGGTAAGAGTTGGAGAGAGAAAGGGTTCTTCTTCTCTGTGCCTCTGCTTCTTTAGAGTTTCTTCTTCAAAAACCCTAACTTCTCCTTCCTCGAGAGAATGGCTCCCAAGACTCCTCGCGGTGCTGCCGGCAAGGGAAAGGAGAAAGCGAAGGAGTCCGCGGAAGTTGCGGCGGCTGTCGTTCCTCGTCGGCCTGTCGAAGTTCGGCCGGAGGTGGTTGGTAAGTCTCATTGTCCGTACGCCAACGCACATAGGCCTTGAGTCTTTAATGATGTGCCGCGGTCTTTGCCCGCCGACGTACATGGGTTTAAACCCTGGTGATGTGCCGAGGCTATACTGCTGACGCGCATGGGTTCAAACCTGAAGATGCGCCGAGGCTATACTGTTGACGCGCATGGGTTCAAACCCTGAAGATGCGCCGAGGCTATACTGCTGACGCGCATGGGTTCAAACCCTGAAGATGCGCCGAGGCTATACTGCTGACGCGTATGGATTCAAACCCTGAAGATGCGCCAAGGCTATACTGCTGACGCACATGGGTTCAAACCCTGAAGATGTGCCGCAGTTTTCTCCTTTAGACACATTTGTGTGTTCTCTTCTGACTTTTTCTGATCTTTTACTAGTGTCGATGGCAATCCCGCTTTTGAGTGAAGTTTTCTTGGAGGCTGCCTTCAACCAAATGGGAGTAGAGCATAACGAGGAAGTGATAAACCCTGCTCAAGATGCTCTTATGCTGGATCAGCCTCCTGAGAGAATGACCCTAATCCGTGAACAGCAGTATTGGTTCCTCAAACGGATGATGGAGCGTGGAGTTATTAAACCCTCCACATCTGATAAAGTGACCTTCCTGGAGCCTGAGTTCCTGTTTGGAGACCGTCTCACTTCTACTGACTCGTCAGTACTGAAGGTCAAGGAGGACTGGTTCTTTACTGCGAATGGAGTGCATATGACTGTTAAGCAACTTGAACGTCAGTGGCCTTTGACGTCCTTCTGTCGCCTTGTTTCCCAGAGGAGAATGTCTTGGGAGCTTACCCCTTCTCAGGGGGGAGCGGTGACTGGTGTCATCCAAATTGATTCTACTTCCGACCAAAGGGATGTTTTGACCGTTGTACGGTCTGGGTCTTCTTACACTTGGCGGACTTTACGTCCTGGGAGCCTCTACAGTGATGTACCCATTGATACGTTTGCTTATAGTGCTTTGACTTTTACACATCGTATGTTTTTGATGGAACGTTCCTACCCGACAGGAGAGTTTCGGGTAGAGGGTTGGTGCCATTACATCTCCAAATGGGATAAACTGACGCTCTGGATCTTGTCGCGGTTTCGGACTGAGCTCCGAGAGATCGGGTTGACTACCGCGATCCGTGCTACCCAGGCGGGTGTTGACCTTAATAGGCACATGTTCCTCGCACTCCTGGAGATGTTTGATATCCATACCGGGACCTTCTTTACTCCGGTAGGAGAATTAGGGCTCGCACTTCATGAGATGTATGAGGTGTCTAAACTCCCTTGGGGGTCGGAACCCTATGAAGAGTACTTTCCGACCAATGAGGAATTTCAAGTCCTGGAGGACAGGGCTGAGGAGATGACGGCCGTCTTCAAGGAAGTGGCGAGTCATCATTACTATATGCAGAGGCGGGATAGGAACGGGACGCAGCCTCATGTGACCGCTTGGAGAGATTATGTCTTTAAACAAGACAAGAAGGATCCCTCACAATTTTCCACTCCACCGGCGCTCTCTCGTAGCGAAGTGTTGTCCGAAATGAGCAGGTTAGGGAAGAAAAATCCCTGAGGAAATGAGGACCAGCAGTCAGATGCACGCTCCTACAGCTGCTTCTGGCATCTTGCTTATCGGATGTCACCCAAGGCGGTGTTGGCATCCTACCTGATGATATGGCTCCGGGATTGCGTGTTCGCGGGCGGATCCGGTGCCGTAGAGAGGATGACCCGAAACTTAATCCTGCCAGCCGTGAAGCTGGTTTTCGGCCGGCGTTTGGCTCTTCTCCCCGCAATGGTTTGTAACCTGCAGCGAGGTTTGAGAGAGTTTGCTGGAAATGTGATTCATGACAGAGGCCGAAACAATAACTTCCCGCGCGCTGAACTGCCGTTTCACTATTTGATGGGATGGCTGATTTTGTATCATCCCAGTGTGATGAGCCCACGCTCGGATGGAGATTATATGGCTGGAGATGCATTCCTTCGTCGTTTCCATCGGAGGAGCTGGTCGCATACTGGTGTCCCGGTTTGTAGAAAGGTTTTATCCCGTCTTCAGAGTTGGGAGATCACCAAAGTTGGTCCCATCTATTTGGGTTTTGAGGCCAACGAGGATTTAAGAGACCTGGGCGAAGGTACTACCACTCTGCCTCAATGGGGATTCCGCTGGTTGCAAAGTATCCGGCCGTCCCATCTGGTGTACCGGAACAGGAATCAGTGCTACCTGGAACCATACTTGCCGAGCCGCTTTGCGCGGCAATTTGGTTATGCTCAGATGATGTTGGATAACCCCAGTAATACCCTGGGATATGTTGGAAGTTTGTTGGATGGTGCACGAGCTTGGCATTACTATAATGCCGGATGTACCGGAGCTCATTTTACGTTGCCCGTCCCCGATCTGCGGCCGCCCATTCTTTACTCGGCCGCTAAATTTTACTGTATTATGGCTGCCCCGCCCTCCGGATATGACAGGGAGACCAGCCTTATCGCAGGCACCCAGTTAGCAGCGACTGAGGATACGCCAGTGAAGGCCCGGCCGCATCGTCCGTCAGGGGTGGGTCAACGGAGTGCCCCCTCCGCATCACAAGCAGAACCTTCTGGCGATCGATCGAAACGATGTGCAGATGAATCTCTTGTGTCGAAGAAGCAGAAGAAGGCATCGTTACCGACGGTGTCATCGGATTCGGCGTCCGAAGAGGTAAGGACATCCTACTAAATCTGATTTTGGTTCCGCCACTGACGAGGCCTGATCTTCTTTTGTAGGAGCCGCTAAAAAGAAAACCTCGTACCCCAAAGTCGGGTGGGAGTAGGCGAGAAGAGATGGCGAGCTCGCCTGGAGTGCGTATCCCGTCGACAATGATGTCTCTCATGGAGGAAGATCCGGAGGATACTGTCATCGTGGAGGTTCAAGTATCCCCGGGTTATGTCAGGAGGGACCCTGAGGGTGCAGCAGCTTTCGAGGTGACGAAGGCCACAGCGGAGGCTTCACATATCGAAGGTTTAGCAAGTGCGCAGCTTCCTGGTGATGAAGAGGAATGGAGTTCATCATCTTCCGATGACATCGCTCCGGAGCTGCAGGAGTCTGTTGCGGGGGCAGCAGAAGCAGTGAGGATAGAGGAGAGGGTTGATTCCCCTCCTTGTCATGATGAGGGGATGTCGGCTGAATCATTGCCAAATCCTTCCTTGGCTTCAACCATGGACATAGAGATGGCTACCGATCAGGCGGTAGCGACAGATTCTGTCCCTGTAGAGGGACTTGAGAAGAATGAGACCCTTCTGCCGGTCTTGTCTCCTGGGGCTGGCCAGAAGATAAATGTTGATCTCCCCGTTTTGCCGAGGGAGGTAGCTGATGCTGAAAGAACGTCGGGGGTAGAAGAGGTGGCCGTTGACGTCGGTAATGTCTCCGGGCTTGAGAAGGGTAAGGGTGTGGAACCCTCTGTTGCTCCTTCCACTTGGGGTACTATCACGACGCATGTGCCGGCTCCTTCTGTTCCTTCGGCTCCTCGGGCTAGCAGTCTGGCCCCTGTTGATGAAGAGCCTATTGCTGCCGAGGTTCAAACCTCTTAGATCGAGGTTGGCGGATCTTCCTCCGGTCCGCAAACTGTAGTAGTTCCCCCAACTCCTGCTATGACGCCGCAGGTGCTGGCGGATGCCGACGAGTATGTGAAGTTCCTCGTCGAGGGAGTGTACAAAATGCTGGAGAAAGGAGTATCTGCAGTGATGGATGGCAAGGGGAGCTTTACGACAGCAAAAGCTTTGGCAATGCCTTGTATCGAACTGATTCGCATTCACAAAGGCCATGACCATATGGCCGAAATTCTGGAGGTTTCGGTGATTGAGCTGGACGAGCGACTCGCGGAACTGCAGCGCATCCAACGAAATGACCTCTCTGTCTTGATAGATGCAGAGATAGGGAAGTTGATTGCTGAAATCGAGGCTTCCCATCGGGCCGATGTGAGCAGTTGGGAGCGTGAAGTGGCTGGGACTGAGGCTGCGGCGGAGCAGTTTTCTCAATCTATGGAGAAGACGACGGAGAAGCGGGCTGCGGTGGACGCTAACATCGCAGAGGTTGATGCTCAGATGCGCCGTCTTGAAGACCAGCGGGCCCAACTTCAACTAGAAGCTGATCGTGTCCTGGCTGAACACGTGGCATTCAAGCAGGAGAAAGTGACTCTTACTCAGCGGACCCTTGCTTTGGCTCAGCAGCGACGACAGCTTGATGAGAAGTATGAAAGTAAAACTTCTGCTGAGGCTGTCGGATTAATGCGTCAAGAAGCCGAGCTGCGAGTCCAGGCGACTGTGGAAACTCGCACTGCCGACCTGAGACGTCGAGTCAGAGAGCTTTCATCCCACCCTGGAGAGGATCGGGGACTGTAGCTTCTCTTCTTTTTATGTGTTTTTGCAACTCTTGCTGGGGAAATAGCGTATTTCTGTACTCCCTTCTTTGAAAAATAAAGAAATACACTATCTCTTTTTTTTTTTTTTGTGATGTGTTCATTTTTGATCTCATGAACTTGATGATTTATGTGGACCTATTATCTTTTGCGCACCTTGGTTTTTAGGTACAGATAATAAGTTTGAAGGAACCAACATGTTTGCTCAGAGGTAATGTGGACATGGCAATCATTAGGTTCAAATGATAGAATCTTCCTACTCAGAGGTATTTATGGACATGGTAGGAAAGATTCTGGGGGATACGCTGAACAACTCAGAGGTAATGTGGACATGGAAGTTCTGCGATCAATGTACGACAACACAGGAGTTGTTTGTACGGGATGTTTACACAGAGGTAATGTGGACATGGTAAACATGAAGGATAGCATAAGCTCACGAAATGTAAGGTTTCGCTTTGTAGGATGTAGAGAGACAACTCAGAGGTAATGTGGACGTGGTTATCTTTCTACGGAAGGATGCCACGGAACATCTGGGTTCCGGAAGCGTTTGATTTTTGTGAAAAGAGATTGTTTGGGGAAATACATGTCTTGGAGGATGTCAAGAATAGTACTTCTTTAGGAACTTGCCGTTGATGGGCATCATGAACAAGTTCCCATTGGGTTTGGCGAGGCGGTAAGCACCGTTTGAGTATACCGTCTCAATGATGAAGGGTCCTTCCCATTTGGGCTCGAACTTCCCTGGTGTCTTGTGAGTTAACACCATTGGCCTTCTGACTGCTAAAACCAGGTCGCCAACTTGGAAAGTTCTTTGCTTGACCTTCTTGTTGAAAGCCTGTGATATACGGGCTTGGTAAAGTTCGATGCGTTTTTGAGCTAGGAGACGCTTTTCGTCAAGTGCCTCCAGTTCCCGCAGACGACGACGTTGATTGTCTTCTTCTGTGAGATCGTTTGTGATTGCCACGCGGAGCGAAGGTATCTGTATCTCGAGAGGCAGTACTGCTTCGCTCCCGTAGACCAGGGAGAATGGAGTGTTGCCTGTTGGGGTCCGTACCGTTGTGCGGTAGGCCCAAAGGCATTCGCCAAGCTTTTCGTCCCAGTCGCGTTTGTTGGATGACACGACCTTTTTGAGTAGCCTGACGATAGTTTTGTTGAACGCCTCGGCCAATCCGTTTGCTGCCGGATTGTAGGCGGTTGAGGCCACATTCTGAATGCGATTCTTGTCGCAGAACCTGCTGAAAATGTGGCTGATAAACTGGGGACCATTGTCATGAATGATTCGCCTGGGTATTCCGAAACGGTAAATGACATGGTGTTTGATAAAGCTGACCACCCTGGAGCTTTTTACTTCCGCTAGTGGGACTGCTTCCGCCCATTTGGAGAAGTAATCGGTGATGGCCAGGATGAAACGATGTCCTCTTGATGAAGGAGGGGTGATTGGTCCTACAATATCCATGCCCCAGGCTTCGAATGGCCAGGAGGCGACTGTAGGATGTAGAGGTTCAGACGGTGTATGTATGAAGTCTGCATGAAGTTGGCATGCATGGCACTTCTTAGCATATTCTACTGCGTCGGCGGCCATGGTTGGCCAGTAGTAGCCCATACGTCGCAGTCGATCTTGCAACTTAGGACCGGGTTGATGAGCTCCACAAGTTCCGTCGTGAGCTTCTTGAAGAGCCTCGGTTGCTTCTTCGTTAGACAGGCATCGAAGGAGGAGCCCATCGAAGGAGCGTCGGTACAGCGTTTTAGTGGCTGTATCGTAGTAGAATCGAAGAGAGCGTCTCCTGACTGAGACGGCTTCCTTCGGATCTTCCGGAAGGATTCCGTAGACGGCGAAGTCGATGAACGGGAATCTCCAGTCTCGGACATTAACATCGGTGTTTGTCGGCACGACGTGAGCCATTTGCAAACATAGGTTATTTTTGGGACAAATCAAGTCTCGGCCAGTTACCGTGACATAGTGTTGAGTCCCAAGGGGCGCGGCCAATGAGGCTGCGAGGCCAGCCAGAGCGTCAGCCTCCAAGTTTTGTAGACGGGGTACATGTTCGATGAAGAACCCAGTGAAGATTGAAATGATGTTCAATGCAACTTCATGGTAAGGGATCAAATCTTCATGGCGAACCTCGTATTGCCCCCGAATCTGGTTTACGACGAGTTTCGAGTCGTCGTAGGCTTCCAGATGATCTACCCCCAGCTGTTGTGCTAGCTGGAGTCCCATGACGAGTGCGTTGTACTCAGCAATATTGTTGGAGCACGGCTTCGAAAGAGAGTATGCGCGCTGGATGACCAGCTGATCGGGGGAGACCAAGACTACCCCCACTCCTGCGATGATTTGGCCGTTGGGGCCCGTTCTTGAAGCGCCGTCGAAGAACATCCGCCAAACGGGGCTTCCTTCAGTGACGTTTGATTCTTGGACTTCATCCGGGATATCTTCATAGAGTTTTGAAGACTCTGGGATGGGGTGTGCAGCTAAAAAGTCAGCCAGGGCCTGACCCTTGACCGCCTTCTGTGGGACAAACACCATGTTGTATGGCGTTAGTAGGATTGCCCATGTAGCCAGCCGGGAGTTTAATGACCCTGGCTTCGTCATGAGAACTCTGAGTGGATTGACTCGGGAGATGACGTGAATTGTCTGGCCCGAGACGTAATGACGAGTCTTCTGAATGGCAAACACCAAAGCCAAGCACTCCTTTTCAACGGGGTTGTACCGGTGTTCGGCCCCGATGAGTGTTCGACTGAGGTAGTAGATTGCTTGCTCGTAGCCTGCATCGCTGTTTTGAACGAGTAAAGCGCCGAGGGAATGATCCATGGCACGGACGTAGAGGAGGAAGGGTTTGCCGGCGACAGGTGCCACTAGGACTGGCGGGCTTGTCAAGTAAGCCTTGATGTCGTCGAAAGCCTTTTGGCACTCCTCTGTCCAGACGTAAGAGACTCCCTTCTTCATGAGCTGAGTAAAGGGTTGACATTTACCGGAGAGGTTTGCTATGAACCTCCGGATGTATGCCAGACGTCCCTGTAAGCCCCGAAGTTCTCGAAGGTTCTTCGGAGGGTCCATGTTGAGGATGGCTTTAGTCTTCTCGGGATCGACATGAATGCCTTTTGCCATGATGACAAAGCCCAAGAATTTGCCGCTAGAAATCCCCAGGAAGGATTTAGCGGGGTTCATTTTGAGTTGATGTGCCCGCATGAGATCGAAGACCGTCTTCAGGTCCTGTAGGTGATCTCTTTTGAGGCGGCTCTTGACTGCGATGTCGTCAACATAGCACTCAACTGTCTTGCGAAGATGTTGACGGAAGATGGTACTCATCGCTCGTTGGTATGTTGTACCGGCATTCTTCAAGCCGAAGGGCATTACTGTGTAGCAGAAAACACCTTTCGGAGTCCTGAATGACGTGTGTTTTGCGTCATCGGGGAACATCTTGATTTGATTGTAGCCTGAATACCCGTCCATGATGGACATGCGTTCAAAGCCACATATGTTGTCGATCATTACATCGGTGATTGGGAGCGAGAATTCATCCTTCGGGCAAGCAGAGTTGAGATCCCTGAAGTCGATACAGACTCGTATCTTTCCGTTCTTCTTAGTGACAGGGACGACGTTGGCTACCCAGTCCGGATGTTGTTCCTCACGGATGAAGCCACTAGTCAAGAGCTTGTCCACCTCCTGATCGATGGCGTTCATGATGTCCGGGCGAAAGCGTCGCTGTTGTTGTTTGATAGGTTTGACATCTGGTAAGATGTTCAACCTATGCATCGCGATCTGTGGATCGAGACCCGGCATGTCTTCGTAGCTCCAGGCGAAGATGTCAATATACTCTTTAGCCAGTTGGACTAAAGATTCTCGGTCTTCTCCTTCCAAGCTTTTGCTGATAAAGATGGGTTTAGAAGAAGACCCATCCCCGAGGTCGATCTGCTCGACTTCGTCTTCGGTGGGAGGTTCTCGTAACTCAAAACGAGACTCCCATTGTTCTCCTAGGTGCTGAGCCCAGGGTTCCTCTTCGAAGGGTTCCGGCGGTTGGTTTTCGCCTTCATCTTTCTGAGGTTGCGCCGATGTCATGTTAGCTGACAGTACTTTCCTGAAGACTGATCCGATACTGGTATCGGAATCCCACGTCGATGCTTCAGACGAGTGGGAATGTTCTACGTCTTCTGCGTCTGAACTCTCTGGAGTTGATGGCGGCGTGACATAGCCTAAACCCCGTCGAGTCCGATTATAGTAATCCTGTGGCTTTCCATTGGGCATCGAAAGCCGGACAGGGAGATGCCGACCCTTGCCGTAGTTTAAGCCTTTGTTGCTTTTCAGGTCGTAGCCCATCTTTTGGATGATGTGCTTAGCCGCATCTGTGTACCGATAGACTTGTACTCTGCCGGTATCAGGTTCGGGCTCGATTGACGGGAGGTCCCGACGACGCTCGATTTTGCCCGAGATGATGGTGCCTTGGTCTCGGCTTCGTGGAGGGACTATGAAGACTCCTTGAGACGGGACTATTTGATTATGGTAGACGGTCGTTACTTGTGTTTGCAACGACCGTAGAGCGTTGTCTAATGTATACATGGCATTCCAGTGTGGAAGACAAGAATAATTGAAAGACACTCTATTATTGATAAAGTACGAGATTTTATCCCGTAGGATTACATTGTCGAAGGAGGGTGCGTCTACATCAGCGGAGATGTATTCGCCAAGCTCCTTATCTGTAAGCACTGGGGCCGGATCAGGAGAGTCCTCCACCGCTCTGACTTTAGGATCTAAGAGGGTTATGTGAGCCCTCTCCGGCATCTTGGATGACTGCGGCGGCTTGCCTTTAAGACGCACCTTGAGAGGTGCCTCGGTTGCGCCTCCGATGAGTGGCGCCTTCCCTTGTAATTTTACCACCAGGGGAGCCGCTGTTTGAGGTGGCTTTCCCTTGAGGCGTATCTTCAGGGGAGCTTCGCGAGCCGGCGCTTTTCCTGATAGCTTGATACTCATTGGAGGCGCCTTCTGGGGCGGTTTCCCCTTCAGACCGATTTTTAAGGGGGCATCGGGAGTCGTCTCAGGCTCCATGTCCGGCTCTGTTGCTGTCTCTGCCTCATCATCAGCGTCATTGGCTTCCTCCTCGTCAATGGGCTTGTACAAGTCGGAATCGGTGAAGTAGGCCTCAATCCCTTTGAAGGGATCGATATCTGCAAACTCCGTCCGGATGACGCCGTTGGTGGATACATATTTCATGCATTGGTGGAGCGTGGAGGGCACCACCATGTACTCATGTAACCATGGTCGTCCGAGTAAGATGTTGTAGTTAACCTCGGCATCCACCACATAACAAGTCACCTCAGTTTTGAGGCTGCCGATATGACACTTCAGCCGGATCTTGCCCAGTGGCTCGCTCTTGCTAGCGTTGAAGCCACTGATGGTCGTATTGGAGGGCGCCAGCCGGTACATTGGGATCCCCAGCTTTGATAGCAGCGCCTTTGGAATGATGCTTAGGGAAGACCCCGGATCGATCTGAATCCTGCTCACCTTTACCGAACCGATGTACCCTATGTAATACAACGGTCGGTTATGTCGGTGATGCTTGAGCAGCATGTCTTGTTGGGTGAAGGTTATGTTTGGGATAACTTCATCCGCACGATGACAGTGTGCAAAAGTAGTTGGGAGGTCTTCAGGCTGCTTGACTTGACTGAGAAAGGATTCGGCATCCTTCAGAGCTTCGCAGAGAGCTTCTCGGGAGTCCTTGGAGAGACGCAGGAGCTCGAACAAAGACAAGCGTGCAGGAGTACTGGCTAGTTGCGCCAGAATGTCAAAATTGTGGGGCTTGGCTAGCCCCAAAGCATTTTCTTTCCGCAGAGGTCTGTCGAAACGGGCCTCCACTTGCTTTTGTTTATTGGCTGCTGAGGGCTTGGATGGACCCTCCTCAGGGATGGTGCCAGGAGGCACCACTTCGGCGGCAGCTTCACCGGGCTGGGAGTTCTGTTGTGCACGCGTCTGCACAGGAAGCGCCTCTTCCGTTAAAGAAGAGACCGTGCGGCAAGACTTGATCTTCCTGCCTTTTGCTTTGGAGGTAGGGCGTACCTCCGGTTGAGTTACCTCGGAGACGAGGTCAGGGTGAACCCAGAGGACCTCTCCTCGAGATGTGGTGAGTGGGACAAGTCCACTCACATTGTCACGGGTGGGTGGCAAGTTCACCACCTCCATTGTCGCCTTAGGGATGGGGACGACGCCATCTTGTGTGGTAGTCGGCGGCAAGGTGCCGAACTGAAGTGACACCACATTAGCTGACACCGTCTTCTCTTCGTAGTCGACGGAGATTACATCCGCATTGATCATGCGCTGGATGTAATTTTTGAGGACGTAGCAGTCCTTAGTCGGGTGTCCGATAAACCGATGGTAGTGACAGTACCTCGGGTTGTCTACTTTCCCGACTTCATCGGGCCGCTTCGGGTCCGGAAGCTTGATTTTGTCACCCTGCTTCAGTATCTCAAAGAGTTGCAGGGTGTCGTCATCATTGAATGAATAAACCTCCTTGGGTCTCGGTGCCAGTGGAGGCTTTTGAGTAGGCGCAGGTGCACCCTTCGAGGCATTAACAGTCAATGCCTGTTTCCCCTTTGTTTCTCGTCCGGAGTTGTTGATTGCGGACTTTTTCCCCTTATCGTCAAAGGCGGGGAAGCTAACACCCAGAAGACGTGCATTGGCCGCATTCTTCTCTGCAACTTCAGCTTCGATGATTAGGGAGCTCCAGTCGGGAGGGGGAGTAGAGTTAAGCCAGAGCTTTACTGCAGGCAGCATGTTCATACTGCAAGCGGAGAGAAGCGCATGCTCTGGCATGCCTGGAGGTAGCCTGAAGCAGGCCTGACGGAAGCGTTCGATGAATGCCCGAACCGTTTCCTTGTCCTTCTGGCGTATCTCAATGAGAGACGCCATCGTCATGTCCTTCCCACCGTCGTAGAAGCGGTCCAGGAAGAGGCGTGTCAAGTCGTCAAAGGACGATATGGAATTATCGGGGAGGCTGCAGTACCAGTCATACGCCACCCCTTTCAGGGCCCCAACAAAGATGCTGGTAAGGAGGGCGTCCTCCTTCGGAAGATGCCCTGTCTGCGACTGGAAGTATGTCAGGTACCGTCGTGGAGAGTCCTTCCCGTCATACGGCGTGAGTGTTTGTGGTTTATACTTTGGGGGATAAACCACCTTGTTCCACTCAAGGGGATAAGGCTGGGGAATGCCCATCTTCTGGCGCTCCTCCTGCCTGTTCTTGGACTCGAAGCGCTCCCGCAGATCTTTGATCATTTCGACCATGTCCTCCGTGGAGCTAGGAGTCGGGGAAGGAGGTACCACCTGGAGTAGAGCGTTTGAGGGCTCCGACGTCTGGGGTGCTTCTGTGTCTGAGGGTGTCCGTTGGAGGGGCACACTCGACTCTCCATTGGCTCCTGGGTCGGGACCATTTGAAGGTGTCCTGATCAAGGCCGACCGCATTTCAAACACTGCTTGAGTCAGTGCTTGCATTGAGGCAGAGAGGGTTTTGAGTCCTCCCTCTAACGAGTCTATGCGCTGGACAATGTCCTGTGGCGGCGCATCAGTCTCAAGATCACCCCCGGTCATGTATACTGTCATGACACGGCCGGAAGTGGATGGATTAGTTGAGGCTTCTCTCTCAGCCTCGCTCTCATGTGGGGAAGTCACTTCTCCTGGTGTTTGGCCACCCCCAGCCACATTCTGGAGTTCGTCTTCGACATCTGCAAGGGCCTGACTGCCCTCAGCTCTGTCTTGAAGGGCCTCTTCGTTTCCAGCACTACCTCCGACGGTGTCCTGGAGGACATCGTCATTTTGAGGGGCTTCAGGGAGGCCATCTTCGCCTTGATGAAGATCCGTCGCAGCTGTGCTTTGGACATCTTCGTCTTCGGAAGGAGGCTCGACAAGGGTCTGACTACCCCCAGCTTCCTCCAAGAACTTCTTCCTCGACCGAGTGCCTTCGAATACTCCAGAGGTCGAGACAGCTGCCTTGGTTTTCCTCGACTGGCTTTTGGATGAAGACGAGGAATTGGCAGTCGTCTTCCGGACAGATGAGGAGTTGGAGATCACGTTGCATGAAGCAACCTTTAGCTCCTCTTCTGCTGACACCTTCGTCCCAAGGCGATGTCGGAGGGGTGTCGATGATTGTAGCCGTTGGAAGACCGACTGCTTTGGCGGTACTGCCGTCTTGCAACAGCAGTTGATGGTGACCACTGCACAAGTGTGCCCCGTGAGAGGCGCATCGTGCTTGTTGGTCAACTCTCCTGACCGGCGCTTGTGAGTGCTCACGTTGCGCAGGTCGTTGGAGGAGAGTGCTACCCTCACACCCCTCTCAGGCGCATGGCAGGGCCAAGCGCCGGGGTGGTCGGGTGAGTGCTGCGCCCCCTGATCTAATACCAAGCAGGCATCACGATCAGTAGTGGGGGAACCACAGCATTTGAAGTGACTTGAACGGACCTCAAACGCACAACCAGAGGAGGCGCGGGAGTTCAAGACCACTGAGTTTGCCTCTCTCGGCTTGGTTGTGCACGAGTGAATGTGCCCAAACGAGATGAGGACTTTGAAGGTCGACTCGTTGTTGGTGCAGAAGCACTTGAGTCAACCTTGTACAGCTTGCCATCGGCAGCGCGCGTGATTGTAAGCGCGTGCCTCTGGCCGGCTGCTGGCATAGCACGTTTGTGGCGCATGGCCCGTGCCGTCTTGGATTTCTTCGTACTAGCCCGCTGGGGTGCATAGTACTCAGTATCCAAATTCTCCTCGCCATTACAGCGAGTGAGTCTGTCAAAGACAGAGGCTCTTTGTGGCACATAAGAAGTAATGCACGGGGCATTGGCTGCGCCCCTGCTCCGTCGACGTATCTTCCTCGCCTGAGAGGAAGATGGCTGGGGAACGTGGTCAGCCACACGCTTCCCCGAGAGATACGCTGCATCAGCGGGCGCACCTTGACTGCTGAGGACGTCAGCAGGAAGGAAAGGCTGGACGGGCGCATCCCCTTCAACGGTGGTGCCCAAGGTGTCGACTTTGCGCACCCAGACTGCGCGGGTCTTCTTCGGCTTCGACAGCCGCTTCGAAGGACTCGCACTTCCTTCAGAAATGAACTCCTCGTACGCCTGTTGATTGAGGCGCACTACCAGCGTCTTGTGGGAGGAGCCCACCTTCACGTCGTCGGCCTGTGACACAACCTTCTCGGTAGAGGAGAAAGAAGTCCCCAGCAGTGTCGCCAGCTTGTTTGCCATTAAAATTTTTTTGATTGAAATCTTAATACAAACAGAACAGTGATACAATATAGGACTTAGATGTAGTCCTAGGAGTACACTTTTGTTTAAGCTGGGTCCTTAGTGCCAATGGAGCGAGTGGTAATGCGTTGACTCCGTTGACCGGCTGACGGCGGTTATCGGTTCTCTGAAGGTGTTGATTGCTCTGGGTGCTGGAGCTTGCTGAGATGAGGAAGACGTTGAGTGTCTAGAACTGCCTCTCGGTGATTCTTTCTGTGTTGTGAGTCTTCTGTTCTGAGTCTCTGTGTGTGTGTGAAGGAGATGACCCTTCTATTTATAGTTTTGCAGGCTGGCTGCTCATGCGCGCATGCAGGATGCGCCGGTGTGGGGATGCCACGTGGAGGTTGCTGATGGAGGCGCACGGATGCTGCGCCCTGATCGAGGGGAAGAACTCTTCATACTGCTGTTGTGAGCCGGCACGTAGCAGAGAGAAGATCTTTCCGTTGCTGAAATCTTGGATGAGTTGAGTCAAAAGACACGTGTCGTCGACTCATGGTTCGAAGATCTCGGATTTGGTGGAGAGGAGTGATCTGGTGGGCTGCGCCTTGGATTGGGCGCAGGAGGAGGCTGCGGCTCATAACCTTTAGGAGTTACAAATCATTTGGGGCGCATGGCTTTTGAGGCACATGCAGGCGACTTTCCTTCTGTCTTTCGGGATCAGAGAACAGTCTGAGGCGCATGGCTTTTGAGACGCATGCTGATTTGGACGCATGGCCGTAGAGGCGCATGCTGATGGTGGAGTGGCCACGTGGCAGTAGCCGTCGAAACAAAGTCATGATGATGCTGACATTGCCGACGCTTCGTTTTCTGAAAAGCTGTCAACTGTTCAGACTTTGGGAGGCGTGCTGCCAACTCTGTCAGTTTAGCATTTAATGTTGGTGACGTTTGATGGACAGCTGAGTGGGCGCGTCGGTTGGCGTTCCACTCGGTATGGAGATGTGTGGGGGCGCACCTTCTGTAATGTGCCGAGTATTGTAAGGCGCGTCTGTGTGATGCGCCTGATGCCGAAGGGCGCGTCCGTGTGATGCGCTGTCTGGCTGGCGCATCGGACATGTCTTTTAATGATGCGGCTGTCTCGCTCTTCGAGTGCCATAAATAGCCGTTTGGCTGAATTCAAGGCGTCCGGTTCATCCATTTAATGTAAATTCATTGCACGGAATTCGGAGGGTCATCCACTTGGCGCGTGGGTTTGATCTGCCCGGCCTATAAATAGTGGCATGGAGAGAAGATTTGCTTCTCATTCCCTCACGTACTTCCAACATGAACTTGAACATGCGGGTGCATTCTGTTGACGAAGTGCTCCCGAGGGTGAAGATGAGACGCTGTGTTGTCTTCGATGCACTTGAAGGTGACTGTTACATCCAAAAGACGGAGTCGAGGGCTTCCGAGGCAGGCAGAAGGTGCCTGTTGCATCCAAAGATAGGGATGCTCGGGCCTTGTCCCCGTTATTCCGGAAGAGCCGTAGATCGGAATGGCGGTGCTAGGCTCTAGCCGCGGTTTCGACCACGGTCTTCCTTCGGCTTTGGAGGCTCTTTCGAAGCCTCCCCTAGCCACAGCATTTGCGGTGCTCTTCTTTTCCTTGGTTCCAGCCAGAGGGTTAAATGCTTTGCTTGGCGAAGCACTTATCAGGTGAGCCTGGCTGGAAGAGCGGCACATAACTGGGCTCTGTTCGGCCAGGTGAGCCTGGCTGGAAGAATTTGGCTGAAGGGATGCACATAACTGAGCTGGATGCACATGACTGAGCTGCTGAAGATATGGTGGGATGCGCCTGGTTGGAGGCGCATGATGTCTACTGCGCCTGATGACAGCGCATGGTGACTGGCAGCATATGATGACTGCTGCGCCCAACTGGAGGTGCGTGGTGGCCGCTGGCTGTAGACTTAGGATCTTTCCTTTGTAGAAATTTTCCTTTGTACAACCTTTTCTAGACATGTAATAGACTTTTATAAATAAAAAGTCCTTCTTCAAATGTCTATACTTATTGACTTTGCTGTGAAGTTCTTCGTCTGAGTTCTGGCGCATGTAGTGTCTGGCGCATGGGCTTTCTGTTTGTGAAATTCCATGCTTCTACAGTCCACTCTACTCCCAATCTCTTCCTCTTTTATACACGGATCTACAGAATCAATACCATCCAAGGAAGGCAAAACTGAATCAGTATTGTCTTCCGGATCGTCCTTATCAAGGCATAACGGGCTGCTCAGCGTGCCCACCTTCTTCAACTTCTCGCTGGCTGCAGAGTCGAAATGGGAACGGGTCCTCTTTGTCGGCCCGGAACTCTGACTCGCACTCGTCGCCGCGCTACTGGTTTCCTCTCCTCCTCTGACGCGGGTCATAAGAAAAGAAATTTTGTACCTCTTCTTCACATAAACATCATTGCCGTCTTGTACTCGAGCCTCCTCGTCTGTGATGCTATCCGACTTCTTGGTGCCTACATTGTCACTCGAATCTCCCGTTCGACTCGTATCGTCCTCTTCTTCGTCTCTCTTTTCGCTCCCTGTCTTGCAATCATCTGCTATCACCGCCGACACATTAGACTCCTTCTCCGATGACTTCGAGAAGTTGGATAGCGTCACAGACGAGGAGGCTAGGCTCGAGTACAAGGCGACAATGATGTTTATGTGAAGAAGAGGTACGAAATTTCTTCTCTTATGACCCGCGTCAGAGGAGGAGAAGAAACCGGTAGCGTGGCGACGAGTGCGAGTCAGAGCTCCGGGCCGACAAAGAGGACCCGTTCCCATTTCGACTCTGCAGCCAGCGAGAAGTTGAAGAAGCTGGGCACGCTGAGCAGCCCGTTATGCCTTGATGAGGACAATCCGGAAGACAATGTTGATTCAGTTTTGCCTTCTCCACCATGGCTATGGACCCATCTGCTCCTCCCTACTTCCATTCTTCTTATTTGACTCTCTCAGGCACATATGATATCCAGCTCAAGTGTAGAGTCGGGGGAGAAGAAGTGGACAGGAAGAGGAGGGGGAAGCAGCACAGCCGACGGCATGACCCGGAGGAAGTACAGAGGTTTTCTTCAACATACGTAGGAGAACTATAAGGATATATCTTTTTACAATATGTCATCTTGTCAAAGACCCTTAATGTGACAACCATGTTACCGCGGTGTCGGAAGACTAACATGTCATAATTTTTTAAGCCGTGTGTTTTGACATAATCCTCCTAACTCTTTCTTCCTATGTCGTAATCTTGCATTATTACATAGAACTGAAATCCGGTTGGAGGATTATGTCAAAACACACGGCTTAGAAAATTATGACATGTTAGTCTTCCGACACCGCGGTAACATGGTTGTCACATTAAGGGTCTTTGACAAGGTGATATGTTGTGAAAAGATATATCTTTATAGTTCTCCTACGTATGTTGAAGAAAATCTCTGTACTTCCTCCGGGTCATGCCGCCGGCTGTGCTGCTTCCCCCTCCTCTTCCTGTCCACTTCTTCTCCCCCGACTCTACACTTGAGCTGGATATCATATGTGCCTGAGAGAGTCAAATAAGAAGAAGGGAAGTAGGAAGGAGCAGATGGGTTCAGAGCCATGGTGGAGGAGAGGAGAAGGAAGATGCCTGATCAGAACTTGAGGTGGAAAAGTTGTGACGTTGATAGCGCGAGAGAGGGAGAGGGTGGAAAAGTTCTTCTCCTCCGACTCTACACTTCAGGTGGATATCATATTTTGGTTTCTGTATTTTGGCTCCAGCTCCATTTGCATTAATCTACGGTACGACATCGTGATCAGGACATGGTCCCTGCAGCCATTCGACTGGCGAGGCAGAAACTATGTAGTCGTAGATAAAGTTGACTGTCCTCCGACCCTCATCTCTCGGCAATGATGATACGACAACCTATCACTATATCTTATATATATAGTAGTAGATGACGTCTTAGTATTACATTATGTGAGTTCATCTTGATTCTGTTACATTCTTCAGATACTACATACGATAAGAACATATACTACACCATATGTACAGAACATAGATGATTCACACTAATGTATGCTAGAATGAATTTTAGGTTGTGATTTGAGCCATTCGTTCCCATACTTGGCAATTAAGTTATGGACCATTATGTTTGACATTGTTGTTACAAATTTTCATATATCTGTGTTGATTGATGAGATTGTGTTTCAAACGTGTTTGTGATTGTGTGTATCTGTGTTGTTTGATACTGTGTTCGTGATACACACGGTTGTTACAGGGAATGCTGCAAATGCTGCAGGGAATGCGACAAATGCTGTATTTTTTTAATTTTTTTTAATATTAGCGACGTTCAGCGACGATTACCGACGGTCAGCGACGTATTTTTCGTCGCTATCAACGTCGCTAACAACGTCGCTAACTGTGAGGAATATCGTCGCTGATCGTCACTAAACGTCGGTACTGTAGCGACGTAGAAAAGTCATAGAACGTCGCCATATGGCTCTCAAGCCAGGTCAGCATCGATGCATGTCAAGTCGCTCAACGTCGCTAGATTACGTCGGTAAATTATGACGTTTTATGTCGCTGGCAGTCGCAAAATTAGCGACGTGGACACGTCGCTAAAGCTCGTCGCAATAGCGACGTATGGCGCTGTTTTCTTGTTTAGCGACTAGGTTAATCCCGACTACTTGAAAATGTCTCTAAATACGTCGCTAATAGAAATTAGCGACGTATTTTCCTTTTTTAGCGACGTCTTTACGAGTCGCTGAATTGACAGATTTTAGTAGTGCGAGGAGAGATCCTGTGGGTTCACCCCGATCTCGTCTCTGAGGTGACTCAACCGGAGGTACGCCCTACCTCCAAGTCCAAAGACAGGAAGATCAAGTCTTGCCGCATGGTCTCTTCTTCAGCGGAAGAGGCACTTCCTGTGCAGACGCGTTCACAATAGAACGTCCAACCCGACGAAGCTGCCGTCGAGGTGGTGCCTCCTGGCACCGTCCCTGCTGTCCAGGATGAGGGCCCGTCTAAGCCCTCAGCAGCCAATAAACAGAAGCAGATAGAGGCCCGTTTCAATAGGCCTCTGTGAAAAGAGAATGCTTCGGGGATAGCCATGCCCCACAACTTCGACATACTGGCACAACTCGCCAGTACTCCTGCCCGCCTATCTCTGTTCGAGCTCCTCCGTCTTTCCAAGGACTCCCGAGAAGCTCTCTGCGAAGCTCTGAAGGATGCTGAATCCTTTCTCAGTCAGGTCAAGCAGCCGGAAGATCTCCCGATTGCGTGCCAGCACTGTCACTGTACGGAGGAGGTTATCCCCAATATAACCTTCACCCAACAGGATATGTTGCTCAAATACAATCGACACAACAGGCCGCTGTATTACACAGGGTACATCAGCTCAGTCAAGGTGAAGCGGATTCAGATCGATCCGGGGTCTTTCCTCAGCATCATCCCGAAAATGCTGCTCTCAACACTGGGGATCCCAATGTACCGACTGGCGCCCTCCAACACGACAATCAGTAGTTTTAACGCCAGTAAAAGCGAACCACTGGGCAAAATACGACTAAAGTGCCACATCGGTAACCTCAGAACCGAGGTCACTTGTTATGTCGTGGATGCTGAAGTCAACTACAACATTCTGTTGGGTCGCCCATGGCTGCATGAGTACATGGTGGTGCCATCCACGCTCCACCAATGTATGAAGTACGTGTCCACCAACGGCGTCATCCATACGGAGTTCGCGAACATCGACCCCTTCAAAGGGATTGAATCCTACTTCACCGATTCTGACTTGTACAAGTCACCTGACGAGGAGAAAGCCAATGATGCTGATGACGAAGCAGAAACGGCAGCAGAGCCGGAATGGAGTCTGAGGTCACTTCCGACGCTCCTTTGAAGATCCGACTCAAAGGCAAACCGCCTCAGAAGTTGTCCCCCATGAGCATTAAGCTATCCGGGAAAGCACCAGCTGCTCCTGAAGCTCCCCTGAAGATACGACTCAAGGGAAAGCCCCCTCAAACATCGGCTCCCCATGTGGCAAAACTACATGGGAAGTACAGGGGAAGGCGCCAATCACCGGAGGCACAGCAGAGGTACCTCTGAAGGTGCGTCTTAAGGGCAAGCCGCCGCCATCCCAGCCGCCCAAGAAGGCTCATGCAGTCCTTTCGGACTCCCAGATCAACGCTGTGATGGACCCTCCCGATCCTACTACAGTGCTTACAGAGGAAGAGCTGAGGGAATACATCTCGGCCGATATAGATGCCCCATCTCTCGACAATGTAATCCCACGGGATAAAATCTCGCATTTCATCAATAATAGAGTGTCTTTTAATTATTCTAGTCTTCCACATTGGAATGCCATGTATACATTAGATAACGCTCTACGGTCGTTGCAAACACAAATAACGACCGTCCATCATGTAAATCGAGTAGTCCCGTCCCAAGGGGTCTGTTACATAGTCCTACCACGGAGTCGAGACGAAGAATCCATCATCTTCGACAAGGTTGAGCGTCATCAAGACCTCCCGCCACTCGAGCCAGAACCAGATGCCGGCAGAATGCAACTCTATCGGTAAACGGACAAGGCAAAGTACCTCATCCAAAAGATGGGTTACGACCTAAAAAAGCGACAAAGGCCTGAACTACGGCAAAGGTCGACGTCTTCCTCTCCGGCTTCCAACACCTAAAGGAAAGCCGCAGGACTACTACAACAAAACTCGACGGGGGGTGGGCTATGTCACGCCGCCGTCAACTCCAGAGAGTTCAGACGCAGAGGAAGTTGAACATTCTCACTCATCTGAAGCGTCAACGTAGAATTTCGATACCAGTGTCGGATCTGTCTTCAAGAGAGTGCTGTCAGCCAACATGACATCTGCACAATCTCAAGAGGAAGAAGGCGAAGACCAAGCGCCGGAATTCTTCGAAGAAGAACCCTGGGCTCAACGCATGGGACAACAATGGGAGTCTCGTTTTGAATTACGTGAACCTCCCACCGAAGACGAAGTCGAGCAGATCGACCTTGGGGATGGATCTTCTTCTAAACCTATTTTCGTCAGCAAAAGCCTAAAAGGAGAAGACCGAGAATCTTTAATCCAGCTGGCTAAAGAGTATATCGACGTCTTTGCCTGGAGCTACGAAGATATGCCGGGACTTGATCCCCAAATTGCGATGCATAGGTTGAACATCTTGTCTGATGCCAAGCCTATCAAGCAACAACAGCGGCGCTTCCGTCCGGATATCATAAACGCCATCGATCAGGTGGTAGACAAACTCTTGACTAGCGGCTTCATCCGTTAAGAGCAACACCCAGATTGGGTAGCCAACGTCGTCCCCGTCACCAAGAAGAATGGAAAGATACGAGTCTGTATCGACTTCAGAGACCTCAACTCTGCTTGCCCGAAGGACGAATTCTCGCTTCCAATCACCGACGTGATGATCGACAACACATGTGGCTTCGAGCGCATGTCTTTCATGGACGGGTATTCGGGCTACAACCAGATCAAGATATTCCCCGATGACGCAAAACATACGTCATTCAGGACACCAAAGGGCATTTTTCTGCTACACAGTGATGCCCTTCGGCTTGAAGAATGCTGGTGCAACTTACCAACGTGCGATGAGCACCATTTTCCGTCAGCACCTTCGCAAGACAGTCGAATGCTATGTCGACGACATCTCAGTCAAGAGCTGTCTCAATGGAGAATACCTGCAAGACCTCAAGACGGTCTTCGATCTCATGCGGGCGCATCAACTCAAGATGAACCCCGCTAAATCCTTCCTTGGGGTTTCGAGCAGAAAGTTCTTGGGCTTCATCATCACGGCGAAAGGCATTCATGTCGATCCCGAGAAGACCAAATCTATCCTTGATATGGACCCTCCGAAGAACCTTCGAGAGCTTCGAGGCCTACAGGGACGTCTGGCATACATCTGAAGGTTCATAGCAAACCTTTTCGGCAAATGTCAACCCTTCATCCAGCTCATGAAGAAGGGAGTCTCTTACGTCTGGACAGAGGAATGCCAAAAGGCTTTCGACGACATCAAAGCCTACCTAACGAGCCCTCCAGTTCGGGTGGCACCCGTCGCCGGCAAACCATTCCTCCTCTACGTCCATGCCATAGATCATTCCCTCGGCGCCCTGCTAGCTCAGAACAGTGACACAGGCTATGAGCAAGCAATTTACTACCTCAGCCGAACTCTGATCGGGGCCGAACACCGGTACAACCCCGTTGAAAAGGAGTGCTTGGCTCTGGTATTTGCTATCCAAAAGACTCGTCATTATGTCTCGGGCCAGACAATTTATGTCATTTCCCGAGTCAATCCGCTCAGGGTCCTCATGACGAAGCCAGGATCACTGAACTCCCAGCTAGCCACATGGGCGATCTTGCTAACGCCATACAACATGGTGTTCGTTCTACAGAAGACTGTTAAGGGTCAAGCTCTGGCCGACTTCTTAGCTGCACACTCCATCCCGGAGTCCTCAAGACTCTATGAAGACATCCTGGATGAGGTCCAAGAGTCAAACGTCACCGAAGAAGGCTCCGTCTGGCGGATGTTTTTCGATGGCGCTTTAAGAACAGTCCCCAAAGGCCAAATCATCGCAGGAGTGGGGGTGGTACTTGTCTCCCCCGATCAGCTGGCATCCAGCGTACGTACTCCCTTTCGAAGCCGTGCTCCAACAACGTGGCCGAGTACAACGCGCTCATTATGGGACTCTAGCTAGCACAACAGCTGGGGGTAAAATATCTGGAAGCCTACGGTGACTCAAAACTCGTCGTAAATCAGATCAGTGGGCAATACGAGGTTCGCCATAAAGATCTGATCCCCTACCATGAAGTTGCATTGGACATCATTTTAACCTTTACTGGGTTCTTCATCGAACACGTACCTCGTCTACAAAATCTAGAGGCCGATGCTCTGGCTGGCCTCGCAGCCTCTTTGGCGGCACCCCTCGGAACTCAACACTACGTCACGGTAGTGGGTCGAGACTTGGTCTGCCATAAAAACAACCTGCGCTCACAAGTGGCCTACGCTATGTCAGCAGGTACCGGTGTTAACGTCCGGGATTAGAGATTCCCGTTCATAGACTTCGCTGTCTACGGAATTCTCCCACAGGACCCAAAAGAAGCTGTCTCGGTCAGGAGACGCTATCTTCGATTCTACTACGATACGGCTACTAAAATGCTGTACCGACGCTCCTACGATGGACTTCTCCTTCGATATTTGTCTAACGAAGAAGCCGCCGAAGCCCTTCGAGAAGCTCATGATGGAACCTGCAGGGCCCATCAGCCCGGTCCTATGTTGCAGGATCGACTGCGACGCATGGGCTATTACTGGCCAACCATGGCCGCTGACGCTGTTGAATATGCTAAGAAGTACCATGCGTGCCAGCTTCATCAGACTTTATTCATACACCGTCCGAACCACTACATCCTACAGTCGCCTCCTGGCCCTTCGAAGCTTGGAGAATGGACATTGTGGGACCGA
This sequence comes from Iris pallida, assembly GCA_029216955.1. Classification (NCBI taxonomy): domain Eukaryota; kingdom Viridiplantae; phylum Streptophyta; class Magnoliopsida; order Asparagales; family Iridaceae; genus Iris; species Iris pallida. The sequence goes on from JANAVB010025798.1 coordinate 3,301,088, forward strand.
TCACCCCTCCTTCATCGAGAGGACACCGCTTCATCCTAGCAATTACCGACTACTTTTCTAAATGGGCAGAAGCAGTTCCTCTGGCAGAAGTGAAAAGCTCCAGGGTGATCAGCTTCATCAAGCACCACGTCATCTACCGTTTCGGAATACCCCGGAGGATCATCAATGATAATGGTCCTCAGTTCATCAGCCATGTTTTCAGCAGATTTTGTGACAAGAATCGCATTCAAAACGTGGCATCAACCGCCTACAATCTGACAGCAAACGGATTGGCCGAGGCGTTCAATAAAACTATCGTCAGGCTACTCAAAAAGGTCGTGTCATCTAACAAACGTGACTGGGACAAAAAGCTCGGCGAATGCCTTTGGGCCTACCGCACAACGGTACGGACCCCGACAGGCAATACACCATTTTTCTTGGTCTACGGGAGCGAAGCGGTACTGCCTCTCGAGATTCAGATACCCTCACTCCGCATAGCAATCACAAACCAACTCACAGAAGAAGACAATCAACGTCATCGTCTGCAAAAACTGGAGGCACTTGACGAAAAGCGTCTTCTAGCTCAACAACGCATCAAACTCTACCAAGCCCGTATATCACAGGCTTTCAACAAGAAGGTCAAGCAGAGGACTTTCCAAGTTGGCGACCTGGTTCTGGCAGTCAGGAGGCCGATGGTGTTGACTCACAAAACACCAGGAAAGTTCGAGCCCAAATGGGAAGGACCTTTCATCATCGAGACGGTATACTCAAACGGTGCTTACCGTCTCGCCAAATCCAATGGGGACTTGTTCATGATGCCCATCAACGGCAAGTTCCTAAAGAAGTACTACTCTTGACATCTTTTCAGACATGTACTTCCATTCCACAAAATCATACGCTTACGGAACCCAGTTGTTCCGTAGCATCCTCCAGTAGAAGGACAACCACGTCCACATCACCTCTGAGTTTTCCCCCTACACCCTACAAGGCGGAATCTTACACCCCGTAAGACTACGCTATCTTTCATGTTTACCACCTCCACATTACCTCTGAGTAAACATCCCGTACAGACAACCCCCGCGTTGCCGTACATCGATCGCAGAACTTCCACGTCCATATTACCTCTGAGTAGTTCCGTGCATCTTCCGGAATCATTTCTACCACGTTCATAACACCTCTGAACAGGAAAATTCTATCATTTGAACCCCATATTTGCCACGTCCACATTACCTCTGAGCAAATACATTGGGTCCTTTAAACTTATTATCTGTATCTGAAACCAAGGTACGCAAAAGATAATAGGTCCACACAAATCATCAAAGTTCATGACAAGCAAAAATGAACACATCGCAGAAAATGGTGTACTTTTTTATTTCTAAGAAAAAGGAGAGTAAAGGATTACACTATCCCCAGCAAGAGTTGCAAAAATATAGTAATTTTGAAATTATAAGCCCTAAATATCCCCAGGGTTGGCGGAAAGCTCTGCAATTCGACGTTTCAAGTCTGCCGCCCGAGTCTCCACAGTCGCCAAGACTCGATATTCAACTTCCTGACGCATCGCTTCGATAGCCTTAGCTGAAGTTTCATTCTCGTGCTTCTCATTAAGCTGCTGTCTCTGCTGATCCAGGGTAAGAGCTCGGAGAGTGAAAGCTGCTTCCTCCTTCTTGAATGATATGTGTTCACCCTGGACACGTTCAGCGTCCAATAAGAGTCGGGCCCGCTGATCCTCAAGGCGGCGCATCTGCGCGTCAATCTCCGCGATCTTTGCGTCCAGCGCAGCTCGCGTCTCCTCTGTCTCCCATGTAGACTGAGATAACCGCTCCACTGCAGCTTCAGTCTCAGACACTTCACGTTCCCAGACACTCACAGTGGCCTGGTAGGAAGACATAGTCTCGGCGAGCAACTTCTCCTTCTCCGCATCTATCAGGACGGAGAGGTCATTCCGCTGGATGCGCCCTAATTCAGAAAGCCGCTGGTCCAACTCAGCCACCGTGGCTTCCAGAATGTCGGCCATATGCTCGTGGCCCGGGTGAACACGGATCAAGTTGATATGAGGCAATGCCAAAGTTCTTGCCGTCGTAAAGCTCCCCTTGGCGTCCATCACTGCCGACACCCCCCTCTGCAGCATTTTGTATACTGCCTCAACGATAAATCTCACATATTCATCTGTGTCCGCCAGCACCTGTGGTGTCATGACAGGAGTTGGAGAAGCTACCCCAGTTGGCAGACCGCAAGAAAACCCGCCAACCTCAACCTGCGAGGCTTGAACCTCGGCATCAATAGGCTCTTCATCAACAGGGGCTGGACTACTAGCCCGAGGAGCCAAGGGAGCAGCAGGAGCCAGCACAGGTGTAGAGATAGTACCCCAAGTGGAAGGAGCAACAGAGGGTTCCATCTCACCCATACCCTTCCCGAACTTGGAAGTACCACCGATGTCAGCGACCACCTCTCCAGTCCCCAACGCACTATCAACAGCCAATACCTACCCTGGTAGAACGGGGAGATCAACATTTACCTCCTGACTCGCCCCAGGAGTCGGGACCGTCAGACGAGTCTCTTCATCAAAACCCTCTACAGGGACATGATCTGTCACTACCTCCTGATTGGTAGCCACCTCAGCTTCCGCCGCTGAGTCTGGGGTAGGGCTCGGCAATGATGCAGCCGATCTTCCCTCACCATAACAAGGAGGGGAATCAACCCTCTCCTCTGTTCCAACCATCTCTGTTGCCCCCGCAACAGGCTCTTGCAACTCTGGAGCAGCGTCATCTGAAGACGACGAACTCCACCCCACATCATCACCGGGAAGCCTCGTGTCTGCTGGACCCTCGGCATCTAAGGCCCCAGCCGCGGCCTTTATCATCTCGGAAGCTGCTGCATCCTCAGTTTCCCTTTTGACATAATCCGGGGACGCTGGAATCTCAACAACAACATCCTCTGGATTCTCCTTCATAGGAGACATCATAGTCGGCGGGATGCGCACTTCAGACGAACCCGCCATCTCCTTTGACCTGCTCCCACCAGATTTTGGAGTACGAGGCTTTCTTTTTAGCGACTCCTGTACAAAAGGGAAACATTGATTACACAAAATGTTGAACCCCAACCCAGACTATGTGGGGCATCCTTACCTCTGCAGATGCTGAATCCGATGACACCGTCGGTGACGATGTCTTCTTTAGCTTCTTTGACGAAGAAGATCCAGCCCCTGCATCTGCACGTTGTTTCGGTTGATCAACCGAAGGTTCAGCCTGACCCACTGGGGATGCGATAGGGGCACCGTGATAACCCACCCCTGGTGGACGGTGTGGTCGAGCCCTAGCCGATACATGCCCAGTCACCGCTAACGGGGTGCCTGCAACGAGACTCGTCTCCCTATCATACCCGGAAGGCACGGCAGCCATAACACAGTAAAACTTGGCGGCCAAGTAAAGAATAGGCGACCGCGAATCCTGGGCAGGCAGCGTAAAGCGAGCTACGGTACATCCAGCATTATAGTAATGCCAAGCTCGTGCGCCATCCAGCAAGCTTCCAGCATACCCAGGGTGATGCTGGGATTGTCCAACATCAACTGCGTATAACCGAATTGACGTGCAAAGCAGCTCGATAAATACGGTTCCAGGAAGTACTGATTCCTGTTTCGGTACACCAGGTGGGATGCCCGGATACTCTGCAACCAGCGGAATCCCTACGGAGGCAGAGCGGTGGCATCTTCACCTGAATCCCTCAAGTCTTCATTGGCCTCAAAACCCAAGAAGATCGGACCAACTTTGGTGATCTCCCATCCCTGAAGATGGGATAAAAACCTTCTGTAAACAGGGACGCCAGTGTGCGACCAACTCCTCTGGTGGAAACGGCGGAGGAATGCATCTCCGGCCCTGTAGTCTTCTTCTGAACCCGGACTCATTACGTTGGGATGGTGTAAAATTAACCACCCCATCAAATAGTGAAACGGCAGTTCAGTACGCGGGAAGTTATCTTTTCGACCTCGGTCATGAATCACATTTTCCGCGAACTCGCGTAAACCTCGCAGTAAATTACATACCATTGCGGGGAGTAGAGCCAAGCGCCGGCCAAAGACCAACTTCACAGCTGGCAGGATCAAGTGCCGGGTCACTCTCTCTACAGAGCTGGATCCGTCCGAGAAGACATAATCCCGAAGCCAAACCATGAGATACGCGACCAATACTACTTTTGACGACATTCGATGAGCATGATGCCAGAAACAGCTGTAAGAGCGTTCATCAGACTGCTGGTCCTCGTTTTTTCGGGGATTCTTCTCATCTAACCTGCTCATCTCAGAGAGCACTTCGCTACGAGAGAGCGCCGACGGAGTAGAGAATTGCGAGGGATCCCCCTTGTCTTGCCTAAAGACATAATCTCTCCAAGCGGTCACATGAGGCTGCAATCCGCCCTTGTCCCTCTTTTGTATATAATAATGATGACTAGCCACTTCCTTAAAGACGGCCGTCATCTCTTCAGCCTTGTCCCCCAGGACTTGAAATTCTTCGTTGGTCGGGAAATACTCTTCATAGGGTTCCGATCCCCAAGGGAGCTTTGATACCTCATACATCTCATAAGTGCGAGCCCTAACTCCCCCACCGGAGTAAAAAAGGTTCCGGTATGGATATCAAACATCGCCAAGAGTGCAAGGAACATATGTCTGTTAATGTCAATACCTGCCTGGGTGGCACGAATTGTAGCAGTCAGTCCAATTTCTCGGAGCTCAGTCTGGAACCGCGACAAAACCCAGAGTGTCAGTTTATCCCATTTGGAAGCATAATGATACCAACCCTCTACCCGAAACTCTCCTTTCGGGTATGAGCGTTCCATCAACAGCATACGATGTGCAAAAGTCAAGGCACTATGGGCAAATGTATCAAGGGGAACATTACTGTAAATGCTCCCAGGGCGTAGAGTCCGCCAGGTGAAAGAAGACCCAGACCGCACTGCTGTCAAAGTATCTTTCTGATCGGAGGATGAATCAATTTTGATGATGCCATTCATCGCCCCCCCTGAGAGGGGGTAAGATCCCAAGACATCCTCCTCTTGGAAGCGAGACAACAGAAGGCCATCAAAGGCCATTGACGTTCAAGTTGCTTAACGGTCATATGCTCTCCTTTTGTTGTGAAAAACCAGTCTTCCTTGACCTTCAACACTGTTGCTTCAGTAGAAGTAAGGCGGTCCCCAAACAGGAACTCAGGCTTCAAGAAGGTCACTTAATCAGATGTGGCAGATTTCAAAACTCCACGCTCCATCATCCGTTTGAGGAACGCATACTGCTGTTCCCAGATTTGAGTCATTCTCTCGGGATGCTGGTCCAGCATAATAGCGGCTTGAGCCGGGTTTATCACTTCCTCGTTATAATCTACTTCCATCTGGCAGAGGGCAGCATTCAGGAGCACTTCATTCAAGAGTGGGATAGGCATCGACACTAGCAAAGGTTCAAAAAATGTTAGAAATAATAAAAAAATCTGAGCCTCATCAAAAGCGCATAGTGCGTCCGAAAGCTTCAGCGTATCATCACGTTGGAAACCCATGTGCATCAGCAGCGGAGCTTCAGCACGTCATCAGGGTGTGTGCCCATGCGCGTCAGCAGTGCTTCGGCGCATCATCAGGGTCTAAACCCATGTGCATCAGCAATAGAGCATTGGCGCATCATCAGGGTCTAAACCCATGCGCGTCAGCAGTAGAGCCTCGACGCATCTTCAGGGCTTAAACCCATGCGCGTCGGCGGCAAAAAAAAAATCTCGGCGTATCATCAAAAGACTCAAGGTCTACGTGCGTTGGTGTACGTAAAACAAAACTTACCAATCACCTCCGGCCGAACTTCAACAGGCCGACGGGGAACATCGGCCGCTGCAGCTGTTACATGTTCTTTTCCTTTGTCCTTGCCAGCACCGCCGCGAGGAGTCTTGGGAGCCATTTCTTTGAGAGAAGAAAAGTTAGGATTTTTTGAAAAAAAACTCTAAAAAAAGCAAAAGCAAGGAGAAGAAGAACTCTCTCTCCATCTTTCGCCTATTTATAGGGCTTGGTCGCACGCGTGAACCGATGATGTGTGATCTCAGCCGTCGCCTCGAGTTCTGTGAAAAGATAGCCACAAATAAAACCAAAAAAGATCATCATTAATCTTTTTTTGGTTACCGAGGCGTCATCATTTGCACTAACTGAGCAGAGCATGCGCCCAGCAGTGACGTGGAGTATCTATGCGCCCCGACGGTCATGCGTCTCCACTACCATGCTTCTTATTCAAAGTATTCCAAAACTTATCCAAAAGTTTTGAAAACTTTGAAGGGGGTCTTGTAGAAGCATGGAATTTCTGAACCGGAAAGTCTATGCACCAGACTACATGTGCCAAAGCTTGGACAAAGGGCTTCACAGTAAAAAGCAACAAATATAGACATCGAAAGAGGAATTTTTATTAACATATAAAAGTCTATTACATGTCTAAGGAAGATTGTACAAAGGAGAATTTCTACAAAGAAAGGATCCTAAGTCTACAAGCCAGCAGCCATTATGCGCCCTCAAGTAGGCGCAGCAATCACCATGCGCCCTCAGCCAGGCGCATCCCACCATGCGCTCTCAGTAAGGCGCATCCTTTCAGCAGCTCAGTTATGTGCATCCCTTCAGCAGTCCAGTTATGTGCCGCTCTTCCAGCCAGGCTCGCCTGATAAATGCTTCGACTAATGAAGCATTTAAACCTCTGGCTGGAACCAAGGAAGAGAAGAGCAGCACAAATCTGTGGCCAGGGGAGGCTTCGAAAAAGCCTCCAAAGGCGAAGGAAGACCGTGATCGAAACCACGGCTAAAGGAGCAGCTTTCAACACAACCAGAATGGACTACACCCATTTTGAAGGAAGAAAGAGCGAGCACCGCCATTCTGATCTACGGTTCTTCCGGAGTAACGGAGACAAGGCTCGAGCATCCCTATCTTTGGATGCAACAGGCACCTTCCGCCTGCCTCCGAAGCCCTCGACTCTGTCTTTTGAATGTAACAGACACCTTCAAGTGCATCAACGAAGACACTGCGTCGCATCTTCACCCTCGGGAACATCTCGTCAACAGAATGCATTGGGGCGCACAAGTTCATGTCGGAAAGACATGAGAGAATGAGAGGCCAACCCTCTCTCCATACTACTATTTATAGGCCGGGCAAATCAAACCCATGCGCCAAGTGGATGGCTCTCCGAATTTCGTGTAATGAATTTGCATTAAATGGATGAACCGGACACTTCAAATTCAGCCAAGTCAAAACGGCTATTTAAAGCACTCGAAGAACGTAACAGTTGCACCATCAAAAGACGTCTCATGAAGCGGATGCGCCGGCCAGACCGTGCATCACACAGACGCGCCCTTCTGCATCAAGCACATCATATAGACGTGTCCTTCAGTACCAAGAGCATCATAGGGATGTGCCCCCATGCGTCCCGATACGCCTAGTGGAACGCCAACCGACGTACCCACTCAGCTGTCCATCGAATGTCACAAACATTAAATGCTGAACTGACAGAGTTGGCAATACGCCTCCCAAAGTCTGAGCAGTCGGCAGCTTTTTCAGAAGACGAAGCATCGCCAACGTCAACATCATTATTACTCCTCTCCGACGGCTACTGCCACGTGGCCACCCAACCATCTCGCATGTGCCTCCACGGCCAAGCGCCCAAATCTGCATACGCCTCAAAAGCTGTGCGCCTCAGACTTTTTACTGATCCTTAAAGACAGAAGAAAAGTCACTGTTACGACCCTGCATGCACCTCAAAATCCATGCGCCCCAGACTTCTTCCTGATCCTAAAAGATAGGAGTAAAGTCACTACTGAAGCTCTACATGCGCCTCAAAAGCCATGCGCCCAGAATGGTTCGTGACTCCTAAAGGTTATGAGCCAAGGTCTCCTCATGCGCCCAATCCTAGGCGCATCCTACCAGATCATTCCCCCCACCAAATCCGAGATCTCTTAGCCATGGATCGATGACACATGTTCTTTGACTCGACTCATCCAAGATCTCAGCAACAGAAAGATCTTCTTCTCTGCTACGTGCCGGTTCACAACAGCAACATGAAGAAGTCAACCCCCTCGATCAGGGCGCATCGTCCATGCGCCTCCATCAGCAATCAACACGTGGCATCCCCGCGTACAGGCGCATCTTACATATACACGTACGAGCAGCCAGCCTGCAAAACTATAAATAGAGGGATCATTTCCTTCTTTTACATGCGCGGATCAATCTACGTACATACATATCAACCTCCACAGCAAACAGACAGAGACTTCGTACCACCAGAGAGGTAGATACAGACACTCAACGTCTTTCTCCTCTCAGCAAGCTCCAGCACCCAGAGCAATCCAGACCTTCAGAGAACCGATAACCGTCGTCAGATCGTCAACGGAGTCAACGCATTACCACTCACTCCATTGGCATAAGGAACCCAGATTAAACAAAAGTGTACTTCTAGGACTACGTCTAAGTCCTATATTGTAACACTGTTCTGTTTGTATTGAAATTTGCGATCAAAGAATTTTAATGGCAAACAGTTATGTGCTCCTATTTCCACTCCGGGATGTCAAGCGGCTGCAATAGTCCTGCTGGTCTCTGTCTGCTAGCTTTTACTTGTTGACAAATTAAACATCTAGCCATATACCTGGATACGTCCTTCTTCATTTCATACCACCATACTATAGTACGCATATTCCGATACATTTTGTTGGCTCCAGGATGTATGAAATACTGCGACTGGTGTGCTTCTTGTATCAGCTCGGTCCTTAGTCCGCCAGTTGGTACGCAAAGCCTCGTACCATTCTTCAGTGCTCCGTCACTGGCGATTGAGAATCCTTTAAGTGTTCCTGCCAGCACTTGATCTCTGAGTTTGCAAAGCATCTCGTCTTGGAATTGTGCCTCCTTGACTCTGTCCATTAGACTTGAACGCTCTTGCAACTGCATCATTGTTGATTCAGCTCCTGGTACAATGGCTTCTCTTTCCAATTTTTTTATTTCTTCTTCAGGCAGTACAATCTCCAGTCCGAGTTTTTCCATATCCTCCAGCAAATGACGCTCCTTGGTCAAGAACATTGCCATCGGGTATCGACTAAGTGCATCTGCAACAACATTAGCCTTACCCGGATGATACTGCAGGTTGATGTCGAAATCCTTCATCAGCTCCAGCCATCGTCTCTGCCGCATGTTCAGCTCCTTCTGAGTGAAAACATATTTAAGACTTTTGTGGTCTGTAAATATTTCCACTCTCTTTCCATAAAGGTAATGCTTATATAGCTTCAATACAAATATCATCGCTGCAAGCTCCAAATCATGGGTGGTATAGTTCTTCTTATGAGTCCGTAATTGCCTAGATGTGTAAGCAATTACTTTCCCATGTTGTTAAAGAATGCAGCCCAATCCCTTACCGGAAGCATTATTATAAATTGAGAAACCTCCGGTACCTGCGGGTAGCGCAAGTATCGACGCAGTTGTAAGCCTCTTCTTCAGTTCCTCAAAAGCTGACTGGCAAGTGTAGGTCCTAAAAATTAAGTTGCACCCATCAACAAAGTCATGAAAATCAAGAAATACATCTTTCAAATAAATTGCACAGAAGTCAGATTGCGCATCATTCAGACTACGCAGACTGGACTGTGCATGCTTCCAAGTGCGCAAGCTGACGTGGACATGTCATCATTACCTGACACAATCAAATCTTCTGACAACTGATAGTACAAAGAACGAGAAGACTGTTCATTTATTACGCCGTATAGTGCTCGAGGACAACTGTACATGCAGCACAATCTGTTTGCAGCGCAATCCAGTCCAGTGCGGTCCATCCTAGCGCAATCCAAAGTTAGCACAATTCATATGGCGCACTTCATCATGACAACTGACAAATGTACACGTGGCATTCATGCCATCAATTGCTTACTACGTGGCAACCGTTTTTACACGATCATGCGCATTTCAATCAAATGATGCCATGTATCCAAGACAGTTGGCCCACGATCAGATAACTGCCTGCGCAGTCTAATGCTGCGTAATCCAGTGCCTGCACAATCTAACTTGTGCCATTCAGAATAACTAAAAGTTAGTTATTTCCAGAACTCTATAAATAGAGTTTCAAGTCTTCATTCAAGGTGGATCAGACATAAAAAGTTCAGAAATATTAGAAAATTCAAGAGTTCTTGCCCAAGTGCTGCTGCATTCTTCCGAGGCTTTTGCCTTCAAATTCAGAGGCTACTGTCTTCAAAGTCCACATCGTCCAAGGGATAAAGCAATCGTCTTCTAGATTGGATTCCAATAGTTGTACTTTCCCAGAATTCTTATAATCTTTTTACAAAGTTTGTTGAAATAAAGTTCATACTTTTGTTTTTGCAAACAAAATGACGACTCTGCTGGGGACGACTTTCTCCTCCGACGAGGAAGTGACAACTCAATGTGACATTGTGTCTATCAGAAAGACGCAGAAGACGCTGGTTGTGAAGGTCAACCAGACAGCCTATGAAGCCATGATCAACTCCAGGACCAGTCCTCGTACTGTGACAAATTCTGCCACGAGCAAAGTGCGCCCAGTGTGGGTCCCCAAGACTGCTGTACAGTCTGTTGATTCTGTCCCTAAGACTGCTGGGCAGTCTAAGGTCTCTGCCACCAAGACTGTTGTACAGTCTGTTGTCTCTGCTGTTGCACAATCTGCCTCTGCCACTCATGCGCAGTCTGATGTGGCCAGTGTACAACCTACATCATATGCTGCTCTGTCAAAATACAAGACTCCTGTTCTTCTGGCGCAGTTGGCTGCAACTTTACCTGCGCAATCCACTACTCCAGCAACCAGAGTGCAACTCAAGCACACTGGCAACAAGGCTCCTGCTGCACAAACCACTGTGGTTCAGGCCAGAAGACATCCTGCACAATCTACCAGTGCGCCATCAACCCATGCACAAACTGTGTCTGCACAATCCAAGAGAGAGAGCCCTTTGGATAATCTTTCCTCTTCCCACAACAAGAGGAAAAGTTCTGCTGCTCCTCTCCAACACTCTGCTGCTCCTGCACAATCCACTGGGGGTAGTCTTTTGGCTATTCCTCCTCCTCCCCAGAACAAAGAAAAAGGCCCTTTGGTCTTTTCTCAAACTTTCTTGTCCCATGACTTGGAAGACAACAGAAGGAAACGCTCTTTAGCTAACCCTTCTTTCCAAAACAAAGGAAAAGGCCCCTTGGTCTTTTCTCAATCTTCCTCAATTTTTACCGTTGAAGATCAATCTGAATGTGCCTCGGCACCAGTCAGTACAAGGACCCTTTCTCACAAGGATTCTTCTTCTCTTATTGCCAAAGGGAAGTATACTGATCAGAGAGGTATTCTGCCTACTCCGGTAGCAGAGTTCCAAGATCTCCCGACTCTCAAGATCTTCCGTTCGAAACAGGAAAAATTGTTGGTGTCTCAGACAGATACCCCTGGGGGTGAGTTTGTTGATCTAAGAACTTATCTCAATAGACCAACTTCGGTGAAACGCAAACAGCCAATGCCGAAGACCAACCAGTATCAGAAGCAAACTTCCAGGATCAAGAATTCGGACACCTATGCCAATGAAATGAGCACTTTCCTGTACACTCAAGGAACAAAAAATTTGTAGAACCGGAACCACATTCCGAATGTTATCAAAGAACACATCCCTCGAACTTTTGCTTGTCCTGTTGCTGTACCCGATCTCCGAGAACACCTCAAGAAAAAATGAGACAACATCCCAACATCCCCAATGCAACCACTTGGACACCATTGCAATCATAAAGTGGTCATCAAGTGTTGTTGTCAGACAACAAGACGATCTGTCTTCGATCGTCTGAACTTTCCTAACTCTGAACCTATGTCGGAAGATGAGGACGAGATTTTGTACGATTCTGTCAACATGACTTCTAGAGACACTGGGGGTAGGATGTGCTCCAAACACGGGAAGCCTCGCAAGCCAAGCCAGCGGTATTTTGATTTACTCCAAGAATCCTCTGAAGGAGTATTCCAACATACCCGATCCCGAAGCCGAGACACAATCAGTCAAAGGAATCTTCAAGATCCTTCCGAACGTCTCCTTCCTTCTCACTCAGGAGATGATTCTTTCTCCGACTACGAAGCGTACAGCAAAAGCTCAGAGCAGACACTATCCTCCACTGTACCTAGAGAAGTGACAGCTTATGTTGTCACTGACGATCCAGATGCTTCCAGTTCAGCTAGTCAAGAACAAAGAATAGCTGCATTAGAAGACAAGCTGAAGACCATGGCGAAAATGGTCGCAAGTATGCATTCCATTATTGTGGCCCAACATACAGTCCCATCGGCCATACCTCCTGTAAATCCTGAAATCATAGCATCATCGGTGCCTGTTAATGCAGGGCTGGGGGAAGCCTCTCTTCCAGTACCTCCTGTGCAAATCCATCCTACACCCAGTCAATCAGGTGCTGGGGGTAGTGCTTATCATGCTGTTCCTCCCCCTAACACCGTGGTTCAGCCTGCTCCTTCTACATCAGTGGAAGATGCCAATGAAGCTGTCAAGCTCTTGCGAACTCAGTTCGAAGCTTTCAAGGAGAAAGACAACTTATAAAGGTTGGGGATCAAGCAACCTTACCCAGTTGAATGGAAGGAAGTTCCATTTCCTCTGAAGTACAAGATCCCAACCATCTCGCTGTTTGATGGCAGCACTTCTCCCAGTCAGTTCATTAACCACTTTGAGGTTATGACTGTCCAACTTCAACCAAATGACGCTCTTCTTACCAGAGTATTCGTTGGCTATTTAGCTGGCGTAGCATACGATTGGTATAGAAGCTTGTCCGATGGTTGTATCACCTCCTTTTCTGGCCTAAAACAAATCTTCTTGGAACGATTCTATGAGGGGATCAACGACATGACTATGTGAGCCCTCAATAAAATCAAACAAAGGCATAATAAAACTGCTGAGAGTTTCATTGAAAGATTCTGCCGGAAAGCTTTAAAATGCCTCCTGGAACTCCGGCTGCTGTCACCATAGACACCTGCAAGGAAAATCTATTGTCTATCATAAGCATGTGGACGGGGTCTACTCAATTCTAAGATTGGCCATCCTTTATTGTCAACACTAAAGCAGCTGAAGTTAGCGCCGACAAATTCAAGCAGCTAGGGGTACAAATGTCTAACCCCGACCGGGATGAACATCAAACATCAGGTGGTGGCAATCGCCAGAACAACCGCAAAGGAAAAAAAACTTTAAACATCAATTTGAATAAGAACAAAGAATCTTTGGCGGTCAACGTAGCTCCTCCTACGTCCACTTCTACTCCTTCAGCACCTCCATCGAGAGAACCTCGTCCTAAAGTAGAATATTCCTTTGACGAGAATGACACTGCTAGCATCTTTGATTGCTTAATCAAAAGCAATAAAATCCAACTTCCAGATCCAAAGAAGCCCGATGAAGTCGGTAAGACTGATCATCCCAAGTACTGTGTCTATCACAGGTTCATCGGACATCCTACTCGAGCATGTTATGTGCTCAAAGGCAAAATCTAGGAGCTGGTCAACGCTGGTGTTGTTACTTTGCAACAAGACGAGAAGGCTGTTACTGCAAATATGGTCTTAGTTCAATTCGGTGACTTTTCGCCGCAGATGGTGCAACACGGTATCATTCCTATCCCCAAAGCTACTCTTGAGATTGAGAATCTCCCTCCTCCACGAAGTAAAGGTCTTATCCCCTTGTCTCTTGACAATGGCGAGATTATGTAGATTCATCCGGATCTTGCTTCAGAGTTCGAGCTTCCCTCTGCCTCCAAGAAGAAAGACCGCTCCAAGGGCAAGAAAAAGATTTGCAATATGGTGTCTTTTGATCCTATAATCGACGAAGAAATCCTACTGGGCACTAGATCAGGAAAAGCCTATCTAAAAGATTATCCCGAAGCCCAAGAGAATCCTGCTTCTTCTTCTGAGCCTGCTCCAGTGCAGCCTGCTTCTACTGAGGATATTCCTACTGCATCCTCACCGGTTGTAGAGTCTACTCCTCCCAAGCCGACGGTCACTGACAAAGGTAAACAACAAGTCCGTTTCGACAAGCCTTTGAAGAAGACATCTCCTTCCGGACTTGAAAAGCTTTACAACTTTGATATCTTGGCTCAATTAGCCAATACACCGGCCCGGCTGTCAATCTTTGAGCTCTTACGCCTCTCCAAAGAGACTCGGGAAACTCTGAGCGAGGCTCTTATGCAAGCTGAAACTTGTCTAGCTCTTCTGAAGAAGCCGAAAGCAGAACCAGTCTCTTGTCTCCATTGCCATAGTATGTTGGAGTTAATTTCAAATATAACTTTCACACAAGATGATATGTTGATGGAAGACAACAGACACGACCGTCCTCTCTACTATATAGGATACGTCGACTCGATGAAAGTCGATCGTATTCTGATAGATCCAGGGTCTGCTCTTAGTATCATGCCAAAGACAATGTTGGATGCGCTGAAGATCCCAGTACATAGTCTCTCCAGTACAATCACCACCATCCTTGGGTTCAATCAGGGAAGGAGTGAGCCTCTGGGCAAGATTCGCCTAAAATTCTAAATAGGCAATCTTCACACAAATGTGACCTTCTACATCATTGATAATCATGGTTGTTCTTACAATACTTTATTGGGAAGACCATTTCTGTATGAGCATAACATTGTCTCTTCGACTCTCCATTAATGTTTTAAATTTGTTGATGACAATGGAGAGGTACAAAAGGAGGTTGCTGATCTCTATCCTTTCAAAGGCGTCGAAGTATACTGCAATGATGCTCGTATGTACAAAGACGAATTCATAAAGGTTGTCCTATCTTTGGACAATGAAGAAGTGCAAGAAACAGTGCCTAATGATACCCTTATCATTCCTGTCAAAGGGCGTGTTTTGCGTCCTTAATCCTCCAAACCACTGGCTATTCACTTACCAGTCCAGAAGCAATCAATTGATGATCAAGATCAAAGGGAGCTCACCTCTTCTGAGCCGCTTGTTATTGACTTACGTCGTAACAAGGATAAAAAGCAGCTCACCTCTTCCGAGCCCCTTGTTATCGATTTAACTCATAACAAGGATAAAAGGGAGCTCACCTCCTCTGAGCCGCTTGTTATCGACCTCCATCGTAACAAAGCCAATCCTCCTCCACATTCTTCTTCTCCCCCTCTTATAATCAATCTGACCAAGCCTGCTAAGGCTAAAGGTCCTGCTGTAAATACAAATGTACAAATCAATGAAAAAGTATCTACTTTCCAGTATACTGACGTCATTTATCATGCTAAATGCTATTTGGACATGTTAGATAGCTTTCAGTCATTTACAATGTGAGTTGTACAATCTCTTCAAACAGAAGTCTCATTTGAACACCCAAAAGATTCATATCGTATTGTTTCCGCTCGTAAGAAAGGCAAAAGTCCAATACTTTTTAGTAAAGGACCGGAACAACAATTCAGCTATACGGATGATAGCAAAAGTAATGACACGGGGCATCTTCAACTCCGTCATTACAATCAACAATCGAAAGACATCATCCGAAAGATGGGTTACGACTTCAAGAGTGGCCTCAACTATGGTAAAGGTAGAAGAACTCCTATCCATACGGCTGTTCCAAAAAAAAAGTCAGAAATGTACTACAGTAGGACCAAAAGAGGTCTCGAATATGCTTCTCCTCTAGTGTTATCCCCAGTAGTTTTCGAATCTGATAGTGAAGAATGCTCTAATTCTTCTGATTCCAAATCATGGGATTCTGACACCAACATCGGTCAAGTTCATCGATCAACTGTATCTTCTAACATGGTCTCCGTTGAACTTCCAGAAGGCTATGACGAGGATGTTGAAGAAAATCCCGAAACAGATCCTTGGGCTCAACGAATGGATACCCAATGGAAACTCCGATTTGAACAAAGAGAACCTCCTACTGAAGATCAATCAATTCAAATTGATGTAGGAGAAAGCGGGCCACCTCGTCCAATATTCATCAGCAAGAATCTTCCAAAGACAGATAAGCAAGAATTAATTCTTCTTATTAAAGAATACATTGATGTCTTTGCTTGGAGTTATGAAGACATGCCAGGACTAGATCCCAAAGTTGCTACTCACAAATTAAACATCTTGCCGAATGCAAAACCGGTCAAACAGCAACAATGGTATTTCAAGCCAGAAATAATGGACACAATCGACGATGAAGTCAAGAAGCTCATCGCTTGTGGCTTTATTCGAGAAGAACAGCATCCAGATTGGGTAGCCAATGTCGTCCCAGTTTTAAAGAAAACCGGCAAAGTTCGAGTCTAAATCGACTTCCGGGATCTTAATGAAGCATGCCCAAAAGATAAATTTCCTCTCCCTATTACGGACGTCATGATCGACAACACCTGTGGATTCGAAAGAATATCTTTCATGGACGGATTTTTCGGATACAATCAGATTCGGATGAATCCTGAAGATGAAAAGAATACTTTTTTCCGCACTCCTCGTGGAGTCTACTGCTATACTGTCATGCTATTTGATCTCAAGAACGCTGGTGCAACGTACCAACGAGCAATGAGTACCATCTTTCGAGATTATCTGCGCAAGACTGTCGAATGCTATGTTGACGATATTGCTGTCAAAAGTCGCCTAAAGGAAGATCACATCCAAGACTTGAGAACTATCTTCAATCTCATGTGCCAACATCAACTCAAAATAAATCCCACCAAGTCATTCTTGGGTGTCTCTAGTGGCAAATTTCTCAGCTTCGTCATTACCTCTAAGGGTATACACGTAGATCCCGAGAAGATCAAAGCCATTCAAGAGATGCATCCTCCATGCAATCTAAAAGAGCTACGAGGATTCCAAGGTCGACTTACGTACATCAGGAGATTCATTTTGAATCTGTCTGGACGCTGTAGACCATTCACTCAACTCATGAAGAAGGGTGTATCTTTCGTTTGGACCGAAGAATGTCAACGAGCATTTGAAGATATAAAGCAATATCTCATGAATCTACCAGTCTTGGTGCCACCGATTTCAAGCATACCATTCTTAATGTATGTCCGTGCTCTGGACCATTCATTGGGTGCTTTACTTGCCCAAAAGAACAAAGAAGGACATGAACAAGCCATCTATTATCTCAGTCGTACTATGATTGGTGCTGAACACCATTATAGTCCAGTTGAAAAAGAATGCCTGGCTCTTATGTTTGCTGTTCAAAAGACAAGGCATTACATCATTGGTCAAACTATTCATGTCATATCCCGAGTTAATCCTCTTCGGGTACTGATGAAGAAGCCTAGCACACTCAATTCTTGGCTAGCTACATGGGCCATTCTGCTAGCTCAATATGACATGGTATATGTACCTCAAAAATCTTTTAGTGGTCAAGCACTGGCAGATTTCTTAGCAGCTCATCCTGTGCCAGAAACATCCAAACTCTATGATGAAATTTCAGACGAGACATTGGAAGCAAATATGATCTCCGAAGAATTTCCTACTTGGCATCTATTTTTTGAAGGTGCATCCAGAATCGGACCTAATGGTACCATTATAGCAGGAGTTGGAGTTGTTCTTGTTTCTCCAGACAGATCAACTATTCAAAGCACATATTCTCTAGATGAGCCTTATTCCAACAACGTGGCAGAGTACAATGCTCTACTTATCGGCCTTCAGCTAGCCAAGCAACTTGACGTCGAGTATCTTGAAGTCTATGGAGACTCCAAGCTGGTTGTTAACCAGGTTAGAGGGACCTATGAAGTTCGCCATTAAGATTTAGTACCTTACTTTGAAGCTGCAATCAACAAGGCTACATCATTCAAAGCCTTCTTTATCGAATATGTACGTCGAGCTTGCAATACTGAAGTAGATGCTTTGGCCAATCTTGCAGCAGTCTTAGCCATCTCTATCAAAAGACAGCAGGTGGTGGTTGTCACTAATCGGGAATTGTTTTACGTCAAAAACAATCGTAATATTGAGTTCAATAATTTTACTGAAGCTAAGGTTATCAGTGAAGATTGGAGAGCTCCCTTCATCGACTTCGTGGTCCATGATATACTCCCTGAAGATCCCAAGGAGGCTACGAGTATTCGTCGGCGGTCTCTGCGATTCTACTACAATCAGACTACCAAAACTCTTTACCGACAAACTTTTGATGGTCTACTCTTGCGTTGTCTTGCTGGTGATAAAGCGAAGCAAGTATTGTGTGAAGCTCACGACGGCATCTGCGGAGCACATCAACCCGGTCCTAAGCTACAGGATCGCATCCGACGCATGGGTTACTACTGGCCCTCTATGGTATCAGATGCCAT